>NW_004624733.1:11413210-11427389 GCF_000247695.1 Heterocephalus glaber | reverse complement strand
AAGGGCCTTACCAGATGCTCCAAGGAGCTGACTGTAGTGGAGCACACCCGGGGATCCCAGCGGTGCCTCCAGAATGTAAGACCAAGGGCCTTACCAAATGCTCCAAGGAGCTGACTGCAGCGAAGAACACCCGGGAAGGAACACACCGGACAAGTTGGAAAGTGAAACAGACCTTAGTCTGGCCAGACGGCACTCCCAAAGCAAAGTAGCTTAGAGAGGCGTCAGTCCACAGTCCGAGGCTCTTTTTATAGGGGCTTGCAGGGAAGTTAACAGGCAAAATTTACAGAAGAAGGAACAAAGGTTAGTGGTCTTACATTTGTATGTTAATTAGCCTGATTTGTACTGATAGTCAGCAGATGCTTTGTAGATTGTTCTATAGATAGTGGTGTCCTGAACAAAGAGTTGGATAATTATGGCTGATACGGATCTTATCTAGTGTCCTGGAACTAGGAAGCATCTTTATCTATTTACTCACATTGAATCACAGTAGGGGCTAGGGGAGTTTTATGATTACAGAGTTATGCAGTCCTACACCATACTAGCCACTTGGAAGGGTTTAATACAAAAGATCTCTTCTTAATTGTCTAACATATAAAATACCTACATGTAAACTGAATAAGAAAATAGAATGCATACTCATAAAATTACAAAACATTTCCAAAAATCATTAAAGGTGATTTGAATCAGTGGAAAAGCATAATATATTCATGAATCAAAAGACTGTTGTGAAGAATGTGAGACAGTGCTGCAGGTAGGCCTAAAGGAAGAGCACTGTAATTAAATTAATTGTATCCAAGTGCCAGTTTTGCTACTTACTGGGTATGTTATTGTTATGCCTTATATCTAGACATACCCTCAAGCCTCATGGGCTCATAGGCAGGGCTTTTGGGAGTGACTGGATCTTGGTTGTGATACTGGATCATGGGTGTGGTACTGGATTAGTCCACTGATTGGTTTAGCATAGTTCTGGATGTTACTGAATGGATTTACTGAAGATAAAAGACACATCTTGTGTGTAAGTGGCACCAAACAATAGGTCGTAGTATGAACAGAATAAAAAGGGAAAGAAAGCAGAAGGACTTCCTGTTTTCTGCCTGCCCTGCAATGAACTGTTTCTTCCCTGCCATGCCCCTCTGCTCTGCCTTAGAGCCAGCTGACTATGAACTGAAAACTTCTGCAAATTGTAAGCTAAAATAAACTTTCCTCCTTTAACTTCTTGTTGGGTATTTTGTCCCAGCAACAAGAAAGTAACTAAAACAGTAATCTTGGTAGAATTACTTAATATCTCTAGGCCTCAATTTTCCATCTATAGAATGGATATAATAATAATAATAATAACACCTATCCCACACAATTATTATTTAATATAAGGTGCTTAGAGCAGTATCCGCTACATAGAAATGGCTAAATAGATACTACTGTCATTTTAATGCTAATTTCTCTAAATTAAGCTTTCAATTTATGGAAATACCAAGGAGATACTTTACAAAAGTTGTCTAGTCACTAACAAGTTGGCAAGAACAGTCAAGAAAATTTTAAAAAATATGTGTCAGGAGAATTTTGATGTAGAAATACTTATGTATACATCAAGGCCTTACTAATAAATATTATAGTTCTTTCATAAGAATTGCAAGAAATCAACAGAAGAGAAAAAAGCTTAAGAATAGATCCAAATGAATAGTAAAATGTAACTTATTATTTAGCATTTCACAGTAATTGAGAGTTATTCAATATATACACTGGGGCAATTTGTCAATTACCAAAAAAATCATTTTCACTTTATATCAGTGTTTATTAGAAGCATGTCCACAGGCCTCAGAATTACTTGGGGACAGTTCTTAAAGTGTAGATTCTCAAGCTTTACTTCAGAGTATATGTATGTGAGGGTGTAGTGCACCTAATTCCTATTATAGTGTGGGAATTACAGCCCTATAACATATATCCAAATACTTTCCAGATGATTGAAAGGGATAAATGTCAAGATTACCATCATCAAGCCAGAAGACAATATGAGGAAATATTTACATTATCTCCCATATTTCTTATAGTTCAAAAAGAAAAATATGAATGTACAATAAAAAAAGGTCAAAGGATATTAATAACCAGATCGTAAAAGAAGAAACTAAAGGCCAATAAACATATGAAAAAATGCCAAATTTCACTAACATTCAGAAATGCACATTAAAGAAAATATATCATTTTTCATATTTCATAAGGAAAAGTACTTTAAATATTATATGATCCAGCAAATGTTGAGGATGCAGTCAAGTGGCCACTTTGATATTCAGGTGATGAGTGGGCACGCTGAACCAGTTTGCTGAAGTGCTTTCTTTTCTCTCAAAAGCCTGAAAAATATCCATACTGAGGGGCCAAGGCATTCTGTGAATTCATTCAAATTCTATGAATCTATCTTGAGGAAGGGTCAGCGATTCACATATAGACTTACGTATGCAGGTATTTCTTGTAACATTGTTTTAATAAAAAAAAATTGGAAACAGCTGAAATATCCAACAATATGGTAACATTTAACTAAATCATGGCCCATTCATATAATGAATACTCTGTGGTCATTAGAAATCATGTTTTTTTAAAAAAAGAATCCTGTCATTAAGTGACATGAGAAAATGCTCACCAGGTACTAAGTGAAAACAGCAGAATACAAGCTATATGTAGCATGACTTTTTTTATTAAAAATAATTCAAGACATAGAAAAAAGATGGAAAGAAGGGAGGAGACTGTACCAACATGTTAATGGAGCTTTATGTCTGGGTGGTTGGATATCAGCAATTTTCATGTTTTTCTTCATACTTTTTAGATTTTCCACTTTTGTGCAATGTACAGGTATTATATTTGTAGAGAGAAAAGTTAGTGAAAGATAATAAAACAGATGAGATTAAGCAAGAGATTTTGACATAACTTTCACTAAAAAATGGTAATAATGAAATAGACTGTAGCCCTGGATTTAATAAGGTCAGTGAAGCAAAAATAGATACACCAGAATCAGAATAGAGGAGCAGGAGGTGTTAGGGTGGATGGGCAGACTAGGTTTAGTGTATGTGGGGCCTCACAGGGTAGCAGGGTTTCTCAGAGAGGCCAGAACCCTTTCTGAGTCCTTCACCATGAACTCCCCAGACCTAGCACAAAGGAGAGTTGCATCACAAGGCATCTTCTATACCATCTTAACTCCTATCAATATGCTGCCAAGGCCAAGGTGTATGATGCATGGACAACTCTTCCTGGTTCTGTTGCTTTGAAAGAAAAAGATCTATAGTATTAAGCTTGCTCTTGGAAAATGTTGAGGTTGCTGATATAATTCACTAGCTGAGCATTCTTTCCTCTTACTCCTATCTCAGCCCTCAGCCTTGTGCTAGTGTAATGGTTGCTCGCTGGCCCAGAATAGCTGGTGGGGAATTCTGAAGCCAGGATGCCTTTCCAATGACATGGCCTGTGAGAGTGTTGTCTCTCTGGTCACCCCAAAAGAACAACACTGTCTACCTGAGGATGCCAGCTCAGTTTGGGGAAAGCTGGTCTCAGGTTTGGAAAAGGAGCAGAAGGCTCAAAGATGTTGGAAACCATACAGACTGGGTGTGGACTCTTCCTCTTGCTGTTTTACTATGAAGGAGCCATGTGACCTTGGACTTGTCCCTTCCCTTTAGCATTCTGACCCTCACTTTAGGTCCTCTTTCTATAAATAAAGTCCCCTGGGTGATAAGTACCTTGAGGGGCCATTTGAGGCTCAAGTGAATGGATGGCAAGTGTTTATCCTAGCTGGCACCTGCACATCAGAGTTGTCATGGCTCTCCTGTTCTCCCCAGCCTTGCAGAAGGCGAGCCATCACTCAGAAGAGGGATCTTACAGCAAGCCTTCTGCAAACACAGGTTGTTAGGACAGTGGCTGCTGCTATGGCTGTTGCCAGGGCTTCTGCCCCTGGCCCTGTGAAGAGGTGGCAGGGCTCTTCAGCCCACCTTCCTCTGGGCCTTCAGCTCCAGGAAGTGTGTGTGTGTGAAAGGGCTCCCTGTGCTAATTCTTACATCTGCAGGAGTGCTCTGGGGATGAGAAGGGTGTTGGTGGGAGCCTGGGGTGGGTGTGGTTATTCCCTGAAATGAGCACAAAGCCTGGCTTTGACTTTCTGCCTTTGGCCTCCCAGCATTTGCAAATTCTGCTCACAGTAGCTTCTTTGGCTGGGCCCAGGGCAGCCCTGGGTCCATGAGTCATCCTGAGAGCCAAGGAGCCAGGCACTGTGACCACTGTTCCTGATCCCTGATTGAAGAGAGCTGAGTGTTGACCTCTTATTTCCTAATGTTAAGAAGCTGGCAGATCACACCAAGGCTACATTCAAGTGGGATATACAAGACCTGGGTGGAGGCAAAAAGATTTTAGGTTATATAGACTTTTTTGGGGGTGGAGGGTACCGGGGATTGAACTCCAGTCCTTGTGCTTGCAAGGCAGGTGGTGGAACCACTAAGCTAAATCCCCAGCCCTATATAGACTTTTTGAAATGTTCATAGTTCTGTGTTTAGATTAGTGGCCATTGTGAAACGTAAAATGCATTGAATGACTAAAGCCAAGTTTTAAATAGAAGAGTTATCTTAATGTTAATACGAAAAAGCATAAAGTAAGTCATAGCACAGGTGGTGAATAGATGATGCTGTTATTGTGATAATGTGTGGGAATGACCATTTGGAAAACACTGCTCCAAGGGAAATGGATTTCTGTGTTAGGTTCTTGTAAGGTGAACATGCCTTTCTGATTTGCCCATTTTTGTGGGATTTCTTAAATAAGTAGTGGCAAGATAAAGGATCCTTTAAATTGACCCAAACTTGGAGGAGGCTTTATCAAATTTTTCCAACTTGGTGCTTGTTTGAGTGTGCAGATATATGGAAAACACAGTATGTATTTTTGGCTGGTGTGGCTCCTCCTTGTTGTATCAGATGAGAGAGGGGATTTCTGTACTTTTATGCCTTTGGCCAGCAGCTCAGATGTGGGAACAGACCTACTCTCCAAATCAGGTGCTGGAGCACTGCTAATATGATGTGAAGAGGTAATGTCTCCTTGATGTGAAATGAGTTGTAGAATGCAAGTGTGCCTGGCCCTGACTTGGTGACACATCCTGATCCCTGTTCCTGGGAGGCTTGCCATGCACTGGGGAATATGAGCCGTGGGCTCAAAGGTCCTTACTGTCTTTTATTCAAGACAAGGGCCATGGCAGCCATGGTAATCAGAGGGAGGAGAGATTGCCCCAATTTGGGCCAAGTGAGACCAGCAATGGCCTCACAGAGTGATAGTTGATTTGGTTCTTAAAGGCAAGGGTTTTTCAGAAAAAGGCTCTTTTGAAAAGAGCCTTACAAGAGGACAAAAGACAAGGACTGGGGCATTGAGACTTACACCATGAGAGCCCAAGGTGTGTCCTATAATTGAGGGACCCTGAGAGCCACATGAGGGGTGTGTGATGGGGATGGCAGGAAATAAGCCTATCAGGGCTGCTGGCACTGGACTACAATTCCCCACTGACAGGTGAACTTGTTCCTAGGGCTATGACTTGTCAGGGACTTTCTTGTGCACTCTTCCATCACTGCTCTTCTGTGGCTTCAGTGGGTCTTCGGGCCCTCCAGGCAGAACAGGAGCTGTCTGAGGGGCAGAGCATGGAGCAACAGAGCTCTACCATGGATTGCCTGGCCCTGCAATCCAACTGGGAAGTTTGCTCTAGAGCTTATGGCTTGGTTGATGTCATCCAATCCCAAGATGCCTGACACAGGCTCCAAGGGGTGTGGTGGCTTAGGGTATTTAAAAGACTCTTTTCATGTAGAACAGGGGGAAGAAAGTCACTGATGGGAGGCAGGAATGTGGGAAACAAACCTCCTCAGACTCTCCTGCCAGTGCTGACAACTAGAAGAGGACCCCTGGATTCACATGGGTCACATCTTGGTGAACCACAACTGCTGGCCACGAGTTTCTGTGCATTTGGGCATCCCTTAGCCTCTCCATGACCAGTGGCAGACCATAAAACCAAGGATGAGCTTTCATGCAGAAAACCTCCAAACAGTGAGGAGGAGGGGTGGGCCAGGCCAACTTAGGGTAGTGAGGGGGACACTCTAAGGTCAGAGACTGAACCACTCATCCATCCCTTCGCATTTCTTTGATGAAAGTTTGGGCCAGGTGGGTGGCAATGAATTTATTTAACATGTCAAGTTCCTGAGGCAGATCCTCAAGTGTAAACAAAGCTTTTAAACACCCAGCTGTTTCTCTGCAGAGTGGGATTTCTTCCATATCATCCTGTAAACATTCACAGCATGTGAGCATTCTGCTTAAATGTCAGAGTTGGTTGTTACCAGCATTACTGGTCACTGGCTTCCAGATTTTGATGTTATGTTTCTGGTGAACAGTGGCTTTTTAATGCTAGGACATCAGGCCCTCAAGCCAAAGCCTTGGCTTATCAAGGGAAAATAAAGAATCAGTTTAAGGAGAACTTTGGGAAAATGTTCAGAGGTACATATGTGTTTATGCACCTGTGCATGAATTATGTGTGTGTGTGTGTGTGTGTGTGTGTGTGTGTGTGTGTGTTTCTGCACAGCAGGCCTCCTGATTCTACCCTTTTGTGGACCAGGCCACTCTACTGCCTTCATCAGAATGAGTGAGAGGGTAATGGTGGGTCTTTGCCTTAAGTCTAAGCATCCTAACAAGCCCTAAGAGGCCAGATCAACCATACTGGGAGTTGACCCTACGGCCCATTGGAATATATGAGGGTAGCTAAAGGAGCTGGGCACTTCTGAGGTCTCCTGGGCCAGCTGAGTGAATGTCTTTTGCTGCACTGCCCTTAATCCTAAACTGGCCATACCAGACCTGCCCTGCCAGGGTTCTGATCACCCCAGGTTCAGCAAACTACCTTGCCTGGCCTGCCTTGTTTTTCTTGGAACAGGCTCACAGCCCCACTCATGGCCTCACTTGGCAAGGGGTGTGAGGCATGCAGGGAGAAAGGAGACTTCCTGGGAACCAAGGACAATCCAGAACATGGCAGAGAGAGAGAGAGAGCAGAGACACTTTGTGAGAGAAATGGAGGAGAGTCTTGGTCCATGGGCTGCTACTCTCAGCACCCCCTCCTTCTGCCTCATAGAGTGGCTGGCTGCTCACCCTGCACTTTTCAGACTCCCTTACCTTCTGGACGTGTTTGGCCATTGGGAGGCACTGGCAAGATCCTGGAGGGCAGCAGGAAGCAACATGGCATGGGGTTCCTCCTCTCTGTTCAGGGCAGTGTCTAGGGGCATGGCTGCATCTCCACACTGGTCCCAGATTCCACTGACAGCCTCTCTCCGTGGCCCAGCTACTGCCTGGTGGCCTTGGCTCTGGTAATGCCAACTCTCTTTTTTTATCCTTCAGCCTAGGGTTGGTAGCAAATTCCTGCTAGTGCAGAGCTCTAGGTTGCTCTTTCTTTGTTTGGCCTTTCTGCTCTTCAATGACCCCAGTAACTTTTTCTTTGTGTTAAACCTTTCTATTAACATTCTTCACATTTTTTTTTTTTTACTGGAACCTGGATGATTCTCTCCTCTTCCTCCTCCTCCTCCTCCTCCTCCTCCTCCTCCTCATTACTCTTCCTTCCTTTTTCCATTCCCATTTTGCTGAGGAGTCAACATCTGTAGTGGTGAGCTGGCTGTGGTATGAGCAGGGGATGGTGGCCCACCCAGTTCTATCAGCACCGTATTGTGCTCAGATGGCATGTTTTCGTGCTCGTGTTAGGGAAATAGGGTATCGTGAAATGTCCTCCTGTTGTCACCTCTGTCGTGATGGGACCTGAAAAGTTATTTCTTTACTTATTTCTCTTCTTTAGCATTCCTTGAGTATTTCTCCTCATGAAGACCCCATGCTGATGTGGGGAATGAGGAATGAGGAGTGGGAGTGAAATGAGGGAGACAGGTCCTGCCTGTTGTGAACCTGCTGTACTTGGACAAAGCTGGAGTATGCACAGTGGGGAGGGAGATGTGAGGCTCCATGCAAGGATGCTCAGAGCAGTGTGGAGCAAGAGAAGCCCCTTTTGGCATAGGAAATCAGGGAGGGCTTTCTAGAGAATACAGCATTTGGCCAGGCTTTGAAGGATGGGTAGGATATGGGGGGATGGTTGTAGGGATGTTATTCATGAAGATGTTTAGAAATTATTGGTGGAGTTTAAGGCTTCCAACCTCTCAGAGTTAACCATCAATCCCCCATTTGCTGATCTGTACCTAAGCAAAGCCTTTCCATGGAAGTATTATGATTTCTAAAGTCCATACTCCTAGCAGCCTGGGGATAATCCCTAAGGAGCGTTAGGCAAGGGCGGAATATCTTATAAGTCCTTGTTTGGAGGTGGGTTGTCCTCTAATGTACCCAACTTGGAATATAGGCTACTTCCCTTACATCTGCTTGGGGAGAAGGACAAAAGTAAGTTGGTAGAGGAGAGGAGAATGGAAAAGAAGTCAAACTAGGTGTGGACCCCTGGGGAGGGCATGCCAGTGGGCCCAGCTAGCTTAAGGCAGCCTGAGGATCTGGATGAAGAGAGATAGAGATGTGCAGATTCACATCTCTCCATGGGTAACAGTCCCTTTCATCATCCTTCTTGGGGAACAGTGGGTTGCAGGAGGAGACTCATCTCCCAGGAATAAGACCTCTTCACTGTTCCAGGAACATGGCAGAAAGCAGGATGGTGGGTGTGGGACAGACACCTGCGGACCCTCTTTCCCTCTTTTGTTCCAGTCATCCTCCCTCTCTCCTATTTAGAATGATGTCGAATGATGTCAGAGGTGTCATTACCAAGGTGGAGGGTGGGATTTGAAATATCTCATGGATTTAATAATGGAGATTTGTGGGATTTCATCTGGTATGCCTCAGCCCCCTGAGGCCACCCCATGTCCAGATGAGCATATGTGTGAAGAGAAGGATATATGTCCACAACACTGGGGTCAGGAAGCTACAGCTGGTGCTAGGTTAATTTCCAAAATTAGGCTATGGTCTCTTTTCCTAAAGTCCTCAACAATTAGACAGACATTAAACTGTGACTTTAAGGGTGGGGATTTCACTAAATTTCCTATTCTGCTTTGGGCAGTGTGGGTCTTTTTACAAATGCAAGGCTAAAATAGACCTAAATGGGCATCCAGTGCCAGAATTCCCATCATTATGGCCTTTATAAAGCAGTCCAGCTTAAAGAAACAAACAGAAACCTCCTGGATTTAGGTATACAGCCAAACACCTGTATTGGAATGTGAATGAAGAAAACAGGCATGGAATGCCAAGAGTTCAGCACTATGCAGGAGCTGCTGCCTCAGAGGTCAGCGTGGGCCACAAAGACAGGATTCCATAGTGCCCTGCTACAGTGTCTGTCTCTGAAGGGTTCATAGGAACTAGAAGGATTGTTAGCCTGGTGCTGTGGGAAGAATTTGGGTTTGAGGTCTGTCTTAGCTACTTTTCTCATTGCTCAGACAAAATGCCCAATGCTCAAAGTTAAAAGAAGAAAGGTTTAATTGACTCACAGTTTGTAGAAGTTTCAGTTCATATTTGGCTGGCTCCAAGGCAGGGTGGCATGGCAGAGGGGCATTGCAGAGGGGCATTGCAGAAGGGCATCACAGAGGAGAAACAGTTCATGGCAGGCAGAAGGCAGCAAACCAGTGAAGTACCAAGCAGCAAGTAGCAAAAAGTGATGACATTAGCCCTCTTTCTGTTCCTTATGTTTTATCCAGGCTACCTGGCCTTAGGAGGTAGCACTCACACCCAGAATTATTCCTAGCACTTATATCTAGAATTTAATCCTGCCCAGAATTATGCCAAAAAAATCAGTGGACTAATTTAGTAATCACCCTTGATCTCAGCATCACATTCTTAATCCCAGCATCACATACTCTAGATCCAGCCACCTCTGAAAAATCCCACCTATGACTGCATGAGGCCATAACAAAGTCATACAGACCTAACTTTTCATTCCAAGGGACACAGGGGAGGGATTGGGAGAGAGAAAGTAAGAGAGAGAAGGAAATCAATAAAGGTTTTGATATCCAGCAGGCTAACCCTGGGGGCAACTGAGGATGCATCAGGCTTGAGAACTCTGGGAGATAGGATAGAATTGTGGTCAAACTTATTGCAACCAGGAATGAGGAAGTTGGGGTATTGACGCCTCACCTCCTCAATCATTTCAGGTTGAGAGCTTCTCCAAGTGGTAGAAGTTCTAACTGCCTAGAAATTATGGCCTGCTCTGTACATGGGCTGAGCAGTCCCGACTGGGCAGGGAAAATCCCAGAGCAAAGGCTTTCAGAAACTTGCAGTTGGAAGTCATAGGGTTGACATGAGAATGGCGAGTCAAAGGGGATGGAGGAATGACAAGGCACCAACAGTAACTGCTATAGGTACCAAGACCCCCCAAATTGATGATCTGATCAAAATTCCCCTACATGATCCTGCTGGGAACCTCCCTACCTCCACTAGGGGGATTTGTTCTTTTCCCGGACTTGGGAGAAGATCATGCTTGCTCCAAGAAATAAATGACTCAGGTGGAATGTAGCAGGTTGCTCAGAATTTGGGGAGACAGAACCTAGTCATCTTCTGCAGAGTGATCTTTCAGTTTGTCTGAGGTCTGGACCAGAGGGTGCTTTTGTGCCCAGCCAATTCCCTCAGACACATGGGCTTGATAGGCTTCCTTCTGACTGCTGTAGTCCCATCAGGCCTCCTTAAAAGGCTTCTTCTGCTACCCTTTCTCATTTAAAAAATCTTTCTCAGCTTTGAAAGCTGAGCTCCCAGCACCATGAGGAAAGCTTGGAGAAAATCACAGCTATGTTCATTCTTATGGGGAAAATGTCTGGGGAGCACTGGGCAGAGACTTGAATTAAGCATCTAGAGCTAAGAATCTCAGGATGGAGCAAGCTGATGGAATGTTGGAAGTTAAATCGCTCTCTCCCTTCTGATGCTAAAAATAGAAGGGTAAGAGGTGAAGAGGGCAGGATTGAGGCTGAGGACCATTCAAGTCCTACACCTCAGATACTATACCTCCCAGCTGGGCTCAGCCTGAAGGTGGCAGCACCACCTCTGCACTGGTCCATGGTCTATCCACAGAGGACAGGGCAGGCTGGAAGAACAGAATGTGTGAGAGCTGTGTGCCCTTCTCTTCTAGTATCAACCCTGAATTTCTGGCATGAAGCATCTAGGTAGAAGCACGTGTGGTTTTCTTTTCAAATAATGGGGAATTTTGTGGCTGGCTTGTGATGATCACAGACCTGATGTGCTAAGTGTGGATTTCTCCAGGTAGCTTGGGAGCAGGGGAGATAACTTGTTTAGAAGAGAAGGAAAATGAGTGGGACATGGACATTTAGTGGAGCTTCCTCATTTAAAGCATTGGCTGATGCTGCACTCTTCATGGTAGGTCTCTCTCAATGGAAGAATGAGTTTCTTGGGAAGGATCTGAAAGTGCCCAGAGTATGCTCTTACTTTCATGACCAAGATATGGAAGTGCAGCTATGGCTTGTGCTTTTGCATTATTGTAGCCTTTGATCTTTCACCGTTCCTGTCTGTTTGACAGCTCAAGAATTGCTCTCTGTAACCTCCATTATAATCGTTCTCATTTTAGAATGATTTCAGGCCTACTTAATGCTCCAGGAGGCCACATTCAAAGCTGAAAACTCCAGGGTAACACAGCACATGACTAATTTTCCAGAACTAATCTGTCCTGCTTGACTTGTCCCCTTTCCTCTCCCTGGATCAGCATAACTGTCAAAGTCATTCTGATTGTACAAAATGACAACTATAATCATAGAAGAATGGAATAGGGCTACTCTGGAGAGGAGAGTTTGTTTTGAGAGTGGCTCATTTAAAATGTTGTTCTGTAAGGTTGCTTTCAGCTTATCCCTATATGAAGGGCAGCCATATGACTTAAGAAATTTCTAAATCCAATCATTAATGTGAATTTAAATAGACACAACTTCCTGTGGGGTATTTTTGCTTTTTATCTAAGACACTGGAAAGGGAACTCCTTTGAAGTCAAACTCAAGGGAAGAAGAGGTCTTTGAGACACGTCAGTTGTGTTTCTGCTATGGTTTAGATACCTCCTTCCTAGAGATAAGGGACTACATATTGTGATTTACTCATGTAAGTCCTGGTCCCTGGAGGATTAGGATTAAATAGGTGTGTAAGACTACCCTTTGTGTGACATCTCCTGTGTCTTGACTATCTTTTTTGAGTATCCTCTGGAGGCTTGGTCCATGGTGACATCACTAGTTAGAAGAGTGGCCAGGACACACAAGGCCTCATCTGCCATGCTGCAGTGGGTGTAGGCTTTTATTCTGAGGATCATGGGGAACCACTAAAAGATTCCACTTGGCAAAGTAGCTGGAAGCTGGGTGTTTTAGGAGGATGACTCAGGCTTCCGTGAGAAGGCTGGATTACAGAAGAGAACCTACAGGCATAGAGGCCTATGAAGAGGCAGGTGTGCTTCCCTAGGTGAGAGAAAAAGTAGCAGCCTGCACTGGAGGAGGGGTACATGGAATGCAGAAGAGAGGCACATTCAAGAAATATTTAGGAGAGAAACTTCAGAGAGCAATGGGGACTGATGATGAAGTGCAGAGGATGGAAAAGTCAAGTTTCTGGCTTGAAAACAATAGATACACAAAGCCAAAGTTGACTTTGGCCTGTCCTGTCGTAGTCTTGGTTACATGCCACTGAACACAAGGGCCTCCAAACCACCAGGACAGGAAGATTGTGAAAGGCAGAGAGAAGAGCCTGAGAAGAACAGTGGGAAGAAAATTCAAACCAATATTTTGAACTCTTTTTATCATCATTTCCCAGATAATGTCATTATCCTAATTTGAAAGAGAAATCCAATTCATTTGCTATTTGTGGTTGCCAGGCCCGTGAATACTTAATGGCTTCAGATTACAAAGCTTCCAGTATGGCTCTCACACAGTCAAAAGGATTGGAGGGTGAGGCGAGGCCAGTGTGGAGGTATTGATAGGCTGTGTACCTCCTCGTGTATATCCTGCTTCAATAGCATCTATTTTGAGCCGAGTTCTTTCTGAAGCTCTAGCAGGGTGAGGAAAATGAACATTCTTCCTGCTCCCAGGTCTGGCTGTCAGAGTTCAAGAAATGATCTGTTGTGACAAATGGCAATAGCTTCAGGTTATGTGGGAGGACTGCAGGCCTCAGATGAGTAACTATCTCTGCAGTTTAATGGTAATTGTGGGTCATGGGGGCCACTGATCTGAGCAACAGGAAGAAGACAGGCTGTAGATAGAGATTATTTTTATAGGTTTCTTGTGAGAAAGTGGGTTGCACAGATTAATCACAGACATCCTCCCAGATTGCACAGAAAGATGCCTGGACCGGAAGGACTTTGAACTTGAGGCATGGTGAAATTCATCACAGATTTTGCCATGGAATGAATCATGTGTACCGCCTTCCACCCAAATGCATGTTGAAGCCCTAACCCTCTGTATGACTACATTTGGAGAAGGTAATTAAGCATAAAGGAGGTCATATGGGTGAATCCTTATTCACTAGGCTTGGTGACCTTATAAAAAGGAAAAGGTTGCTCTTTCTTTCCCTCTCCATCTTTCCTGCCCCTCTCTTCCTCCCTCCATGTTCACACAGTGAGCAGGCAGCCACCTGCAAGCCAGGAAGAGCCCTCTCCAAGCCATGCTGGCTTCTGAGCTTGCACTTCATAACTGAGCCTCCATAACTGTAAGAAAGTAAATGTGAGTTGTTTAGACAGGACTAAGTTAGACACGTAGATGAGAGGATGATCTAATAACAGTATTTCATTCGAACAAACAAGTCAGCTCTCATGGTGCCAAGTTTGGAATCTACAATGAATAGTAATTCTAGATTTAGATTTTTTTCTGGTACAGTGGACCCTTGACTTACAAACTCAATTCATTTGGATGGGATGGTTGTAACTCAAGTTGGTCAATTGAAAGGTCAGTCTCCTCTACACAGCCTTCAAAGTCACTCTCCTGTATACAGACAGATCTCAGTGTCCTTAGAGAGACATTGGCCAAGGGTTTCTCAATTAACCCCACACAAGAAACGATGTTGAAATGTTTCCTCCAGAATTCTTTAAGGGTTAAATCTGTATCTGAGGAGTAGCTATCCTCTTGGGAGATCAAGTAGATTTCAAACCAACACTGATTAAGAGAGATGAAGAAGGACACTACATCCTTGTAAAGGGAAGAATCCAAGA
>NW_004624733.1:11327130-11409379 GCF_000247695.1 Heterocephalus glaber | reverse complement strand
AAGAACCAAGATGCATTATGTAAAGGTACAATTCCCAATGAGAAATGTAATTGTGTTGTATACCTACAATGTACCAATAAAAGTAACTCCTCCAAAAAAATTAAATAAATAAAATAAAATAAAATAAAATAAATTATAGTGAAAAAAAAATCTGTATCTGAGACCATCTGGAAGCACAAGTGGCCAGGATTTGAGTCATAACTCTAGACTTTGTTTGTAAGTTAAAACTAACATTCAGGTTATAACTCAAGTTCATATGTCAAGCCAATCATAACTTGAGGGTCTGGGGATTTAACCCAGGGCCTTCGCACTGAGCTATATCCCTAGCCGTTTTGATTATATTTGAGACAGGGTCTTAGTAAGTTGCTAAACTGCCCAGGCTGGGCTTGAACTTTTGATCCTCCTGTCTCAGCTTTAGAGTTTTGATCAAAATGGAGAGAGATTTTATCCTCTTCTTGCTATAATGAAGTAGCAAATATTTTGTTTGCTCAGTTTTAGAATTTGCATAGTGTCATTGGTTTTTCTAGAGGGAAACCAGAGACCCCGGAGAGCACCGACCTTTAAAGAAAGAAAAGGAGACAGCTGGGGGATGAAACAGCACTTTATTCTTCAGGTCACTGTTCTCTGTTTCGACCCAGATTGGGTCTAGCAGTTGGGTTTTATACATTTTCGACAGGCAATTCTGACATCATTATTCTTTGTTTTCTCAGAAGAACATCTGTGACATTCCTGCACATCTCTGGCCTTTGTTTATCATTACAGCATTGTCACATTTATCTTAGTCTTAAAGGTTAACAAGTAACTTATAAAGCCACAGGCAAGTTTACACGTCCCGTGTCTCTATTCACCAGAGCCGTACATCTAAGAGTATATCGCAGCCCTCCTCTATCAGATGTTCCAAGAAAACAGGGCAATTTCTGCAGAAATCAAGCCCACAACCTTTCCCTCCATCTGTAGAGTCACGGGCAATTCTGTGACCCCGGACAATGGTTACTAAGAGAGCTTAGGAAAACATGTTTTCTTCCTATGAACTTTTACAACATCTTTTAAGGCTTTCTGCAATCCTTACAGCAAACAGGCCCGAGGAAGTTCTCTGAGACATTTACTTAGTTCTTTCAATTAACAAGTTTCTTACAATTAGTAACTAGATCCTGGAGTTGAGGACATT
The DNA here is from genome assembly GCF_000247695.1 of Heterocephalus glaber. The sequence continues at coordinate 11,408,211 of NW_004624733.1, read as the reverse complement.
CACAGAGAATTGCTTAATTTTCTCATTTCACAAGCTTCTTACAATTAGTAACTAAATCCTACATTTTCCCACAGCATAACACCATGAGCTCTAAAAGGAATTTAAAATGTAGTTTAAGTCCTAAATTGGTACATACCTGGCATATTCCCCACATGACTTCTGAATTCTCTCAGAAACAAGGAGAAAACACACATTTACTCCCAGCATTTAACTATTTTCTGAGATCAAGATAGATCTCAGGAAGGCCAGGTGCTTGCTTTCTGCTCCTTCCGCTGCTGATCTCTGGGGATACATTGCCTATGGCTCTGTCTTCTCCCAGTCCAGTGTGCTCTCTAAGAACAAGCTAAGAGTGGGTGGCAATCCATCCTCATCTGGATGATGGGTGCACAGTTTGTGCTTGGCCTGTGGGCAAGGTTGCTTCTTTATTAGGGATGTGTTTGACACTTCTGTTAACCACTGGCATAGGGTCCACTCTGAAACCCAGTGTATCTTGCCAAAGGCAAAGAACAGACACCTATTCCAAAATCATCTAGAAGATGCAATTCAGGAGGAAGGGGGAAAATCTCTTCCAGAGCTGACCCAGTGAATGAAGGTCCTGGCCAATGACCAATAATCATAGGATAATGGAGCACCTATTACATGTCTAGCTCAAGGACTTTAAACTAAACACTACAGGAGGACACTAGAGAGAGAAAATGTTGGCCTTGCTCTCAAAGAACTCATGTTCTCCTTGAAGAAACAAGCTAAGCCCAGTAGAGTGTCATTCCAAGATGACTTGCATTGAGAGACTTTTGACAAAGGACAGGAAATCTTCGAAGTTAGTGATACCGTGCATTGGTGATATATTTGACACTTGAGTTTGGAAAGGGCTCTTGGAGGAGATGGGCTTGTTTGGGTCCTCACAGGGGGGTGAAATCTGAGAGGCCCAAGGCAGAGCTCCAGTGTTGTTTCATTTGTTTGCTCACTCAGCAAATGTTTTGTGTGTCTTTTGCATGCCAAACCTGGGCCATGCACCGCGGGAAAGAGGAAACAAGTAGCCAGAGCTGCATGAGGGAAGAGTCTTGCTCCAGGCCTGTTTGGGTTCTGAAGAACAGGAAAACCAAAGCCAGATGAATTCCCAGCACATGGAAGAAAGCCAAGTGTCCCCCAGGCAGCGAGTGCTGCTGTTGTTGCAGCTTTGTCTTGTGACAACTGGTAATTGCCTCCATCTGTATCTTCTCTGCCTCCACCTACCCTTTCTTCCCTCCCAGTGGCCCTGTTTTCTTTGCTCCACATGGGATCAGGATCCCTGGGGCTGGTACAGAAGGCACCTCTGTCTGCAGGAGAACTTTGGTGACTGTGACCCTGCCTTCCAGCTTCTGCTGGGGCACAAACATGAGGAATACAGGGCTGCTGCACATCCGTAGGGGAACTTGTGGGAAGTCCTCATGCTATGGGTCAGAAAATGATCCCAAGAAGCCTGCCAACTTGAGACTCTGAGTGGGATTGCTTGCCAGATGCCAGAGCTATATTTACTGAGCTGGGGTCTGGTGGGAATGACAGTTCTGGTGTTGGGAACCCAGATCTCATATGAAGTCCGTAAAAGAGTTTCAGCGGGTGAGGTAGCCAGGCCTGGGAACAACATGGTGATGATGCCAATAAAAGCCACGGGAGTCTCAGCCTTGGAGGGGTCTCTCTCTTTAGGGGACAGGAGAAGTTTTAAAACTGTGGTGCTGGAGGGGACTGAAGGGTTATCTTGCCAAATGATATTTCACTGCAAGATCTAATGTACAATTTCCCTGACTACTGGTGTGCAGGCAAATGCTTAACAATTAGCTCCCTGGAGAAAATATAAAAATCCTGTTTGTACTTTGCCAGTTTCCATAGTGTAAATAGTTCCACCTCAATGATTTCAAGCTATCAATACAACATCCCTAAATGCAGGGAAGAGATACAGCCAGCTCTCAGAAGAAAGTATGAGCCAGTTCCTGCATTGTACCACCTCTAATGGGATATTTCTAGTGCTAAGGGGTTCATCCCCCACCCTTTTGGCTCATTACGTTCATCCTTCCTTCTGTAATGTGTCTGTCAGATTTCATAGCAGTTTAAGGATCCGAACAAGCCTATCACCAAACAAGTGTTAGAAAATTATATCAAATAAGAATTTGTCATTCTTTCATATTAACTGATACTGACTCCAACCCCTGTTGATTCCCATTTCTAGTTCATTTTCCCATAAATATTTAAGGAACAGGGGGAACTTTAGGATTAGAGGCAAATAATTCTAGTAAAACAGAATAATTATTATTGGCCAGTTTGGAAGAGTAATCTTCTACTGACCTCCAGATTGTCCACTTCTAGGTCATGGCACATCAGCACATTATGTTTCTAATTATCTTCAAAACACACAATGAAGGATCTACTTTGTTCAGGTACTGTGTTGGACATGGGGAGGAAATGATGAATGGGTCATGGTTGTAGTTCTCAAGGGGGCTACCATGTAGTGAGAGTATGTTAGTTACTTTTCTCTTGTTGCTAAGACAAAATACCCTCACTCAAGTTAAAAGGGAAAAGTTTATTTGGCTTACAGTTTGTAGAGGTTCCAGTCCATGATCAGCTGGCTCCAAGGCAGGATGGCAGCAGGGCAACAGTTCATTGCAGCGGAAGACAGCAAAAGCAACAAGGGACTTTGACAGCCTACTTTCTGCCCCTTTTATCCCATGCAGACTACCAAGATTAGGGCAGTGCCAAACCAATTACTCACATGTAGTGGTTTAGTAATTACATACCCTTAATCTCACCATCACACATTCCAGATTCAGCTACCTCTGGAAAAGAAAGTCCCACCTCATCTGCATGAGGCTTTGGGGGGCCATCTAAACACAAGCCATACCAGAGGGAGAAGGACAACTCAGCCAGTGCTTGCAAGTGCTTTGTTCTGGGGTGAGAGGCAGAGAATTTGCTCCAGTGTTGCATGCTGTGGTCTCTTCTGACCAAGTGGTCCAAGATGACATGAAACTCTAAGCCACAGTGGGAGTCATTGCTGCAATGTTTATGTTTTGCTGCCTCTGTGTCTGTGCTATGGAAAAGGATCGGTTAGTTTGGCTGATGTCTTAGAACAGGGACCATGTTCTCCATGAAGCTCTGGCCAGCTTCTGTCTCACATCTCTCCAGGAATCTGACCATGTTTCAGTGATGGACTGAGATTTAACACCACCCTTGTTTATCTGATCAATAGCTCAGCATATGAAATAGAACAAACCCATAGTTCTTGTACTCGAAATATCCTCTGTAGCAACAGCACACACAGTAGCCAAAGTTTCAGATGTGGACTCTGGTACCAATTTTCAATGAGCAATACTGTATCCACACACCAAAAAACATGTGGGTTGTTTCCAGCCAAGTCAGGGCATGTTGTATAGCTGTGCTGAAGTGTGGTCTGCTTTCCTTGTGAGTCCAGAAGAATGTTCCAAGTTCTATACTGTCTTAGTACAGAGGGGTAAAGGGAGAGTGAGCATCTATTAGGAGTATGGAGAATAGTGTAGAAGATGTCCTTAAAAAGCAAGTTTCTGTTAACAAACACAGTTACTCAAGAACTCAGAAAAATCAGACCCCCCCCAAATAAAAGACCCAGTCAAAAAATGGGTAAGTGAAATTGTTGTCAGGTAGTTCCTTTAGAAATGGCTCACCATTTCTAAAGGGGTGGTGGGAGGGGAAGGGGAAAGGGAAGAAGGGAAAGGAAAAATTATGAGAAAGAAAAAAATGGAAACAAAGTCTATGTAAATAGGGAAGGGTGGTGAAGGGTGCATAGGTAATGGGGGAAAAAATAAGAACTAAGATACATCATGTTCAGGTACAAACACCCAATGATAAATGTAAAGGTATTGTATACCTAAAATGTACCAATTAATATATAAATTAAAAAAAAGAAATGGCTCACTAATTAAAAATATTTCAGGTCCTTCTTATCTCAAACAAAGAATTGGACTAGACAAGCCAAAGATAGTGCCAGAAGTTTATTTGAAAAATGAGAAGTGAAGGGATAAGGAAATAATTATGTCTGTAGAGAAAACTTGGCCAGAACAAAAGAAAGGATAAAAGCAAAAATAAAAGTTCACTGTAAATCTAGGTACAGAGTGGGCTACTATGAGGGGTCATGAGAGCAGGCTCCTCCTGGCATCTGGTTTCCTTTATGCCAAGCACATTTTGTGAGACCCTGCAAGAAGTTCTGCATATGGGGTCCTGAGAATCATCTGATGCCAGCCTGGCATCTTGCAACTGACAGGTCCCGCCCATTTCTCCAGCTAGCTTTGCCACACTCTACCTCCTATATCATTTCCCCCCCCAAGAGAAATTTATAAATCCCATAAATCTTTCTGGGGTGCTACAAGAGTGGAGGTCTCTGTCTTTTATAACTTCTTCAAGCTGGAAGGGGCTGTAGACTGTACCTACTAGAGATTACGTACTCTCCAACTACCTTGGAGTGTTATGGCTGGTTGGCTGGGTTGAGGAAAGAAAAAATCTGTCAGAAAATAATGAGAAAAGAGTTAGTGACCCTGGTGCCGCCTGTTTGATGGGAGAAAGAAACTTTGCTATTAGCTTAAATGTGAGGAGCAGGTCAGACTTTCACATTTCCTGTAGAGAAGAATATATGTTAAGAGGTACGTCAGATAAATTATCAAGAGTCTGAGGCTGGGGATTTAGCTCAGTGGTGCCACCACCTGCCTTGCAAGCACAAGGTCCTGAGTTTGATCCCTGGTACAAAAAACCCACAAAAAAACATTAGAGAGCCATGGCCTCAGCAAGATCTTGTTTATTTATCTGTAGCAGCACTGGGGCCTTGCTTTTTGAAGAGGAGTCTCAAGTCTTCCAGGGGTCATAGGAGCACTGTATCTTTTTCCTTGATCTTGGTCTTTAGACAGTTGAGGTGGGACTAGCTTTAGTCTAGAAAGATGAATCCAATTATCTGTGTCTGCCACTTTATCTCAGTGCGTGTTGCAAAGATCACAGAAAAGGGGCCTTTTCACTTTGGCTTTAACTGGTCTGCTTGTGTTCCTCCTCTCCAAGTTTTTAGAAGGACTTAGTCTCCAAGGAAGACACTAGGTGGTCCTCCTGGGCCAGGAGCTGGCAGTACTCTGTTTCTATACATCTGGACAGCTTGTTGCACTTGGCCCAGATTGATGAGATATTGCAAAAGTCTCATAGTCTCTGGGTCTACTACCATATTAGAGGATAGAAATGGCCTTTTGTATAATATCTCAAATGGGCTCAAACTTAGCCCAGTTTTGGGCATGTTATAAACTCTCTATTGGTAGCAGTCAGAGCCAGGACTCATATGTCTCACTTGCTTTAGGGTCTGGTTGGCTCTCTCTACCTTTCCAGAAGATTGAGGCCACCAAGGGGAATGAAAGTGGTACTTTATTCCTAAAGCCTTTGCCACTCTTTGAGTTATTTGGGAGGTAAAAGGAGCTCCATTGTACATCTGCAGAGACTGGGGTAGTGAAAATCTGGGTATTATTTTTTAAAAGAAGCACCTTGACTACCTCAGTAGCCTTTTCTGAATGGGTAGGAAAGGCTTCAATCCAGCCTGTGAAGGTATCATTTGGGAACAACATCTGTTTAAGTCCTTTTCATGGTGGCTTATGGATAAAGATTGCCAGATCTCTCCAGGGTATGTCCCTCTCCTCTGTACAGACCCTAATACAGGAAGCAGCTTTGAGCTTTCCTAGGTTTTTGTAGGCACACAGTGGGCAAAGCTTTGCAGATCTGTTGAGTGGTTGTCACTAGTCCTAGTCCTGTGAAAATTCAAGTGACCATTACCAGTGTAGCACCTCATTCCATATGTAAGGAATCATGAAGTGTTTCTATAGCCTTCCATTGTATCCCTTGGGGAAGGACCACCAGAGTCCCTTTTTAATTTCTCCTTGTCCTAAGGCCTATTTATCTTCCTAGTTTTAGTGGTTCTTCAGGAACTGGGAATAAGGCTAGAATCTTAAGGGGGTATAGGCTGCCCTTTTTGCCTCCCTATTAGCCTTTTGATTTTCCAAGGAAATTTCAGACAGGTCTCTCTATGGACTCTAGGAATTGTAGAATTTCCTGCCTGTGTTTTATAGATAATTGACAATGCTACCTCCATCAGTGAACCACACTTGCTCAGGGTTTTGGAGGGGCAGGTCACTGATATTCTGAATGCTTGCTTAGGTTGGGGAGATCACTTGTTCAGGAGAATGGTTAACTTTTGGGCAGAGGAGAAATAAAGAATCTCTGATTAGGGGTTCCCTTAATGCCAACTATGGCTATAGGCTCAGAGGAGAGTTTTTCAGAGAAGGAAATCAAAACAGAATGAGCCACCCCTTTATCTATAAGCAGTTGAATTGGCTTACTCATGATGTCTAAGATTACCTACGGTTCCTTAAAGGAGATTGTGGTGTCTGTGGATGGGCACTTCAATTGTTAGAGCAGAAAATGAAGGTTTTGGCTGGCCTATCCTCTTTCTGGGAGAAGTTCTACTCATGGGGCCTTGAGAATCATATTGCACCACACTAGTATCTTGCAATTGACATGTCCCACAAATTATTTAAGCCCTACCTCCTATATAAATATGAATGGACACTTAACAGAAGAAGAACAAGTAGCCAATCAATATATGAAAAAATGTTCAACATCACAGGCCATTAGAAAAATGCAAATTAAAACAACACCGAGATTCCATTTTACCCCAGAAAGAGTGACCGTCATCAAGAAATCAAATAATAACAAATACTGGTGAGGCTGAAGGAAAAGAGGAACCCTTCTACACCACTGGTGTCATAAACTAGTACAACCACTATGGAAATCAATATGGAGATTCCTCACAAATCTATCCTGTTTGTCTGGCATTTATTTAATAGTCATTTGGGGTTGGAGTTGATACTGGATGAGTTAAACTGATCCCATCTGTGTAGAAGTCTTTTTGACAAATGTGTTTTCCCACTGGGAGAGAAATGTAAGCATACAGACAACTCTGGTATGGAGCAGAGCAAAGAAAATACTTTTCCCAAGCAACAAAAATTTTGAGTAGTTACAGGTTGGTTGGAGGTCTCAACCTCTGTTTCTAGTTAAGGCAGTACCCTCAACTTCCTGTCAAGGGACATTCAATCAGTGCTTACCAAGCAGGCAGGGACTGAAAGAAGAGCATGGTGTTCCAGTCTCTGAAGCCACTCGGAAAACTGGAGTTGGAGCCACTCTACCAGGTAGGCCACATCAACAAAGCCTGCTTTGGATATTTGGATTGTATTTGCTATTGTTGGAACTAAACGTCTTGATTCCTAGGGCCAGAAATGCTCAAATCTAGATTAAGATTTAGATATCACTTACTCTGTTTCATCAATTTTAAGATGATATTTTCTCCATTTTAATATCCATGAAATTAATGACATTGCGCAGTTACTGTCAGCCATGGAGCTGTCCTGACACAGTTGTCATCACATACACAAGTGAAAATTTGCTCTTAGCTGTTCGTATTGTCACTTCAGTTATGAAGTTGTATGCCTTTTGCTGTTATACATGCTAACTTCAATTGAAATCTATGATATTTTAAAAAGATTATACTGAGCCTTAACATTGAAACAACAACAAAAATGCCAAAAGCTGATATTAGAGAAGCAAATATTTGTCATTTGGATGAATGACCAACATCCCATATTTTCTTGAAAAACAACCAAGCACTTAATGAAAATATTGTTCAACCTTTAATGTTCAAACAAATAAAATCACATGGGAATCCTGTTAAAATTAATTGCTGGTGGTGAGGTGATGATAAGGGGCAGCCTGAGGTTCTTCACTTATAACCACTCAGATGATGTCAAGGTTACAGGTCACAACCCTACCAACCTTACCATGAGTAACAAGGCTTCAGAAGACCTAATAAAAATGTTGCTGAAAAAGGCAACCCTGAAAAAAGAGATCAAAGAGGATATCAGAAAATGGAAAGACATCCCTTATCCTTGGATAGGCAGAACCAGTATAGTGGAAATGTCCATACTTCCAAAACTGTTAGACAGTTTTAATGCAGTCCCAATCAAAATACCAATGGCATACCTCACAGAACTAGAGAAAACAACCCTAAAATTCATATGGAATCAGAAGAGACCTAGAAGAGCAAAAGCAATCCTAGGCAACAAAGGCAAGGGAAGGGGCATCACAATCCCAGACTTGAAATTATACGGCAAAGCTACCATAATAAAAATATCATGGTACTGGCAATAAAACAGACCCAAGAATCAATGGAACAGAATAAAAGATGCAAACAAAACAAAACAAAACAAAAAAAACCCTCCAAACACACTCAAGCTACCTTATTAGTGACAAAAGAGCCAAACTTCTTCACTGGAAGAAAGATAGCTTCTTTAATAATTGGTGCTGGAAACACTGGCTTTCCACATGCCATAAATTGAACCTAGAGCTATATCTCTCACCATGCACTAAAATAAAAATGGAGCAAAGACATAAATATTAAAACAAACAATCTGCTAGAAGATAGACTAGGTAAATCTCTTGAAGACATAGGTGTAGGCAAAGAAGGTTTTAGGAACAAATCCTGATCACACAGGAAATATTACAAAGAATCAACAACTGGGATCACATTATATTAAAAAGCACAGCAAAAGAAACCACCAACAGAGTGAAGAGACAACCCTCAGAATGGGAAAAAATTTTGACCAGCTATTCCTCAGAGAAAAGACCAACAACTAGAATATATAAGAACTCAAAAAACCCCCAGATCTGCCATATTTAAAAATTCAATCTAAAAATGAGCATCTGAAATGAATAGACACTTTTCAGGTGAAGAAGTACAAACAGCAAATACATGAAAAAATCTTCAACATCACTGATCACTTGAGTAATGCAAATTAAAACAATGGTGAGATTCCATCTTACTTCAGAAAGAATGGCTATTATGAAGAAATCAACGATGACAAATGCTGGTGAAGCTGTGGGGAAAAATAAACCTTTCTCCACTGTTAGTGGGAGTGTAAATTGGTACAACCACTGTGGAAATCAACAAACTAAAACTAGAGGTTTCATTCAACCCAGTTATTCTCCTTCTTGGTATCTTCCTGAAAGAGTTAAAAGCATCATATCACAATGATATAGCACCCATGTTTATAGCTGCACAATTTGTAATAGGTAAATTTTGGAAACAGCCCATATGCCCACCAATGGGTGAATGGATAAAGAAAACATGGTTTTTAAAAATACTTAATGGAGTACTACTTTGCCATAAAGAAGAATAAACTTGAGATATTTTTAGGTACATGGATGAACTTTGAGAATATAGTTTTAAGTGAAATAAATTTGGCACCCATGTTTAAATGTCACATTGTTTCTCTTGTGTGAGAAACCCAAAGTGTAAATAAGAACCAAATGGAGGATATAGATGTCAGGAATTAGGGAGGAAATGTTCAAATGGGAAGGGGAACAAAGGAGGGAGGAAGGGGAAGGGAAGGGATGGGATTGGGATAAAAAATAAAAAAGAATGGAAGGAAAACAATAGAAGCAAAGTTTTGTAAGTGGAGAGGAGAAGAAGGATTGAAGAGAATGGGAAAAATAAAATAAAATCAGGATATTTTTATCTGAACACACACACAAAAAGAAAAGTAAAGTGAATTCAAAGTATGACATTCTCAACTTTTGGAATTTTCCAGAAGTCCTGAGACTTAGGTTGAAAGTAGGAGAGTTTTCCCCTCATGTTCTACATGGACAACAATTGTCTTTATCTGAGGAGGTGATAGAGTGGGTCACAGGAATTACACAGTTGTTGGAGCTGAGCTTTGGTTATTTATGAAACACAAATAACCAAAATCTTGCTGTTTATTTTGTGCCCAAGACTTGGTCAAGAGTTGAACACACATGGAACTTTACAAATTCACCTTCTAATATAAAAGAATTTATTTACCCATTTTTTGATTAATGGAAAAAAACACGTTTACTTAACTGTTTTTTGCAAATATGCATCTTTCATATCATTAGATAAATATGGACCTCAAGCCAAAAATGTTGGTCACACATGATTTTGTTACTGAGTTGTGTGCAACAGATTTTGTATTAATTGCCAAGTCATGTGACCAAAAGCAGGAGAAATGTTATATCCCTAGACATAGGATGAAACAAATTTTAGAGCAACAGTAGTGTGACTGGTTTTGTTTCTCCCCTGGATGTTGTTATCATGTCATAGTTTAACTGAAGTACCAAAAATCAATAATAATAAGTCTTATAATCAAATGGCCTCAGATTCAGTGAAATACTATAATCTGCACACTTTGATATCCTTCTGTATACCATGGAGCATGCTGTTTGGACTCTGTAAGTCCTATGTAGATCTTCCACTGCATCTTGTCAACACAGCCAGGGACAAGTTAACATTTTCTTCAAAACACAAAACACAATCTTAAACACAAATGACTTCAATTTCTTTCAAATTTCTCTTCTTACCCTCATACCAATCATTCTTCCCTTAGCCAAAAAGGATTAAACACCTCTGATTTTAAAATGATTTGGCAGAGTCAAAAAACAAGTAGCATCAGTCTTATATCCCAGTGGTCTGATCAAACAGCTAGAATAGAGAAAATATGAGGCTCCCAAAATGATATACACATACCAATACGTGTGAAAAACCCATTCAATATACCCCTTTAGGGAAAAAATTCTTTGGCAAGTCTGGAACGCTTAGCTATCAACTTTGTGTTTACAATGGTTCTAAGATCGTGAAAAGAAAGTTACTTTTGTGTATCAAGGCTGTAGCAGAGCCAGGGTAATGCCAAAGAATGAAAACTTCCAGTCTCAAAGTTCTATGTGTTGTTCAGGAAGCTTTAAATTGAACATGCACCACTAGGTGGGTTTTTTGTTCAATCAAACATATCAAATAAAAATTGGCAGATGAGGCAGAAATTAGAGTTTGGAGCTGGTACAGGATAGAGTATTGGAGAGAGAAGGAAACTTCAAAAATTTAAACAGGTAGAGTGATGATGTCTTTTTTATTGGGTGGGACTGCACAAAGCTTGATAAAGAAGCTTTGTGCTCTGAGTCACAAAGGGCTGGGAGATGGTCAAGCCAAAAAGAAAGGCAGTAGCTCAAACATTCAATTAGTATTCTGGAAAGATCATTTCTTAGGAATAAGAATCACACCCTATTAAGGGCTATATCCTGGGACTAATGAAAACACAAAATAAAATCAAAATTAGATCATCTCTAACCAAACTCAAGTGAGGATTAAAAGAACCCATCAACAATTAACTGTCTTCTAGAACAAACAGCAATGTCCTTTAAAGGACGGTGTTATTAAGACTCTCATAAGGTAGTGATAGTGTCAGAAGTACAATAAAAATTGCTGGACATATCGAGAAGCAGTAAAATGTGACAGGTAGTTAGAAAAAAAATGTAGATCATGAGATGATCCAGGTGTTTTAATTAGCAGACAAAGATTTAAAAACTGCTACTATAAATGTATTCAAGAACATAAGGAAAAGATAAACTCAAAGTGGAAACAGATGAATACTATAAAAATGGACCAAATGGAAACTTTAAATTGAGAAGCACAAACATCTAAAGCAAAAAATTCCTTGGGTTATATTAGCAGTAGATTGGAGACTAGTTGAAAGTATCTGTAAGCTGGGAGGGAAATAAATGGAAATGTTCTAAGATGAAGAACACAGAGAAGAAAGGTTTAAAAAATTGAAAAGAAGCTCACCTACCCATGGGATAATAGAAATAATCTAACATAGAGGAAGCTTAGAGAAAGGTAAGAAAGAATGAAACAAAAATACTTTAAGAAATGTTTGTTGGCAAACATCAGCCTCAGATCCCAGAAGACCTGCAAACACCAAGAAGGATTTATTTGAAAAACCTCATGCCAAAGTACACCACAGTCAAGCTGTTGAACACAAAAGAAAAAGAAAAACAAACTAAAACCTGAGCAAAATATTATAAAAAGGGGAAACTAAAGACCAATGTCATCCTAAACATAGAATAAAATTCTTAAAAAAGGAAATTAAATCCATAAATATATTAAAAAAATTATACATTATGACCAATTGAAATTTATCTCAGGATTGTAAATTTGATTTATCACTATAAAATTAATCATAATCCCCTATAGAAAACAAAGAAGAAAACCACATGATCATTTCCATAAAACACAGGAAAAGCATTTGATAAGAATTCAGCACTTATTTATTATCAAAATTTTCCAAAAACTAGGAATTGAAGGGAATATTCTCAACTTGATAAAGGACATTTATCAAGAGCTACACCTAACATAGTGCATCATTAAAGATTGAACATTTTTCCTCCAAGATCAGGAACAAGGCAAGAATGACTATTCTCATCACTTCTATTTCACATTATTGTAAATTCTAGCCAGTGAAATAGCAAGGAAAATAAATTAAAGCCACATAAATTGGAATGAAATAGAACTGTGTTTATTCTCAGGAAACACAATCTTTTAAATATAGAAAATCCTAAAGAATCCACTAGAACAAATATTAGAAGTCATAAAAGAATATAGCCACACAACAGATCAATTGATCAGAAGTTAGGTTTCGGACATGTTAAGTTTGAGATGGCAAGTTGGCAGTTGTATTTGAAATCGGGTTTGAGGAGGAGGAGGACTGCCATGGAGATATAAATGTAGAAATAGATTTTAGGAGATATTTAAAACCTTTGGATGAATAGAATCTCCTCAGGAACAAGGAGAGAGAGAGAGAGAGAGAGAGAGAGAGAGAGAGAGAGAGAGAGGAGAGATCCAAGGATTGAGGGTAATTTCATAAAGAAACTTCTAACTTTCATACAGTTGGCTCTTCCTCTGAGTCCTGATTTGGAGAGAAGAGACTAATGAATTGGGCTGTGCTGTGTTGCAGATTCAGCAGAAAGTAATATTTCTTCCATGGCTCTCACTTGAATGACAATAATAGGCACCTAGTAGATGTTGGAACTCATTGGTCTCCAAGGTAGATTCTCATTAATATTGAGTCTTTACTCTGGTTAGTGATAACCTCACGGAGCAGACACAGGACACTCAGAGACCTGTGTCCAGAGAGAATTGGTCCTTTCTGGCCCGGGAGAGGGTGTAGCTGACCCATGAAGAGAATGAATCTTCCCTCCATTAGTTGCCTAACAAGGAACATTTCTGTGATAAACTCCAAAACTGTTTCTTCCTTTTAGGCTTTTTAGGTTTTGGTATCTCATCTAGCCCAGTGCAATGACTATTTGCCTCTGGGGCTCTGTAGAGACAGGAATGCTCCAATACATCACCATCATCACCATGCTGTCAACTTCAGAGCTCTTGTGTTGATGTCTTGCTTCTGTTCCACCCCAGATCCAGGAAGATAAAAACTCTGGGCATTTCACATGGCCTCAGGCTATTGATGACTACCATAAAATATGGAGCCAGATGGATTTACATTTTTTTTCCCTGAAGTCAGAAGTCCTTGTCTCTGCTAAGATCTTATCTATTTAATAAGCAGAGGCAATATAATTAAGGCCTTTCTCCAATGCTGTGGACGTGCCAAACCTACTGGAAAGTTTACTTGGTTTTCATAAATCAAATTTGTTTGGACCTTAATGTACTTGGGGGCCAGTTTTGACATCCATTCACGGAGTCTGTCACAGCAAAGTTTGGTTTTCTCTCCTCATGGAGAAATCGCCTTTGTTTACAGGGAAGTTTCTTGGATGGTGCTGTTGACTATGGCCAGATGGCCACTCTGAGGCAAAGGCAGAACATGAATGAAGGAGTCCTGCTCTCCAGTGGGGAAGTATGAGAGGCAGCAGGGCTCTAGGAGAATGTCCTTTAGCTTGAGAAGACCTCCTGCTCTGAAAAAATCCAGAGTTGCCCTGTGTCAGGCAGCCTTTGGCCAGTGAGCAGGTCCCAGCTCCTTTGGTGGCTTTCTTGGCTCTGCTTGCCATAAGAAGTCCTTAGCATGGTTCCCCAAAGAGCCTGGTGGAATTAGATATATTTTCAATTTGCTTTCTAAGCAAGCTTTCTGGAATCAACACGCTGGCTACATTGTTTTCCTGGCTCCTATTCATTGGTTATTAATGTGTTTTTTTTTTTTTTTTGCGGGGGGGAAATAACTCTCTGTTGGCTTGGAAGAGGAATCTAGGGGAAATGTTTTGTGGATTCTGTGCTAAAATCTTTCAAAACAACATGTGTGCAAGAGTGGTTTGGTCAAGCAAGGCTACAAGCTCATAGAAACTCACAGCAAGCGCCTCCAGACCAACGAGGGTGTGAGGATGAGCTGCTGAACACTTGTCGGTAGATCCTAATTCACAAATGGATGCTGATGGGCACTTGTTCAAGAGTTGAGAGAAAAGAGGAAGAGGTACAGGTGGTACTTACAGACCTGAGCATGTCACTATGCTCTTTGCAATGGAGCAAAGAAACTATCCAATGTACAGGCTCAAGGGAAGGGACAGACCAGTGGGAGCCAGAGTGAATGGCACAGAAAGTTCTGAACCTATGGTACTGAGGTAATGAGGCAGGCGGTCAGAGAACAGTTTGAAAAGCCTGGAGTGCACTGAGACAATGCCATCCCATCACGTGTGTTAGCTCCCCCGCCACCATCACCGGGACTGCAGACACACTTGCTGGATGCAACATCTTGTTCTGAAGCAAGTTCTTTTTGTAGCACAGCTGGTCAATTATATTTCTGAATTGTTTCCTGACAGGCAGTGGGGAAAAGCAGACAACAGCTGCAACTTTGGTGAGAATGAGGCCCAGGTCTTGTGCACTGGTGGCCCTGCCCTCCATGGGCTAAACAGAGGCCCTGTTAAGAGGTGACAAAGCTGAGTTTCTAGGCTTTCCCATGGTGACCTCCTTAGCACATCTCTGAGCTATTCTTGATGGAAAAGCCTTCAGGCTGAGGGCAAGACAAGAACTGATTCTTCCTGGCTATGGAAGGTAGAAGGTGAGACCTGGGGAACCAATCAGGGCTTTGGTGGGGCTGAAATGGCCCTGTCACTGCACAGAAGGGCTTGCTGTCCTGCAATGCTGATGAGGGGGTGACTTGCTCTGTGCCCCCACTCAGTGCTGTTCAGAGAAGTCAGGAAAACACTATCTCACCTGCAGAGGGTTACCTCTCTCAAGGGACAGCACAGTCCCATCAGCCAATATCTGTGGAACATTTGGTAATGCCAGAAGCCATGTCCTTTCTGTGGGGGACAGTCCCATTCTTGGCCTTAGAAGCTTCCAGACTAGTGGGCCAGCAACTCTTCACAAGTTTTCAGAGGAGGGACCTGGGTTAATTCACTGGACTAATGTGGGGAGGACACTTTTATATGCACAATCACATTTAATCCTCCCCACGCCTCATGTGTTTGGCACTATGATTATCACCCCACTATACAGATGATGCGATGAAGGTTCAGGAGTTAAGTAACTTGTCCAAGGCTACTCATTAGGAAATGGAAGAGCCAGATAGGCATAAAGACCAGACTCCACACTGCTGGCTAGAGCCAGATGGCTCATCTTAGAGAAAAGAGATATTTTAATTTAGTGCCTATAATAAGCAATTGGTATTGTACACATTGCATTCTGGAGGGTCAAGGTGTCACTCTGATGAAGGGCTTAAGGAAGGCCCAGCTGAGGAGATGATTCACAAGCCAGATTTTGGAAGACAAAAGGAATTTCTCCAAGCTCCCAATAGGAGCGCTGACATAGCCTGGTGCTCAGGTCCCTGCCTCTCTGGGCCAGCACCACCTGCTGATGTTTGTGGAGATGGCTGGCATTTGTCCTATGTGTCTGTGTCACTGCCACCGCTCCAGAGGCTTTATATTCATGCTCTCTAGACATCCCCACAGCCATGGAAAGTAGGTAAGGAGACCAAAGCTCAGAGAGGCTAGGTCACCACCTTAAGGCCACCCAGCTAATGAACAATGGAGCTAGAGCCAGACCTAAGAGTCTGTGTGCTTCCAAAGCCACTCTGTGTGCAACATTGGAGCATTTAACAGGCAGAGATTGGAGATGAAATAAAGACAGTCTTTTGTTCTTTCCCAGGTGGGAGTTGACAGTGAGGCTGCTACCTAGGGTTGATTTCACCTGCCAGGAGTGGCCTTCTGCTAGAGCCTTCATTGTCATGGCTGCTGACTTCTGTCTAGGGTTCCATGCAGGGGGGAGCACTGGCCAGGATGCAGCCTCGGAAGGAACTCTTCAGGGAGAAACTCTGTATTCCAGGGAATAGGGGATACACTTTCCTCTCCCCTCTGGGATCTCTCACATTCTAAAACAGACCCAGCTTCCTCAAGGCCACCTCTGTACTGCACTGGTGCATGCCAGTTTGGAACAAAAGCAGTTCTCAGTGATTAAATGGCTTACAGGAGCGTGGATATAATTCTGAGACTTAGGACAGTTTCTCCTTTGGTAGTTTTGTTTCTTTTGTGTTGTGACTGGAGTTTACAGATGTGAAGCCACAGCTGGTTTCCTCTTTTCCACGAGGGGCTTTTCATAGCCAATCAACTGAGTTTCCCATTGTTATTTTTCACAGGTCTAATAGCTGTTGGCAACCATTTTGTGTTGCTTTTGTTCACATAATTATTCTCTGAGCATGAAATGCCCCTAAGCAGCTTCAGCATCTCAGCTGTGGCTTTGCTTGCTGGTGTCACTAGTAGGAAGTAGTTAAAATCTTGAGGACCAAATGGGAATTTTTTTTTAATGAGGTTGATTCAGTCACTAAGAGCAAAGCCTGACACGTGTTGAGTTCCAGCTCACTCTGAATTGCCATGACACGCACCCTGAGTTCTGCCTACTTTGGGTTTATAACTTTTTAGGGGGACGAGTTCTTGAGGAATTCTGGCTGGCCTGGCCTCCCGTGCTCACGATTAAGATTGAGGGCAGAGTTTGCTAAATCACACAGGGAAATCTTCTTCCTGCCATGGATATATCAGTCTCTCACCAGCTCATCTTTGGCTAGTAGGTGCCAAGAATTCCTTGTTTCTGCACTTAGTATAGCAGAGATACTAAAAAGAGAACTCAAAATCTCTCTGCCTATGTAGGTGAATGGCTGGTGGTGATGGTGGGGTGCATGGGATGTTTTCCCTCCTCCTCTCAGAACTGAACACAAGTTCTGGTTCCCTGCAGAGCAGCCTAGGCCCCAGGAAGTGCTGCAGAGAGTACTGCTGTCATGGGATTGTGCAGATGGGCATGACCTGGGGTACGAGAGACAAACTCAGCAAGAGGCTTGGTCAGAGCTGTGGGTTTTCTGTGGGTGCAGAAAAGAGCCTTAGGAAGTGGCTTGAGTCTTGAAAAGACAGGCTTGTAAGTAAAAGGAAGAAGGAATTTTCCCTCAGTAAGCTTCTGAGGACTACATTCCATGGCCCTTGCGGAGGGGATAGGAAGGAATTTAATTTCCCCAGAAGGATTTGCAGGCTGTGGGGTGGGGTGGTGGTAGTGTTCTCTCCCAGGCAGCAGCAGATCGAGGGAATTCAGAAGGCCCTCAAGTGTTTCAGAAGCCTTCAGGCAAAGCACTCATCTTTACTTGGACTTGGATTTCCACTGGGCTTCTGTCCTGTGTGTAGGTGGCTGCCTGGTTTCTGCTCCTGTGAGCTGCCACTGGCTGGCTGACTCAGGATGCCTGCAGCTCTGGCTCCAGTTTTCTTGGCTTTAAAATGGAAGTTATAATTGCAGTCCCTATAAAGTTTGGGGGAGGATTAAATAATGTAGCTAAGTACTAGGTCCAGTGACTGACACAGTGACTGCACCATTGGTGGTTAAATAAATGTTTTATTATTGAATAATTTCAGATTTACACAACAATTTCAAGGAGAGGGTATAAGGTTCTCATATATCTTGTACTCAGTTCCTCTAATGTTAACTTTTTATAAGCTCTGGTACTTTTGTCAAGACTTACAAACTTCAGTATCTTAGAGAGATAACATGCATTTCTATGTTCATTGCAGTACTATTTACAATAACAAGGTTTATAAACCCACTTGTCCATTTATGAATGAGTAGATAAAGAAATGTGATAATCCCAGCTACTTGAGAGGCTGAGGCAGGAGAATCACAAGTTCAAGCCTAACCTGGGCAACTTAGCAAGACCCTGTCTCACAATAAAAATAAAATAAAGGCTGCAGATGTAGTTTAGTGGTAGAACACATGAATATACAATAAAACCTTGCTTTATGAGCATAATTGGTTCCAGAAACATGCTTATAATCCAAAGCACTTGTATATCAAAACAAATTTCCCCATAAGACAATGGAAGGTCAGATGATTTGTTCTACAACCCAAAATTATTCATATAAAATGAATACAAGACTATGTTACCAAATAATAAAGAAAATATAAAATATAAAGAAAAATACATAAAATAACTTGCACTTACCTTTGAAAACCTTCATGGCTGGTATGAGGGAGACAAGAAAAAAGAGGGTTATTGTGTAGGACAATTTTTGTTATCACTAACTGAACCACTGCTATCTATTGGCTGAATGGAATCTTTTTATTTTTGTGCAACTTTAACAAGGAACTGGAAACAAAGTTTTTATAGATAGGGAGGGATGCAGGTGTTGAAGGGAGGGCAGGGGAATGGGGAAAAAATAAGAACCAAGATGAATTATGTAAAGGTGCAAATTTCCAATGATGAATGTCATTATATTGTATACCTAAAATGTACCAATAAAATTAATTTAAAAAAAACAAGGAACCTATCCAATGACCACACTTGCTTTTGCCTCCTTTTGAGGATTTTGCAGAAATGTGACATTACATTGTCATTAAACAGAATCATCGCTTGCACTGCTACAGCCTTATTCTACCAAATTTTGAACTGTTTCCCACATTTTACACATCTCCCTAATCTCATTTCAAGTGAGGGATTCCTCTGCCTTCTTCTCCACCTCCTCTGCGAATGAGACCTGCTTCATAATCTCTTACCGTTGGGAGCTGATCACGCACAATTCCTACGGAGAGACAGAGAGAGAGAGAGAGGAAGTGGGGGGGAGAGGAAGAAGGAGGAGAAGGAAGAGAGAGAGTGAGAGAGGAGAGATAGTAGAGGGAGAACCTCTGGTTCAGTTGTGATCATGTGACTGTGATGTTTGGCATCATGTACAAGTATTGCAAGACATCACTCATTAAGTTAAAATTTATTAGAAATGTTTGCTCATCTCACAGAACACTTTTCTCACAATCCAAGGTTTCACTGTGTATGTGTATGGAAATTATTCAGAATTTCCTTAAAGAAGAGGGAAATCCTAATATATGCTATGACATGGAGGACAAGCCTGGAGGACATTATACTAAATGAAATAAGCCAGGCACAGAAAAACAAACACTGAACGATCTCACTTATATGTGGACTCTATAAAAAGTTGAGCTGATAGAAGCAGAGTAAAATGGTTGTTGCCAGGAGTGAGGGATAGGAGGAATGGGGTGATATTGGTGAAAGGGTATAAAGTTTAAGTTATAAAGGATGAATACATTCTGGAGAGCATGGTAATTATGGCTAATAATATCATACTGTATACTTGAAATTTCCTAAGACTGTATCTTATTTTCATCACACACACACAAAAAGTTTAAATTATGTGAGTGATAGGTATGTTAATTAGCTTGATTTTGACAATCATTTCACAATGTATATGTGTATCAAAACATCACAGGATCCCCCTTAAATATGCACAACTTTTGTTAATTATACTTAAATAAATCTGGAAATAAATTTTGAAAGAATGTTTTACTATTTAAAAAAAGACTAAGAAATCAACAATAGTACATTATATTAATCAAACCCAATATTTTACTTGGATTTTACTAGTTTTTCTACTAGTGACCTTCTTCTATCCCATGATTCAATCTAGGGCCCCACATTACGTGTAAACTTCTTTTTATTATACTTCTGTTGGTAAGACCCTGAGGTTTTGGCACAGAACAAAGTCTTCTTCTTATCTCAAGCACCAGGCAAGGGGACAAGCATAGCTTGAGAATGCTATTCATGACTTTACTCTAAAGCCTTTGCTGAATTATTTGTGACTGGAAGAGATTCTTAAGGCCTAAGGTGGCAGTCCTTCTTTATTAGCCATCAGCCTCCTAGCCTTATGGAGGACACAAGTCTAAAGCATGGGTAGAGGAGGCCTCCTGAACTTTGGGGCACAGGGGTAGAGGAGAGGCCATAAAATCATTGTGTTGCATCGATGGCTAGGAAGAGATCACCTGGCTCCTCGAGGACCCCAAACCAGTCTTTGGCTTGTCTGCCATCTCTGACTAGTACAGAGAAACAATGTTGTATGCAGAACAGGCCCTGAGGTGGAACCCCAAGACACACAGATTTGTTGAAACATGCATAGGCCTCTGGGAGCTCTGCTCAAAAGTATCTTTGTGGAGGTATAGAAAGAACTTTGTTCAATTTCCTCTTGGGTGTGTAGTGGTAGAGAGGAAGGAGGTGACCTACAGGGCTAAAGGCCTAGATGGCATCTTCCTGTCTCATGTCAAACCCTTCCTTTCTGGGCTCAGGCCTTCAGGGTCTTCTGAGGGCTCCAAGAGACAATTATGGGCCCCAGATGAGACTCTCAGCAGGGACTCCTACTCCAGGGCCCACTGAGAGTCTTCCGAAGGGGAGGTAGTCTCTAACTCCACTATGTGAGCAGACCCTGGTGGAGAATTTGATGTGAAAACTCTAAGCCCTTGCCCTGCTGGAGAGAATATGGATTCACACTGTAATCTAGTAGCTTTGGGACCTGTGCCTTGGAGTTGCATAGCAAGTACTCCCCTCACCAAATTCCAGGGCCTTCCTATTAGGCAGCCAGCCTGCCTGGCTCTGGGGCATGGCTGACAACCAAGAATGTGCACTTAACACACATTCCTTTGCCAAATCCTAAGCACATTAATACTTTGAAACCTCAAATCAGTTTGTCCTTTTAGAAACTAGAACCACATGCCCACAGAGGGAATGTGCTGATGAGCTTCAGTGTTTTGCACTGGAAATGAGAATTGCAGGCTGTGGAGGCAGGAGAGCAGTGCTCTAGCCCAGTTGTGCTCCTAAATCCAATGGGAGCCTGGGCAGGGTCCTGCCTTCCTAGTCTTTTGTTTCTCTGGCCATAAAACAAAGATGCTAGACCAGAGGATCTCCAAGAGCCTATCAGCTCTCAGGGTTTATGATCCTTGTGGGGTTGGAGAGTCTGAAGTTGACTGGTTTATAGGAAAGTTTATTTGAAATCCATGAGGGCCTATGATTCCTTGTAAATGTTTAAAATGTGTTTTTTAGTAAGTCTAAACACAGGCAAAAATGGCAAGAATGTAAATAGTGCTCAGAAAGGCCTTTCTGCTGGTGTCTGAATGAGGATGATGATAAAAGGAGGTTGGAAAGGGCAGGGACATGAGCTGGTCTCCAAGGACCATTTCACTGGGCTCAGGGTGGGGTAGACCAGCTGCCTGGACACCACTGTGGGGATAGTTTTTCAATTCTGTCCGAGGAGCAAGGGCTAGCACCCTGCAGTCCTGAATTACAGCTTTCTGACTTACAGGGCTCTGCAGATAAGCTTGCCAATTTTGAGTCCTTGTTGGAGCAGTCTATGGAAAATAGAGCAGAGGACACAGGGGCAAACACTGGCCAGTGTGCTTCTCTTAGGCTGTGTGGCAGCCTAGCATTCTCTGAAGCCACTAGGTGTCAGCTTCAGAAATCTGGGATAAGATTACTTTCAAGTGGAAATGAGTTCTGTGGCTAAAGACACAAGCTGGAAAAGATCAGTGTAAATGATCAACCTGGTATCTGTTGGGGACCCTCATGATAGGAACATGAGTGTATGGGGCTTCATTCTTTCCTTTACTGTGTGTTTAGTGGGTGTCTAACACATCCCAGTACTAGCGTGGTCCTGACTGGATGGTAGCTGAAGCCGGTGAGAATAGGTGACCCAGAGATGAGAACATGATGACGAGTGGTGTCCTCATAAGACTGAATGGCCCCTCCAAGGAAGTGGCTTTACTCCAAGACTGGAGGGCTAGGAGGAGCCAGTGTGTGGAGTGTGGAGGAAAGAAATTCCAGGTGGATGAAGCAGTGTGGGCTAAAGCTCCAAAGCTGAAAGGCCTGGCTAGGCCTTCAGGAGCAGCTTGAACAAGCTGGGAGGGAAGGCACTGAAGACTCATGAAGGCTGCTCTGTACTGAGGCCTGGGCGGTAGGGATGGCTTTGGTGTTAGTATGGTTATACAGATACAGGAGGTCAAGAGGACTCTGTGTGTAGCCATCAGAAAGCTAGGAAGGAACAAGCCTCACTCACTGGACTCTGCACGGTAAAAGTTATGACTCACTCAGGCAGAGTGAATTAACGGAGTCTTTCCTACCTCCACCCACTTCCCCTGCTAGTCATTGGTCATTCTCCACTCATTCTTGGGATTATTCGTATCATCCCCAAATGTGCTTGTTTACATTTTCTGCAGTCCCATTGTTTCAGGTGGCCCGTAATTGCTTGAGGTGGGCTAGCATTCCTCCTCAAGTGCCAAAGTGACAAAAGGAACCAGAGGGAAGAAGAGTTTGACAGTGGTCACACACTGTGTATTTGATCCAGTTTTTGGAAACAGGAGGAGGATGTGGAGGGGTCAGAGGCAGTGCCATTGCCATGGCAAGTGGAGGCCAGGGTGCTGTTTTCCTCATATGGACTGTTGGGGGCACCCTGCACAAACATCTGCCATCCCCTGAACCTCCTGGTCTTTGAGACCCAGCTCCAGGGGTCTCCAGCTCTGTCCAGCCTCACTGACCTTGCTGAGGCTTGCATCCTCTGGACTTGTGAATTTGTGTGCCAGCTTGGTTGTCTAAGCCACATAGTGCAGACCCTTGCTACTCAAAGTATAATACCTGGTTTAACAGATTTGGCATTGCTTGGAGTTGTTAGAAATTCTAATTCTCTGGGCCCTTCTAAACTTTCTGAACCAGAATCTGCATTTGAAGAGGGTCCCAAGTTGATCACTATTCTCACTGTAGTTTGAGAAGTATGCAGGGCCCTAGACCTCAATCAACTGTTCCCTACAAGTCAAGCTGGGGAGGATCATGGCTTTCTAAGTAGGGACTCAAGAAGCATTTGGTTTGACTCACTTGGAGAAGGTAAAGGGCAAGGAAGCAAGAAGAGCAGAGGGAACATTTATGAGCAGTTTTTCCAAGGTCTTGAGGATCTTGAGATTCCACTGATCTCTTAGGATGTTTTTTGTGCAAGACAGTTTCTATTGCTTGAACCCTAAACTGAGATGTTTATGAAATCAAGACCATAACTTGGAGATGTTACAGATTCAGAATCCAGTGACTGGATGTAACCGATACTTTCTTTAATTCCAAATGCCGTTGATCCCAGAGTGGCTGTTTGCTTCTCTGTTTTTCTTTCTAGAAGTCTAGATTCTCAAAGGCAAAGGTTAGAGAGACCTAAATTATGAACCACACCAAGATATGTTGAGGACTAGTCTCCCCTCTCCTCCCTTTTCCATCAAAAGTACATGCCAAACTCACTTAGTTATGAGGCTGTAGAGGCCTTGCCAGGATCCAAGAGGCCAGAGATGTGGTGAGAGTGATTGATAGTGATGTTTCCTCCAGTCACAGTGAGTTCTCAGGAGCCATCTGGGGTCATCTAGAGGATATGACCTTGCAAAAGGATGTCTCTGGGGCAAGAGAAGACCCAGGAGGTAAAGCACAGTCATGTACTGATAGAGTGGAGATTCAAACCTGTTTCTTCCAAAGCTGCTGATTGGTCTAAGCACCTACCAGGATCCTAGCCCTGGACAGGTTCTGGGAAAATGAGAGAAGGTGCTCAGTTCCATGTCAGATCCACAAGGATTGCTCTGGAAGGGTGGTTTTCTCAGACAGAGTCAAATGGAACTGAGAATACCCAGCCCTTACTTTTGGGTTCAACTTGTCACTTTATTACAAGCGGGGGAAGAATTTTATTTTCTGCCTCCCAAAGACTGCCTTTCCAGATTGTCCTAGGCCCATCTCCTGATCAAGAGATTTACTTGCTTAATTTTTTTTGTAGAATTACGTACTGTCATATGCTGGTCTGCTCCTTGCTTTCCTGACCCCATCTTCTAGCACACTGTACCCCACCCTTTATGCCAGTAATCAATTTATTACCATTTAGCACCAGGTCCATTCTTATTTGCCTGCTGCCTGATAATGGAGTTAGGCTATGTGTTTCTCCTTTGGAGCTGGCACATGTAAGCTTATTGATAGAGCTGGAGAGAGGCTTTATCTCTTCCTGGTTCCTATGAGTCTGGTAAACTTTTGCAGGGCATGCTTTCTCCAGGGCTCAGGTTCTAAGACCAGGTGGCTTCTGCTGTATTATGTTCTACATGCTCTGCAGAGGACACCTTTCCCCAGTGCTTGACTGACAGGCAGAGGGGGACTTCTTGAGCTCCTGCAGTGCCTACTGGGTAGTGGTTCTCCTTGGCCCCAGACACTTTCTCTGGAAAATTTCTAGTGGAAGGTTGACAGCAAGGCATCTCCTTGTTAATGGCTTCCCTAAGTACTCCCTTGGGTGGCCTTACAGAAAGTTCCAAGATATGGCACCTTCCTGTGGATACCTTCTCCTGACACCCCAGAGGGCACATTCCCAGCAAGGGGTCTCTATGACCTTTCTGTGATCCAGGGAACCTTGGCTGTACCCTCCCTGAAGTCTTAATCTCAGCTCAAGAGGATGGGGAGGGATCTTCCTTGGGTACCATATCTCAGGTCTAAGGGATAGTGGTTGCTACCTATAGCTGCAATTTCTGGATTCTTTGAGATATCTGCCATTACCCCAATTTTATTAGTAATTCTTTTTTTTTTTTGGTACCAGGGATTGAACTCAGGACCTTGCTCTTGTGAGAGAGGCATGGTGCCACTGAGCTAAATCCCCAGCCCAGTAATTCTTTATATTAGAATTTTTCTGTTTTAATTACTATCTAGTTTTTGGGTCTTGGTTAAACCCTGTGAGCAGAACTTGGAGCAGAATGTTTGATTTTCTACTAGTGTGAAAAAAGTAGCCAGAAGTATGGATTTACATAGCTTTATGAGCATTGCTAGTGGTATAGCTTGATGCTCAAAGTCTTGGAAGGAATAGAATTGAAGGATTAGTGACAAGAAAGTCCAGGGAGAAAAGAATGTAGATTAGTCTCTCTTATGAATGAACACAACCAGCAAAGATGTGTTGTGTGGCTGCTCTAAAGACACCATACAATGTAGAAGAGGTTCACAATGAGGTGGAAAAAATGACATGCTTGTATTTGTCAGCCACCCCATGGCTTACTTAATGCACCCATGAACAGAGGATCCAAGTTTGTAGGGATGGAGGCTATGTAGGCAATTGATAGAATGGACTTCTCCCTTAAAGGGTTATCTTGGCTAATAGTACATCTGGATGCCTAATCTGCCAATAGCAGAAAATAACACTGAGCCCCCAGTATGATACTGCTCCCTAGAGTCACTAGCCAGCCACCTGGTGGCAGGGTGACTACACTGGACCTCTTCTATCACACAAGTATCAGATATTTCTCATCATTGGAATTGAGACATCCTCTAGTTTTCCTTCTCTGCACAGTGCTTTTGTCAGTACCATTCATGGGTTTATGGGATACCTCATCTTCCATCATGGCATTCTCTAAGTACTGCTTCTGACCGAGGAGCCTGTGTCTCAGCAGAGGAAGTGCAGCAATGGGATAATGCCCATGGAATTAACTGGTCTCACCATATACCCCATTAACTGGCTATGCTAAATGCAAGGAACAGTGACTTACTGAGGACTCAGCTGAAGCTCCGTTTGGGAGACAGAACCCAGAAAGGACAGTGTTCTGTTTTATAGTTATGCTTTGAATCACAGAAGATGATACAGTGCTGTCACTCCATGGCCAGAACGCATGATTCTGAAGCTCAAGGAATAGAAATGGGAGTTGTGTTTCTTATTATTATGCCTAACAACCCACGGACAGAATTGTTCCTTCAAACAGGGTAGTTTAACGTGGTTTCATTACTCTGAGAGATAAGACCTGGTAATTTGGGGCTTCTTATACCAATAAACCAACAGGCAGAGAAAGGAGTTACTCTGCTGGCTGGAGGGATGGATCCTGATTATGAAGGGGTCATTAAGTTGCAGCTACATAGTTGGGGGCAAGAATGATTTCTGGAGCCTATGGAATTCTCTGGGGTACTTAGTATATCCTTGCCCAGTACTAAAAGTGAATGGAAAACTACTGAAACCCAAACACAGGCAAGGTGATGAGGGGTCAGATCTTCAGAAATAAGGTTTTGACCACTCCATCAGGTGAAAAGCCCCAGCTTGACTGAGTAGCACAGAAAGGTAGTGAATGAAGGAAACCATAGATGTTGGGAATGATCTCAAGACCAGTCGCAGAAAAGAGGACAGTACTGCTTTGCATATTTTCTCTAGAGGAGGAATGTTGGGTGAGGTTTGAGTACCTAGAAGTAGAGAGGAGCTGCCCATCAGACAGCTCAATCTGCAGTCCCCAGAAGCTTCCATTGGAGATACAGGAGCTGAAGGCATTGAGGGCTGAACCAGTAGGTCAGGGGGTGGGTGGCCACAGAGGGAGTGTCTCATTGCCAAAGGCTATTTCCTGAGAAGATTCCAGGCTTCAGGACTGGGGTTTCCCCAGTAATTCTGTAGCCATGCATGAAGGTATGTACTCAGGGTTCTCAGAGGGAACTTTATTCTCTCTGGGGCTGGGAGGCTTGGTGATATGTGAGCATTTTCGATGATGGTGCCATGGACAGAGGCAGTGTTAACCTCAGACTGGCTGTGTGGAGTCTCTGTTTCTTAGGGCTATGGCAGCCAGAGATCCACAGCCCCCTAGGGCATAGCCACTGGTGGGACCCAGTTGTGGTATTTTCACTAGGAAGGACAGCCTTCCAGGCATAATACAAGGGAGGTTCTAAGCTGGGAGGATGGGTAATTACATACCGTATTTCAGGGAATTGATCACTCCTCAATTTCTGGCCCATGCATTTTAATTGTGGGAGAAACAGCATTGTGTGTTAGTTGCTGTTTTAAAACTTAAACTGTACCTACAGTAAAGTCCCCAACCTGCTAGGTGTGGGCCCACAATTGGCCATAGCTAAAGGTTTCATAGGATAGTGCAATATTCTACCAAGTCAGTTAATTCTGGGACATAGGTTGTATATTCTTTGGAGTTCAAACAGGGAAGTGAAACCATTATGAATGCAGTAGAATGAAAGATTTATTATGGGGATTCCATGTAGTGGGAGCCAGAGGAGATGTTAATGGAAAGTTGTTTTCTCTGTATCTCTGTATGCAGGCCTGAGGTTACTATAGGTCACAGACACTGTCATGAAGAAAAACTATTCATGAAGTAATTAGGGCAAGGACCAAATGGATTTGTGTGTGTGTGTGTGTGTGATCAAACTTGAATATATAATCAATATATAATCAAACTTGAATATATAATCAATATACAACCAATATATAATCAATATATAATCAAACTTGAATCCAGATGCAGTTAGCATCTACAGCCAGTTAACCCTAAGTAAAGATTACCCTTGATGATGTGGGTGGGCCTCATCTAATCAGTTGAAAAATCTTAAGAGCACAAAATGAGGTTTCCCAGAGAAGAAGAATTTCTACCTGTGGTCTGCAGCATCAGTTCCTGCCTGAGTTTCCAGTTCTCCCACACAGACTGAGGGAACTCAGTTTGCTCCATTCTTGTGTGGATTCCAAGCAGCTCTGAGCCCAGGACTTGGCCCAGCGTGTATGCTCAATAAATATTTCCTGTATTGAAATGACATCCATGTGTCGAAGTCGGTGTGAACAGAGCTCTGCCTTGGGGCAGAGGCGGAAGCTGAGGGACCTAGGAGGGCCTTTCCTGTCCTTAGATCCCGTGACAGCGAGTGGGAAGTGCTCCAGATTGTGAATAGGTTGTTGGGAGACAAAATGAGAAGGGAATTTGGGATCTATAAAGTAAAATTGAACTTTTAGGGGGAGTGTGGGGATCAATGCAACTTAGGAGGGAAATCCTGAAACCTGGGCTTTGTTGAAGTGTGCTTGCTGCAGGTGAGAACTTATGTCATCCCTTCTAATGGGCTAGGTGCTATCTACACACTTTCTAGATATTAACTCATGTCACCTTCATGTCACCTACGAGATAAGTGCTCTTATGATCCCTGTCTCACAGATGGGGAAAGGGAGGAACAAAGAGGTGAAGTAGCTAGGAAAGGATCTATTTCTCCCCTTGGGGGCTTCTTCTCTGGGCAGGTCCACTCAGGCAAAGGCCAGTGGCCCCTTTGTCTATCACATATAATTCTAGCCCAAAGCTTTGTGGGATTCTATCTTCCTGAGTTTGCCAAGAAAGTCCTGTGGGGCTGAGTGAGTTTTCAGGACCCATGGTTTGCTCTGCCCTGGTGGTCTTCGGTGTAGGGACAGATTTCTGTGCAAATCTTTTCACCCTGAGCTGCAGAGCTGGCTCTGAGGCCACATGTGCAATTCATAAAGTTTGCATTTTCCACAGGACTCGGTTTCCAGAGCATCTTGGCCTGTGCACTGCAAGCTTTCAAGAATTTCAGCCCAGAAATGCTGTTCACGGACTGCTTAGATACATACATCCTCCACACGGCTGTGAAGTTTGGCATGGGTATTCTATTATTGCTCCAGGATCAGACTTTGGAATTTTATTTTATTAATATTCTTTTCTACAGGGATTTTTTTGGTGGGGAGGTGGAATCTGGACCAACACTAGTTTCTCCAGGTTCATCATTATTTTCCATTGACATCCCTATATGGCTTCTTTCTGTCAGTTTTGATCCCATTTGCCATGCTGACTTATGTCTTCCTATTCTGAAGGCTGGTCCTTGTGCAGTGCATGGAAATTAGAATGTGACCATAGGTGAAGGAATATGATTATAATCTCTATAAATCTGCAGCCACTACATTAGTTTGAGAATTCTCTGTTTTCATTAATTTTTTTCTGAAACAAAATAAGCTTGCTTGACTTTAAGGCCAGGGCCTGGGGCTGTGAGATTTGATCCTGGCCTTTGTTGGGGCCCCTGCTCTGATTCCCTGCTCTATAGTGAGCTGTGAAAGCTCCTCAGACAGCCTGCCCAGTATACTAGGACAGGTGTGTTGGTCCCCAGCTGGTGGTGGCCACATTTATGGACTCCTTGTCCAAACTATTGAGATTGGGTATGAACAGGTTTGCTACTTTTGTGCCCAGTGTGGGCATCAGATTTTTGCCAAGGCTGAGAGCTCTGGGTTCTGGGCTGTGGAGGGTGTTATTTTCCTGCCACATTCCTAGGACACTGGACCTTGCCAATTATGAAACCCTTGGGCTACCATCAACTCCTAGTTCTGGGGACAGCCCTCCTCTGTTAGGGGTTGTATTATTTTCCCTCCAACACAGATATGTTAAAATCTTGGCTCCAAGTACCTCAGAATGTGGCCACATTTGGAAATAGAGTCATTGTAGTTGTAATTAGTTAAATTAAGATGAGGTTATGCTAGAGTATGGTAGACCTTTAATCCTGGGGTACTTATTAGAGAAGGAGAGGAGACACAGAGACGCACAGGGAGAAGGCCATGTGACAGTGAGGGCAGAGATTGGAGTGATGCAGCTGCAAGCCAAGGAAAGCCAAAGATTGCCATTGCCACAAAAATACCAGAAGCTAGGGAGAGGTAAGAAGGGATTTTCCCACAGGTTTTAAAGGGACAAAGACCTGTGGACACCTTGGCCTTGGACTCCTGGCCTCTAAATAGTAAGACAATCCATTTCTGTCGTCTTAAGGTCCCCACTTTGTGGCAATTAGTTATGGTAGACCTAGGACCTGAATGCACCCTCCAGGTCAGGGTGAGCAGCTTTCCTGCCCCCCGGTCACAGCCACACACCCCCCTCCAGAAGACCCTGCTTCATGCTTCCATGGGCACTCACGATATTGGGGCCCCTATTCAGAGAGTGAGTGTTGCAAAGGCAATACTGAGACCACGTGCTTTCATTCAGTTGACTACTCCGTCATTTCTTTCTATCACAATTCAGTTCTAAGCAGAGCTACATAACTCGGTAGGTGACCCGGGCCACTCAGAGTTTGGAGGCAACATCTAAGTGTGTGAATTTTCCTCTCTAGAGTGGAGGCTACTCTGCCACTGTAGAGACCAAGCTGAGACCCTGGTTGATGAAAGATATTTGTCAGAATGCTGATAGAGCAGGGCTCTCTGTGGGAAGTATAGGACTTGTGAAAGTCAAAGGTTTGTATAATGCAAACTCTTGCGTAGTTTTGTGGCACATGGCAATCAGAAGTAGGACGTGAGCTATAGCATAAAGGAAACCAATAGACAGTTCTTGTCCTTTGTGTACACAGCGAACCATGGTGACATCCTGTTTCATTTAGCCTTGGTCTCTGTGGGTTTAGGGAGTACAGTTCCACATTTTTTAGTTTTTCTCTGTTTGATATTCTTTCCAGAAAGTCCCAGCATTGGCTTTCTCTCCACTACTTTGGCAGTAGGGCTTCCTATCTGGCTGTCATGTCTTGTCTTCAGCAACATACATAAGGCCTTCTGGTCAGGCCTTGGTGAGAGACAGTTTTTAGACCACTGCTAAGCATGTATGGATTTAGCCCTGGTTGTACATTTGTTCCTGCTCTGTGGAATGAGATTTACACGGGGAGAACACAGGCTAAGAAGAGATGAAGTCCTAGGGCTTCTGGCAGGAGAAAGAAGAATTTCTTCAGAATGGCCAGTGGGCCAATACAAATTGTAATCCATGAACAAAGCTATAAGTAAGACAAGTAGGTATGAGCCCCAGCTTTGAGAGATTCAGTCTTAGACCACTGGTCTTATAACAAATATTTATTGAGCTGTTACTATGTACCAGGCACCATGCACTAAAGAAACAGTAATGAACAAACCATATTGAAATCCCACCCTCCCCAGTTTACATTCAGCAGGATTATAGCAAAAGAATAAGTAGGAAGAACAAGCATGAATTCTTATGCTGGAAGGACTAGAACCAAATTTGGAATTGCAGCATGCTAGGATAGGGCAGGTGACTCAGGATAGAAGCTGTGCAAAGGGCCTAGTGCTGGTGGCATCTTTTTGTGCAATGCTGGCCACTGGGGATAAGTTAAAGTCCTTTGTTAAGACTAGCTTGTGGGTCTCATTGGAAGTATATTGACTAGACGCCTGCGTGTTTCCAGTGAAGGAGATGAAATTAAGAAATTTTCTCCTAAAAATACCTTCCCTATGAGATCTGAAGGAAAAAGGAAATATGTAACTGGGAAGGAAAGGGATGGAAAGAAGAAAGGCTAATGCTGGCCTCTTGGCTTCCGCTCCACAAAGACTATGGTCTCTGGGTGTGGCGGGGCAGGGCCTCTCACAAGGAATGAGAGCCTACACAAAGGCCTGTCTTCTCAGCTGCCACCCAGAGTAAGAGTCATGCTACAGCTTCCTGGGCCTCACGAGTGGGTGTCTGTGTTGGAATCCCTGCAACAGTCTGGGTGCTGACTTCTGACAATAGCCAGAGGGGGAAATACAGGTCCCAGGTTGATGTGTAGAGTATCTGGGAGGTGGAGTCCCAAGTGGACTATATCTTTATTTCACAGCAGCCTCTACTGTGCTCTGAACACAGAGCTTCTGACTGTGTGTCTAGTCTGGCTCTTGGGCAGGAGCATTTTAGATAGCACCTGCCAGCCTGCCTCTGCCATGTGCAGGTTTCTTTTTGGTATTGGGGATCAAACTGGGGATCCTGCACTTGTGAGGCAGGCGGTGTGGAAACACTGAGCTAAATCCTCAGCCCCATTGTGCAGGTTTCTGTGACCGGCAGTCAACTGGAAGAATGTATGAGCCCAGTGAGCCAACTTCCAGGGCCCTCAGGGCCTCTTCTCATCACTGTAGAGGCTTCTGGCCTTTTACAAAAATGTCTGATTTGAGTGACCGGAGCCAACCACTGGCTTTAGTTAGAAGTATGCAATGCTTAGCACGTGCACACACACACACGCACCACACACACACACACTCAGGTAAGAGAGGTGGGCTTCACTTTGCTCTGTGGGCTGTGTCTTTTTCCAGGGTATTAATGGTCATTTCCCTACCTTGCTTATCTAATTGCCTTCCTAAGCCATTCTGTGAAGAGCAGGATCTGCACTTGGCTCTTTGTTCTTAATGTCAGCTCCAGCCAAAAGGATGCTTTTCACTTCCTGATGGAGGCTGGGAATGTTCCTCCACTTTGAAGCCTTCATATTTTGTTCTTTTTTCATCAATCATATGAGATTCTTTCCATCTAAATGACTCACAGACAGGCTGTGTTAGTGGGAAGTGTGTGTGCGCGCATCCCTGTGTGTTTTGAAGCTGGGATTCTGGAACAAAGGAGAATGGTGTGGAAGCACACGTGGTTTTGGTATAGAACTGAACTTGGCATTGGATACTTCTGCTCATTCTCCAGGCCTTAATTGTGCATATTTTAATCAGAGCACACTTCTGGCCCATGTGTATGAAATTTAACTTTGGCTCATCTGAAAGGCTTCTAAACTTGGAGATTTTAGCTGCAGAAAATGCCTTTTAAAACAAAACCTTTTGAGGTTCATGTGCCTTGTAAGGAATAATATGGAGATATCCTTTGCACAGTCTTATCCACTTTCCCCAACAAGATCTTGTAAAACTGCAGTAATGGTGCATTGAAGATAAAGAACAGTTTCATCACTACCACAGGTCACTACACGAATCCACCTCCAGCAGCCACTGCTCTATTCTTCCCTTCTGTAATTTTTTTCCCCAGTACCAGGGATCAAACTTATGACCTTTCGCTTGCCAGGCAGGCACTGGCACCACTGAGCTAAATCCCTGGCCCCCTTCTGTAATTTTGAAAGATATGGTTTCTATTTGGCCAACCTTGGTAAAGTTGGCTTTATTCCTCGCTAGAGTCCTAAGGCCCCTGCCATTTCAGTAGATGAAGACTCTATTCCTCATGCTGTTTACACAGTTAGCATTGTGCTGTGATGGCCAACTACACAGATGTTAGAGGCAGATTGTCTGGGTATGAATCCTGCTTATTGAAATTACTGGCTGTGTGATCTAAGACCAGTTACTAACCCTCTCTGCCCTTCAGCCTCTTGATATGTGAAATTGTGATGCTACTTACAGAACTCAGCTGAGAAGATTAAGGACTAACCAAGTTGATAGATCTGAAGTACCAAGAACAGTGCTTTTCAGATTGAAATGTCACGCCAGTCAGCTGGGTCTTATTAACATACAGCTTCTGATGGGGTAGGTGAATCTCAAGAGTTTCCATCAGGTGCCTTGGTGCTGCTGCTGGTTGCGGCCGACAATTTGAGCAGTAGGGACTCAGGAGACCATCTGACACCAAGTGATCACCCAGTAATCCTTGTTCATGTTTCCCAGCATGAGCCTGCAGTTATGTTGGGCAGAACTTGAAGTAGTGAGCCTCAGGCTCAGAGTGCAGACGCTGAAATGTCTCTGACTTTTCCAGGGCCAGGTTGTACACCAAGAATGAGGCCAGTGGTCAGCCCTTAAGGAAAGGGGTGATAGAGTGCCACTGGTATCACTGGTCCCAAATATGTGAACTTGTGCTCCCTTCTGTGGGAAGAGGCTGACCCTAGGAGGGTCTGGGCTTCCACATTCCCTCCTCTTTCACCTCCAGAACAGCAGCTATGGCCACTGCCACTATTCTTCCACCTGGGCAGGCAGGTGTGAGGTCAAGAGTGGGAACAGCCCAAACAGGAGAAGGAAGCAAGACCACCTGTGCCCAGGTGGCTGTGAGAAGCTCTGAACTGCCCACAGGTGGCCTGCCCTTGCCTATTCATCAATGACAGTTATGGGAAGGGTTGCTGTGCCCTGGGAGCAGTCCCACAATGGCCCCTCCTGGAGTCTCTGAGTTCACTTTGCCACAGTTACTGAGCAAACAGTGTGGGGAAGGTGAGCAAGCTGAGCTTTTTCTGTCTAAGAGAATAGGAAGGTCAACCTCCAGGCATCAAATTCTATAGAAACACAGCCCTGTAAAGATGCAGAGAGCATACTGGTGCATGAAGTTAAACTTGCCTTCCTCTCTTTCCCTGTCTTCCCAAGGAGTAACCATTACCAACTCACTGGTGTGCATCTTTTGAGTATTACATCTATGGGCACACCAGTGGCTATTCATATATCACAATAGTGATAGGTCATAATAAACATATTGTTAGTATTTCAACTCACTTCTTTTCCCTTCTTAGTAAATCCTGAGCCTTTTTTTTTTTCATATTAACATGGGGACTTGCCTCATACTTCTTAATAGCTACACACAACTCTATGGATATTTCACAGTAATCTTGAATCATGCTCTACCAGTGAACTGAATTTTCCAAACTTTTGCCTTTATAGGTTGCAGTGAACATCTTCTAAGATGAATACCTGGAAGTAGAATTGTGAGTGCAAAGGGTAGGTGAATGTACATTTCTGATAGGTGTTGCCCTCCATAAAGACCATGCCCCCCACTATTTGGCTCCCACTTATGGTGGATGTAAGTGCATTTGACACACCTCCCCTGCTGCTGCTTTTTCATCCTTGCCAGTCCGCTGGGAAAGATAAGATCTTGCTTTTTTTTTTCTTTTGGTGCTAGTGGTACTGGGGATTGAAATCAGGACTACATTCCCAGTCTTTTAAAGATTTTATTTTATTTTTTATGTTGAGACGGGGTCTCACTAAGTTACTAAGTTGCCCAGGCTGGGCTCAAACTTATATTCCACAGGCCTCAGACTCTCAGAATCTTGGGATTACAGGCATGTGCCACTGTGTCCGGTTTTGTACTTATTTAAAATTGCATTTCTCTAACACACTGGAATGAATGCACACCTCTTCTGATGTTTCTTTGCCATGTGCATCTCAGGAAACCAGATTTTGAGGTGTCCCTGACCAGGGTGCCCCAACTGTTCAGTGTGGCTTCCCACTGATTAGGCTCCACTGTGAGCTTCACCCTTGGCAGTAAGTGATATTTATTTTTTTAATGTAAAGCTGCTGCAGAAGCAGGCATGGCAGCTCCCAAGGGCCTGCAGCTCATGTTGGAAGAAAGAAAAAAGCTTCTGAGTGACACTAGGCTCTGTCTGTTCTGGTAACTGTTCATTGTCATTGCATGAGCCCTCTGTGTCCAAGCACAGGGCTGGTCTGTGGATCTGCATGGTCCTGCAACTGTGCAATGTGGCCAGTGGGAGGAGTCCTGGGCATGGTGCTAGCAGATCCAGGTTCAAACCCTGGTTCTCCCTGGGAAAAGCATGCCTAAGCTGCCCCCAGCCCTTTTTCCTTTCTTTTTTTTTTTTGGTACTGGGGATAGAACTCGGCACCTTGCGCTTGCAAGGGAGGCAGCAGCACCACTGAGCTAAATCTCTGGCCCTTCCAGCCCTTTTGCTGCTCATCCTCTTTGCTATCTTGTAGCTCTGGACCTGCCTTACTCTCCTCCAGGCTCACTGCCCTCTTGGCTTCTGTGGCACTGCCTTTTCTAGCTCTTTTTCCAGCCCTGTGACCACTCTTCCCCTCCTGCAGGGTCCTCCTCTGGAGGTTTGCCAAGTCCCTCCATGCATTTGAGAGGCCTCCAGAGAGCTCCCAGGCAAGTGCCCTCTTTGGGGGTCCAGCCCACAATCTCTGCTGCTTTTGGAGCAGGTCACTTGGTGTCCTGTACCCAGGGACATGCACAGGGTCCTCATCTGAATGTGTTTCTCCCTTAAGGCTCCTTCTCCTATGTGCATGGTTTAGAAATGATGTTGACTAGTTGCTTAGGCCAAAGACCTGGAGAATCAGCTTAGGGTCCTTCCTCTTTGTCACCAGTAATTATTTGATGATTTCCTACTATCAGCTGAATAAAATTCAGGCTCTTCAGATTTACCCCAGCTTAATTTCCTGGTTTTCCTGTCCTGAGTTCCTTACATACATCCCACATTCAATTCGAATCAGGCTGCTTACAATTAGTCAAATGATCACATGGTTTTTGATCTCTGCACTGAGGGCAGGGTTTCTCAGCCTTGGTATTCTTGAGGTTCTGAGTTGGGTAATTCTTTGTTGTGGGGACTGTACTGTGTATTGTTAAGATGTTTAGAAAACATCTTTTGCCTCTACCCAGTAGTATCACTCCTTCCTCAAGTTACTGCAATTAAAAATGCTGCCAGACATTGCCCAATGTGCCCCCAGGGGACAAAATCACTCCCTGATAAAAACAACTGCTCCAGAGTCATATTGCTTCATTTGCATGGAAAGTTATCTCCCCTAATTCCTTACCCCCATTGTAACATAGTGATTAATTTGAAAAAGCAAATTACAGAAAAGTATACATGTTATGAGTGCAAATGAATGAGGACTGGAACAAAATATGCAGAAATGGGCATAGTAATATAAGTTTTATAATGTGTTTCCTTGAGCTACTCTTCTGTGGGGTGAAAAATGTGACCACTTTATACCCAACTGCATTTGGCTGCCTTTCACTTGCACTATTATTGCAAGATTCTGGCTCTAGAAATTTCATGGCAGACAAGTTGCCCCTCCTGTGGAATCTGCCTTTAGGTCTTGGGAACCTAGGCTAGGTGAAACCCACGAATGAGCAACCTACCATGCACTGATGTCCTGTCTCATGGAATTCAGACATATCTGGGCATATCTGAATCCCAGTGTTAAGTCTGAGCCATTCTGGAATGGACCCTCTGCTACAATGGGAAGTGGGTTTATGAATAACTTACCGACATAGAATCTTTTAAAATGTGCCTGTTATTCTTTTTTTTAAATATCTGATTCAACCTCAAGTTCTGCCTCTCAAACTGCTGAGCTCCCACTGGACTATCCACTCTTAATATGATGGAATGTCATTCTCCCTCAAGGACCTATGCTTTGCCTTCTGATGGGAACTTTCACAGGGCTGCTCTGGAGAATAGTACTTGGGTACCTTCCTTTTCCCCTCTGTTGTGCACACTCCTTGAAGATACAGAGTGCTGTAGGCCCCCTGTGGGCACTGTCACTGCTTGATGATACTCCAGCTGTGTAATCTGACTCCTTGACATTCATCATGAGCCAGGCAGGAGCTGGTGACAGAGAGGAACTGATGGAACATGAAGTCCTTCCATGAACACCCAGGACAACAGGATCTGGATCTTCTCTGGCACCATTTCACAGGGACCCTGACCAGCTCTCCAACTTCTCCATCTCCTAGTGTCCTATCCATAAAGTGGGAGAAATAGGTACCACCTGAGGAATCTGGTGTGACTTTGCACTTAAGTGCATTGAGCCTTGGAGAGAACTTCACCAATTATTAGAGGCAAATTTCAGTAATCTGTTCATTTTAGATCAGGAAATAGTGCTGTGCTTTTTTCAGTAAAATACCCCAGTGACTTCCTGTCTTCAGATATCTTTCACATAAAGAGTTCATGTTCAGGAAGAACTCAGCAGGCTGGGCTGAAGACTGAAACTCAATTCTAATTACTCCTGACCTGCATCCCTCCATCAGCTCCTCAAATGTTTTCCGGTAGGCTCAAGGAACTTCTAGAAGCAGGAACCAATTTATAGCGATGGCTGAAATCCAAGCCCTTCATTGTAGGATGTGAGATTTCTAGGAAGATTTTCTTTCTAATATAAGCCCATTGCTCAAGAACTGGCAAGTTTAGGGTCAGGAAGCCTCTTTCTTCAGGAGCCCAGATGGGAGTTGTGAGGGGCTTGGAGACTGTAGTTGTGGCTCATTTGGAAAAGAAAAACTGTTCCCTCTTCCCAGCTTGCTCATTGTGGAGGACTGGCATACAGAGTGTGGTGACCATGTTGGAGAGAGGAAGGAGACTGGTTGGGAGGTAAAACTGGACAATGTCTTGTTCATCCAGAATTATGAGACAAGGTATGAATGGATTTGTCAGAACACAAGATAACCACTCTTCCAGCAGATTTTAGAAAAATGTAATCATTTGGGAAGGAAATCTTTCTAATAGGTGTTGCACCTTCTCCAGCTTCTTCTTCTTCTTCTTTTTTTTTTTTTTGGTACCGGGGATCGAACTCAGACCTTGCTTTTGCACGGCAGGCACCGGAACCACTGAGCTAAATCTCTGGCCCCATCCAGCTTCTTAAAAGTAGTGCATGGACTGGGCTTTGGCCTCCTCCATACTCAGCCTTGTTGATTATCCCTTGTAGCCTGAGGTCTAGCCAATCTCCTGTTCCGTACTCTGAAACATGCTCCATTTCTGAGCTTCTGGTGCTTTTTTCTCCATGTGTTTACTCCTATGCATCTTTAAGTCTGTATTCTCCTAAAAGCACTCTGCTTGGTGTCTGGTGCATGATGAAGGGTGCCAAGTAAATATCTGTGAATGAACAATAGGGTCATTAAACTTCTGCCACTTAAAAAAGTTCCATCTGGTTATTAAAGTACTTCCATTGTTGTTGGGGTCTTTTCGAACTGTAATGTTCTCGGGGCGCCCATGGAGGCGAAAGACAGTTCATTGTCTGTCTTACTTTGCAAGCATTTCATTGCCTCCTTACAGAGGCTAAAGATAAATCAAGGGGCATATGATCTAAAATTAATGAGAATACAGTGGACACAATTCAATATGACATGTGCTTTGTTGGAGCACCGAGGCAGGAAGAAATTTAGGGGTTCTATTCCCTGAGCCTGAAACACCAGATAAGTAGCAAATCTCCCTTGCTTTTATTGAGGAATAAGTAATGCATAGATTAAACAAAGCAATTTGATGCAACAGGTATATAATAAACATGCCCTACATGTCATAGAGCTTAGAAAAGCAGTAGGTCCCTTATACTTGGTGACCCAAGACAAAGGTATTTTTAAAATTCTCTCTGATTTCCATATTCTTCTCTTTTTTCTCACTGTCACTGAGCATACCTGGTACATCTGCTTACCATTCTTCCTCATCATCTAACCTGCTGCTTCTAATCTACGGATTTCTAGGAAATGGGTTAATTGAATTTATAGAATCAGTGTCCTCTCTTTATAGCAGCGTGTTTCAATTCTGGCTGGCTACATATTTCAGGTCCTTGAGGAATTCATTTAATCCCCATCCTCATCTGTGTCAGAAATTCTGATTTAATTGGTCAAGGTGGGTTTTGGACTCCCTTGCTGAAACTAGCATGTATCCAAAGTTCAGGATTGTCTATCTTACAAGCAATTCTACACCCATAAATTTGGATCAGGCTTGGGGATGACCTAGTCTTACCTGTGGAATTAAGTGCACAGGTTTGGTGAAAGCTCTTTCCTAAGCACAACATTCACTTTTAAATCTCTGGGGTGTGAAGACAGTCTTGGCTTGTCCACAACTTGTAGCAGCCAGTGTAAGAGTCTAACGATCGAGCTGCCCAAGGCCAAGAAATGGCCCACTCATGCTTCAAAATATCTTAATACTTCACAAGCAGTTATGAATGGTGGTTGAGTTCATTCCTAATCAGGTGTTTAAAATCTCAGCTAAT
The DNA here is from genome assembly GCF_000247695.1 of Heterocephalus glaber. Next base: position 11,368,869 of record NW_004624733.1, on the reverse strand, counting down.
AAATATTGGTGCTAACAAAGGGCTCAATATTTCATCATGATATCCAAATGATCAGAATTCAGGATCCCATAAACCAAGAAGATTTAAGACTTATGAATTAAAAACTGAATATGAGCTATGCATATACACACACCGAATTTAAATGTAACCTGACATCCATAAAATATATCTAGTTGGGAAAAGTTACAAAGTATTGACAGCCTAACACCTTCTGATTTCTGAGGCATCTTCTCTCGAAGTTCAGCCTAGTCTAGCTTTGGCTACATCCACCTGTCTGTGACTTGAGTTCATATGGCAGCTGCCTGATGCTATCTGACATGCTATGCATATCTGATGCATATCTGATGTTATGCTGCCTGATGTTAATTTGACACAACAATATCAAATTGTTTCAGTCAACTGGCATACACTGAGCATCTATTATAGATGAACAAGGTGTGGACAAGTACAGACGTTTTCTTTGAGGCACTCACTGTTCAGTGTGAGATGGATGAGGTGTAAAGATACTGAAAGCTTGCACAAAGCAGCAAACAAAGGCTGCAGAAGTAGAGGCAAGAATATTTTAGAGGTCCTGCTCCCTGAGCCTGAATTACAGGGTAATTAGCATGTCTCCTTGCTTTCATCCAGGAGTAGGTTATTCACAGTCTAAACAGAGTGATTTGGTACAACAGATATCTAAGTAACATCAACTTTGGGAAGAACTCTCTAAGAAGGCAGAGAGAAGATATCTATGGTCTGTGACTTCAAAGACATCACGACTTGGTGAGGCAGGAAAGGCAAGAGCTAGGGTTATTCTAACAGGAAAGAATGTCAATAATACTAATAATGGCAGTTGCCCTTTAGTGAGTGGTCGATATGATCCTGGCATGGTGTGAAGCTTTTGTCACACACACATGCAATGTCTGTGAGATCAGTGCACTTGTCATTTTACCTTCAGAGGCTGTGAGAGGTCAACCAGTGGGGCCAGGATAATGCCATCTGCAAGGCCCAAATCCAGGCCTGTCTTTTCCACAGCTTGAATCTTCACCTGAATCCTAGGAAGAGACAGAAAGGAGATTTTTGGGGCATTGGAGGTGGGAGAGACATTCCTAGATAGAGGTTAGATTGCAGTGTGAGTAGTTTGTTGGACGCCGGGAAGCATTAGTGGGGGAGTAGGCATGTGAAACAGAAGGGAAAAGAAGGAAACCAGGAGAGGATGCACAGTCCTGTAAGCTGCCTGTGTGGGGCAATGGGATATGCGTCCCACTGGGGACATCAATGTGACAGCACAGACCTTGGCTCAGAGTTATTTCATCTGAATGTGAAATACCAGGGGGTATTTATCACCTGCCATTAGTTAAGGGCCACTTCTAAGAGCATTAACTCGCAGTAACCTGGCTTGCCTGTGTAGTGGCAACGCATGTGTCCCACAGCTGTTAAAAAAGCCACCCATCAGGGAGTCTGATGCTCAGTCACCCTGAGCTCAGGGTAGATCTGAGTCTGTGGCCTCTGGATACTGGAGGGGATGGAGAGACGGCAGTGCAAGTCCCATCCCCCAGCCATGCTGGGGAGACACAAGCTGTGCTTGAGCTTGGAGAGCCATACCATTAACTCTGTTTCAGAATTACAAGTCTCTGGGCTCCATGGAAGTGAGTCTGAGCCTAAGTTCCCTAAGAGGGAACTTCTTACCCACAAAGAGACAGGGGGTATTTTGCAAACCTTCCCTTGGTGACTAGAACAATGGATGTCCTGGCAATTTTTGATCACCAGACTGTGAGTTTGTTAGTAAACTGATATAAAAGGTTTGCCCATGACTTTTTCAACTCATACTGGATTTTAGGGTAATAAACTGGGATTTGAGTCTCAGCTTTCCCCTGTTGTAGCTCTGTGATTTTGGAGAGTTATTTAATTTCCTGAATCTTAGGTTTCTTGTCCATGAAAGGGAACTGTCAACCAGGCTGGCCCCTCCCAGTTCCTGCTGACTGGTCAGCCTGCAGCACCCAGATCACTCAGCACAGATCTGGGGTGCTTTTCAGGGAACATGGAGCAAATGACCCATTGTGGGAGCTCTGCCTTGTTCTTGAGTAGAACTGCTGGCTGGAAGCCACTCTGAGCTGGGTTTGGGCTGCTCTCTTTTCCAGGGTTGGACCAGAGTGGTAGGTAGGAGCCCAGGCTGTGACAACAAAAGCCTGGACGGAGTCCTGGCTCTGCTTCCTACTGGCTGCATCACTGCAGGCAAACCGCTGACCATTTTGAGCCTCAGTTCCCTCATTTGTACAATGGATTAAACCAGAGTGCACATGCATAGTGCTTTGCAGTGTGGGGTATGTAGCAAGGACTCACTGTCAGCCTCTTGTTATCACCCTTTGTCCTGATAGGGATCCGACTCAGTGGAGCCAAGAGGGAGTGCTGGGCACTTTATGGGCCACCCAGAAGAAGTCTTGACGTCATGGAAACAGATGCTCTTTGGCTGTCTCTATCCATAATTGTCAAGCTTTGTTCCTTTCCACAATTAGACATATTGAGTTCAAAAAGAGACATTGTTTTACACTAATGAATAGATTAATAGCCTCTCTCCCCAGATGCAAGAGTTTTTATCTGCCTCTTGAAATAATTATGACATCTCTGGGAGGAAGGGGAGCTGCAGCAAGCCACATAGAACTAAATAATTCACACTTGATATACCTGAGCCCCGCCCTTGGCTGAGAGGTGGGATCCTGTGGCCATGGCAGGGTGGATTGGCTTGAAGGTCACTCAGGGGACACATGAGGTGAGTGCCCTTGGTCTGGCCCCTAACTAGTTATTCAGAGAAAAATGAAACCCTGACTCTAACATCAGAGGGTGGAGTGAGGGCTAAAAGAGGTAGAGAAAGAAAAAGGAATGCCTGCCTTTCAAGCATGGGCTCAAGCTTGCAATTCACAGATGAGTCTCGGCAAGGCTGGGCCAGGCAGAGGATGCCAGACCAGCTCAGGCCTCAAGTTGGGAGGCTGGTCCTTACTGGTGAGCAGGTGAACACTGCACACTAGCCTCTTCTCTCTGTGCAAGGGGCTCTCCAGAAGGGCAACCATAGTGCCCTGGGCTGAAGCTTCCCTGGTTTGGTGTCAGCCTCTAGGCTGAACATCAGCAGTTCCATTTCTTGCTCTGGTTTGGGGGCAGACCGTGTAAGTCAATGTGGTATATGTGAGAACCCCACCAAGGCCTGTTTCCTTTATCCCTAATGCATCTCCCAGCTGGCTGATGCTGGGGCCAGGCTGATAGGCCCATTAGCCAGCATAGGGTCTCGGCTCCCACATGTTGGGGAGCACCACCCTGTGAGCGTTTGATGAGACCTGACACTTTCTCAGTTTCCTTATGGGAGATCAGCAGACAACCAAGGAAGTAGAACTTCCTTAGGAGAAAGATGTTTCCCAAAACTTGAGAAGAGTATCAGAATCTTTTAACAAAAAAAGATTTCATATTTATTCTCTTGTTTTCATAATACCATGTGACCCACTCTGAAATGAATATTTAAAAAACAAAATCTATCAGCTCACATGGCAGAAGACAGTAAGCTTTCTTTCCCTAGAATTAACATTTTAATTTCAGAGGTAGAGTAAAAGAAAAACACTGGGACCAAATTATCCAACATTTCAAGAGAAGCTCCTCATCCCTGGCTTGGCCAATTTGTAGGAACTGGCCTGCCCAGAGGGATTGGAAGTCTAAACAAAGCTAACTACTAGCTTCCAAATTGATTTTCAAACCAAAATTGGAACAGCTCTCCAATGCTCCCAGGATTTGGGGCTATTAATACTGAAGAACAATGAGAAGGAAAAAGTGAGTGTGCAAGAGGTGATTTATGACCGAAAGGAAGTTGCAAGCTCGGAAACTTGTATGTAACCCAATCATAGGCCTCTCTGGAGATGTGCCAGGGAAGAGATGGAGAATGTAAAGGGAGCGGGTTTCTGAGGGATAGGAAAACCTATGAAAGGAGGTAGTGTGGGCTTTGGGCCTGCAACGAGCAGGTGAGGAGCTGACCACGTTGAACTTCTCATAACCACAGCAGGTTTCTGTGCAGCTGTCGTCGGCACCTAAGACACCCCCCAACCTTTCCTTTTATTTATTTCTTGCCATTATTCCATCACCGAGCAGGTTAAATGGCAGGAAGAGAGTCTCCCACCAGAGTGTGAGAGTGTGGCCGCTGTAGCTCACACCCGTAGTCTCATCTCAGGCATCATATTCTAAAGTGTCAGGGTCGCAGCTCCAGCTGCTAATCGGCAAGACCAGTCCTGGCCAAGTTGGAGCAGAGGAACGCAGGAAAGTGAGGTTGGGCAGCCAGATCCTGGCCAGGTGTTCTGGGAAAGGACATCTGACCTCACCCTCTTTAAAAATTGTTTTTGCACAAGTTATTTATTATTATTTACAGATCTGTTGGGATAGAATTGATACATAGTAAATTGCACAAGTTTAAAGTATGCAATCTGCTTAGTTTTGACACATGTATTCACCAATGAAACCACAATTACAATCAAGACAATGAACATACCCGGCAACCCCAAAAGTTTCCTCAGGCCCTTGTAAATCCATTGCTCCCTTCTTCCCTACCTGCAGGCAAACTATGATCTGGTTTCTGTCACTATGGATTTATTTGCATTTTTTACAATTTTTAATAAATAAGGTCATTCAGTATATATCTTTCTGGCTCTGTTGTGGTCTGGCTTCTTTCAGCATAACTATTTTGGCATTCATTCATGTGACTGCATATACCAATAGTTATTCCTTTTAGAGTAGAATTCCATTGTATCAATATACCACAGTATGTTTATGCATTCACCTGTCGATGGGCATTTGGGTCATTTCCAAACTGGAGCTATTACAAATAAAGCTGCAATGAACATTCATGCATAAGTCTCTGTGTGCAAATGTATTTCATTTCTTTTTGGATGACATGGTGAAGTTGTCTTATAAGTATTTGTTGTCGTGTAGGTATTTCTCTGGCTTTCTAAGAAGCTGCCAATGTGTTGTACACATGACTGTATCATATGGTATGACACACGTGAGAGTTATAGTTGCTCCACATACTCATTAACACTTGATATGGACACTTTAACTTTAGCTATTCTGGTAGAAGGACAGTGATATCTCAGTGTGAATTTAATTGGGATTTCTCTAATAACTAATATTATTGAATATCTTGTTATGCTTGACATTTGTATATCTTCTTTGATGAAATGATTGCTTAAATCTTTTCTCATTTTAAAAATTGGATTGTCTTATTACTAAGTTATGAGTTTTTAAATATATTCTGTATACAAATCTTTTGGACAGATTTTACAATGTTTCAATGTTTTTTGAGTTTGTGACTTGCCCTTTTTTATATCCATAAGAATGTCCATAGTTAGCACATATTTTAAATTTTGATGGAGTCCAATATACTGGTTTTTAAAAAGTATTTTATAGTTTTTATATCATATTTAAAACCCTTCTGTAGTACAGAGTCATTTAGATTTTTTTTTCTGAGCTTTTCTTCTATGAGTTTCATAGTTTTAGCTCTTACATTCAGGCCTATTTTGTATTTCAAGCTAAACTGTTTATATAATGTAAGGTAAGGATGACAGTTTTTGATGTTTCGTTTTTTGTTTTTTACATATGGCTGATTGTTGTTATATAACTTGTGACGAGGTTATCTTTCAGTTTGTGACAAGATTATCTCCATTGAATTGCTTTGGCATTTTTGTCAAAAAATATGCATAGGTCTGTACTTGACTTTCTTTTATGTTTCATTTTTTCTATACATCTATCTTTTTGCAAACCCCAGTCTTGATTACTATAATTTTATAATTGTCCTTCCAACATTGTTCTTATTCAAAATTGTCTTGTCTAGTAGAGATACTTTGTATTTTCATACACATTTGACTTGCCAATTTCTACTCCAAAATTCTGTTACTATTTGGACTGGAGTTAAAATTAATTTATGGACAAACTTTGGTTAATTTTAAGTCATTGTTTTCAAGTATTTTTTCCTGTCCATTCCTTCTATCGTCTCCATCTGTAACTATGATTATAGGTGTTCCAGGCCACTTGAAGTTGTCTCACAGCTTCTGATTCCTTTACTTTTTTCTCATTATTTCCCTTTGTGTCATTTTTAATAGTTTCTATTGCTATGTCTTAAAGTTTACTAATCTTTTCTGAAATGTCTAATTGTCTGTTAATCTTAACAAATGTATTTGCATTTCAGATTTTACACTTTTTAAACCTAGAAGTTCAATTTGGGTCCTTTTGGTATCTTATACGTGTATTTCCTTAATATCCTACTCTTTCTTCTTCCTCTAGAATGCAGAGAATACAGTTATAACAAGCCTTTAAGTGTTCTTGTGTACTAATTCTGTATCATTTCTGGGTCTGTTTTCTTTTTATTGGTTTTTCTTTCCATAATGTGTATACTTCTCTGGCTTCTTTGAAGACTTGATAGTTTTATTTTTATTGGATGCCAGACATTGAGAAGTTTACCTTGTATGCAGGAAGTTTTTATATTTCTTTGAATATTCTTGAGGTTTGTTCTAGGATCCATTTAAATTACTTGCAAACAGTTTGATCTTTTTGTGGCTTCCTTTTAGGCTTTGTTATTGGGACCAGAACAGCTTATCTAGGGCTAATTTTTCCCATTGTAGAGGCAATGCCTTCTGACTATGCTCCCCGATGCCCTACATATATAATAAGGTCTTTCCACTCTGCCTAAAGAGAGAACACGAACTAGCCTTGGATCTATAGGACCACTGATGATTGTTCCTTTCTATTGGATTCTTCCTGGCCTCAGACAGTTTCTTCATGTGCATATGATGCACTTTAGATTCTATAGATCAGACTTGAGATTCTGTAGCTCTCTGGGGGTCTCTCTGTAACTTGGTCCTCTCCTTGCAGCTTTCTGCTTTTTGGTTCTCTGCCTGGTGAATTCCAGCTGCCTTGGCCTCCCCACATTTTTTTTAGACAGGGTCTTGCTATGTAGTTGGCCCTGAACTCATTATGTAGCCCAGGCTGGCCTTGAACTCATGGTGATCCTCCTGCCACAGCCTCCTCCATTACAGGCATGCATTACCATGCCAGGCAGCCCACATTTTTAATTTAAGAAAACTGCTTGGTTTTGTTTGGATTCTTCCTCTCTGTTGTGGTCTGGAAACCACTGACAATGACATGCGGTACCAAGTATGGTTCACTTCATGAGTTTCCTTTAACTCATGGATCACTGTCCTGTGCTGCCTATAGTTCAGTGCTGGAAAATTTTCATATACTTCATGTTTTTTGCTGTTTCTCAGAGTGTAAGGGTAAGTCTGATTCCTGTAACTCCACCATCCCTAGCCTCATTCATGGTCAAAGCAACTTCTTGAGACTTCTCAACCTGATCAGGGATGAGGCAAGGCAGGTATGAGTATGTGTATGTGTATCTATGTGTGATAAATATGTGTGTGTGCACACACACGAGTATATGTATGCACCTTTTCTTGGAAAACATAAAGAGACTCATTTTATCCGTACAATGTTTTGGCTGTATGCAGGGCATTCTTGCAAGATGTACGTCAATCACATTCCTTTGAGGGAAAAGAAAAAAGAAAATAAAAGTGCTGAGAAGAGCTTCCATCTGTTGGTTCTGGAGAGACAAAAGATGAAAACAAATCTGGAGAGACAAAAATTGAAAACAAATCCAGGTGGCCCCCATAAATGGTCAGGTAAGTGTTGCTTTCTAAAGATAAGAAACAGATAGTAATCCAATGGGGCGGGGGTGGTGTCCAAATAATACCTTACACTGCCACAGTAGATACCTTACACATTTATATTAAATTGCAATTTTATACTGATCTCATTGGGAGCTACCATGTGTCTATTTTATTAGCCTAATTGTTACTGGTTGTCACTTAACAATTCTGCTTCTGAAAGGTCATTGGATGGCCATGGCTGTTTCTGAGAGCTGAAGTCCCACTGGGAAAGCCTCTGGAGGCTGGACCAGGGAGACTCTGCACTGCTACATTGCTTCCATTTCTGGCATCAGTCTCAATCCTCCCCAGGCCTGATTATGCCTCCAGATTACACCCCTTGCTGCCAAGAAGATGGAAATGGAGAAAGTATTGGATGTTTAATCAGCATCGGCCAAGGAATGGAGTGGGAGGAGGAGGAAGCAGAAAGTTCTGAGAATGGGGAGAGATCTAGTAAATGGAGAAGAGTGAAGCCTCATAAAGGCATTTTATGGGGTGGCCAGCACCAGAGTTGTTGGCATCACACGTTTACTGGCTTCCCAGGATCTGAAGGAGCTGGGAATTACCTCCACTCCCAACCTTGGCTTCTGTCAACTGGCATTCTTGCTGACTGAGCAGTTCTTGAGAAATTCACTTCTTGGAATGTTTCAGTTCTATGTTCAAAAATGAGGTGAGGAAGAAATTTTCAAAAGCAAGGGCTTGGCAGATCACAGAGGCAGCAGCTCTGATTTGGAGGGAGCATCAGAAAGAGCACCCCCCAGAGTATGTGTTGATGAGCTGGGTGGTCACCTGCTCGAAAGCAGGGTGAGATCAGGATTCCATCCTCTTCCCAGAAATGGGCCTAAAGGGTGTGTCAGCCCCCGTCATCATCAGACTGCTCAGGGCTGGACCTTGCACTTTCTGGTCTTCTAATGGGAATGTGGGTTTTCATTAAAGGCCTAAGGTTCCTCCATGATGCCTGGACTTTGGCAGCAGCTTCATGGGCCACTCCAGGCAGTGAAGCCTGGCAGGAATATTTTTCATTCACAAGCCGACTTGGATCCAGAGTGTCCCTGTAGGTTATGAAATGGACATGAATTAACATCCTCTCTGCTTTGTCAGCAGCCAGGTGGTGACCATGAACTCTAGTTTCAGGCTGTGACCTTGGATGTCAGCCTGGCAGACACTCGTGCTGAGTGCTGGTGATGTCTAACGGCTGGAAAGAGACTGGTTAGGTTGTCTTGAACACCTCCCCTTTGCTTCTTAAAGGCATTCTACTTTCTTTATTATTTTAAATAGGTGCTATATGCTCATGATGCAAATTTCAAAAACACAAAAAGGTAAAACCACGAAATGATTCCTTTTTCTTGACCCCCAACTATCCAGTTCTTCTCTCCAGAGTTATTCAATATTCCAAATGTTTGCATGTCTTTTCAGTGGTATTTTCTGCACAGTTGGACAAATATGTAAATGTGTAATCCTTTCATTTTTACTACTTCCTCCTCCACTCTTTCCTCCACAGATGAGGATAGAAGCAGGTTCCAGGGACACTGACTCTGAGATGGAGATTTGCAGGGCAAGACTTCTCCTGGAGAGTCCCCTTGAGGTCAACGCCTGTAAGAGAGAGGAGAAAGCAGGACTGAGCAGATGAAGGAATTAAACTATACTTCAATCTTAGCAGAGGCCTCAGTTGGCCCTGCAGGGGAATCTGGAGCTGGCATGGCCCTTCAGAGTTGTCCCACCTTGGGTCAGATATTGGCTGCAGGCATTTTTGTGAGCTGCTCTCTTCAGCCATGGGCATCCCCTAGACAGGCCTCAACCATGAGTCACCATCCTTGCAGGAGCTGGCATATCTGTGGACCAAGAATAGCATCCACTCCGGCAGTGTATAAAGCACATAGGTCTGTACATAACTTTGCACTTTATAGTACATCTTGAAGATTGTTTTGCATCAGTGTGTAAATTTTCTTGTTTTGATTTAATGACTATAGAGTACACCATTATGTGAGTGTAGCATAATTTACATATTTCTCACTGATGGACAATTAGTTTGTTACCAGTCTTTTACAATTACACCCAATTCTGCAGTGTAAAATTGTCTCTTCACACATGTACATGTAGTCAAGTATTATAGAATAAGTGAACACTTAATTCTGGGAAATTCTATCCAGTGCTATCCACTGTGGCTGTGGCAGTCCATACTCCCACCAGCAATGCATGATCTTGGTTATCTCCCTAATCCTCATTAGCTCTGCATTATCAACCCTTTTTTATTTTTCCCAGTTGGAAAGGTTCAAATTGAATCCTGTAGTGGTTTTAGTTTACATTTCTTTTTCATGAGTAGGATTAAATTTTTTTGTTATATTTAAAGCAATTTGCATCTTTTTCTGCAAATTTTTTATTACAGCTCTTGTCCAATTTTGTTCAGTTTTTGGCCATTGTAGAAACTCTTTATATATTATGAAAATGAGACTTTAGTCTTTAGTCAACTTAGACAAGAAGAAGAAATTGTCTTATATTTAAGGACCTTTTAAAGAGTAGATTCTGTGGCATTTCTAGTTCCTGAACATAATCTATGTTCTTCCATTAACCTTTGAATCCACATGGCTGGGGTTTTAGCCAGTTGCAGCTGTTCTTCCTTCAGTGGTGTGTGTGCTCTAATTAAGTACCACAGAAAGTCCTGCAGCTTCCCTGGACTTGGTTTATAGTAACCTGAGCTTCTCTGTGGGCTCCTGAATCCTTCCTTGTTCAATGGGGTTGGTGGTCTAGGTACAGTTGTCCTTCTGGATGAATGGGGGATGGGTTCCAGGATGCCCCACAGACCCCAATATCCACAGATGTTCAAGTAGAATTTGCTTATAACTTAGCACATCTTCCCATACATATTCAATCATCTCTAGATGATATATAATCCCTAATACAATGCAAATGCTCTGCAAAATGTTGCTATATGGTTTAGTAAAAAATGAGAAGAAAAAAGTCTGTTCATGTTCAGTACAGATGGAATTTTAAAAATATTTTCAGTCTACGTTTGGTTGAATTTGCTGATGAGGAGCCCACAGCCACAGAAGCTGAATGTGCCATCGTTCTGGATTTCTCATCTTCCTGTCTTCCAGGGTGAATGCCCCTGAAACTGTAACATATTCTGTGCCTTGGTCCATAGGGGGACAGAGAAAGCTGAATTTGAATGGAGCTTGTCATAGGATCACCTCTATTATCACTGAGGAGTTTGAAAATACTTAGGTTCAAATGTTTCCATTGCCACCTAACAACTGTGTCATCTTGGACAAAGAAATTAACTTCTCTGAGGCACATTTAATCTGTTTTATGAAAGAAAATAATATAGGTATCTAATAGAAGTATCTCTATAGGTTGCTGAGAGGATTAGATGAGATAATGACCCCACTGTTTGGTATGGCTTGTAAAGCCATTTACAAGCTGGTCCCTCCATGAACCTCAGCTCCCTGGTTCCTACCTTGCTGCTAACACTCCAGCCACACTGCACCTCTTTCAGTTTCTTAGATACCCATGCTTGGACAATACCTATCATCTTGTAAGTTGCAGAATCTTCACTGATCCTTCCAAGCATTTGTTGCCCTTTGTGTTCTAGCCTGCACACTGCAGTACAGTGCTTCTCCTGCTTCTCACTGCCATGGACCATCATCCACAGGGAGGGACCATCATTAGGACAGGCCCACAAGGCCTCTGCTCTGGGCTCAGCCCTACAACTCACAAATGTCTAGCATACACTCAGTAAAGATCTCCTGAAGGACAGATGGATGGTTGGATGGACAGTGGATGGAAGAATGAGAGCTAACAAAGGAGAAAAGGAAGAAAGGAAGGAAGGAAGGAAGGAAAGAAGGAAGAAAGGAAGGATAGATGTGTGGATTGATGGGTAGATGGAATGGATGAGGTGACTAGGATATCATCTAAAACTCCAAGAATGGCCTTATGCCCTTCTGAAGGCCTTAACTTGCTAATTTCTTTATAAGAACAGTAACATAAAAAAATAAGACCCAAGAGCACACAAAGGAAGAGGAACTCTTATACATGCTGGTGGGGATGTAAATTAGTACAGCCATTAAGGAGAACAATGTGGAGGTTCCTGAAGAAAGCTAGAAATAGAACTACCATATGATCCAGCAATCTCACTATTGTTTATATATCCAAAGGAAATGAAATCAGTATGTCAAAAAGACATCTGTCTGCCCTTGCATGTTTATTGCAGCACTATCCACAATAGCCAAGACATGGGAATAACCTAGGTGTCCACTGACTGATGAATGAAGAAAGAAAATGTGGTACATATAACAGTGGAATATTATTCCGCCTTTACAAAAGAAGGAAATCCTGACATTTGCAGCAGCATAGAGCCACATGTCATAATTCCATGAAGACTCAGGGTAATCATCATAGTGAGCTCCCCCTGAGCATTCCCATTCTGCAGTGTTCTCAAGCCTCTTGCAGTATCAGTAGGAGTTGGCCCTGCAGGAATGAGATGTTTTGCTTTGCTGATGCTTCTCCTCTCCCCTTTTCTTATATATCCCTTCTTGTGTATTTACTTTTGTCCTGAAAATAGCTTACTCTTTATGGACTTTCCAATCACTATGTCAAAAGGCCTTATTTCTCAATTTTTTATTGTGGTGAAACACATATAATATAAAATCTACCATTTTAACCATTCAAAATATATGATTTAGTGGTATTAAATATATTTACAGTATTGTGCAGCCATCACCACTGTCTCTACCACCCATCTTCATTACTCTTTTCAACTTGTAAAACTGAAGCTCTATCCCTAGTAAACATTAACTCCTCATTCCTCTCTCCCTCAGCCTCTGGAAATCTCCATTTCACTTTCTGTCTTTACAAATTTGACTATTTTAAATACTTAATGAAGTAGAATCATACAATACTTTCCTTTCTGTGATTGGATTATTTCACTTAGCATGATATCCTCAAAGCTTGTTCATGCTGTAGCAAGTACCAGAATTTCCTTCCTTTTGGACAGAGTACTATGTTATTATATGCAGCTACCACACTCTGCTTACCTTTTCATTTGTCAATGGCATTTTCACTGTTTCCCAGTTTCCCTGAAGATTCTTGGCAGCATCTGTGCCACAGGTGAAAGGCTGCACTTACTGGGGGTCTGGTCTCTGCATAAGCTTGGCATTTCCATAGGAGAGGCCCATGTGTTTACTTGGGGTGGCATGAATGTGTGTGAAGGGAACATCATGGCATAGCTTAAGCACTCATTCACAATGGAGAAGAATTGCTCGAGAACTGGTGCCAGGAGGGGACAAGAAGATTGTTAACCAGGGACCACTAATTCCAGTGTTCACATCTGTTGTGAACATGCACAAACAAGGACAAAAGCACCAACAGTCAGTATGAAAATCTGATACTTACCCAACTTGGTAGGCATCAGTGGAAAAGAAGCCTCTGCCCCCGTGGGCTGGGCCTGAGTCCTTGGAGGAGCAATGGCAGGTGTTACTGGCACAGCCAGGTTAGCAGTACATGGGACAGTACATAGAGGCTTTTTCCATCTCTTGCTCTAGCCTGGCTGAGCTCTGACCACGGCACACACCGTAGGTTCTTCTACCCACCATGCTGTGCTGCTTCTGATCACTGGTCTGCATGAAGTCCATGAGATAAAGCAAATTCTTTGGCACTACTTTAGCAACAATTGCCTTTAGCAGAAATAAACTGGGTGCCTCAGAGCTTCCTGGATTTTCTATCAGACACATCTGTCGCAGGCAGGACATCCAATGTTAGTAGAAAATCTATAGGCACCCTCTTAACTATAACTCTGATCTGGGGCAGCTATCATGAATTCCTGTGCAGTAGAGAGTTCCCTTGATGTTTAGGGTTGTGAGGAAGGAAATCAGATAATTGGTCAGCTGAGGCTGGTGCTCAATAGTACCAGCCCTTGGTGACAGAATACAAACATTATTGAACAAATAGGTAAACTAAAAGAAAGGACCTTGAACTAAGTGTCCAAGCAAAACATTTATGTCAGAGTACCATGGTAATAGACTAAAGTTCTAGTCTGTGCATTAGCACAGATAACATAGCTCTATCTACACTGACTGAGGATGGCAGGTAGTTCTTATTTAGAAATGTAAACGTCTGAAAACTCCACCATGCAGCCTCATTTCCTTGACTGAGAATGGGAGGTAGCTCTTATTTAGAAATCTAAAAGTCTGAAAACTCCACCATGCAGCCTCATTTCCTTGATAAGACAGCAAAGGAGAGATGTGCTCAAAAGTGCCTGCTGCCTGTAGTGCTGAACTGTGCAAGGTATTTCTCAATATAATTACAAATGCAGCCCAACTATGCCATTAAAAGACATGATTTTATTGTTTTCTAATTTTACTCAAATTGGGAAGGGTTCACCCAGTCTCACTGTATTCTGTGTTCTTTAAACAGCAATGTTTTAAGACCTAGCTGCTGTTTTTGGAGAGTTTGTGTCTGCCTGGGGTCTTGGGGCTGAGGATGAATAAGGAGATGATCAGGGAGTTGGGAAGAAAGACCACTTTTTGAGCTATTCAGACATGTGCACTCTGACCATGGGGTGAAGGATGCAGAACTTTCAGTGCTAAAACCAGGAAAAGTCCCCCCAAACCAGAATGAATCGGTCACCCTAAAAGTTACTCAATGTCTTTATATCTTAGTTTCCTTATTTGCAAAATAGAGATGGCGTACTCTCTAAGGTAATGTAAGAGAGAACCGTATGTGATAAGTCACAGAAAGCATTGACACATGGGAGCATCATGTAGGGATGCTTAAGCCATCGTGGGTGGACAAGAATAACATGGGGCTGTGGAACATTCTATATAGGACAAAGCCAATGTGAGCCAAAAGAAATTGGGAACAGCTTCATGGAGGTCAGTGTGCAGTAAAAGACCTGAAGAATCAGCAAAAGTTGGTCTGAGATTGCAGGAGATTGTCTTAGAATAGAACATAAGTGAGCCTACAAATAACTTCTTCCCTACTTCAAACCACTTTGGTTTTAGCTACTGCTCTGCTATGATTTGCAATCCCCTCTGGACCCCACCTCCCATCTGTCCCCTTTTTTCCTTGGGATTCACTTGTGCTGTGCCATAGACTGAGACCTCCCTCGCCAAAACACCTGCTCATTAACTGGCCATCTGCCTCTCCTCATGAGAGGTGTCTGGTGAGCCAGGATTAGGGAAGCTTAAGCTCAGAGAGGTTAAGTGACTTGCCAAGAATCACCCAGCAGATCAATTTTGAATCCAGAAACAGGAACCAGATGTCTGCACCTTGCTTTGTGCTTGCTTTGGAAGGTGGAGTGTGGGGCCAGGAGCCCCAGTAGAAAGGCTGAGCTCCTCTGGGAGGGACTAAGAATTCCAAGCCATCCGTAATTTATGCTCAGGAGATCCCCCAGAGTATGTCTTCAGGGAAGGCATTTTTATAAAAGTTCAGCTTTGAGGATCCTCCCTTGAGTTTGCAAGTTTTATGTATGACATGAATTTTTATCATGTAGGAAAAGATGCCACAATGAATGAAATGAATGAATTAAGGATCTGGCACAAGCTGTATCAAGTATCAAGTAATGAGCTTTCCATTTCCAGTCATACATTCAATGCTTCTCAAGTCAGCCAAAGTTGGCAAGATTTGAGCTGGTTATTAAAACAAAACCTGGAAAAGGCAATTAAGCACTCTTAGGGCTAAAAGGTTGAATCCAGTGGAAACACGACTCATAAATTTTGCTCACAGATATCCCTGTTATTCAAAGGTTCTGGCTCTCAAACAGAGATGTGTATGAGGAGGAGGGCTCCTCACTCAGGTCTGGGTGATAAAAGGCCTGCATGATGCTTGGTGGTTTGCCTGGGAGCCTTTTGTGGAGCCCCATCCAGTGCTTTGAGCTGCTGCAGCAGGACAGGGGCGGTGGGGATTATCAGGGTCTCCTGGTACTGGGGACCCCACAGTTAGATTCCAATCAATACCCTGCCCAGTATATGATGCAGTCTTGAGAAATAAATACACAAAGAAACAGAACTAAGAGAGAGAAAGTGGGGTGCCAGGATGACCAATGCCGGAGTAACCAACAAAGGCCCTGGCCAGTCCCAGGAACTGACTTTTATTGGCAATCAATTGGGGTGAAGGCAAGCTATGTGCAGTTTCTATGGAAAATGATGTAAACAAAGCCCATAAAGGACAAGATAGAGCATTCTCGAATTAGGAACAGAATAGACAAAATATATGGTTGTAATTAGAACATTATTCTTCTAGTCAGAAGGTTTTAGTTGTGGGAATGGAATTTGGGTGTGAGTTACTCTGACCTGGACACTTAGGCTTCAGCCAGACTCACTTCTATAAACAAGCCAATTGTGGGGTTAACTCTTTACAGCCTGTTTTGGGTATAATCAATATTATGGTCCTCTGCATCCTGGAAGGTCAGTGTCACTCTTGTTGAGTGCCAGGAGTCGTGAGGCACTGCTTGGGGCATCTGTGTGTGCCCCTTCCTGGACACTTAGAAACTGGCTAAGAGAGCATCCTCGTGTGCCCAAGATAAATGAATGTCCAGGCATGCGGGGCTTTTTGCTGCTAAAACTAGAAAAGTCCTAGGCAAATCAGGACAGTTCGGTCACTCTATAAATGACCCTGATATTTTAGCAAGATTTCTTTTTTCCTGCCCAACAATTTCACAAAATTCGTATAATAACCGAAGGTGTTGGATTTAGACTTCATGGCTCTAGTTCCACAGCTGTAAAAATGAGAGTCTCTGTATTCCTACCACCTAGGGTTGTGTGAGGATTAATGAGATTGGGCTGATGAGTGCTGAGCCCAGGGTAAGGACATAGGCAAAGTCGCTGACCAGTTTTGGAGCCTGTTTACTATTTGAACCCTTGCCCAGAGTGGCTGGCTTAGGAGTTCTCCTATTCCAGAGGGAACTCTAGGAAGCATTAGAGCTCAGAGACATTCAGGGTCCTCCCTGAGAACTACTCCAATTGTGCTATTCAAACTAACAATGCTTTGGAAATGGGGCAGACAGGAGCTGTGGTAGTTCATTTGGCAATGGGCCCCATTTCAGAGCAACCTGCAAGCACAGTGCGTCAGACATCCTGCCCAAGAAAGGCATTATCAGTTTTCTGATTCATCCTATTTTGATAATCTGTATCATGCAAGTAGAAAAACAGATCACTCAGATGGGTCATTGATTTCTT
Organism: Heterocephalus glaber; assembly: GCF_000247695.1. Next base: position 11,351,996 of record NW_004624733.1, on the reverse strand, counting down.
GGGGAAGTCTTTTTCGAATTCAGGAATTTTCTCCCACTTTGTCCTTCCAGAGGGGTACTCGCTACTAGAAAGTGCTACAGTCAGAGGAGAGGCTATGGGGAAGAGAGGGCAAGCCGTTGGAGAGCTCAGAGGAGCCATTATCCAAGCCTCTTTGGGAAAAGTTACATAGCTGAGTATCTCACTTCAAATTTACATGCAATGCAATCATCCATGGAGAAGCTGTCTTTGCTGATAATCTAGCAATTAAAGTAGAATGCGGCTGCTAATTAAGCCTGCCACTCAACTAAGGGCTGTAGATTTGTTTCCAAATGCAGCTGGATCTGACGTTGCCTGTCTGTAACTGAAACTGAAGACTGAAGAACGTAAGACCCAAAGATTAACATTTTCTTAAATGTTTTTAAATTGGCTTCCTTTGAAATGGATCTTAATACCATCACCGATTAGAATCAAATTAAAATCTTGAACCAAATCATGTTGAATTTCAAAAGTGTTTGTATCTGGGATATGTTTTTTTGCTTTTTTTCAATCAACCTACTTTTTACTTGTTTGATTTATGAGAGACATTTTAATAATTTGAAGTACTGATAGTCTTTAAAAATATTTTAAAACTTTCTCAAGCTATATATTTAATTTAAATTTCTACCACTTTGCTTGGTATATTAGCAAGGGTACAACAGCTACATAGTCAACTGTGAAGCTTACCTACCCAAAAGGATTCTAGACTTGAAAACTGCTTTAGTCACCATAAACCAGGGAATTCTGTATCAAATGAAGGAAAGGGGGAGATCAAAGCTGAGTGGCACTGGGTGATTCTCCTTGGTACGAACTGTCCTTGGAGACCCACACTGTGGTGAATTGATCAGAATGTTGGACCTCATTCTACCTAGTGGTTCTCAGAAGTCTCTAAGAAGCTCAGCTACAAAGAGGAGGGAGATGCAGTGTATGATAGGTCTCTTCTTGATGCCTACAAACCTGCCAGCCTTTGGTAAGACTGGCAAGCAAATGACACATGTACCTTTAAGGCCTTCTCCTGTGCTCAGGGCAGACATCGCTAATCTACCACTCCTTCCTCTTCAGGCAAGGCATGATCTGAAGCTCTGTTAATGTCATTCCCCAAGTACCCACTGTCAATTGAATGGAATTGAGACCAAAATACTGTACAGTGTAGCTGCCATTCTGGCTGTATAGCAGGCCGAGCATCTGCAGGGGGAATGAAGAGAAGTCTAAAAGAAAAAAGGAAGAATAGTTGTCTGGGGGCAACTTTGTCCACAACCAGAGAGGGACCTGTAGTTCCTTCTCTCCTCACAGCAGGTGGAGGGTGTATAGGAAGACAGGCCTCCCCAGATTCCCAGGAAAGCAGTAACCCTTGCAGCCTTTGTCCTGTGGATTTCCGGGGTTGCTGGGGTGGAACATTCCAGAGAAAGCACATTTCCTCACCAAATGGTTCAGGAGACACACTTGAAACGCTGTTTGGAGGGTGTGGCTGGTGAGCTCGGGCTGCAAACTCACCTTTCCGGCCCTACCGGGGTGTCTGTTACCGGACAGAGTGTCTCAGAGGAAGCTGGACAGCCACAACAGTGAGCACAGATGATGGCAGGGACTGCACAGAGGCAGGGGGAGACTTTAAAGAAGACTCTTGGCTCCTGGATGAAACACAGCAGGTCTCCTGGGCAGCCTGGTGTGCTGTATTCGGGCTTTTATTGAACCACTGAGTACACAGATGTGTCCCACCCACACAGGCTTCCAGAGGCCCTGTCCCAGCACAGGCTCCTTTGGAGACGGCTGCTGAGGCTAAAACGATTTGAGTGGACTTCACCTGGAGGTGTATGAAGCTACAACCTGCCTTTCTGCTCAGCAGATACTACTTAGGTATTTAGGGGTATAAAACGGCTCCAGGAAACAGATGCAAGTAATAACACTGAAATAAGCACTCTGTCAGCTCTCATTGCCCTGCCTAGAATTTTGCTCCCTGGAAATTTGTTATTTCTTTTTTTTTTTTGGCACTAGGGATCAAACTCAGGACCTTGTGCTTGTGACACAGATGGTGGAACCACTGAGCTAAATCCCCAGCCCTGGAAATTTGTTATTTAACTGGCAGCCAGAATTATTTTAGAATTTAATTCTTCATCAGTTTCCCAAGCCACTCAGTGTCAAATTCCAGCTTCTCACAGAGGCTGTGTACAAAGCTATGCATGAGTTGGCTGCTCCAGCCCTGTCACCTCCTTCTCCCTCCTTGAAGCTCTGCCGCTTTATAGCTAGCATCATCCTGCTCCACAGAAGTACTGAGCTTGCTTGGGCCAAAAGGTGCTCACTCCAGGGGTCAATCTGCCCTTCTCTAGGTTCTTCTTCTCTAGATTCTCTTCCCTTCTCATAACTGGTAGATCAACCCAAAGGTCCGTCCACATGTGGTAACCTTATCCAGTCCCAGGTGGTAACTTTCCCTTTTCACCATCACTTCCTGTCATGTCACCCTGCTCTGTCTTCTTCACTGCTGTCTGAAATCATTGTGTTAGTTGCTCTTTTCCTTGTTATTTGTCATTCTTCCCCTGCAAGAATGTAAAAATACCTATGAGTGAGACCTGGTGCCCAGCACAACGTATGTTCTCCATAAGCATCTGCCACTGAAAGGACTTTGCTAAGTCTAACTGGGACCAAGGGATCACTTTCTTTCCCTGTGTTTTCCTGGAGGGGTTTATGGGGGAGTGGGCTGTAATGGGCACAGTCTTGCCCCTCCTGGAGCTGGCATACCCAGTGATGCGTGCTCAGGCCTGGCCTTCCCTTCTCCCTTCAGCCTCTGCTTGACACAGAATAAGCTGCCTTCCACCCACAGGGGCCTCTCTCTGGCCGGCCCCCCACCTCGGGCAGCTGTGCTGGCACCTTTCTCCCACCGCCTGTGTTGGAGGCGGCTGTGTTTCCTCTTGGACCCCAGCTGGAGGACAGAGGCTCCCAGGAGTCTCTTCTCTGATGCTGGCCACATGTTTTGCTGCTGCCCTAAACTTCTCCCCAGGATATGGGCTCTTGGGTCAGAAGTAAACAAATTCCCAGCAGCTCTGGGAGGGAGGGAGGTCAGTTCTTAGCCACTCAACAAAAAGAAAAAAATGCAAAAATCTCACCATGAGCAAGATCCTTCTTGCCCCTTCACAGCTGAGACAGTTCATCCTAACCAAAGACAACACAAGTCTGCAATCTCTAATCTTTGTCAGGACATCAAGCAAATACAGGAAGAGACATGCAGGCAGAAGCCCAATGGTTCACTACAAGGTAACTGCTCTGAGCCTCAGTTACATCATTTCCCAATGGGTACAGCAGTAATATCTAAGCTGGGGGGCAACTGTGAAGAGTAAAAAAATGCAATACAAGCATGGAAAGTTCTTTCCATGTGCTCCAGGTAGAAGTATCTACAAATGCCATGAGTGCTAATGGGATACATTGCAGCAAGGCCATTTGGGAAGGGACCATCCTGACTTGACTCACAGGGGATGGGTCAAAGCCCTCCCCTCTGTTCCCAGCTGAGGATAAGATTTGGACACAAGTCCACTAGGGATCATTTTGATGCCAAACTGGATGCCATACTGTCAGAAAGTATGGGAGCATTAAGTGGGAAGGATCTGAGTTCCAATGGTTTTGGATCCCACATGCCAAAGATTAGGTGAGACATACATAGGTTTGAAGGAAGGGAGAGATGCCTGGCAGGGAATTCCAGAAGGGCAGAGATGTTCAATGAAGGCCAAGTGAATGAATGAGGATCAAATCTAGAATTGTAGCCTCTGCAGCCCCCTGTCCTCTTTCTGCTGGGTCTCTTCACCTGCATGCCTGTTCAAATCCATGCCATAGAACTACGGCAGGTCCTAGATTGCTACTGAATGCAGATTTTAATACTGGAGGAGACTCACATAGGGAGTCTCTGCTGCATTGTCCTGGTATGTACTGGGGCTCTGTTCCTTCATTCCTTGTGTACCTGTAGGAATGTCTTATGTGCTTGGGGCTAGCCTTCGCCTTCCATCTGGGGGAGGCAACTCCAAGAAACACTCCCACCTTCCACCACCTCATGCCCAGTCCAGGCATGGGGAAGCTGGGAGTGAGGAGCATGGAGGTGGGGCTGGAGATGGGGATACACATGGCCATAAGGCTCTGGACAATCACCATTTCATTTTCCAGTGTTTACCTCAAGGAAGAAAGAAAGGTAACAGAAGGATAATTGGAAACTCTTTAAAAAATTGTGCTTTGAAAGGAGAAGCAGAATGCCTAAGTGTATAAGAAGCTCTATTTAAATTTCTTGTCTGTAGCATATATTCTAATCTATAATTATGACTTTGAAAAAAAAGGATAATTATGAAAATTTCTGGGCTCATTAAAGACACACAATTGACATCCAAAATGATTTCAGTTAGAAATGATGCTGGAATGAGTCTCTTTTAAAAGACGTGGGGGAAAAAACTTTGCTTTTTAAGAACTCTAAGTTGTGGATGAACCCAGAATGTCACAGGTCACCCCAGGTAATGAATGCTTCCCTCCTCTGCCCGCTGAGCAGTGTGGCTCAGCTCAGCTCAGTGCTTGCTTCCCACACCAGTGGGTTTACTGTTTCTCAAGTCAAGGGTTATCTGAGAGCCCTGCTGGCTGTGTGTTTGGCTGAGGCTCCTGCCCTACCGTATTCTGCTCAGGAGACCAACAGAACAATCAGGGTCCTCTGGTCCATTGGCTTCCTTAGAACACTTCCAGAGTCACACTCTGGAGTCATACTGCCTGGATTCAAACCCCTATGCCACCACTTGGTAGCTGTGTGACCTTGGCATATTCTTTCTTCTCTTTAAAGAGTCAAACCAGTGTGAGTGTGTGCCAGAGGCTGGACCATACTCTCTCATGAGTCCCAGTGGCTTCCTCTCCTCCTGTGTGCAGGCACTATGATTTCAGTACCAGGTTTTATGGAATGAGCCAGTAGACAAGATAGATAGAGGTGTTTCGGCAGAGGTAGTGAGGTCCCAGGATGCAAGCAAGAGCCTCCAGAGAAACAGAACACCCAAGTGGCTTTCTCCCAGGACTGCAACAGGACATACTGAGCATGTCCTCAGTGATATGGACACAGTCACAGGCCCTCAACTGTCAGGGGACCTTGAGGGCAGGCTCTCACAGGCTGGCTGTGGGCATTTGCTTCTAAGATCATAACTTAAAGGGCCTTTTCTCCTGGCTTTGTGAGGAGCCCAATCCCCGTGACCTTCCACTGCCTCTGACCCATCACTCTGTCCCTAGACACAAGGCTCAGCTATCCAGGTTGTGACTGGGACTCCACCCTCTGCTGCAACCAGGCCGTACCACCTTTAGAACAGTCTGCATCTCTCCTCAAGGAGCTTTCTGTATCATGTCATTTCACCAGTGGTCAGTGTAGGGAGTTCCCTGAGACCCAGCTGGGCTCCAAGGGTGAATCTCTCCAAATTCTCAATCCTGTCTCATCCTAAGGCTGGGGCTGGGACCTGCTGTGGCTCCCAGGGCAGCTGTAGGCCACACTGAGTTAACCAGTGAAGCTCAGCCTACCTGGTTGGATGCAGGGAAGTCAGTTTAGCTCTTTCTGTGGCTGGTGGTTCTGAAGCCAACAATCTGTGGTCTGTGGTCAGTCAGTGGTACTTCTGTGGATGGGCTGGAGCTATGTCTCTAACAAAAGCTCTGTCTTAGAACTGAAATTATGTTTTTAGGCTGAGGCTTAAGTCAGGTCTGATCTTGTAGAGAATCTGAGTGTCTCCTTAGTGTTTATGGCTCTAGACAACTGCCACAATTAGAAAAGTAATTTGGATCATAAATCTAAATGTAAAACCTAGGATCAAAAAGCTTCTAGAAAACAAAAGCTAAAAGCATAGCTTCACAGCATATTTCCTAGGCTTGATATAAAAAGTACTAACCATAAAAGGAAGAATAATGATCTAGGCATCAAAAACAAAAAAAATTTCTCCTTTTCATCATCAAAAGACACCACTGAGAAAACGAACCTATTAAACCACAGATGGAAAAATATTTGCAATACATATTCTAATAAAGGGACTATATCCAGAATATATAAAGAACTTCTATACAGAGATCAAAATAAAAGGACAGACAAGCTAATTTTAAAATGAGAACAGAGATCTCACAAAAGAACATGTGTGAACAGCCAAGAAGCACTTGAAAAGATGCTGCATATCATTAGTCATCAGTGATATGCAAATTACAACTAAAATAAAATATTTTTTTAAACCCAGTGGTATGGCTAAAATAAAAAGAATCAATAAGATGAAATACTGGTGAGGATGTGGAATTATTGGAATTCTCATACATTACCAGTGAGAATATAAAATGATATAACTACTTTGCAAGACAGTTTGGCAATTTCTTACTGACTTATGTCTATCATGTGATCTAATGATTCTATTCCTAATTATTTACTTAAGAGAAGTTAAAAACATGTCTGCAAGAGCGTTTATAGTGAAGTTATTTATAACAGTCAAAAACTAGAAACAAATCAAATGCTCATCAAGAGGAGCACAGATTTTTTTCCCAGTACTGGAGATCGAACTCAGGACCTTGTGCTTGTAAGGCAGGCGTGGTACCACTGAGCTAAATCCCCTGACCAGGAGCACAGACTTTTAAAAAAATCATATATTCATAAGATAGAATAGTATACATTAATGAAAAAGAACAAATTACTAATACCTGCAACAACATGGATGAACTTCAAAAACATTATGTTAGGCAAAAAGAAGAGAAGATGGGGTTGAAGGATACATTATATGATTCCATTTTCATAAAGTTCTAGAATGGCACATTTCATCTATGATGATTGGAATCTGAAAAGGTTACTTCTGGGAGTGTTGTAGGTACTTTTCTCATTGCTGAGACAAAATATCCAACACCCAAAGTTAAAGGAGGAAAAGTTTATTGTAGCTCTCAGTTTGTAGAGGTTTTAGTTCATAGTTAGCTGGCTCCATGGCAGAAGATCATCACAGAGGAGAAACAGTTCATGGCAGGCAGAAGGCAGCAAGGTAGCAAGCAGCAAAGTAGGAAAACAATGACAATAGCACTCCTCTTTCTGTCCCTTGTATTCTATCCAGGTTCTCTCACCCAGGGTGAAGCACTCTTAATCCTAGCATCACATCATGAATCAATCGCAGCCATCATACCCTTAATCCCAGGCTCACATGCTTTAGATCCAGCCACTTCTGAAGAGCTCCGCCTATGACTGCATCAGGTTTTTGGGGGACATCTAAACACAAGTCATAACAGGGAACAAGGAGGCATGACTGGAAAGGGGCATGAGGGAACTTTCTAGGGCAATTGGAAGTGTTTAATAGCTGTATCTTGTTTTGGATGATGGTTACACAAGTCTACACAATTGTTACTCCTCAACACTTAAAAATTTATTTTGCATAAAATTTTATATATTTTATAATTTGATTTAAAAAGCAATACCAGTAGCCCAGCACTTGCTGAAAGCTTCCTCTTTAAGCTTCGTGGTTGACTGCATTATCAGTAGTCTCTGTGATGCTGATGACCATCTAATGGGATGAGACCCATCATGACTCCCATTTTTATCAGAGAGGAAATGAAGTCTCTGAGGAGTTGGGAAGCCATGAGTGGTGAAGACAGAGCCTGAACTCTGAGGCCTCTTATCCATTCCCATTATCTCTCTGGTTCTCATGTTGTGATCACCACAGAGTCTCCTTCGGCATTTATCACATAACCTTGTGGGCACTTAGGAGATGATTTTGGACTAAAAATGTGAATTCTAGCCATTACCAGATATCAAGTGAATGTGCTAAACATTAAACATTGTGGTAGGGGCTGAGGAATGACAATGAAGGAGGGGGCTGCTTCAGACAGCCAAGAGCAGCTGTCTGCCACCAGGGCATGCTTTCTTCTTCCAGTGTTCCTCCCTAACTATCCCACATCCAGCCTAGATTCCCTTAGGTTCTCTTCTGTAGGTTCCACCCTGGTTCCAAAGGGGCCCTGGGTTAGAAATGCTTTCTATAATGGCCCAGGTGCCCTCCTGTCTCCACAGGTGGTGGTCGTGGAAGCAGGTAAAGTACAGGCACCCTCGTAAAGAAAGAGTTCTGAAGTCCCCTAAGGCGCCAGCTGCATTCCTGGGCCTCTGTGCGGCTCCTCCTGTATGACGCTCTGGGGGACACGCCTGCTCAGAGTGGATGCTGCTCACACGTGCTCTGAGGCCCAAGGCCAGACTCAGTCCTGTTTTCAGCTTCTAAAGGTGGGTCTGGTGCAGGATGAGGCACCACAGGGCTCATAAATCACAGGGAGCTCACTTTCCAGCCTTGGAATTAGAAGGCATCTCTGCTGGGCCCCATGTTGCCTGCAGGCCTGGCAGTCGGTTATCCTCCACTGTCATCTGCATGGGCACCTGGGGACTTGCAGCTCTCCCCAGCAGTGATGGGCAGAGTTGAACCCACTTGCCTTAGAATTTGATCATCTGACCCCCAGTCAAGCCCCTTTCCCCCAGTGACTGACCTTTGCCTATCTAACCTGGCCCACTCAGGTCAATGCACTTCCTTGCCCTCCTTCTGGTCACTTTGAATCAAGGCCTCAGTGGCAGGGCTGCTGATGGCTTTGTTTGGGACACAAGCTAAGCTTCAACACCTTCACAACCTTAGGGATGCTTTGTTCCTAATAATCGCCTCTACTCTGTCCTTACCTACCTTAGTCCCAAGTTTGCCAGGCTGCCTGAAGGACAGACTTGGTGACCCTGGGAGCAGTATTTTGGGAGGCAGAAGCCTCCTTCCCTGCATACACTTTGAATGCTGAACTGATGAACAGACAGCCCACACTTCATGGTCCCTGGCAGGTCCTCAGAGTGTTCAGATTCGGGCTGTCCTCATATGTGGCCAGATGGGCTGTAGTGGGTAGGGCTGCAGCGAGATGGAGACAGGAGAAGTCTTGCCCCTGCCAACCTGTCTTCCACACAGAAACCAGGGTAATAGTTTTTCTCCAAAACACTAATCTGTCCCCTGCTCACTCTCCTGCGCTTATGTGTGCCCAGGCTCAGGGCTCTATGCTTTATGTATTTATCTCCTACAGCGATCCTACAAGGCAGGTGTTAGGGCTTTTACATGCAAACAAGAAAGATGAGTTTGCAACAGTGCCATTACTAACTTGCTGGAAATCAGTTAGTGATGGTAGTGACTGGCATTTGTCTATAAAGTCTGTGCACTGGGACATCCCCTACACTGCTTCCTGAGTTTTCATTTTCTCTCCAATCTATCTATGGTGGGTACAATAGAAGAAATGTCCAAGTCCTACCCCCTGGTAACTGTGAAGGTGACCTTATTTGGAAATTGGGTCTTTGCAGGTATAACCAAGGTAAGATGAGGTCACGCTGGACTAGGGTGGGGATTAAATCTGATGACTGGTGTCTTTATTAGTAGGCCATGTGAAGACCCAGAGACACAGGGAGGAGGATGCAATGTGATGGTGGAAGTAGAGATTGAAGTGATCGTATAAGCCAAGGCATGCCAAGGTCTGCTGGCAATGACCAAAGGCTAGAAAGAGGTAAAAAAAAAATCCCTTCCCTAGAACCTTCTGAGGGGAGATAGCCCAGTCAAAACCTTAATTTTGGATTTCTAGTTTCCAAACCATGACAGAACAAATTTCTACTGTTTTAAAGCACTCAGCTTGGGGTAGTTTGTTAGGACATCCCTAGGGAAACAATATACTATCTTATTCTTGCAGTGGGGAGAGCTGGGCCATGCTGGGGGCTACATTTGGCTCCTGGGGATTTTCAGTGCCATCCACATACAAAAGATGCTGAGAAAGTCTAAAGCCATGATACCTGTTCAACATTTTTTAATCAAGTATTTTCCAAACAAATTTGACCTTGGGGCCCCTTTCTTACAAAACACCTTTAGCATGGTGCAAAGCTGGGAAGAAAGCCCATGTGGAGAAATGCCGCTCAGTGTCAAACTGGTCCTTCCTGGCATGGGCAAGGTGATAGCCACAACCACACATAGGGTCTCCTCAGGAAAACACTGTCATCTTGACTGAACCTGCTTGGGCTTATTCATCACTTCTGACAGGCCCTTGACACTCTCATCAGTGCTGAGGCTTAAAAGACCTCAAGACGTTTGGTTATCACAGAAACAGCTATGAAAATGCCATTCACCAAGAACTGTGAACAAGGCAATAATATTTAATACCAGGCAGGGACCCGCAGGCAGAAATAGCAGAGGCAGATGTGCAGGCCTGCTTTGTTTTGTCTGACTCAGTGGGAACTCTATATTCCTTTCTGCAGTGGAATCTCCCCAGAGGCAAAGCTGGATTCCTCAGTCACTACTCTGAGATCTGACTTCAGCACTCTCCATCTTTAAGCTGAGATACCCAGTGATGACCCCACCAGGCAGCCCCACCATACTGCCCTCTCATCCTCTGAGGCCACAGGAGGATGATCCGTGCATTTGCTCGGTTGGCCAGGGGCCGTCTGCCCCAGTCACATCCTTGTGTTCTTCCAGGTTGGATACTTGAAAGCAAGGCCAGTGCATTTGTCAGTGTTTTGTTGTTATGACCAAAATACCTGACATAAACCACTTAAAGGAAGAAAGGCTTACTTTGGCTCATGGTTTCAAAGGTTTCAGCCCATGTTAGGCTGGCTCTGTTGTTTTAAGCTTTATGGTGAGATAGAACAATATGAAGAGAAAAGCTGCTCACTTCATTGCAACCAGGAAGCAAAGAGAAAGAAAAGATCTCAAGAGGGAGGAAGGGGCCAGGGACCAGATAGAGTCCCCAAGGGTATGCTCCATGACCCACTCCCTCAACTAGGTGCTATTTCTTACATTTTCCTTACCACTCAATGGTGCCATTGGTTTATGTTGGATTAATCCACCCATGAAATAAGAGCCCTCATAATCCAGTGGTTTCTGGAAACATCCACAGAGACACCGGGAGCATGCTTTACTAATGTCCTAGGTGTTCGCAATACAATCAAGTCAACAGTTAAGATAAACCATCAGTCAGGTACCACACCTGACATTCTGCTGCTCATCATTTGTCTTGCTATCCTTCTCTACCTGATGAACTTCTCACCAGAAATGTCTTCTTTTCCCAGGGAGTCTTCCTCAGCTGCCTGCCTGCCCCTGCTGTAGTCTCTCCCCAACACCCCCCTCCCCCAGGCATCCTCGTGGTGTAAGGTTTGGATGGGTGCTCGGCTCTGCGCCTGGCACAGAGAAGTGTCTGGTCCAAGAGGGTACAGAAACATAGCTGATGAGTGAACAATGCCTGCCCTCTTCTTGGGTGCCCCTTTAGTTCCCATTTAGCCATCCCTGGGGGCCACGCCTGCAGAATTAGTAACACTCTTCCAGTTATCTGTACACAAGGCAATGCCAACTCCGTGTTTTGTGTTTATGGCAGCCTTGGGCTCTTACATAGATTTCTGCCCTGACATGCAAAAAATATGTGTGTCAATTTTCACCATTCACTTAGTGTTCTGTCACACCCCTTACTGGACCTCACTTTTGAAGAAGGCCAAAATTCCAGTGATGAATTCATGCACTGCTGCAAACTGAGAAGGTCCAGGGAAGAGCAGCATTCAGCTGATGTCTTCAGGGACCAACAGGAGACTTGGGGTGGGGGGGTCACTGTGGAATCAATTCTCTGAGTGTTTGTGCTGGTAGCAGGTTAGGTTTAAAACAAGGCTATTTCCTTAACCAGTTCAACTTCTCAGTTACATCAGATGCCTCAGCCTAGCCAGCCTATAAGTAGGGCAGGTAGATTCTGGGTTCCCCAGGTAGAGGACAAGAGAACTATAACTAACCTCTCCCTGGCTTGGCTTTGGGCTTTCTGAAGATTTTCCTCACACATCAGCAACACAGATCCTTTGGTAAAATAATGAGTAGGGTGGTGGCATTTTAAAGAAGAGAAACTGAGCCCCAGAGATGTGGGATTTTTTGGCTAAATCTACAGCACTACCAGACCAGTGCTATTCGGTCATTACTTTAACAGGCACATGTGAGGTTCAGGTTGGATCAAAATAAGTGCATTTTTAGTTTGTTTAGCATTATTTACTATGTTCCAGGAAGTCTGCTAAGATCCTTGGGTTTATGATCTCAATTAATTGTTCCATTAAGTCTTTGAAGGTATTATTATCCCCATTTTACAGTTAAGAAAACTGACGGACAGAGGGGTAAACAATTTGTCAAACCTAACACAACTAATATATGACAAAGTCAAGATTCAAACCCAGTACTGGCTGATGGCCGGTGGCAAAGTGATGTTTTTAACCTACTTTTCTGGCAACTCCAAATATCTAGACTGCAGTGTGTAATCTGGGTTAGTTATGCAAACACAGCTGTGTCCCTGAGTGCCATTCCGACGCTAGGGATGGGGACTGCTGACAAAGGCCTTTGAGGAAGGTGGGGATGGGCAGGATTGCTAAAGGGCCGCCAGGAGCACTCATGGCCAGGGAGGATGACCTGGGACTGGGAGGGATCCGTGCTCCCTGACCTGTGCCCTGACCCCACCTTGGTAGCTCTGAAGTCCTTCACCATTGGTCTGATGAAGGTGCTCCCTTCAGGCTGTACTCGAAGCTCTCAGGACCAGACCCTTTGGTTCAGAGGTCCATCCTGGCCTGCATCTTTGAGATTCTCTGAAGCATCTCTAGTTCTGTGCAGAGCAAGCAGCTCCCCTCTCAAAGGTACCAATACTGCTGTCGCTGTGGATCAGAGGGAAGACTGTTCTGCCACCTGATAGTGTGGTGCCGTGGCCATGTTCTGGGGGTTCTTGGAGCTTTTTTTTTTTTGGTACCGGGGACTGAACTCGGGACCTTGCGCTTGTGAGGCAGGCGCCGGAACCACTGAGCTAAATCCCCGGTCCTTGGAGCTTTTGATTTCTTCATCTATAAAGTGGGGATTTTAACATTTATCTCACGTTTCATTGTGAGGAGTCCATGAGATGATTAATGCAAGATGATTCGCACATGGTGAATACTCCAGAAGTACAAACTTTGATGACAATGATATGAGGATAGCAACAGTGAAATGACAAAGCATGCAGTGTGTACATAGGTCTCAGACCACACTAGGCCATGCGTTAACATCATTCAGTGCCTATATCAGGAGAGACTTTGCTTAGAAGTGCAGAGGACAGCATACAACAGCATATATATAAAGTAGGCTGGGGTCCTCCTTATCATTTTTACCTCGGCTCTGGGTCTTACAAACTGTGAGTTTGGGCAAGTTGCTTAGCCTCTCTGAGACCATGCACTCAGAAGAGAGTTGGCCTGCAGTGGGAGGCCTGGCCTTCATTCCCAGGAGCTGGAGCTGGGTCTGCCCAGGGCACTGGGGTGTCAGCAGCTCTAGGTGGGTAGCTGGTCTCCCCTTCTGACTGTACCTGCAGGGTAGCAGAAGCTGCTCTGGAGCGTGTGCTGGCCTGACAGAAATACAGATGGCTTCGTGCCACAGCTGTCCCACCTTTGCTCTCAGAAGTCCCTTGCCTGCAACCCCCTTGCTTAGTTCGGTTGTCTCTTCCAGGCTGCCTACCCAGTCACCAGCCCAGCCTTTTCTTTTCAAAGCAAGCGTCCCTTCTGTGAGAAAGCACCTGGCCTTGGAGGCCAGACTCCCTGCCCATTGCACCTGGCACCTGAGTCAACATGACCTTTCTGGTGGCTACTGCCCCAGGGCGGGGCTGGCTCAGGGCTGCACCCAGGAGGGAGAAATGAGTTGTGAGCCACCAGGGCCCCAGGGACTTGTGCCAGATCCTAGTGGTGGTGCTGGGGGTGGTGGTGGTGATCCAGACCTCCTGTGCCCTAGAATTGGATGAAGGAGGTACAACAGAGCAAGATCTAGATAACTGGATTCCATTCTGGCTCCACTATTGAGTCACATGTGAGGGACCCCAGTAGGACCTCAAAGGGCTGAGGTGGGGTAAAGGGAGTCTGGCCAGTGAGGCTGCAAAGGTCCTTTGTTTCCATCTGTTGGGCATGGCCCTGTGGTTGAAGACTTAACCCATGGCCTGTTGGCTACTGAGGAGGGAGAAGTCAGGTCCCTGTGCTTACGATCTCTCCTCACCCAACTGCTCAGACCCCAACCCAGGAGCTGGCCCTGATTCTTCACTTCCCTTATCCCTAAATCCAATCCACCAGGAAGTTCTCTGCCTCCAAAACACAGCCTGGCTCTGACCACCTCCTTTTGTCTCTTCTGCCACCAGCCTGATGCCAGCTGTCTTCTCCTTACAAATTACCATGGTCTCCAGTCTGACCCCCTGCCCAGCTCCCACTCTTGCAAATGCTGGAATGTTGTGGTATTCTTTTTTCTCCAGGGTAAAATCCAAGCTCCCAGTGAAGCTTCCCAGTGAGACCTTCCCCTATCTCAGTTCTTATTCCTCTTTCCCACTCATTGCACCGGAACTACTTATTTTTTTGGTACCAGGGATTGAACTCCAGACCTTGCGCTTGCGAGGCAGGTGGTGGAAACACTGAGCTAACTCCCGGCTCTCAACTACTTTTAACCTCCTTTTCATTTTGCAAATATCTCCAAACATAGTCCTGCCTCAGGGTCTTTGCACTTGCTGTTTCCTAGCTCTGGAACATTTCCCCCAGATGCTTTCATGATTTACTGCTTCCTTTCATTTATATCCCTGAGCTAATGTCACCTCTTCAGAGAAGCCTCTCATAATTCCTTTAGCTAGAGCAGCTTCCCCATCCTTCTCTTTATCATTTTGCTTTACTAACTCATTTACCTGTTCAATCTGAAATGATCTCAAAGTGTTTGTTCACATGTTAACCACACACTAGTCCAATTATTCAAATATAGGATGACCAAAATTTACATGTTTTTGTTAATTTTTATAAGATAACAGAAATACATAAACAGTAATTTTATTACTTTCATTCAATAATTTTTCTGTGTGTAGTGTATCTTAAAACATTCAATACACAACACGATATTACAATCTGGACAGTAATATCTAGTCTCTTTCCAAATTCTTTTTGCATCATTGTCTTTCTTTGAATAACACACTTTATACTGTCATGTTGGTCTTTCCTTTGTTCTGTGGGTGGTATAATTTCAATAAAATGTCTACCCACTAAACATAATGGTGATGATGTCAATGATGGACGTCCCAGTTGACATTTCACTATCGCATATTTTTCAATTATTTGTTCTACTAGACCTAATCTAAATTGTAAATGACTTTCTGAACCCCCTCTTTTTGAATAAATAACAAATGAGTTCCATATTGTTTGGTCCAGAAGGTATAGAAATATCTTATAACAATATTTTTCCCCTCCCTTTTTGATTATAGAGTAGCTTGTTAAATGTTGATCAACTCAGTCAATACCACCCACAGAAAATACCATTTCATTAGACAGTGTTTTCAGTTAGGTTGCATGACTTCTGTGCCAAGGTGATTTTATTCTAAAATAAGGAAAGCTCCATTTTAAGAAGAAATAATACAAAGTAGATTTTGTTTCATATATATAAACTTGTTATAAAACTAAGATCTCAACTAACCACTCTTTCCATGACAATGAAATAAAGATTCCTGCTGCCTCCTCAGGTGGCCTGGGCCCTGAGTCCACACCAGTCACCCATGGCCTTGTCCTGCTACCCATTGAGCCTGGGAGCTGACCTGCTTCTGAGGACATAGCTGTAGTCAGTCTGAACAATCTCACTGGGGGCTATCAGGCTAATTTCCCCAACCCCATCCAGGCTGTAGACAAACGCTGGCCAGATTTTCCACTAAATTTTATAAGAAGGTGTGTGAAGACCCTGACAGAGGTTAGTTCTTAACCATAAATTCTAATTTGCAACTTTGATGAGCAGGAGAGTCAGCCAGGGAGCTTGATACAAACCCAGATTCTTGGGCCCCACTTCAAAGGCTCTGACTCAGTGCATAAAAGAGAGGGCTCTGGAATCTACATTTTGGTAAGCCAGCCCTAGGGCTTCTGAAGCAGGGCATCCTGGAATGGATTATTCTAGAGGTACTGTTAAGCCAAGAGCTGCAGTGTGATGGGTACAGGGAAAAGTTATTAGAATTGGAAATTCCAAATTTGAATCAGGGCTGACTGTGTGACTTCATTTTCCTGAACTTTAATTTTTCTCTTTTAAAATGTAGATAATAGTAAAATCTGTATTGTATGGTTCCAATGGGTTATACAAGATAATGTCTTAAGAGCTGAGCACAGAGCCAGGCACAGTGTTAGTTCATGTTGGCTGCTACTATTACTATTATTTCTCACCATTTCCCAACTGCACACCTGCCCCTTCTCTCACTCCTACCATTTTCAAGAATATTATCGATTAGATCTCTGAATTTTTAAAAGGCCTTGATGTGAGCCATTTATCAATTCCTGTGGTTTAAATAGTTTGCACCATGGCCAACTTATAGCTCACAACATGTCAACATTGAACACAGAGTTGGGAAGAGATGTGCACAATTGGACAACATATGCTGGTACAGGCTGGCCTCGCACCACCAATTTCCCTTTTCTGTGAGGATCCCCCCCCATTATATGTGCTGCCACCTCAGCCCAAGCTAGTAAATGCACAGGGCTTTGACCAGAAAGTCTCATGTAATTGCTACCTCCTGCTGCAAGGGGCAACTGGATTGTGCACAGTTTTGTAGCCTGAGTGTATTCATTGCTGGGGCCATAAATGGGAATTGTATCCTCAAATTACTGTCATTGGGAACCCAGGATGGAAATGATTATCAAAGGACAGATAAGGCTCCAACCCACTAATATTCACCATTTGCCATGGACCGCAAGAAAGGTTACAATGCCTCTGAAGCCACTGCTGTCTCCTTTGCTGTGCTGATTTTGCTTTGTTTTGTTTTGATCACAAAGAAAGGCAGGACTGTGTCATGGAACAAGTCCAAGTTTTGGGAGCCAGACTGTCTGGGATCAAATCCCTGCACTGCTACTTAACAAGATCTATGTGACTTTTGATAAGTTACTCAAACTCTCTAGTACTTAGCTCACCCCTCTGTAAAATGGGAATATTAATGAGCACTTTGTAAAATGTTTTGAGAATAAGAAATAATATCTGTCATGTGCCTAGGATAGGATCTAGATGAGAAAATTCAATGCATGGAAATAATTTTATAAATACTCCTGGGAAGAAGGCACTGCCCAAATGGCTTTTCTGGAGCTATCCTTTATCCAGGTGTATGGGAGCTCATTGAGAATCCACTCTCATTTGTACAGATGCCATGAGTAGACAGTTTTCATAATAATAAATTTTAAAAGTTTTATTTCCACCTCAAAGTGATCTTTTGAACACAAACAAATATTAAGTTCTTTCCAATAAAACTCACATGGATTTTTTTGTTGTTTTGTTCTGCTTTGCTTTGTTTGGTCTTTTTAAAAAAATCAGTTGGGAAGATTTAATGAGGGTGCTTTGATTTAAAATAAAAACTAGTTTTCTCTGTGTTTCCTGCCATGTGATATTTTCCACCATGTTATGAAGCAGCACAAAGCTGCTCAGCAGATGTGGCTTGATCTCGGACTTCCCAGCCTCAGAACCATAAGCCAAATAATTTCTGTTAATTTTTTCATATGGTTATATGTCACTTAGAAGATTGGCTATAAAATATGAAAAGCTCAAAGATGGTGGAGTCGCAGAATGGAAGGAGCCTAAATGCCTGGGTCCCACTAAGGAGAGCTCTTCAAGAGAGCTCCTTGCTGGGAGCCACCACAAACTTTCTGTGAGTGAGTACAGTTGATCCTTGAACAACACAGTTTCAAACTCTAGGTACACTTATATGTGGATTTTTGTTTTTCTTTCCTTTTTGTTTTGAGATTTGTACCATTTTGAAAAGACTTGCAGATGAACTATATAGTCTAGAAATATCAAAAAAATTAAGAAAAACTTATGCCATAAATAAATTTGTAGATAATAGTCTATCATTTACCACCATAAAATATACACAAATCTATTATCAATGGTTTAATTTGTTAAAATTTATGCACAAAATTGCAGGCTATATGGTTCCATTCTCAGTTGAGAGGGATGTAATCATAACTGCCTAATGTCAAACCCAGCAGGAAAGGCCATTGCAGAGGACCATGCCCCAGCCTTCTGTTCCAGGAAGTCTGAGTGCAGCTACACTGCCCTTGGTTCTAGGAAACATCCACACTTCCACCTGTTCCGAGGAGTGTGGTCACACTCTCTCTGTCCCCAGAGTCCTCAAGGTAGTAGCTCCTCTGACCGAGACCTGCCAGCCACCTCCCTCTTAACCTCCCCCTTAAAAGTCTTTACTCTCCCCCTGCTCTGGGCTGACTACCTTCTCAAACTCAGCTCACTTGCACCTGAGTGAGTAAACAGCCTCATTGCTCACACAAAGCCTGCCCAGGTGGTCTGTCTGCTCTTCATACCTCTGATACACCTAGAAGGGACTGTACTGCAGTAATAATGTCCTGGCCCCCTCCTGTTGCTATGTCTGTGATCTCAAGTTTTGCAAGTATCCACTTATCATCTCCATGTAAGACATTTCTCCAGTAAATTATGCATTGCAGTAAAAAGTGATCTCCTATGGTTTTTGAGTATTTTCTTACTATATATAGTAAATATACCAATTAGATGTTAATTATCGATATTGATAAGGCTTCTGATGAATAATGGTAAGTTTCTGGGGAGTCAACCATTACATGTGGATTTTCAAATGTGCATGTAGGAGAGGGGTCAGCACTCCTAAATTCTACATTGTTCAATGGTCAACTGCAAGTGATTACTATATTAGATTATTGATATCTGAGCTATTTCTCTTACAGCATCTAGCATTAGGCAATCCTAACTAACACAAGACACTAACACTAAGACCCACCTGAAATGCATATAGAGGTGTGAACTAACTGTGCAGTGGATTCTCCGAAGTGCTGTGTGATCTGCTGGGTCCATGCTCTCTAGGGCAAGGGCAAGCTTTGGTGTGTGGACCACTAGAAAGAAAGTCCCCTAAGAGGCTGAGTCCTCGCCACCTTCTTTCTCACTTCATTCACTTCACTTCTCTCCTATCTGGAGGCCTAGGAAACATATAGGACTTGTTTAGGCATGAGAAACAGAGGCCTTCTTCAAATTGCTTGTGACTTTCAAACTCTTTCCATTATAACAAAATCTGCCCTACCCTTTGTGTCTTTTTCTCATTGCCTGAATTGCATTCTTCAGCTTCTTGGAGTTGGCAACCCAATTGCCATTATCTTCTGGACCCTGTTTTTTCCTGATTTCTTCATTACCAAACCTCAACTTCCACTGCTGCTACCTCCAGAACTCTGAGCTTTTCCCCTGGATGCCGCACCCCCTTCCTCGTTGCCTCTTGTGCCTCCAGCATTCCCACCTCTCCCACCCAGCCAGACTTCAGACTGCATTCTTCTTCATCCCCTCATCCCTCTGAAGCATCATTCTCCAACTCCTCACAAGTCTGCTCAAAACTTTCCACATCTTTGTTGGCCTTGACCCTGAATTGTCAATGATTTTCTAATGAAATCAGAGCATCCTTTGTTCCAAAGTTTTCTCATTGTTTTCTTTCCATGGGATTGTAGAAAGCACCTCCTACCAGGCACACCCTACTGTTTTTGTGAAAATTATAGGCTGCAAATAACTGCTTAAGTCAACTGCCAGATGAGGTACTCTCGTCAGAGGGAAAATTCCAGCTGTTGAACAAGTTTATAGGCTTTATTTTTGGAGCAAAGAGTTCATCAAGTGAAGAACAGAATTTTACAGGTTCCCCAAGCCTGTTCTAAGCATAAGGATGTCAAAGTGGTCTACTCCTTTCAAGGTCAAACTTATGACTCCAGTATTTATTCACTTGCTCTCTCTATTGACTTTCTTGGACCCTTTCTATGGCCTTACAGTGGACACTCTGGGGGAAATAGAGAGAAACAAAGATGAAAGACAAAAGAGAAGGCCTGAGGAAGAGTCCAGTCCCCACCTGGCTTCCTTGAGGTCTGACTCTACTCCCTGCCCCAGGCTCATGAACTAATGTGTTGTTTTTCTGGCTTAAGCCAGGTTGTTCCATCAATCAAAAGAGTCTTAACTGAGATCTACAAAAAGACCAGCTCCCTTCTCTCCAACATGTGTGGGAAGAACAGGGTGCCCAAAAGAAGTTATGCAAGATCTGCTCAAATCATGTCTGCCCCTAGCACTGGGGCAACCAGCTGTTGTGGTTTAGATCTAAAATGTCCCCCCAAAATTTCATATGTTCAAAAGAGGAGCTATTGGAAGATTGCTGTGGGTTGAGCAGTTTTCCTCTGCCATACCTTCCCTCATGCCATTTCAGCCTTAGAGCTGATCACAAATGGATGGATTCCTCTGAAACTGTGAGCCAAAATAAACATCTTCTCCTTTAAGTTGTGGGTGCCAGATATTTTGTCCCAGTGACAGGAAAGTGACTAATACTTCTACCTTTCTACAAAGCATCTGGATACCACTGAGGAGCACATGAAATAGGTTCACTTGTCCCCTGCTCCAAACCCTATCTCCCTGAAATGCACCTGCTGTCTCACTCTGCAGAGCATCTTATAGAGGCACAGACCACCCTTGATAGCCTCTATTCAAGGAGGCATTATAGTCTAGAACTTGCTCAGGCTCAGTTCTCTACTCACCAGATCCTTTAATTAGCTAACCTGATAAACTAAGTTATATTTTGGGTTTAATGAACACTACTATGGTTTAGATCTGAAATGGCCCCTAAAGCCTCGAGTGTTTGGAAGGTTATTGGATTATGTGGTGGTATAGCAGGGTCACTGTTGGGACTCAGGGTCTGGTCAAAGGGGACAATCACTGAGGGTATGAGCTGGAAGGGTTTATCTCCCTCCCCAGCTCCTCCCTTCTCTCTCTGCTTCCTCCCTGCCATAACCTGAGTAACTTTTCTCTGCAAGACTCTCCTCTGCCATGCCCCTCTGTCATGCTGTTTTTTCTTTGGAGCCACTGACTATGTTCTGAAATGTGAGCCAAAATAAACTTTTCTTCCCTTGTTTCAGGTGTTGGGTATAGTGTCTCAGTGATAAGAGTAACTAAGACACGGGCTGGGGATGTAGCTCAGTGGCACTGCTCCTGCCTGGCAAGTGCAAGGTCCTGAGTTTGATCCCTGGTACCAAAAAAAAAAAAAAGTGACTAAAACAAGCAGTAATTGGTCAATATTACTCTTGTTAATAGCTTGTAATTCAAAGCATGCCCATAGACCAGTAGCAGCAGTACCTCTTGAGAGCTTGTTAGAAATGCATACTCTCAGACCCACCCCAGACCTTTGAGCAGCAATCTTCATTTTAACAAGATCCCCAGATAATTTAAATGTATAATACAACCTGAGAAGCACCAATCTAATCTATATATTTTCAGATACTGTTTTCAGTACCATAAATACTTTTTTGGATTTTTTTTTTTTTTTTTTTTTTTGTAGCATTAGGGGTTGAACCCAGATCTTCATGCATGCCGGGCAATTCCCAAACCTCCATAATTACTTTTAATGCTATCATTTTGTGTTAACAATGCTCATAGTTTGGTATTTCACATTTTACAAAGCTTTTCC
This sequence comes from Heterocephalus glaber, assembly GCF_000247695.1. Next base: position 11,330,510 of record NW_004624733.1, on the reverse strand, counting down.
ACAAATATGTACTCCTGTGGTTCATCAGAGCAGCTAGACTGTAGACTGTGAATTCCTGGAAACATCAGGAGTCTGGCTGATTCCTCCTTGGCAGCCATGGCTCAGGCCTGGTTTTCAACAGCTATTTAATTAGTAACTGAACCAATTAATAAATGTAGAGCCCCTTGAGGGAGGCAGGACAAGAGAGGCTATTACCATTTTGCATGTGAAAACACAAAGGCTCAAACAGATCAAGAATGCTCTAGCCTAACTCATATGTGGCAGGACTGAAACTCTAACCCCAGGCTTCTCACTTTGCATCTCCAAGTAACTTTAGTTAGTTCTTGGGGGCCAGGAGGCCTTTTGATGCTCTGTAGCGAGGAGATTTGAGTAGGCCTTCCTCATTGTCATCTGGACTCTGATTTCAAATTCTAAGATGAGGCCTGGTGTGGAATGACCTTCTTGTTCTGGGAGTGGAGAGCCCTCTAGGACTCCTTGCTACCCTACTTGCTCCATCCTGAACAAGGCCCCTGGCCCTGCCTCCATGGGGTGTCCCCTCTGAGACAGTCTCAGTGAAGAACCACCCAGGGAGCTGCTTCTAAACCTGGAAATGGAATATCTGCTGCTAAACTCCTGTGTCCTACCTTCCCAGGACCAAATGGGAGGAGGCAACCACAACTGTTTGGGCAGGAGTGTACGTGAGAGGCAGGCAGGGCTTATTGATCATGGTTCCCGGGATGTGGGGCTTGTAAAGTTGGAACCATTTACCCCGAGCTCCCCTTCTCGAGTGCTGGGCTCTGGCCATCCACCCGGAGCTGGTTAGATGTGGACAGACTGTAGAGAGGTGCATGAGCAGAGAAGCTCGACAGCTCCTGCTGAGGCCAGCAGACAGGCACAGTAATTAGGAGGGGTAGGGGCGCCTGTGCACAGAAACCCTGTACCACAGGAATGTTTCATGCCTCTCTTGGGATTGGCTGCAAAGAGAGAAGCAGATAAGGGCTTTGCTATTCCATAAATGCCTTCCACTCTAGTCCTGGCCTTAGAAAAGACCTGCTTCTGATGGGGAGAAAGAGCAGGGAGGGAAGATAGCCATCCATGCAGGGCCCTGCCTGCCATTTTCCAGTCCTGGCTCATCATCCTGTGCCACCCTGCGGTAGATTCAGCTTGGGAGATTGTAAACTCCACCCCCATCTCTGGCTCTCAGTGGGACCACCCACGGCATGGGCAATTGAGAGTTCATCACCTTTTCCCGCACTTCGTCTTAGGTGCCCTGACAGCAAAACAGGTGGGCAAGGGCGATCATTTGACTGATAGTTAATGTTTTTTGAGCATTCCCTGTACTGGGCATTCTAAGCGCTTTACTTGCTTTAAATCATTTGATTTCTACCTCAACTGTGGGTGACAGGACAGCCCTATTATTGTCCCATTTTACAGATGGACGAAAGCAAACACAAAATGGCCATACAATGGCTCAAAGCCATATGCTCGTGAGCAAAAGAGCCCTTCTAATCACCTCTTGGGGTTAGTGAGGGGCAGCAGTGTGGCCTGCTGTACAGTGCAGCAGGAGCACCTATATGAAGGGGACACAGATCACATTCTGACCTGGGCTCAGGCATGGGGCATGTGGGCAAAGATGTGTGAGGTGACTGATTCTGGGGACACGCTAAGTCTGAGAGTCAACCGTGAGAAAGGGAAGGATCTGCCCTGGGGTTTGGGGGGCCTGGCTGGGGAGGCAGAAAGCAGGAGGCAGAAGGCCCAGAAGCATCTCTCTCAGCGGGGCAGAGGTGAAGAATGAGGACAGAATCAGCGCAGATATGGTGGGCAGAGGAGACGGGCTGCATGGAAAGAAAGAGCAGTGGTTCCATTGACAATGTAGCTGCTAAGCTGACCCTAACAATTGGTTTCTCTTCCTGCTGGGGTTTCCACTTGAAAATGGGCACTTTTCCTTGTCTCTCCTGGGCATGAGCCATATGAATCTCTGTGGCCAGGATGAAGTGGGTCAAAGTTAGGGTCAGGTTCCTGGAGTTTGGCTCATCGGCCCCCACCCTTCCAGGGTAGCACAGCTCTTCCCAGAAACTCCTTCATGGGCTCCCCCAGATACTTGTCCTTACTGGTAGATGCTACCCAGGAGGGTGCCTGGAGGTGACTTTACCTCTCTGGACTCTAAAGCCCCAGGGGATGGATTAGTGTTTGGGCACCAGTGTGTTGGCATGTAAAAGGGCATTTGTAGGAGAAAACAGATTTCTTAAGTTACAAATTCATCAGGTCTATGCTAATGCCTCCTGAAAGAAAACTTCCACCTTGAATCATGCAGGCTTTTCTCCTTGGAACCACTTGAACATGTAATTAGGAAGCGGCACCTCATTAAAGCCACTGTGGCCTTATACTGTGAAGTGGGAAGACCTGGCTTGACCGGGGTGAGGCTAAAATCAGGTTCACAAGCTCTCACCATGGTGTAGTTCTGCTTCTATGGCCAACAGGGCTCTTGCTTTGTATTTTTTGGCTTTTACTTGGAACAAGTAGATTCCTGTGAGATTTATTCTTTTGAGTGATGACTGTGCCAGTTACCCAGAAATGCAGTGGTTCTGAGACTCTACTTTCCAAGGCTTTGTGATGACTGTAAGCTTGAAGGCGTTGTTACCTATGAGTATGTTTCAGTCTTGTATAAAAAGACTCTCAGCATTTACAAAGGATTCCTCCTTTCCTCAGGGTGGACACTGCTTCCTACAGGGAAAAATGACCCACAACTTTACCTGATCCCAGCTGCTGAACATCCAGCAGAATTCTCACAGGGGAGAGGAGTACTGAGCATCTCCATTGAGGAAAGTGGGGGAGAATCCTTTGTTCCCACAACCTCATCTACCTTGCACACGGCTGGTGTGTTGGCTCAGCCAGTTGAGATACTGGGGATTGAACTTAGGGCCTTGCACTTGTGAGGCAGGCATCGGAACCACTGAGCTAAATCCCCAGCCCAGCCAGTTGAGTTTTGATGAGCACATTTATACAGCCATCAGGACAATGATGCGGGTTTCAAAAAGGAGGTGAGCCAGCATGCCACAGCTCCCAGGGCAGAGAAGTCTTCCAAGTCAGCGTGCCAAAGCTCCCAGTGCAGAGGTGGCTTCCAAGTCAGCATGCCACAGCTCCCAGGGCAGAGGAGGCTTCTGGGTAGGTGTTCCACAGCTCCCAGTGCAGAGGAGGCTTTCGGGTAGGTGTGCCACACCTCCCTGGGCAGAGGAGGCTTCCAGGTAGGCATGCCACCGCTTCCAGCACAGAAGAGGTGAGCTGTGCAGGTGCCAGCAGCACCGCCCCCTAGCCCCGTCAAAATGAGAAGACATAAACAAGCCTCAGAACGAGACTTCCAGATCACCTACAGCAACCCCAAAGGGAAATGAGATGGAACA
>NW_004624733.1:11299698-11315745 GCF_000247695.1 Heterocephalus glaber | reverse complement strand
GAAGGGGAAGTGGGAAGGGTAGGGGAAAGGAAAGAAGGGAATGGAATTAATATGAGAAAATGTAAAAAAGGAAACAAAGTCTTTGTAAATAGGGAGGGCTGGAGGGGTTGAAGGGAGGGCAGGGGAAGGGGGAAAAAAGAAGAACCAAGAGAGATTATGTAAAGGTGTAATTTTCCAATGATGAATGTCATTATATTGTATACCTAAAATGTACCAATAAAAGGATATACAGTTAAAAAAAATAAAAGGAGGTGAGCCTTACTGACCTAAGCATGCCCAGAATTTCTCAGATTGTGGCTAGAATTCTCAATGACACCATCACTCTTTGATGTTACTGGCTATTGTTTCTTTACACCTCAGTGTGAATGAGTCTCACATTTTTAAACTTCTCTTGTGGGAGATGATTGGCTTTATTTCCTCTTCAAGAGATTTCAGGAATCTCAGAGCCAATACGGGGTAAAGAAAAGTGTTGTCCATGGAGGATTTCCTAATAGAAAGGCAACACTGATTGTATCTGTGTGAATGGTCAGTTAGGGGCAGTTAATGAGGCTGAAACCTGAAATTACAAAGATAGGACTTAGGCTGTGGAAAACTCTGGGCCAGGAAGGATGGCCTTGGGAATCACTTGTCCCAAGCTCCTTCCAACATCTCATTTTCTTTGAAGCAATGTTTCTCTGCCTTTTTAAATTATCGTCTACCACAGGAACCTATTTAGACATTATTTTCCCAAATCAGCCCCAAATTACATTTTAATATCATAGAACTACTGTATCTTTATGTCCCCTGGACCTTTGGAGGGACATGGCCAATATGATAGCTAACACTGTTCCCTAAGGATGAATTTTTATCCTGCTGGAGATGATACTGTCCTCCTTCAGAAAGCATGGCGTATAGTACCCCTGATCAGTAGCTCTCCAGCTTCTGCTTGGATGTCACTAGCGTCAGGGAACTCATTACCTAGTCCTCCTCAGGGAAGCCAAGTCTACTCATAGGAGGCTAACTCTGTGGTCCTCCTTAGGTCCATCCCACTGGACTGGTATCTGCTTCCAGCAGTCACAGATAGCACATTGCCTGCCCCCTCTTCCCCATGAACCAACGAGTAAGTGATAAGTGGTCACTGATGTCACATCTATCACCCAGGCTGGCTTGTATCAGGGCCACTCCATCCTCACAGCAGATGCTGAGGTCTTTGCAGGCATCATAATGGGTTGAATTTTGCCCCCCCAAAGATAGATTAAAGTCCTAATCCCTAGTACCTGTGAATGTGACCATAATTAGGAAGACAGTGTTTGTAGACATAATTAGTTAAGATAAGATTGGTCATATTGAATTAGGATAGGCTCTAAATCTAATAACCAGTGTCCTTATATGAGGTATGATCACAAAATATAGTAAATATTTAATTTTTAAAAATGTATTACAGTAAAAGACACATTGACATTAATTCCTCTCACTTCAAACACATGTATCCCATTGTTCTTGTCACTTTCTGAAGCAGTTCTGGAAGTCTTTTTTTATGAGTGTCTTTCATTGAACTGTCATGGCTGTTCTCAATGTTCTGAATCAATTCAAACTGTTCATCTTTCATGATCATTTTAACTTTGGGGAAGAGCCAGGAGGCACGTGGTGCCACATCTCGTGAATATGGTGGATGGGGACAAACCAAAATGTTTTCATTTGATAAAAATTGCTATAAATGTTTTGAATTGATTCAGGAAAATAAGATAGCCATTACAGTGCAACTAAAGACATTACAAAAGAGGACTTCCAGAACTGGTTCAGAAAGTGGCAAGTATGACAGTATAAATGTGTTCTAAGAGGGGGATAATTTTGAGGGTGCAATATGTCTTTTACTGCACTAATTGTTAAAAAAAATTAACCATTCACCACACTTTTTGATCACACCCCGTAAAGAAGTAGGGGGGAAACTAGTGAGAGAGAGAAAGAGATATTCAAGCGAGACACACAAACACACAGGAAGACTATGCATGCAGATGGAGGTGAGATTGGAATGATTTTACTCTGAGCCAAGGACTGCCAAGGATTGCCTAGAGCCACCAGAAGCTGGAGGAAGTCAGGAAGATTCTACTCCAGAGCCTTGAGAGGTAGTGTGGCCCTGCCTAGACCTTGATTTCAAGCTTCTAGCCTCCAGAACAGCAAGAAACTAATGGTTTCCCTCAGTGGTAGCACTTTGGTACAGATACCCAAGAAACTAATGGAAGCAGGTAGAGGGAAAGATTAAGATTAAGATTAAGGGCCTTTCTCCTCTCACCTGTCTCCCAGCGTATTGGCCACAGGGGTACCATTTACAAAGTCAGTGGGTACCATTTACAAAGTCGGTGTTCCAGAAGTGAATCACAGGCTCTGAGACCCTTACCAGGACTGACTTCAGACTTTGGAGAGGGAGCATAGGCAGGCTGAGTCCCCGTGGCTCCTGAACAGGCTTTAACACAGAGAATGCTCTGGAACCTTTGTTCCCTCTAGACTTGATGAGAAATTGTAACCAGACCCTAGATTCAAGTTCCAAAGCCTTATTCCTCCCATCAGCCCTGTGAGACTCGATGAGGAGATGTGTCCAGAAAGGTGACATCACTCACCCCAAGCCACACGGGCTGCAGTAATCTGGGAAGCAGCTCTGTCCTTGCAGATCATCCCTTTGATCTATTTCTACCTCAGCTGCTGCTTCTAAAACAGAGACCCCAGTAGTCCCCAACTTGAGGTAGAAGTGAGAGTAACAGAAGAGCTTAGCTCAATGTCTGCCACGTGGTAGTGTTTCTTATGATCGCATAAAAGTTTTTCTTACAATCACAGAGGTTCTAATTGTAAAAGAAAGCTCTTCTTGTTAAAAAGAACAGCTTTGGAATACTACTGAGCAGTAGAAGGAACATGCCTTTGATACCTGTGACTACTTGAATGAATCTCCACAGAATTAGACTGCCTGAAAAAAGTGCCTCCCCATAGGTGCCATACTAGGTGATTCCATTTATATCATAAAATGGTGAAATGTTAGAAATTGGGCATTTCCAGAGGTGAGGGGCAGGAAGGAAGTGGGTGTGGCCACAAAAGAATGACACAAGAGGACTTGAAGCTTTGGAATTGCTCTGTATCTTGACTGAGGTGGTGGATATGAACCTATGCATGAGATAAAACTGCCCTGAACGCAACAACACAGGTACAATACAATTGGAAAAATGTGAATAAGGTCAGTGGACATATTAATGAGATTATCCTAGTTGTGGTATTCTACCAAAGTTTTAGAAGATATCATTGGAGGAAATTAGGTAACGAGTGCACAGGATTTCTCTGAATTATTTCTTACAATGATGTAAGAATCTATAGTTATCTCAAAGTAAAGTATTAAAGTACAGAAAAAAGCTAGCTTTGAAAGTGAAACATAAACAAGATGAATTGGAGAGCCTGTGTTTTCATTTTACAAACCCAGGATTTATTTTTCCCTTAGGGATTTTCTTAAGGCCCATTCTCTCCATGTAGTCAGTCAAATTGATTTACAAGATGTATACACGAGCCCACTGTGGATCAGCGTGTGTGTGTGTGTGTGTGTGTGAGTGTCTCAGAAGTTGGCTGGGGGTGCTGAGCAGGCAGGCTACAGAAATAGAAGTGAGGGAGAAGCACAAAGAAAGGAAGCCTGTCTTCCTCCCCCATGTGTGGAGCCCCAGGGGATGGGATGTGGAGAGGTAGTGGAGGACATAAGAGGATGCTGCCCTGTCCCCTGGGCACGTGGCTTCAAAGGAGCAGCGGATCAGGGAGGGAAGGGCCTCAAGCTGCTACATGAAGAGGGATGGGACAGACTCTGGGTCCAGGAATCTTCAATCAGGGACTGCCTGGACCTGCTCAGGAATGTGGTGAAGAGCATGGGGGAGAAGGAACTGCTTGGAGGAAGGAAGGCGAGTCAGCAGTACCCACTGCCCATCCTGGCCACAGGCAGGGGAAGGACACAGCCCTCCTCCCTGAGGAGGGTGGAGAGGGACTGGTTAGCATCTCATTGGGTTGCACTTGCTCCCTCCTGCCTGTCCAGCCCTGGGGGAGACACCATTTACCTGTCCCTGGACTGCCTTCTCTGGAGACTTGTGGAGACACACACCATGTTCTGGGGAGGTGGAGGTCAGGTGAGCAGAGACCAGGAACTGAGCCTGGGTGCAGTTCATCCAGAAAGCTTCCTTGGAAGCAGATTCGGAAGGCACTCATGAACAAACTGATCAGTAGACCTCCAGATGGTTTGAAGGCTGAATGTCATCCATTTCATTGTTCTGCAAGTCAAAAAATGCAGCGCCCAAGTCCCTCTAACCCCTGCCCATTTTTGCAGCTGAGTTTCTTGCTATGGGTTAGGATGGAAGTGGAGAAACTTGCCCAGGGTCCCAAGGCTGGCAGTGTTGTGCTCTCACTGAAGTGAGTTTAGCCAACTCCAGAAACCCAGCTCTACAGAGCACAGCTGTGTTATATCCGCAGACCTCCGTGGACTGGAGCTCCTAAAGAGGGTGGCATGTCCAGAGACCACACTAGTTGGCAGCAGAGTTGGCTTTCTGAACACCCACTTGTGTCTCTCCGCCTAAAATGTGTGATCCTCCTGTAATTCGGCTAGCCTTGTGTGACTCAGGACCCCTGTACAGAGGAGTAAAGTGCTGATACTAGAGAACAGTGGGTTTCTCAGAATGGATTGATGTCCAGATCACTTGATAACTGTCTTCCCCATGCACAGCCCAGCTCCCATAAAATCACAGTGGGTCTTGGCCATGGAGACTTTCTCCCACATTCCTTTGCACAGAGATGCTCTCATGAGCAAAGAAGGGAGAATAAACAAATCCAGGCCTAGGAATTGCTGGACTTACTTAATAAAAATGGGGAGGGGAGCAGTGCTGTGTAGGACAGGAAGGCCACATCTTGGAGTTCTGGTGGTCGGGGGAGAGGCAGGTGTGGGAGAAGTCTCTGTTAGAGTCAGGGAACCTAGGTTCTGACCCTGCTTCTGACTCTACCTTGCCCAGCTATCTCAATGTTCTTGGGACTATCAGGGGCACAAATGGTGCTCGGAGGAAAGGATGCAGCTCAGGGCCGGTGGCAGGGGAGATGTGGTAAGGGGACCCTGAACTCTCTCCCTCTCTTCAGTCAGCATTGTTCCTCTCTGATTGCACTTTGGGGCCCACCTAAGGCTGCTTTGCAAAAAGACTCCACACTGCAGCTGCTAAACATGTGAGCATAGTCAGAACACATGTCGGTTTCCATGAGAGACCTGGAGGGGTGGTAGGGGGTGGTTCCTGCAGCAGGAAGAGACTTCTTAAGGGGGGAGTTGAGAAAAGGCTGCAAAAAGGCAGTGTGTGCCCGGGGCAGGCTGCTGACAGCCTTGCTCACCAACTGAGATGACGCCAAGGGTCTGGGAAGATTAATTTGGACATAACCCAAGGAAGATGGGTTTGCAGTGCCCTGGAATTCCTCATTGATTATTATAAGATGTGCTTTGGTGACAGCATGTTGCTGAAAACCAGAGAGGACTGACAGAGAGGGCACTGAGCCCAGGTACATGGGGGCTGCCCCCCACCCCGAGCCTGCTGTGAAGCAGCTCTGAGAAGAGTTCAGCCCAAAGGCCTTTAAACCCTACATTGATGTGAATTTGTGTACTGTGGATTTTGCCTTTGTTGTCAACAATTTTATATGGCTCAGGGCCAAAATATTTAAAATAAAAAATGTTCCCTTTCTGAATCTGTGTACAAATATGCTAGCTGAGCAGACATGGAGCAAGAATCTGTTTTCTTCTCTCTCTTCTAAATCTTGAATAGTTCTCATTCACGCTTGCTGTATTTGAAAACAGCACTTTGTCAGGCTGAGTCTGCCTGGTCATACATCCATCTAAAGTCCCGTGCTGCTTGCCCCCAACTTTTCATGCCATTAGCAGGGTCTGGCACCTTCTGGGCAGTTTGACATCAGAGGGACCTGCAGGTATGTGTGTGCACAGCCAAGGGCATTTGCTTGAAATCTGTATTCCTTCTTCTTTCCGGGCACTCAGCTCTGGTCTACATTATTCACAGCAAACAAGTAGGAAAATGATGGGGGTTGAATCACACTCTGACATTTACAGGGATGTGCGGCCTTGGACTTCAGGCAAGCTCCTTGCTTCTTTGGAGGCTCAGTTTCCCCACAGTGCAGAGGGATTTAATCAGAGTGCTCTGCTTAGCACTGTGAGGACTGAACAGTACACACATGGGTTTTAGAAGTGTAGGCTGTAGTAATGACTCATGTTTGAAACAACTGCACTGGCCCTGTCTTTGCCCTCAGTCAGGGCATTTTACAGGGTGCTGTTCTGTCACTTTTATCCCTGCTCTCCAGCCAGGCTGACCTCAGCTTATTTCTGAAGGGGCCTGGCCTCTCTACCATGGCTTCTCCCAGGCAGAGTCTATTAACACCCAGAGGTAATGCAGTCTCCACTCTAGCTGTGCACAAGTGGGCACCCCCAGATAGGACCATAGATTCCACAAATCTAACCTCCCTCTTCTTCTAAGAAACCTGCATGGCTGGGCACCTTGTGGCTAAGGAAGGAGCCAGCCTGTGGGTCTCTATCTGAGGACTCAAGGTTTCCTGATTTCTAAGGCTCCTTAAAAAACACATTTTTATGGTTTGTCCTCCCCAACTCTGAATTTCCCCCCATGTCTCTTCGACTCCCTACTGTACTCAAAATATTGATGTCAAAGCCCAGTGGTGATTTTCATCGGCTAATTTGAAGCTGAGTCCTGAGACCAGATCTCAAGCCTGACCCTCTATTTCATCTCACCTGACCCTTGTGTCCCACACTAGTCAGTGAAGTAAGTTGTCTTTCATTTCTGTGAGTCTGATCAGCAAGAGGGCTTGGGACAGCCACGCGCTCTGGTCTGTCCATTGTGTAATAGTATGGACAAGAAGGGCCCAAGGAAATAATGGTCTTTGTTCTTCTGCTTCATTTGGCTACAAACCTCCTGTGAGAAGACAGAAGATACCAACCTGCAATCATCCATCTCCTCTACAAACTACCCCTAAGTCTGCCTCCCAGGAGATGGCCCTATAGGACGAAATGGTTCTTCATCTTCTGCTTAATTAGCTTATTGTAATAAACTTCTTTCTCTGCCACAGCCTTGCCCCTCTACTGATTGGCCTCTGTCGTGCAGCAGGCAGCCCGAGCCTTTTGCACGACAACAGATTTAGTATTCTGTCAGCTAGTATATATTTTCAGAAATCCCCTTCAGTGAATTCTATTGGAGTTGGAACCATTTTTAGCAATAGCAAGTGTGAGCAACTATCACAGAGAGAGGAAGAGTGGGAGAGGAGACAGTTCCAGGGATGCCTGGGCCACATGTACTCATGTACTCTTACTTAAAAAAATAGCATAAACCGCACCATAACAACCATAACAGAAATGTTGCTTTAATCACCCCTAATCCCATCACTCAAGCAAATCAACTGTTTCTAATCTTTCCTTCCCTAATCTTCCCAGAGCCAGGCTATAAGCAGACATTTGTCTAAACAGCTGTAATCATAACACAATTTTGCATTCTTTTTCCCTCTTATTTCTTACCGCTTGCTCCACAGTGCTATGTTGCTTTTCTCAATATCTTTTTTAATGGGTCACTCCATTCCAGAAAGTGGGGCTTCTGGAATTTACTTACCACCCTCCCAAACGACGATAACATCATTACTTGGAAAGGCCAAAATTAGCCAGGAAACAAACATCTAGATGATTTCTGTAATTTCTCAATGTTGTTGAATCTGAAATATCTGGCATTAAAATACTTCCTTGGAACAGAGACATTGCTGTTTCCAAGCCTGGAGCTCTTCTTGCTCATTTAAGTAAATGCCTTCATTTCCTAAGGAGGTTCACTTCCAAACCCCTTGCACCCACCATTTTGTCTTCAGAGTACAGAGATTGTTTCCTTCAGCAACTGTTTTTAATGAGAATTCTTTTTCATCTTTTCCTTCATCACCATCTTTCTCAGAGCTGCCATTTATTACTTCCCTGTGCCATATACTCTACACGTATTTGCATCATTATTTTGTGTAATCTCATGAGTTGCCATTGGTTACGGCTGAGCAAACCGAGGCTCAGAACGCTGAAGTCTGAGAAGTTCTCCAATCTCAGGGTCTGCCTGCCTTGCTTGGTCCCATGCTTCTTGGAGAGCTGTCAGGAATGAGGAACCCTTTGTACTTCCTCAGGGGAGGCCATCCCTTCAGGGAAGAGTTCAGTCTTGGGCTTCTAAGGTGGGCTGCTGGGCACAAGGCAACTCCCTCAGCAGATCTCCCTTCATGGGGGACAATTCACCTCCCTCTACCCCACAGGGCCCTGAGGAGGTTAGAGCCTGCCTGGCTGAGACTGGAACCCAGAGGTCACATGTCCAGCAGAAATCGGAGCCCAGAGACAGGAAGGGCCTTTCCTAAGTTCACAGGGCGAGTCACTGGCACTGCCAGGTTAGAGTCAGGTCTCTTGGCTTGCAGTCAGGTCTCTGTTCTCCTCCTGGAAAGGGATCCCAACAGATAGCACCTGAAATTGAAGGAAAAGCTTTAAAGGTGGCCAGCTGCTATGTCCCTGGAAAAGGTTGGCACTGTCACATAATCAGAATGCCAGGGGAGAGGTGAGTGACAGAAGCAGTGGATAGAGATGGGGCTGGGGGCAGCACAGGTTCAGACAGGGCAGGACCACAATCCTGAGCACCCAGCCTCCACCTGCCATGCTGCCTTGACAGACTTCTGGAGGCAGGTCTGCCAAGGGATTTCCAAGAAGCGGAGGGCCTTTGCCTTGCAGAGTCTCCATGCTGCCGAAACCTCTGAGAAGGACCTTCATGACGACCATAAACTTCCCGGCAGAATCAAAGCTGCTGCAGGAAGCGAGACAGCTTTTATTTTGGTTTTTTCAGCAGGTGTTCAGGGAAACTTAGTGTCAGATAATGGGAAATTGGGCAAACAAAACAGCTGAACAGCTAACCTCATGGAACTTCCACTTTGGTAGGCATTTAAAAACAAGATAAGTGTTATGAAGGAGACAGTCTATGAGATGCAAGTAAGAGAAATAACTGGAGGTTCTGGGCCTGGAAGTCCATTTAGGGAGAGTGGTCAAGGATGGTCCTTCTGAGAAAGAAGAGGGACTCAAGGAATTTTCTGGGTGCAGATCTGGGGCCAAAGTGCTCAGGCAGGGGAAATAGCAAGTGCAAAGGTCCTGAGGTAGGAAACAACTCCACAAGTTCCAAGAACAGAAAGAACGCCAATGAGATGGATTTTATTGCCGATTCAGCCCTAGTGCTATTTAAAGAGAGTGCCTGAAATCCCTTCTAGGCCTTTTGGCTAAGATCAAGTGGAGACTGCTTGGGGATTCGTGGCCTGTATCTCCTGCCTCAAGTTATCTACTTGGGTGGTTTTCCTCATTTACCTCTGTAGCAATCATTATGGTTTTTCCCATAGGTGCCTGTGTTTTCATGCATGCCTGAATGGCTAGGGCGTGGGTGGAGTGCAGGCAGCAGCTCTTCTAAATGCCACACTCCCCCTAGGCTCCAATCTGATGGCTTGTTTACATCTCTGATAGCCGCATCCTCATTAGAAGCAGTTACCAGATCAAAATTCTTGGACTGTGCAAAGTGATAAATCATGGCATGTTTACCTTTTGGTTACTAGGCAGAGTGCTAAGGTTTGCAAAACCCTGTCTGTGGTTATTTAATTGGAGAAAGCTGCTCTCATTAAGGACTCTTACTAAACACACCATGAGCTCCAGGAGAGACAGCCCAAATCACGCCACACCTACTCATTTGCTGGCTGCTGATGGACATTAACTGACTGGCAGGTCTCACTTGTGAGGAGACAGGGCACTGTCTCATCCTATCTGTGTGCCAGGGCAGGGCAGGTGTGCGCCCGTACTGGAGATTCTAGAGTCTGGCCCGGCCAGGTCGGTGGTGCCCGACTGCACTTGGCCTAGTGGCTCCCACTGATAGAAGGAGGGGACCTCTGGCCACCTGGGATCCTCTCCTTCCTCCGAATATGCGGAGGGCTGCAGACAGGCCAGGGAAGGAAGGATCCTCAGGGCTCAGAGGGGACTGACAGGACATCTGGGCTCTCCCCCTGCTGCCTACCGCAGCTCTGACTCTTACCACCCAGTGCCACCTGGAAGACACACTGTACTTGAAGAGATGGCTTTCCTCATCCAGGGTCCCTGTGGGATGGGAGGCCTCTGATGAAGCCCTGATAGCACAGTACACAGTCCATGTCTGCCAGTTTCCTGAGGACAGTCTCATGCTCTGTCCTTTTAATTTTAATTAAACTTTTGAGGTCATTTGTAGATTCACATGTGGCTGTAAGAAATAATACAGAGATTCTATGTACACTTTGCCCCATTTCTTCTGATGGTAACATTTCGCAAATGGCAGTACAATATCACAACCAGGACACTAACTTTGATTCAGTCAAAATGGGGATATTTCCATCATACAAGGAACCTCGTGCTGTCCTTTTACAGCTATGCCTACCTCCCCCAGCTTGTCCCTCTCCTAAACCATTTGGAGCCACTAAACAATTCCCTATTTCCCAGTGGTCTTTTCAAGAATGTCATAAGAATGGCATCATGTAGTAGGTAACCTTCTGGATTGTGTTTTGTCATTCAGGATAATTCTCTGGAGGGTCATCCCAGTTGTTCTGTGTGCATGTATCAATAGTTTATTCCTTTTTATGGCTGAATGGTGTTCCATGGTGTAGCTGCCTAACATTTTACCTATTGAAGGTCATCTCAATTAGTTCTTGTTTGGGGCTATGCTACAAACAGAGCTGCTGTGAACACTGGTGTTGATTTTGGTGTGAACATAAGTCTTCATTGCTGTAGAATAGTAGATGCCCAGCAATATAATTACTGAATTTTATGGGATTTGCATCCTTTGCCTTTTGAGAAACTCTTTACCAGAGCAACTTTTCTGTATTTCTGTATTCTTACCAGCAGTATCACAGTGATTGTAGGTCAGCCCCTGCATTTAGTGTTGTCATTATTTTTTATTTTAGCCATTCTGATAGGTACGTAGTTGTATGTCATTGTGGTTTTAATTTACATTTCCCTAGTGGCTAATGATGTGGAACATCTTTTCGTATGCTTATTGTTGTCGTCTGTGTATCTTTGTTGGTGAAACTTCTCTGCTTGTTTTTTATCCAGCTTTTAATTGGACTGCTTGTTTTTACTATTCATTTTGCAATCATTTATTATACTCTAAATACCAGTTCTTTGTCAGGTATGTGGTTTACACATATGCTCTCCTACTCTGTGACTTGGATTTTTAAAAATCCTTTCAGCAGAGTCTTTTTCAAATCGAAAGTTTTAAATTTTGATGAAGTCCAAATGTATTGACTTTTTCTTTTGTAGATTGTGCTTTTCATACCAAGATGAAGGGCTCTTTTCTGAAGCTTTTATTCTTATTTTTTTCTAAATGTTTTAAAGTGATATATTTTGCATTAAGTTTGTGATCTATTTTGAGTTAATTTTTATATGAAGTATGTTACTTGATTGAGGTGCATTTTTCTTTTTTTACAGATGTTCAATTGTTTTAACATCATTTGTTAAAAATGGCTATCTCCCAAGCTGTATTGATTTGCATTTGCAATCTTGTCAAAACCCAGCTGGACATATTTGAGTGTGTTGCTGGGCTCTCCTGTTGCCTTTCTACTGCCCCCACACAGTCCTCACTGCTGTGGCTACACAGAAAGTCCTGGAGCCAGGAGGAGTGATTATTCCTGTTTTGCTGTTTTTCAATGATTGTTTTAGTAATTCTGGTTCTTTGCTTTCCATGTACATTTTAGAACAGCATCCTGTAAGGACTGTTTGATAATCAACTTCCCTTAGCAATGTAAATGTGATCGTGTGTATGACTTTTCCATGACAATAAACATATTCTTCTGCTATAATTTTAAATTGTTCGTATTATTCTCTTGTTTGGACATAGCATCATTTATCTGATTATCCCTCAGATACTCAGGGGTTTTCCCTTTTTTTTTGGCAATACCGTGGTTTAAATCTAGGGCCTCACACACACTAGGCAGGTGCTCCACCACTAAGCTACATTCCCAGCCCTTTTTATTTTGAGACAGGATCTCACTAAGTTCCCCAGGCTGACCTTAAGCTTGGAATCTCCCTGCCTCAGTCTCCCAAAGAGCTAGGATTACAGACATGCACTAAGGTTTTCTTTTTTGAATTTTTTGTTCATTTACCTTTTTCCTGTTATAAATAACACTGTAATAAATATCTTAAGGCCTCATCTTTGTTCCCTTAAGCTTTCCTTAAGTGAAATTGTTGCTATCTTCTTGATCCTTCTGTCTTCTGACCTCGGATCCTCTTCCTTGAACCGAAGCTGATATTTGATCATTAGCTTGAACCTCCGTCCACCCTGACTTTCCCATTACCTCCATTTGTTTTTTCCATGGCAGATGAACCACTCAAGCGCTCCATGACTCTGTTCTTACATCTTTCTTTGAGGCTCTCCCTGTAGTTTCAGGCTCTATGTCCTTTTACGAACCCCAGATGCACAACAGATGGGAGATGGATCCCGCGCCTCACTCTTTTTGGAAGACTTTCCCCCACCCTCTGCATTTGCTTAGTGACGTTTTGGGGGGGCGGGGGGTGCTCTTCCTTTCTGGAAGTAAGGGGGACTGGGGGGTTTCATGGGTCCCAGCCCCAAAACTTCCACCTCCATTGTCACTTAAAAGACCCCCTCCCCACCCTGAGCAGTGTGTGACTATTTTAAAGCAATTCTTCAAGGGTTTCAAAGAGTAATAGGATAGCTTTCTGGGATGCTCGTTAAAATTCTTGAATATGTTTAAGGGATTTGCATTTTCAAAGAGAAAATGTTTTCTGTTTGATGTTGAGAGAAGATTTATTTTCTTTCTTGTGTCTTTAAATAATTTGCTTGGCTTTCTAGTGGAAAGACCACAATACTCTTATGTTCTGGATATGGCATTTGTTAGGATCCTCAGTGATTGACTATGGGGAGAATGTGTGTAAATGATTTTGAAATACATTTTCAAACAAATGGCCATCTGCAAGTTGTCAGCTTATAAATAGCTTCCTTGTATAGAGAAATTTCATTTATTTGAAGGATATGGTCATGAAAAACCAGAATTATCAGTCTCAAATGATCTTTAATGATAACCCAGCATGTACCTTCCAGAAGAAATGGAATCTGTCTTCCCCCTTGTGGATAATGAGGAAAATACCTTATTTCCCCACCAAAAGTTAAACACAGGAGTTCTTAGGGAACCATAGGGGATGTGGTTATTACCTCCTCAGTTAAAAGTAATAGGAAGTATATTTTATATACCCCAAATTCGTATTAGGGTAACTGGACATAGCTTTGTAATAGCTAATTGACTTAATCATTGATATTTTAAGACAATGCTGAAATAAGAAAAAAGAGTGATGTTACATATTTAATATATAATGTATATATTAGTTATATATAATTGCAGTCTCATATGTCTCAAGTAATGGGCACCTTCATCAAGTAAGTCTTTCTTATGTCCCTGCCTGGGCTTCATAAATGAGAGGCTCAGGGCATACAAGACAGATATGGGTAAAGTAAGGAGCTATGGGGACTCCAAGAGAGGTAATCATTATAATCACTGTCATTTTGGAGGACGTTTCTATAGTCCAAGTGCTATTCTTATTGCTTATTATTCTTTAAGTCAATTCCCTTTATAATCCTATCCTGTTATTATCCCCATTTTCCAGCAGAAGAGACTCAGGCCAAGCACTTTGCTCCTTGCTCCAAGTCACAAAGCTGATAAGTGGCAGAACTTGGGTACAAAGAAAGGACTGCCTGACTCCAAAGCCTGACACCCGATGTACCCAAAGGGCTAGAGACGGGCTTGCTGAGATGGGTCATGGGGAAAGCTCCAGAGAAGCTCTGGGCACAGGGGGAGCAGGGGGAGTCGTGTCCTTGGGGAGTCATGGTCTTTCTTTCTGTAACAATCTGAGAGAAGGGGGCAGAAGTAGTCAGAGCATCTGTTATGGGCTGAATTATGTACCCTTCCCCCAATTTCTATGTTGAAGTCCTAACCTTAGCAACCTCTGAATGTGACTGTATCTGGAGAAAGAGTCTTTGAAGAAGTGACTAAGTTAAAGTGAGTTATTAGGGTGGACACTAATCCAATATAGCTATTAGGTATCTTTATAAGGAGCAGAAATTTAGACACACAGAGGTATACCATGTGGAGACACAGGGAGAAGACAGCCATCTGCAAAACAGGGAAAAAGGCCTAAGGAGGAACCAGCCCTGCCTACACATTGGTTTTGGACTTCTAGCCTCTGGAAAGATGAGAAAATAAATTCCTGTTGTTTAAGGCACCCAGTGTGTGGCACTCTGTTTTGGCAGCCCAACCACGCAAACCCAGACCCCATGGCCCTTTGGAAGTCTGTTGGAGGAGGGCTGTTGGCTGGTTCCCTGGGCTGTGTGCTGCCTGCCACCTCAGATGTTACGGACAGGGCAAATGGCAAGTGTGTGGGGCACAGTAAGTCCAGGGTGTCTGGAGCAGGGAAGAGAGGCATCAGACTGGGAAAGGCCTGAAATGCCAGGCCAGAGAGTTTGGATTTTGTTTCAAAGACAAGAGAGAGTCACCAAAGGTTCTGAGCAAGGAAGTAATAAAATCAAATCAGAATTTTAGAAGCCTGGAAGCAGGTTAGGTTGGAAGAGTGTTTGAAGGTCAGGGTCAGGACCAGCTAAGAGAGGCATCGCTGTTCAGGGTCAGTCACATGGGTCAGGATGGGAGCGGCAGGACAGGGACAGCAATGGATCCCTGAGAAAAAAATGTGTCACAGAGTACATAAGGGATCCCAGTGACACCGGTAGGTAAGGAATGCAGTAACCAGAAGCTGGGGAAGGAGATAAGGATTGAAGGAGTCAGGGCTTGGTTGGAAGCATAAAACACCAGGGTGGCATTAGTGTCTTTACATGACTGGTGTGTGCACAGACACATGTTTGATTTGTCAGCATTGAAAATTAGACATTAGTTTTACAGTGAAAGCTTGTCCTTATTAAGGGACAAGAGCATAAATTTCTTATCCAAACTGGACAAGAGGGCTGGGAGCAGTTCATCTGGTAGTCTGTCAGAAAGGATCATCAATCCTTTCAGGAAGAAATGAAAGATATGAAAGGCACTGAGTGATTTTTATATCCTTAAAAACCTACAGAAATCTCAGCATGGTCCTGGTCTGGGATGATTTAGAACTGGAACTTTACTGAAGCTTTTCCCTTGAAAACAATAGAAAATGAGAAAATCCTGGGACAGAGTGAGAAGCCGGAAGCACAGAGAGAAAGACAAATGTCCCCAAATGGTGATAGGAAAGCTCTGCCTCTGAAAGACCCCAGAGCAAATGACTCATGACCAGAGCCCCTAATTTTGCCCATCAGGACAACTGCAGCAAACCCTGCAAGCCACTTCTGGGTGACAGACATGTCACTCCAGGAAAAGAAGGAAAACTCAAAGGGTTGATAGTATTTGGCCTTCAAAATAAAACCAAGTTGCAGTTGGCTTCTCACTGAGCATGAGGTCTGTGCCCACAAGTGCCACTTCAGTGGGGGACCCTTTATGGGCTTCCACGCTCTGGGCCTTTTCCAAGCACCATTCCTGCTGCAACCGTGGAGGTGCAGTCAGGCTGGCTGCAGGCTGCAGACAACCTTCACTGACCACTGCAGCCTTCCCATGTCTCTGCCTTCTCAGAACACAAGCTGCACTCAGCACTGTGGGGACCATGTGTGCCTGGAGATCTGGGCCAGTGGGAATTTTAAGTAGCCTGTCTGCACTGTCCTCATCCATGGCTACCAGGCCAAGCCCTGTTCCACAGATGAGGTCGAGGCCTAGGAGGGGCTAATCCCTCCCCACCCAGGCTGTGCAGAAAGGATCCACCTCCTACAGGGTGAGGAGAGAAACACAGGCTCTGTTGTCAGAGGGACCTGGACGCATTCTCAGTCGGCTGACCTTGACCACTCCATCTCCAGATGGCACCAGATTGTGAGGGTTGTGCACAGGGACACATTTAAAGCATTTTCTCAGCACATG
>NW_004624733.1:11166842-11298853 GCF_000247695.1 Heterocephalus glaber | reverse complement strand
TTCCTTCCTTCTTTCTTTCTTTTTTTTCTTTCTTTCTCTTTCTCTCTTCTTTTCTCTCTCTCCCTTCCTCCCCCTCTCCTCTCCCATCATCCCCCCAGAGGATTCAATTACATCAATGTAGCAGTGGCAAAAGGATCCTCCAAAAGAAATCCTACCTTCCTGTCTTTCTGGTCAAAGGATCTAGGGTAGGGCCAGGGATTTAGCTCAGTGGTTCTGGCACCTGCCTTGCAAGCACAAAGTCCTGAGTTCGATCCCTGGTACCAAAAAAAAAACCCAAAACAAACCAAAGGATCTAGGGTGGACACAGAATATAGGATCTGATGGACACAGAATATAGGAAACTCAGAGAGGTAGATAGTCAGAAATGTAGTCCTCTAATTCTATGAATAAATGTATGTAAGACACAGCCTAACCCCTGAGCTATGCATGAGTGGGGCAAACTCAAACCAGTACAGCAAAGCATTAAAAACCAAACTGAAATTTAAGCCATGTGTGTATGTTTTAAAAACATAATTGCTAAATAATGCACGCTCAAGACAAACCTAAATCAGTACATCAAGGCTTTGAGAATTGAGCTGAGATTTGAATTACTATATGTAGGAAGTAAGATAGAAATTGCAACTTGAACCTGAATTGATTACCTGCTAAAACAAAAACATCAACTTTTTCCAGAAGATTATGTATAGGACCCAAAGTCTAAAACAAAATGACGTTCCCCATTTCTCAGATAACCCAAAATTACCCAACATACAAAGAACCAGAAAAACGTGGTCAATTCTCAGGGGGGAAAAAAACCAGTTGCTATTCTCAAGGTGCCTCAGGGTGTTGGAATTATCAAACAAAGAATTCAAAGAAGCTGTTGCAAGTATGCTCCATCAAATCAGTAAGAAGATAGTTCTCAAGTAGAGAAATAGGAACTATAAAAATAATCAAATGGAAATGTTAGGACTGGAAAATGCAAATTCCTAATGTAAGAATATCACTGGGTGATTTCAGTAGCAGAATGATGATGGCAAGAGAAACTATCTGTACATTTAAAGGTAGATTAATAAAAATTATATAGTCTCAAGAACAGAGAAGAAAGACTAAGAAAAAAATTAATCATTGCCTCAGGGGCCCATGGGAAAACATTTTTTAAAAATGTGTGTCATTGGAGTCCTAGAATGAGAGAAGAATAGACTGGGAAAATTATTTGATAAATAAAGGTCTAAAGCTTCTCAAATTTGACAAAAGAAAAACTGACATAGTCAAGACATCCCTTAAACCCCCAAAAGGATAATGTCAAAGAGAACCATGCAAGTCACATCCTAAACTGTTGAAAAACAGAGATAAAAGAAAAAAAATCTTGAAAACATCTAGAGAAAAATGAAAGTTGTATATCCATGCTACTTAACAAAACAGGAATAAATTGTTGATTCATGCAAGGGCACAGATTAATCTCAGTAGTATCATGCTGAGTAAGAGAAGCCAAATAAAAAATATATATTTTGATTCCATTTATATAAAATTATAGAAAATAATCGATAGGGACAGAATGCAGATCAGTGGCAGTCTAGGGATGGGAATGCAAGGAAAGTGGATTATAAAAGTGCATGAGGAAATTTGTTGCCAGAAATGTTTATCTTGAATATGGTAACAGTTTTATGCATTTATCAGTATGCGAAAGCTGATCAAATTTGAATTTTGAACAAATGCAGTTTATTATATGTTAATTATAACAAGTTATTAAAATGGGCAAGAGATTTGAGTGCATAACAAATGAAACTAAATTGGCACTATTCACAAGGAAGGATGCTGAACATCTTTACTCATCAGAATACAATTAAAATCATAATGGTATAGCAGTGTATACCCACTAGGTTGGCAAATGTTATGAAGTGATAGTGGGAATGGAAAGAAATCAGAACCTTTGTACAATGCTATTGTGAATGTAAAAATAGTACAGCCATTTTGGAAATTAGGCAGTTTCTTATTTAGTTAAATATACACTTACTATATGATCAAGCTATTCAAGTCCTAGCTAGGAGCAATGAAAACTACACTTACACAAGGGCCTGCTTGCTTACCTGCAGGCCATTTCTTCATCTGCCTGGGGCCTGACTGCGTGCTTGCCCATCTGCCATTTCTTCACCTGCCCTGGCCCCATCTGCAGCCCTAGGCCTTCCTACCTGCCCTGTGCTCCATTTTTAAGCAGATGGGACTGCCCTGCCATTAGCAGCAGCCAACAGCAAGAGGTAAGGCTAGATTCCCCAAGGGCAGAGAGTAGAAAGACCATCTTCTGAGCTCAGGAAGATGGTGGCGGAGTGGTGAGCAGCAGAGAGAGGCCCTCTCAGAGGTTGGTGGCTCAGAATTGAAGCCCCTGGGAGAGCAAAGATAGCCATTGCAATAAAGACCCAGCGGACTACAGCAGTTGGTGAGTGGTTGGGAACCCAGACTCCCTGTGGGGGAGGGACAGCTCGAACCTGCAGCAGAATTGTGCAGAGTTTAAATCCACAGGAGGTCAGGGAGCTCACTTCTGGCCTCACAACCAGAAACCAGCCTGAATCTCAGTGGATTTGAGAATAAGTGACTCAGATCAGCAAGCTGCTGCCCACATTGTCTACTGGGGCCAACAGAGGTATGTCTTGAAGGAGAATTTTTTTTAACTTTCCATCCCTTATTTTTTCTTTTTCTCTTTACCTTTCTCCTCCTTTCTAAGTCTTCTTCCATTCTCTCCTTTCTTATCCCTGTTTTTGCCCTGTCTCCTTTTTTTCTTGACTGTTCTTATTTCTATAAGAGTGTGAATACAGTTTCTAGTTCTCCTGTTGCTGTTAGTTTGTTCTTGCTTTTGTTCCTTCCTTCTCTCTTTTCCTCCTGTCTTCACCAGTTTCCCAAAGTTTACAGGATCTTCCTGCATCCTCTAGCCCTATTTCTAACCTTCCCCTTTCCTTCTATTTCTCTATCTCTTCACCCCCAACTCCTCCTAAGTCTTCTTCCAGGAAGGTAAATTTGCTATATGGAAGGGCTTATTTACTGCAAACATATTTCCGACTGGTACTAGATTTTGATACATAACCTCAAGTCTAGTTCATGCAGTAGAGGGTGACACATAGTTACTACAATTTGTCATTTTCTAAGCTGTGTTTAATGCTATTGTTGATGTTGATTGCATTACTTTGGCCAAGGTGACTTGATTGTTCTAGTCAGTTGTTCTTCCTGGTATACTGAAATGAGATTGCTTAAGGGCCATTGCAGACTCAAGGCCCAAAGACTAGCTATCCCCGGAAGACATCTCTGAGAAATAGTCAATTACTACAGGATCTAAATATGGGCAATAAAGATACTCAGAGTAAATAATATACAAACATCAAGCCAGGAATTAAACCAAAAACATTAACAACAACAACAAAAATAGAAGTGAGAAGACCCTAAACAAGACAAAAACCCAGACTTTCAGATCACCAAAAGCAAACAAATCCAGGAGACAAAGATGGAACAATCTGAAAGCCAACCACCTGGACTCCCTGAACCAATAACAAGGGAGGAAATAAAAGAGGCTCTGGAAAAAAATAAAATAAATAATTTCTCAGTTAGAGATAGTTGCCATAGTGAAAGATATGATTAATAACTCTAGAGCAAATACAGAAAAAATAGAGGAGCTGAGGAAAATGATAGACTCCATGAATACCCAGCACAGGAAAGAATTGGAAAACATAAAACACATCCAAGCAGATATCCAAGAAATTAAACATTCCATTGAAAGTTTCCACAGAGGAATAAGTGAATGTGAGGACAGAATTTCAGGGATGAAGACAGGATGGCAGCTAATGAACATGAAAAGAAAGACTTCTTAAAAATAGCAAGGAACCATGAGAAATCAATCCAGCAGCTACTAGAGGATCCAAAAAAGAAGAACTTAAGATTAATTGGAGTCAATGAAGGAGTAGGAGATGGCACAAAAGACATAAATAAACTTCTCATAGAAGTAATCACAGAAAACTTCCCAAACAGGGAAAAAGAATTTGACATAAAGATAAGTGATGTGTATAGAACTCCATCTAGCCATGAAAAAAAATTATACTTAGGCATATAATAGTCAAGATTCCAGAAATCCAATACAAGAACAAAATATTAAAAGAAGTTAAAAAAAGAAATCACATACAAAGGACAACCCATCAGAATCATAGCAGATTTCTCAACACAAACCCTCAAGTCAAGGAGAGCCTGGAGTGAAATATTTCAAGCCCTAAAAGAAAACCTTCAAGCCAGATTGATGTATCCTGCAAAATTATCTTTCAAAATCAATGGAAAAATAAGATACTTTCATGACAAAGAACACCCAAGGAACTTCATGAATAGCAAACCAGTACTCCAAAAAACTCTAAACAATATCCTAGGAAATGACAATAAAGGTCACAACTCCATGAAGCCCAACAAAAGGAATCCATCAGGCAAGAAATTAAATGCAAAGGTGGGGGGGTGGTAATCTAGTAACAGGAAAATATCATGACAAGGATAAGTCAGTACATATCAGTTATAACTATCAATGTTAATGGCCTCAATTCATCAATTAAAAGAATAGGCTGGCAGAATGGATCAAGAAGCAAGATCCAACAATATGCTGCATACAAGAAACACATTTAATTCAAAAAAAATTCATAGACTGAAAGTCAAAGGGTGGAAAACAATACTCCATGAAACAGGAATCCAAAAAAAGCAGGGGTTGCTATTCTATTTGCCATCAAAGTGGATTTCAAAGCAAGACTAATTCAGAGAGACAAAGAAGGTCACTACACCCTTGTAAAGGGAACAATCCAAGAGGAAGAGATGACAGTCATAAATATATGTGCACCAAATAGTAGTGCACCCAACTATATAAACAAACATTAACAGACATGAAAAATCAAATAACCACTAATACAATAGTAGTGGGGAACCTAAATACCCCACTATCATAAATAGATCAACTAGACAAAAAAATCAACAAAATACTAGAGCTCAACCAAACTCTTGAACAAATGAACTTAATAGATGTTTACAGAGTGTTCCACCCTAAAAAATCAGAATATACATTCTTCTCAGATGCACATGGGTCATTCTCCAAAATAGACCACATACTAGCTCACAGAACATGTTTAAGTCAATGCAAAGGAATAGAAGTTATCCCCTGTACAGTATCAGTTCATAGTATGATGAAATTAGAGATTAATAGCTAAAGAAACTAAAGAACTTCATAAACACGTGGAAATTGAATAACACCCTCCTGAACAACCAGTGGGTCATAGAAGAAATTAGAGAGTTTGTACAATTAAATGACAATGCCAATACAACATACCAGGATTTATGGGACACAATTAAAGCACTCTTACAAGGAAAATTCATAGCAGTGAATAGCCATATTAGGAAAACAGAGTGAGCTCAAATAAACAATCCAATGCTGAACTTCAAGCTTCTAGAAAAAGAAGAGCAAGACAAACACAAAGTTTGTACAAGGGAGAAAATTACAAAGATCAGAGCAGAAATCAATGCAATGGAGGCTAAGAGAATAATACAAAAAAATCAGTGAAGCAAAGAGTTGGTTCTTTGAAAGAATAAACAAAATTGACAAACCCTTAGCCAACCTTGTCAAAAAAAGGAAAGAAAAGGCCCAAATCCATGCAATTAGAAATGAAAAGGGTGAAATTACAATGGATGCAGCAAAAATCCAGAGGATCACCAATACTTACTTTGAGAATCTATACCCCAATACGATGAAAAACACAGAAAAAATATATTTCTAGGTAATATGAATTACCAAAGTTGAATGAAGAAGATCTAAAAATTCCAAACAACCTAGTATCAACCAATAATATTAAAAATGTAATTAAAAATTTACCAACAAAGAAGAGCCCAGGTCCTGATGGCTTCACTGCTGTATTGTACAAGATATTTAGAGATGAGCTATTATTACTACTACTGCTTAAACTCTTCAATGAAATTGAAAGTAATCCATACTCCCAAATTTATTCCTAGAAGCAAGCTTTTGATCCCAAAAGCAGAGAAAGACCAAACCAAAAAAGAGAACTTACAGGCCAATCTCCTTAATGAACACAGAATCCTCAATAAGATGCTGGCAAACAGAATGCAGAAGATCATCAAGAAGATCATATAACCTGACCAAGCAGGCTTCATCCCAGGGATGCAGGGATGGTTCAACATACAGTGGTATTGATACCAAGACAGACAAAGAGATGAATAGAAAATAAATTCTAGAAACTGACTTGAGTTTATAATAGCTTAAGAATTTAGAATGTGGTTATTATGGTATTCCAAATCAAGTTGAGGGAGAAATAAATTATTCATAAATGGTATTAAGTCAATTGACCATTCAAAATGCAAAATAAAATCAGAGCCCAATCTATTAAACTTACAAAAGTAAATTCCATGTGGATTTAAAAGTGTATAAAAAAGGAAAGTCAGATTAAATGAGCTACAGTAAAAGGTTTTCAGCATCTGTGAGCACTGGGTAGAGAAATGGGAGTCCCACTGAGTTGTACTTTGCTTGGAAACCAGCCTGGGGAAGGCTGAGGTCCTCTGCAGGACACAGGGGGCTCTGCTGCTTCAACCCTAAGGCTAGAGATGAATCTGAAGCCCTTTTCCTCAGCCCAGTGCCAAGGCTCAGCCCTCAAGTCTGAGAAATGGCACAAGAGTGGTGCACTCCTGACTTAAGAGTTTGTAGTGAGGACCTCGTGACACCATATGGGGATTGGGCAGAGAGCTGACACTTAGGAGGTGTCACAGTGCTGTTTCCTCCCTTTGAAGAGGAGCACCGGGCCTGGGCAAGGAGCAGGGTTGTGGCTCTGTGGGGGAATCAAGTGCTTCGCATATAATCAGCCCTCCCATGATTGTGTCAGTTCACAAGTAACTTGGGAAGAACCAGAAAAGCAGCTAAAATTGAGTGACAAGACCAGAGAGCCACATCTCAGCTGTAGCCCTGAGGACACAAAGATCCTCAGTCACAGCCAACCCTCTCCAGCTCCCTGGCCTTAGTGGACAAGACCCTTGGGACCCCTCCTCCCCTTCCACTGCAGACATTGGGTCACTCAGGTGTCTGGGCAGAAGTCTACAGTGAGCTCGCTGGTCTCAGTTGCAAAATGCTGATGTGATTCTAAAAGATGCCTGAATTCTCTTTGCTTCTCTGATTTTCTTGGGGAGATTTGGATTAAGCTGAATTAAGAGGCAGATGATGATTGCAGGTGCTGGGTGCTCAGGTAGGAATCTCCATGGTAATAGAACCATGCCTGGCACCAGGCCTTGTGACCTCTGGTGGAATCTTCCAACAGGCAGAGGGGTTTTCCAGATGAAGAGACCAGGAGGAGGAGGCCAGTGAGGGAGGCTTTGTCCTTCAGGCCTGAGTATGAAGATTGGGTTTAATCACATCAGGACTCAGGGCAACTGCTGACTTCAACGTGGGACACCTGAGGTGGCATGGGCTGAGAATGTGAGCAGCATTATACCCTGAGCAGGACACCCTCTATCTTGCAGCTCCCTTTGCTGCTAAGATAGCTCTTCTGCTGCTTTCTCTGCATTTGCCACATTTTAAATAAACTTCTTCTTTGCACCATATCAGTCTTGACTCCCCCATTTTCCGCTAAGAGCCCCACTTCTTCATTCTTCATCAGAGGGCAGAGACCCGAAGAGAGGAGGAGGCTCATTACTGGGGACCCCCTACCCCCCAGATACCCCCTGCTGGACCCAATAGTTCCTTCTTGAGACTCCAAGGGAGGATCTATTCCATGTCTCTGTCATGATCTTTGGCATTCTCTGGCTAATACCTGCATTGCTTCAACTGTACCTAAACTGTTGTATTCCCTTCTCACTGTGCCTGTGTCCAAATTTCCCTCATCTTCCAAGGACACTACCCAGGATTTATGGCCTACCTTAACCCACTATGACCTCTTCTGGACTTGATTACATCTGCCAAGACACTGTTTCCAAATCAGTATGGTCACACTCAACAGGCACCAGGGTTAGGACTTGAGATGCAGAAGAGACACACAACCACATACAAGTCTCGGTGGGAAGAGCACAGGCTTTGGAGTGGTGCCATCTTGGGCTCAGAGCCTGGTGCTGCCATTCAGCCCACCCTCTGCTTCCTCTGCCCAGCAAAGTTGGAAGGACGGTTGGTCCATCCGCCCAAGGGACTCCTAAAGATCGCCTTACAGAGGAAGGACTGCAGAGCTCCAGGGAGCATCTGAGATGGAAGAAATTTAGCAAAGATGGCCTTGAACTGGTCCTTAGAGCTCAGGTGCCCATTCTCTAGGAGCTCAGTCCATGGGCCAGCACTTACCAGGCTTTCCAGTTACTGGGGGCCTCTGTGGTCAGGCAATGTGCAGAGAGATGGGGCCAGCGCTGACCACGAGGGCATGTGGCCAGGAAAGAGGATCCAAGGTCCAGAGGCCCCAGGGGAAGCATGGGGACCAGACTACAACAGGCCTTTTTCTACAGAGCCCAGAGTCTACAAGTTGGCCAGCTTAAGGGCTTGCTTGGCATCAGTGAGTCCCCACATGGGCTCTGGGAATGGCTCCAATAAGCAATATGAGCAACCTGCTAGTTTTCACCACTAAGACTCCAGGCCTCTTGAGACCTCTGGACCTGGGAAACAATTCTTCCTCCTGCCTCTCCCCACAACACAGCTTCTCCTACCACAAACACTGACGGCAAAAGCTTAGCTCTTGGCCAAGGCTTATTTGGCATTCTTTTTCCTTTTATCTCTTTCTTTCCCTCCCACCCTTCTTTCCTTTCTTTCGGTATTGTGAATGTAGGATTCTTTCAGGCCCTGGGGATACAGAGTGATCTAAACTGATGGACTTTACCTTGGAGGAATTTATAACTAAGGGGATAAGCATTAACAAAGCAACATGCAGGCAAATGATTTACAGCAGAGCAGTGGGTACTCTGAATGTGAAGCGTCAGGGTGGTGAAAGTCAATATTAAAATGATATGACCCTTGTGAAAGCAAGTGAAGTCAGGGGAGTGACCTTCAGCCAAGCACCAAGGAAGTCATCACCCAGGAAAATGGACAGGGAAGAGATTACAGAAAGGACAGTTAGCACGTGCAAAGGACCTGTGGCAAGAGGGTACTTGACAAATGAGAAAGGCCAAAGAGAAGGTCTATGTGTCGGGCTGGGCAGAGTGAAGGGAATATAAAATAGGGTGAAAATCTGTAGATTAAACCAATTGTTTCTTGAGTAATTATCAGTTGAGTGCCTACTATAGGCACCAGGCTGAAGGACCAAGGAAGCACCAGAGAGGCAAGACTATGTCACACTAGTAGCAAGCAGACCACACACAGCCCAAGAAAACCATCTCAGTGAGGGAGAAGTGGTCTGGGGTCACCCTGGCGGGGAGGCTGGGAGCTGGGAAGGCTTTTATGAGCTGAGAATTGAGGAGCAGATCAGGGCTTGGGCTCCTAGGCAGGACCGAGCATGACATGGCCGAGGAACCGGAAGAGCACTGTGCAGAAGGAGCAGGGGAGCAGGGAAGGTGCAGGAAGAGATGGGAGATGTTGGCTGGGCCAGTTCCCCGGGCTCTTGGCTCATCTCACTGGGCTGAGAGCTATTGCTGGGCTTTTAGAGGAGAAGCACAGACAGGTTTGGGCTTTGCAGGGGCCCTGTGGCCTGTGATGGGCAGGAAGTTGGGGTACAGTCACAGATGGAACCTTGTCTTCCCAGATGTCCCTGGAGAACTGTGCAGGGGAGTCCAGCTCCTCATCCTCTCCCAGCCTGCTGGAGGAGGAGGATCCAGGGCCGTTGGCCCCGAAACCACAAAACACTGGATCGACTGGCAAGGAGCCCTTCAGCTTCCTGGGCCTCTCCCACAAGGTCCTGGCAGCCTTGGAGTGCCTGCCTTTCTTCCGCACCTGTGAGTGGTTCCTGGCTGAAGAGAAAGCAGCCCTGCAGCCTGAGGTTTGCATGGACCAAGGAGGCCAGAGGACCAGGCAGGCACCATTTCTGGAGGATTTGGCGCCACCCTGTGGCTTCTTCCCTTACTATCGCTCCGAGGAAGACATTCTCCCCAGCCTGATCCTTCCTGGCCAGGGCCATGGTGGTTCCCACGACTCACTCCCTGGTGGGAAGGCACACGAGGATTGCTGCTGCAAGCTGATAGTCAGGGATGGATGCCCTGTGAGTTGAAGAGGCCAGAAAGATGGAGGAGCACCGGGCCTCTGAGATGCTCCAGACCTCTGCCCCAGGCCCACACCCCAACAGGCTCCTGTCCAGGTCCTGAGGGGGTTCTGGGGTTCTCGGAGCCATATGTCACTAGTTAAGATCACAGACACTGGAGCCAGAATACTCTGCTCAATCTCAGCTCCACCACTTATTAGGAAATTGGCCTGGTAGCTGCTTTCTTCAGGTTCCTTATAAAGGAGGGAGAACAGTAGCAGCTGCTCTGAGAGCCACAGCAAAAGAGCTTTGCCTGGAGTTGAGGGCACAGGAACATCCTGATGTGTTGTCCCTATGTCCAGCTAGGCACCCAGGCACATGCTTCATGTGCATCCTCTCATTTAATGCTAATTACAGTCCTACAAGGTAAGCCATATTATTCCCATTTTGTGGATAAAAAATGAGTCTCAGAGAAGTTAAATAACTTGGCCAAGGACACATAGCTAGCAGTTGCAAGCCTGGGATTTGGCCTCAAACCATCCCCTGTTACCTTACTAATAGCCACCAGCACCATGCAGGGAGCACTGTGTCCTGTGACTACAGAGGGAGCAGAGGTGAGGTAGATGAGCTCAAAGCCCAGAGCTGGCCCATTTGACCAGCCAACCAGGTCCCTCTGGATGTAGGTTAGTAGCATTTCTGAGTGCTCCTCCTCCTCCAGAACTGGCATGGGCCCTGCCTTCTTCCCCGACCGGGCTGTCACAGGCACTTGGGCCTGAACACGGGACGCAAGCCCCTGTCTGGCTAACCACCTTGTTTCCCTCTGATCCAGGCTTCCACTGCAGGCTCAGACGTCACCTCTGGGTCCTCACACTCACCGGTCTCAGCAGGGTGCTCCTGTGATGGTGGTCTGGATGCCCCTCCCTCCAGAGCCAAAGCCCTTCATGCCCCAGAATTCGTGCCTTACTACAGGAGCCCTGAGGAGGAGCTGCATACCAGCCTGGGGCCTTCTGCCTTGCTGTCTGGAAGAGACCAGGACCTGGTCGAGAATGAGTCCTGGCACCCAGTTCTCAGCGAGGGTGGAAGCTGTCTGGAGGTGAGGTTCCCGCAGCTCAGTCAGTGTCCCAAGCCTCAGGCCTTTGTCCCCACTGCCTCGGGGCCCTCAATCTCTGGCAAAGGACATCTGCTGTCTGCTTGCAGTAGGAGCTGAACTGACCCTCTCAGGCTCACCCCACTCCCTCGGGGCACCACGCTGCATCTGTTGGTGTGGCGGTGCTCCCTGTGCCCAGTGTCCACTCAAGCAGGCTTGTGGTTGGCCCATCTCCTGGGGGAACAGAAGGGAGAAGCTCAGCTGCCCCACCCCACCATATGGAGTGACCCATCCAGCCCCAGGCCAGGCTGCCACCACTTTCTTCTCCTAGCTTGAAAAACTGCCCCACAAGGAGTGAGCAGCCACACCTGAAGTGGTTCCACTGAGGAATGCCTTGTCTGGGCCAGCACTCCAGCCTAGACTGCCTCTTCTGTAGCCTGCCCTAAGCTGGGAACCGAGGAAGCAGGGGCTGCCTGAGCAACAGAGGGGCACGGATGCCCAGAAGTTGGTTTTGTAAATAAACCATAGCACTATAATGCTTCGACTGGTGCACTAGTTTGTTGCTTGGGGAAACATCTGCAGTTTCTATTTTTGAGCAGTTACTATGTATTAGGCATCTTACATAGAGTGTCTCTGTGATCCTTAGAAGGAATCTCCATTTTATAGATGACAAAATAGGCTCAGACAGTGTAGCATGCCCAGGCTCACATGGAAGACCAGGAATAGTATGAGATTTATTGGCTTCCCCTACACACCACACATTCCCCAGTGCCCTGCAGCTGATGTCTAGTGAATACATGGCAGAAGAGACCCAGGACACTGACTCTCTTCATTACTGAGCTCTATCTTTCGGGAACCCTAAGAACATATTTACATTTGGCAAATGTTAATCCTATCTCAGTGGTAACAGAGAAACTGGGGCAGAAAAAAGTATGTTTATGCAGAGGGGTGGGAGTGAGGGCCAGGGCCTGTAGGAAAGTCTCTGCCTCCTCCTGAGTCTCAGCCCGGAGGCAGCACTTGGGCCCGAGATTCAAACAGCAGGTGTGAATCAGCAATCCTCCACTCACCAGCTGTGTGGCTGTGGAGAAACTGCTTAACCTTCCTGATGAAAAATGCTTAACCTTCCCAGATGAAAAATAAGAAATTACTGTACCTGAGAGACTCAAAGGATGTTAATGGAGCGCACAGCACCATCAGCTAGAGCCCTGAGGTGGAAGGAGGCTGGCACATGAGGCTTTGGTAAACCAAGGCAGGAAAGAGTGGGGAGGTTTACCTACAAGGCTGCATTGCCCTCCCAGCACACAGCTCCTACAGCGCTGCTCAGAGATTTACTTTGGCTCCCTGAGACTCCTGTGTCAGAGTCTCTTTCATTGCCTAAGTATACACTGAGTCGGACTCCCTGTCAGGGAGAATGTCCAGGAAACCTTTCCCAGCTGTCAGCCAAGAGACCTTTTCTGCCAGGGAGCCCCAAGTGCTGTGTGGCAGCGCCCTCTCCTGGCCTGTCTTGACACTCACAGCTGAGACGTTCACACAGCACCTGAAAATCATGGCATCTCCTTTCCCTGTCCTTCAGTCTGGGAGGGTGCCTCTGGGCTCCCTCTGCAGCCAGTGCAGCAGCAATGCTGCGGGCCAAACTCCCACATAGGGTTGCCGTGCAGCCCATCACCATACGCAGTCATCAGCTGTCCTGGCCGCCTGCTCTGTGGTGGAGCTCAAAGATGCAGTGGTGGATACACCAGATGGGTTCTATTCCCCTACCCCCAGGCACTGGACAGTGCACAAAGACTGACCGAGATGGTGAGAGCTGGTGGGAGAAATACGGATGCCACAAGACAGGCCTTGACCTCTGCTGAGGGCCTGGAGGGGCCTCCCTGTGTAGTGGGTGATTTAGCTGAGCCCCAAAGGAGGGGAGGAAGAAGTTGGCCTCAGAGAAGGGCAAGGAGAGGAGCTGCTAGCAGAGGGAGTGATCAGTGCAGAACCCTGAGGAATAAAACATCTGGTACATTCAAGGGCCCTCAGACATTGCTCTGCAGCCTCCCTGTTTCACACCCAGCTGAGTCAGCTCTAATTGGGCACTCTGCAGACCCAGAGGAGAATAAGGCAGTGTCCTGTTCTCATGGTCCTATGGTCTGCATGTGTAGCCAGATAATAAACCATAAAGTGTGGCAGCAGGCATGAGGATCTGCCCAGAACATCCTCGAGCACAGTCGGAAGCCAGCAGACCCAGTGTGGAGGGGGAAGTTTCTTCCAGGAAAGCCTGTCAGGAGAAGATGACAGCTTAGCAGAGTCTCAAAGGAGCAGGGCACAGGGGCTAGACAGGAGAAAAGAGGGTAGGGCACTCCCGAAAGGGACTAGGGCATGTAGTCCCCACCTCCAGCAAAGAATGTGGGGCATGGAGGCCACACTGCCTGGCTGGGGCTCCAGCTTGAGGGGAGGCTGAGCAGAGGAAAGGCTGCCAGACTCAGTCCCAGATGCTCAACTGTCGAATTGGAATTTATGCTCAATGCCAGAGGGAGTCATTGGAGGTCACTGCAAGGAGGGAGGCCAGAGCAGGTTCAAGGTTGCAGAAGCTCAAGGTGGCAGCAACAACAGGGCAGGCACAGGACAGGAGCAGAGGACCTCTGTCCCCTGTGATCTGGTCAGGCAGTGACACAGGCATGGGATGGGCTGTAAAGGGGCCTGCAGGTTAGGGTCACTGGGGAGATGAAACCTCAGGACTCACGGCTCATGGGATGTTGCCCAGGGAAAGAGGAGAGAAAGATGCAGCCGGGGTTGGGCTTGTGCTGGCTAGGCAGGTGGAGGTGCATTTCTCTAAGGGGGGGAGGAATTAAGGAGGATCTCTTAGGGGAGTTAGTTAGATAGAGAGGGGATCCCAGACAAGCTGTCCCCGCTCTGATCAAGATTTTCCCCAAAGAGGAGAATGGAGGTACTTGTCACTCAGGAAAATTCTTCTGCCATTAATAGGCATGGACCATTAAATTGGACATTGAAAGGGCCCATGAGAAATGGGAATTGGACCCTAGTTATCAAAGGATGTCAGTTCTTCCCATCTGCAGGGGATAATGTCCTCAGAGGCCCCGGTACGGAAGAACTCAGGGAGCAAGGGCACAGGACATACCATTTCCCTCTGACCCTAGCAAACCTGGGAGTGGATCTCTTTCTGCCTTGTTTTTTTACCTGTGTGACGGTCAGTGGCTGGCTGTTGTCCAGAGGGTAGAATGTAGGTGTGAAGAGCCGTGAGCAGCGTCACTATCCCTGCTGCTCCAAAGTGGGGGAGGCAGGGACAAGTAATGACCCAGATCCTTCCCAGAAGCCAAGTGGTCTGGGACTCTGATCCCAGCCCGTGGGTGCCACTGAACTTACAGCCCTGGCCCTCCTTTGGGTAATGTGCCTCATGGGCAGATTTGTGGTACACATTCCGGAACAGAGCACAGTGGCTCATTCTGAAAATGAGCCTGCTTCTTTCACTGTGCTCCAACTCATTAGTAGTTTAAGCAGTGAATTTCTGGGCTGAGAAAGCCATCTGGGGCTGGCAGGAACTCTGCCTGCCAGCACAGGGCCTCAGCGTCCTTCATGAGTGCTGACACGGGACTGAGGGGATGGCAACCTGCCTGGCAACACTTAGGTGGTCCTGCAAAAGTGGCCTTGGGAACTGGCCGGCTTTCTACTTGGCCAAAGGACCACTCTTTGGAGACCTTGGGCAGCAGTTTGGGAATCCATGCTGGTGGCCTCTCTGACTCCTCAAGACTAAATAGGTCATCATGTGCCGCAAGAGCAGAGCTCAAGGAGAGGATGTTACTTCCCTCCCCTCCCCAGGATCTCTCAAGATTCCCACATCCAGCTCTGTGCTCCACCCTAGGGTCTTCTCTCAGAGGGCTGGTTCTGACTCACACCTGGACACAAGTACACTATCTATGTACCCAGGGAGGAAGGTGGCAGGGGCTGCAAGGGGCCCTTCCCATCTCTAAGCCCCTACTTCTCAGCAGGCCCTTTTAGGATCAGGTGTCAGTGAGAAGACTCCATCCTGCTTTGGCCAGCTGCTGCTGCACATTGACCTGGAAGAGGTGACATGGATATACTATCAGAACCCTCTTCTCCAGACTATACACCTCATCATTTTGTCAGCATTGGGGTGTCTTGGCTGGGACCCATGGCTGCGTCCCTGCTGGAAATGACCAGTATGCTCAAGGACATGGAGTCACCTTCTTTAAAGGTAGAGGAGGTCAGAATGCTCCCATTGGAACAAAATCCCCCAAATATGGCCAGTGCAAGTTCCCCTGTGAGCAGGGACATCACCTGAGGATTGGGCCAAGTATGAAGTCTGACCATAGAGAAAGTCTGAGAGAGAACCACCCCTCTCCCTTTTTGCTGGCCTGGGGTGGGCATGTAGGCTGGGCTAGTGTCTGGCAGGGAGCTGGGCCCCTAGACTGCTGTACTTGAAAGGCACAACCCTGGACCACCAGGCACTGAGTGGACATGGCTAGGATGGGCAAAAAGATATTGCCTGGGTTCGGGATGGGGGAGAGGGAGCCACAGTTGGAACCACACTGATGGTACAGCACAGGGACACATGCTCATCCACAAGTGCTCTCTCAGGATGGGTGCCTGGGTGGCATATGTGAGAGTGGGGAGAGAAGTGTCGGGGGACACCAGAAAAACAAGCGCCATCTCCAGGCTGTCTCAGAATTACCCCCCCACCTTGTGGTGGATACTGGGGATGATACTCCCTGGCTTGATAGGATCTCTTTTTAACCTCTCTGAGCCTCAGTTTCCTTGTCTATTACACCAGGTAACAATGTATTAGTCAGAGTTCTACCATGTGTGTACATGCGTGTGTGTTTGTGTGTGTGTGTGTGTGTGTGTGTGTGTGTGCAACTGTAGGACCTGACTGGGCAAGTCATCATCTGTAGGGCAGGCCAGTGGGCTGAAAACTCAGGTAGGAGCTGAAGCTGCAGTCCACAGGTGGAATGTTTTCTTCTCTAGACTTTTCAGCTGACTGGATGAGGCCCTCCAGGATTATCGAGGATAATCTCCTTTTCTTAAGTCAGTTGATTGCAGGTGTTCATCACACTTACAAAACACTGCCAAAGCAACACTTAGATGAGTGTTGGATTGAATCACCTCAAAGTGTAGCCCTGCCTAGGGGATATATAACACTGACCATCAGCACCTGCTCGCAGGTAGACATGGAACCACAGGCACAGAGCCCTAATATCCCAAGGCAAGTGTTTGTGAACTGAAGTTCTCTCTAGAAACCACATCTATACTGAAGAGCCTATAGACAAACTAGAAGATAGTGATTATAGAGAGAGGGAACATTAGAGATCAAGAGCCAATTGTTTTCAGTCACTTTTCATAGTCATTTAAAAAAATCAGTCTCAGCATCTGACCTAACATCCTCATGACTACTACATAAAACTCTTGGAATACAGAGCTAAGCTTACATCATCTCTGGCCTCTACAGAATGCCCTAAGGTAGCATTTACAGTTATAGAAGAAATTCCCCCTACTTTGCTGTTGCCTCCTGTCTTAGCCCCTTTCCTCATGGCTAAGACAACATACCCAACATCCACAACTTGAAAGAGAAGAGGTTTATTTTGGCTCATGGTGTTTAGAAGATTTGGTCCATGGTCAGCTGGCTCCTAGGCAGAAAGGGCATAGTGAAAGGGTCTGGTGGAGGAAAGCTGCTCACATCATGCTGGCCAGGAAGCAGAAAACCAAGGGTGGAGCCAGGGAGAGAGATACACCTTTCCAGTTCATGCCTGCAGTGACCTACCACCAACTGGGCTCTGCCTCCTATAGTCAGCTATAGGAGTTAGCTATAGTGCGCCCATGATCCAATCACCCTCCAACCCGTGAGAATCTGGGAGGACATTTTAGATATAATCGTACCACCAGCCTACCTCATGCTCCCACTGATGTAACTGGTAAAAGTATTGACCTGACTTTCTTTTGTTCTATGACTGTAATACCCATATAACAACCTCTTCCACAGAGGAACGTGTCATTCAGGGCAACTGGAATTGGGGTTCCCAGGCCACGTTCATTCATATTTGGCCCAGAATAAACTGTTTTCTTGTTTCCTTTAAGACCGAATTTGTTACTTTATATCAATATGCTCTAGCTTGGCATCTGTGTGGTTAACTAGAGCATGCAGGAGGGAGAGGGGAGGTAAGTTGCCGGGGGTGAGTTAAGAAAGGTTTTAGCCCAGCGGAGGGAACAGGATTTGGAGCTTGCTTCCCTGCAGAGGAGGGATAGTTGTCCCAGAGAGTCGTGGTGGGGTGCTGCAGGGCTTTCTGTGGCTTCTGTCAGCTGTACTTCACCCCTGGGCCCTTCTCTGAGAGAGCCAGGTCTTAGGGAATATGCTCAAATCTGTTTTCAGCCAGCTAAGCCTGTGACTCGGATGCAGCAACTTTCACTTCCTGATTTAGGCCAGTTTTCTAAGAGTAAAATTGATGTATGGAATACACATGCCTTACATACATTACACATACAGCAACTTTCCTCATCTGTGAAATGAGGTTATACTACCAACCTCATGGAGTTATTAGGAGGAGTAAACTCAGGTACAGGAAGAGGGGTGTGATTTAAGTGCAAAAAAAGATGGAAGTCATTAAGAGCTAGAATTCATTTAGAGCTGGCTTGACGCTGACCTCTGAGCAACATGCTTTCCACACATCAATCACACACTAAGACAGTAAGTCAGATTCTTAACTCCAGGGCTTGGAAAGCGTGGGGAGGAGGAGAAGGGAAGTTCCTCCCTTAACACTAATACTGGCTTGGAAAATAGTGTGCCCTGTGTATTTTACAGCAAAACTGTCACTGACTTTTGCTCAGCTCCTCAGAGAATCAAGAACCCCTGGGTCACAGCTGGATATTCAGGTAGAGTTATTTCAGTGGGGTTTGGGCTTTAAGCCCGGGTGATGCCTCTTCACATGTAAATAATCCAATCACAGAAAGATTTTGCCAAGTGCAACCAAATGTTTGTGGACTTTGGATAAAGCTTCTCTCCTTCTTGTAAATAAATTGTGCAAGAAAAGGCTCTGAAGTTATTCCCAGTGTGGGGACGCAATGTGAACAATTGCAGGCGTGGGCTGGCACTTCCACCTCAAAGGCAGAGTCCGCACTTGTCCAGGGAGACAATGCGGCGCGAAGGGAGGGCTGCGGGAATTCCACTGGATAGCCCTTTGTTCTGTGCTCTTGTTCTGCCTGCGCGCGGCGCCTTTAAGCGCCACTCGAGGCTCGGTGTCAGCGGCCCGTCGAACTTGTAGAGGTGAGCCACAGACAGCCTCGGACTCTGGGTTTGGAGTAGGACCTGCAGTGCGCGAGGAGACTCCTACTTTTCCCGGGGCACTTGGATGAGCGGGCAATGCTCTGCAGACCTTGAGCGGGCACTGCCTGACCAGCCATGAGCAGCTTCCAGCTGGAAGACTTTGCGGCGGGCTGGATCGGAGGTGAGCCGTGTGCACGCTGCGCTCTGAGTCTGGAAGCTTCGCGTTCCCTGCGCTTCCGTCCTGCGCGGGTCTCGAGGGCTCTCGGGTGGTCTTGCGGTCCCTTGCCCTCTACCGGGGCTAAATTTCTCGAGCTTCACTGCGATTCACCCTGAGCTGATTTGCCTCTACGTTAAGACCTGAGGAACTTGATCCAGTAATGATTAAACCGCCCTGCAGAGCTGACAGCCAATGAGGCCTCTCGCGTGCGCACACACCTTCGGGACCCGGTGCTCTCCTGAATTTGGGGACATGGCCCGCGGGAACTTGGGTGTAGGTTGGCGCTTGGCTCTGAGTCATGGGCGCGGGGTGGGGAGGAGCCGGACTGCGAGGTCAGGCTGGCGACAGGGGCCGCCCCGACTGGAGGAAGCAGAGGTCTAGGCTGGAGGTGCCCAATGATGGCTGGGAGAAGCGCTTCCCGCGTTCAGCCGCTGCGTGCTGTCCTGTCCGCTACCAGCCACTAGCCAAGGCCTTTCTTCAAGGCTCCTCCATCTGGAGCTATTGGGCCCATTGGTCCTTTCATCATCCCTCCCCGAGCTTCTTGTACCCTCCAATAATACCTCCTTCCTCAGGTATTGGGGCAGAGGGCGTCTGAGGGACTTTTGCTTATTGTAAGAAAATTCTTTTGACCCATAATCCTAAAAGGGATGTTGTTAAATGCAGCCCCCTGTCAAAGA
Source organism: Heterocephalus glaber (assembly GCF_000247695.1). The sequence continues at coordinate 11,279,475 of NW_004624733.1, read as the reverse complement.
AAAAAATAAACTAAGATTAAAAGAGCAACAAGTCGCATAAGACTTCTGGTCCTCCATCCCACCTAGCAGGAAGCCGCCTCTCCCCCGACCCCCATTGGTGGGCAGCAAGGTCCTTGCCTCATACCTTCCGAGCACAGGTGACTCCTTCCTTGGCGGTGGGCAGTTCTGTTGGCATGGGAACCCGCGGGTAGGGCTGAGTTTTGACTTTACCAGCCAGCGGCCTGCAGCCAGACACCTCCTGGGCATATCCAGGCACTCTTAGGCTGGACAGTTCTTCAACCTTGGAAGGCCAGGTAGACCGAGGAGACTGCTGCCCCTTATATTATCAGACTGGCTTCCGTGGGTCTGCGGGTGGCTTAGTTTGTGAGCTGCCCTGGACACTAGGCCAAGTCAGAGTAGCTCCCGCCTCTGATTAGACAGGCCTCCCTCTTCCCTCCTCTGTTCTGAGATTTTCCTCACTGTGCTGATGCTAACACGCTTGTTTTACCTCCATGAAATGATGGTGAGTGTAGTGACACTAAGTGTTTAGGTGGTGTCAGGTACTGTTTAAATGCACTATGTATATTTTAAAAGCAACTTTATCAAGGCTTATTTTATATATCATAAAATTCTCCCATTTTAAGTGTGGAATTAAATGATTAAATTATTAACTTTACCAACTCTGACCATCAGTATAAATGGGGTATGGAGTATTTTTATTCCCCTGGGAGGATCGATCATGCCCATTAGCAGTTGGGTCCTGCACCTGCAGGAACTGACTTTCTGTAAATCTGTCTTTCTTGAATATTTCATTGATTGACTCCTGCCATATGTGATCCCTTGTGTCTCTTTATGTGTATATATTTATTATTGTTCTAACAACCCCAATGAGATATGTACTGTCACATCCTCACTTTTCTCTGTAAGATGAGGATCTTACAGAGAAATCCAGTGGCTTGCCTAAGACCATGCATTTACATGGGACAGGGATTCTAACCCAGGCAATCTAACCCTAACGTCTGCCGTGGCCTTAGGCTCCAGATTTATCTATAGCTGTTGCCTTTCTTAATGATCTTACATGAAAAAATTTTACCATGATACCCTCCACTTCTGTTTGAAATCAAACATGTCTCTTAGATCCCAAGGTCTGGAACCTACTGGCCTGATAATCCCATTTTTTAATTGACACCCCTCCTTTCAGGTGAGTAGGCCAATGAGTGTGAGCAGGAAATGCTGCTGGTCCAAGGCTGAATCTGTGGTGGTGCTGAGGCTGAGGGATTCCTGCACCCATTATGGGGGACAGTGGCACCTGAGGATCAGAGCTCCTTCTTCCTTTCAGGGAGTGGTCCTGCAGAGTGAGGCTGAATTCACCAGCTTCTGCCGCCCATCAGCTGTCTGCCTCTGCAGGAAGGTAGGGGGAAGGAGGAGGAGGAGCTAAGAGAGAGCAGGGGATTCTGGACCAAGGGAACAATTGTTCTGGAATTAGCTGGTTTCTCTGTCCCTGTAAATAAGTGGTACCTCTGTTCACAAACTTAATTCTTTCTATGTTTCTGGTCGCAGTACGTAGTATTCAGGCCTCTTACTTAGCTTATCTACTTAAACCATCTCCACAGGCAGAAATGCTGGGGAATTTCTCTTGGAAGAATAGCTCCTGTTTCAATCTCTGTCACCAGCTTCTGCAACAAGGCCTTCTTCATTTAGGTGGTGTCTGGATAGACGTGCTTCCCTCCCTTCCAATTTTACAGGCCTTGTGAGTATGTGTGTGGAAAGATGCTTCTCTGTGGAAAGATCCAGCATATGCAACATCTTTCAAAAGGGATCTGCTTAATTTGCAAGCATAAGTAAAATTTAACTTGAGCCATTTCTTATAAATGCTTATAGTTTTAAAAATCAGAACTTAAACTCAACTACTCAAAACTAAGCAACTAATTTATGTAACTAGGGGGTTTCTAACAGAGTAGGCCAAAGAAGGCAACTGTGTAACCAATCAAATGCTGTGGTGTGGCTCTGAAGTTTTGATCAGTGGTGGACCACATAGCATGTGGTAGGTCTGTCATCCAGGTCTGTGTAAGTACATGTATGCTATGATGTTTGCACAAGGTGAAGTCCCCTAACAATACATTTCTCAGACTATATCCCTGTCATTAAATGGCACATGACAGATTTTCTGTCTTTTATTTTGGTGTCCATCCTAATAGAAGCCCCCTTCTTTTGTTCCCTTGGTGGAGGTCCTGAACTACTCTTGCTATGGAGTTACCTGACTCTTGAGTGGTTGTGCATTCAACTCAATACTTTTAAAATCTTATTGTGTTTCAGTTTGCTTCTTAAAATGACCAAAGTATCTCCTGTAGCTATCAAATAGTCACTCCTAATTCCCTTTGGGCCCAGGCCTGGCAAATTTTAATCTGCTTTCTACTTTTACAGATTGATCTATTCTGGATAATTTACATAAATGGTATTGTACAGTAAGTTGCCTCTGTGATTGGCCTCTTTCATATAGCCTATTTTTTTTAGATTCTTCCATGTGGTAACATGTTTCAGTATTTTATTCCTCTTTATAGCTAAATAATATTTCATTGTATGTCACAATTTATTCATCACATCAGTTGATAGACATTTGGGTTGTTTCTACCTTTTGGATAATGGGAATAATGCTGCCATAAACATGTATTTGTTTTCAACTATTGGGTAGATCTCTAGGAATGGAATTGCTGGGTCATATAGTACTTTTTGTTTGTTTGTTTGTTTTGTACCTGGGATCAAACTCAAGACCTTGCACTTGCCAGGCAGGCACAGTGCCACTGAGCTAAATCCTTGGCCCACGTGTAGTAATTCTATGCTTACTTTTTTTTTTTTTGAGGAATTGCCAAACTGTTTTCTATAGTGCCTGTACTATTTTACATTCCTATCAGCAATGTACAAGAGTTCTAACTTCTCTGTATCCTTGTCGACACTTGTTATTTTCCTTTATTATTTTAACCATCCTAGAGAATGTGAAGTGATATTTTACTGTGATTTTGATTTGCATTTCCCTAATGGTTAAGCTACTGAGCATCTACTAATGTGCTTTTTAACCATTTATGTGTCTTCATTGGAGAAATGTCTTTTTAATTTCTTTGCCCTTTTAAACATTTTTTTAGTTGTAAGTTCTCTGTATATATATCCTGGATAACAAGCCCTTATCAAAAATATGAGTTGCAAATATTTTCTACCCATCTGTTATTTGTCTTCATTTTCTTTAGAGTGTTAAATGTGTATGAAAGCTTTTATTTTTGTGAAGCTGGTCCATCAATTTTTTCTTATGTTTTTTATGCTTTTGGTGTCAATTTCCTTTGCAAATCCCAAGTCATGAAGGTTTTCACTATGTCTTAGTCTAACAGCTTTGTAGTTTTATTGTTTAAGGCATTGATCTATTTTGAATTAATTTTTGTATACAGTCTGAAGTAGAGGACTAATCTTTTCTTTTGCATGTAGATATCCTGTTGTCTCAGCACCTTACTTCTCTTTGTGGGAGTTGCTCCTGGAGTTAGGGCCCTGGTTTGAGTCCATTTTCTCTACTTTATTTTATTTATTTATTTTTTGGTACCAGGGATCCAACTCAGGACCTTATGCTTGTGAGGCGGGTCGCGGAACCACTGAGCTAAATCCCCAGCCCATTTTCTCTACTTTAAATGGTACTGGGCTAGTGCTTAGCATGTTGGGAGCCACCACTATCAAGTGATTATTGATTGAATCGGTAAATGCATGTGTCTGAGCTTCTGCCCTGTTCTAAGATCCAGCTGGTACAAACCAGGAGTTCTGGGTCTGGGTGACCAGATATTCTTCTTTGATCTACAGGTACAGCCAGTGTCATTGTTGGCCACCCTCTGGACACAGTCAAGGTACAGTAGCAATGTTTCCCATTACCTCTCCAAAAGAGGCCTGGAGCAGGTCTGCTTCTGGAACCTTGCCTGCTATTTCTGATCACCCTGAGAGTCTCCAGTCTGGAGAAGGCTCTCCACCAGTCAGGGAGGGGGTGGGCAGCATCTCAGGAGGCCTGGTTGGGAGCAGCTCTCTCCTCACTACCTAGCAATGATTTTGTTTCTGTGATTGTTCTGTTCTTGTCTGTGGTCCGCATGACTTGATGAAGGAGGGGCAGGATACTATGGTATCCTACTCTAAGTCCCTGTGGGGCTGAGTAACCAGGAAAGGGTTCAAGTGTAAGGTGGTGTCTTAGCCCAAAATCCAAGGTTGGGTTTCAGGTGATTAGAAAAGATATACCAGGCACAGGGGACAACATGGGCAAAGGGACTGAGGTGGGGACATTAAGTGGGGGCTGTGCTTGGGCATGGTCAGTTTTGTTGGTGCCTCAGGTTCCCAATGGAGCAACCGGGCAGGCAGGTCAGCACTCAGTCCTCAGGGGACTTGACTTTCAGATTAGGACTTTGAACCTAGTTGGGAGTGGGGGGCATTGTAACTCAGATAAGGCACAGGAGGCATAAGGATCCGGGAGCATGGGATGTATCCCTGAAAGGGGGAGGGGGCTTGTCTGAGGAATGAAATGCTACAAATGAGCCCTCTTTGACACCACCCTATACTTGGCATCTGTCCCTAGTAGTGAGCAGGACTCAGCTGCACCCTGAGAACACTGCCATAAATAGTGCCTCCTGACCCCCAACTTCCAAATCTGTTTCTCAAACTCTGCCTGGACTATACACAAAGAGGAACCTCTCAGGCTTGCTGCAACTTCCTTTCTCACCAGCTTCCTCCCTGTATCATAATGGGCCCCTTTAAGATCTGAGCCCCGGGCTCCTCTCTTCTTGGAGGGGACATCAGTCTACTTGTCTTAAATATTCAAAGAAACCATTTGTAATAAGGAAACCTTGTGTGGTTTAGGGCCCGTGGGGAAAGTCCTAACTGAAGAGGATAGCACACAGGGCCCAGTGCTAATCAGTGGGCACACTTGGAAAGGAGGAAAGCAGGCTCAGTCCTCCCATCCTGGGGTTACGACAAGCTTCCCACTGTGTACAGAAGGAGAGTGCAATTCAGGGTACAGGAACCTGTCCCACACTTCAGAGCTGGGCTAGGTTGGGGCTCAAAGCCCCAAAGTGAACTTGGTCCCCAGCCTGCCTGACTTATTGATCAGTGCCCTCTCCACATTTGGAACTGGAGCTCAGTAGAGGTTTCCTGAACAAAGGAACCACTTTTTTTTTAGAACCACTTTCTTAAAGAAAAATGGTATCATGATGATGCTGACCTGACCATACCCAGGCATAGTAGATAGAAATGGGTTCTGGCATTGCCTCCCCTTTGGGAAATCATTCTTGAGGCCACATGTTGTCCTTGCCTAGCTGAGATCCTCAGCTATTTGGGCAGAGACTGCCAAGGCCTGTTTCCTCTCATTGGCTGCCTGGGTGTCAGAATGGGGAACCCCAGAGGAACAAAGGGTTGGGATGCAGGGGGCTTGTGGGAAGGGTGGGAGGCTGCTTTAGATGCCAAAGCCAGGGCATCACCCACACTCCCCAGTGGGAGCTGAGCTGCTGAGGTCCAGTCCTTGGGGGCATTTGCAGAAGAAGGCTTCTCAGGCTCTTATTAGATGAATGATTTGTGACCATTTTCACAGAATCTAGGGACTTTAGAAAACATGTACAGCATTTGTATGTAAGTGGATTGGGGCGTTAGACTTGCAAAGGCTGAAATCACATAGTCATTGTCCTCAGACAATGGGTCCTCAGTAATGTCCTCATTACTTATTAAGCACCTACTGTATGAACTGTACAAGGCCTGGTTATTTCATGTCTAAGCTGGTCCTGGTGTGTGGTGCCCCTGCAGGCTGTTGGTCCTTAGACTTTGTGTCAGACTCACCTGGACAGCCCCAGATTCCTGCTCTCCAAGAAACACTGATTCAAGAAGCCTGGAGTGGGGCTGTGAGTGCATGGAAAAGCAGCTCAGCCCGTCAGGAGGTTCTGTGGCAGGGTTTTTGAAGACCACAAGGGCTGTCCATCCCCATGATTACTGCTAGAACCATGGGGCAAGGCATGGTACCTATCACAGGAACAGGGCCAAGAACCGGTCTGGGATCCCAGGAGAGTATGTATACTCCAAGGAAGGCCCAGACCTCGGCTGCCCACCCTTCTGAGCAGGTGAATCGGGAGGCTGCTTGGTAGGAGAGGATAAATAGTGTGGTTGGCAGGAAGTACTACAATGCCAGGCACCTATCTGAGTGCTGAGAGAAGATGGCAGAGGAAGGCTGGCAGGCTGGGCAAGAAGCCTCATTCTTGTATGGGAGAAGGAGGTGTCAGATGCAGAAGGTGCCCTTGGAGCTGACCTGGAGACTCTGAACAAGGGGGATGGGCTCTTATCCACCCACACAGTCCCTGTGCTGGGGCCATTAGTTGACCAAAGTTTGAGGGAAGCAGGCAAGGCGACAGATCTGTGTAGGAGAATGATAGACAAAAACGGGGGAACACTGTTCATGGCACAAGGGATTTGCAGGTGGTTGTGGGTGCTAGGGAGACAGTAACACAAGATGACGGCAGGGCAGAGAGTGACTACAGGCTTCTTGTGGGGAAGGTTCAGGTATGGCCTCTGCACAGGAGGTGCAGTTAGATCCCAGGGACACAAAGAACCATAGATAAGAACTGGGTCAGAGTGCTCATAGCAAACACCTAAAGTTAGGAATTGGCCTCACATATGTTCTCAAGGAGCACAAAGGCCAGTGTGAGTGCCTTGTGTACTCTGAGGTGGGAAGGAGCATAGTGTGGCTGCTGGGGGATGCTCAGAGAGAATGGGATGCCCTGGTGGGCTGGGGCTGCCCTTTGCTAGACCTGCACAGCCAGGCCTTGGTTCCCAGAGCCCACCAAGCAGGGCTCTGGAGCAAGCTCACATTTGAAGCAGCCTGACCAGCATTTCAAGGCTGTGTTACTGCTACCCAGAAGGAGGCCCCATTCAAAGTGCTCCTCAGGACCCTCCAGAACCAAGCCAGGCCCGCTGAGAGCTTCCCTGCCTCTGTGACAGCAGCAGGTACCCATTGAGCTCTCTCTGGCCTTCATGAGTGCTGGCCAGTTGTCCTGCCCAGGACTGGGCTTCCCTTGCCCATGGCTTCTAGCTGTATCATATACAGGGCACATCTGAGCACAGAGTGGGGCACCAGTCTGGATGAGTACCTGCTGAATGAGTGGCTGTCCCCGATCTTACCCCAGCACATGGTGCCTGCTGAATACCTCTCCAAAACACCTAATTCCTTCCTAGTCTGCCCCAGCAAGGGCTTCTGTCCACAGGAATGTGACCGATTGGGAAGCAACAGGCTCAGACAGAAAGCACAGGGTCTGGAACCATGCAGGTCTGAGTCCTATCTGCCATTTCCCACTTGCATAGTCTTCTATTAAACAGACCACTAGTCCCTAGAGTAAATATTAGAGTGGTGCTCCTGTTACCCAGAGGGCATTCAGAATAAGTAGCTGGGTTTTTTAAAATCAATGTCATTCTGTATAATGTTTCTTGAAGTTTGAAAAACAAAAGTCTCTGACTTAACTGGTATATATAAATCTCTCTTCCGGGGGACTATGGAGGATATTCAAAAGATGGGCAGTTCAAACAACTAGGACTGGAAGTCCCATTTGACCCTGCTATTCCACTGCTGGGGATCTTCCCCAAAGAATTCAAAGAATCATACCACAGTGATATATGTGCGCCCATGTTCATAGCAGCACAGTTTGTGATAGCTAAAACTTGGAAAGAGCCCAAATGCCCATCAACTGGAGACTGGATAAAGAAAATGTGGTTTTTTAAAATAAAATGGAGTACTACTCAGCCATAAAAAATGAGAAATTAGAGACATTTATAGCTAAGTGGATGCACATTGAGGCGATACTCTTAAGTGAAGTAAATAGGACACACATGTATAAATACTGAATAGTTTCTCTGGTGTGAGAAACTGAAAGTGTAAATAAGGACTAAAACGTATAATAGGTAATGTGAAATAGGAAGAAAAGGGGCAAAGGGGAAGGAAGTGGGAGGGCAAGGGGAAAGGATAGAAGGGAATGGGATTAATATGAGAAAATGGAAAAATAGGAACAAAATCTTTGTAAGTAGGGAGGACTGGAGGGGTGGAAGGGAGGGCTGGGCAAGGATGAAAAATAAGAACCTAGAGAGACTATGTAAAGGTGCAAATTTCCAATGATGAATGTCATTATATTGTATACCTAAAATGTACCAATGATTAGAATAAATAATCGATAATGTAAAATAGGAAGAAAAGGTCCAAAGGGGTAGGGGTAGTGGGAGGAGCAGGGGAAAGGAAAGAAGGGAAAGGAAAAATGCTGAAAAATGGGAAAAATGGAAATAAAGTCTTTGTAAATAGGGAAGGGTGGAGGGGGTGAAGGGAGGGCTAGGAATGGGGAAAAAATAAGAACCAAGGTGCATTATGTAAAGGTATAACTCCCAATGAGAAATGTAATTGTGTTATATACCTACAATGTACCAATAAAAGTATTTAACAACAACAACAACAACAACAAAAAGATGGGCAGTCATTCTCTCAAGTGGCTTCCCCAGTTGCTGCTGAGGCTGCTCATCAAGTGTCCCCTTGGGGAAAACCAGCAGGGAAAACCAGCAAAAAAAAAAAAAAAAAAAAGGCTGGTTGTTTCTCTATGGGGATTTGGTTAAAAGTGACTCGGGAGCAAATTCTTGTTGACTAGAATGTGAGACTTAACTATAAAAAATTAGGGGTATATTAGATTCCTTGGCCTGCTGTAACAAATTCCCATAAACTGAGTGGCTTAAAATAAAGCAAATTTATACTCTTATAGTTCCAGATGCAGGAAGCTCAAAATCAAATTGTTGGTCCCTTCTGGAGGTTTGGAGGGAGACTCCAACCTAGCGCCTGTCCTGGCTTCTGCTGGTTACTGCAATCCTTTGCGTTCTTGGGTCCTGACTGTCACTAGCCTCTGTCTCTCTTCCATGGCCTTGCCCTCTGTGTGTCTGTGTGTCAAGGCTCCCTCTCCTTTTTAAAGGTACCAGTCACTGGATTTAGGCTATTAGGGAAGTGAGCCTCTCCTCTCTGCACCAGCAAGCCTGCCCCCCGTTTACCTGAAGAGGCTCAGGCCCTCTTCCTTCTCTCCACTCTGCCCCTGCACCACAGAGGGGAATCCATCCTGAGACATATAACCTAGTCCGTATTCAGCTCAAGAAGCCCTTGCCCAGGTGCCAGCCTGGCAGTATGGCTCACATGGCCTGACTTGAGTTCAGCCCCAGGGCATGGCATTGGGCCCTTGTTTACTCTGGAACCTCCTCCTGCCTTCCTTTGGCTAACATTTTCTCAAGAGTCCCTGCCCACTGAGACAGGCCTGGAGTTCAGTTCTGGCCTTATCCTCTACCCTCCTGTGACCCAGAGCATAGCAGGTAGCCTCCCTGAGTCTAAAATGGGCACATGGCATTTCCCTGGCAAGTCTGTCATGAAGGTTGTTCATAAAGACTCTGAGGACAAAGCAATGAGCAACATGACCCCACCCTGATGAACAGACTTGCCAGGGCACAAGAAGCAGGTGTGTGACTTGCCTGAGGTCTCAGGGCTCGCCCATGGGAGGACCTGCTACCAGGACCTGTGCTGCCGACCAGATCAAAGGCTGCTTCCCCTTCCCTGGGCTGCCCAGGAAAGGCATAGGAAACAGCTGATAGCTACTCAGTACCATGGAGCTGAGATTTCTGGCATCTAGAATTGTATGAGAATAGACTTGGATTGTTTTGAGCAGCAATAAGAAACTAATACAGGGAGTTAGCTTTCTTCATCTATGCAACTTAGGCAGTATTTATGCTTCACAGCATTTAGGGGATTTAGTGAGGCATCTCCAAGATCCCTATATGCATTTGGTGTACACTAAATGCCAGCTTTCATTATAACTGGGGTTCCTGGAGCCTCTGTGCCATGATGAGGGTTCAGCATGACTGGCAGACATTTGCTCCGTAGCTTTGAAATGATTCCGTGGTTCAGTTTTGCTCTTGGGTTAAGTCACCTCATGTACCCTTTGCTTGAGTGGTTTGACCACTCAATCTTTGTGGAAGCCTGATTTCCAGAGGATGTCTACCATTCTCACTACCCAGGGAGAGCCCTGGTATTGTGGGGCCAGCAGGGGCCACTGTTGGGCCTCATGCTAGCTTTAAATGGGGTGCAAAGAAAGACCTACACTGTCTCCCCTGGCTGTATCATTGAGCTGGACACCCCACCCTAAGGTAGACTTCTGGGGTTCTTCTTAACAAGGAGACCATGCAGGCCAGGTTGGCATGTTCCAGGACGTCTCTCCTACCTAACAATTTGACGGTGGACTTTCCTTTGCCGCCACCCAGCCCCTCTGCTCTTTAGGTTATTTTTCTATATAGCACTCATCATCATAAAACACCTATATTTACTTGGGAATTATTTTTTATGTGAGTTCCATGAGGTCAGAGACTTTGTCATCTTTATTGCTGAATTGCCTGAGCCTGGGACAGACTACTTTGATCCAGGCTCTCAACAGATATTTGGGCTTTTAAAAATTAATTGTATTGATACATTTTAGATACACAGATATTTGTTGAATGAGTTTTTAAATACATTTCTCTGGTTATGAAAGTAATACTGAGGAATAGTGTGGTATCTTTTCCTATATATTTTCTATGGCTACACATGTTTATAAAAATAGATGGTTGCCGATCACACTCTTGTTCACGCTACTGGCCATAGTCATTGCACCGATCAAAGGAGATCTTTAGCCTTACAGGTGATATTGAGACTTTTATTGGGAGAATGTATTCTCATTTAGTTGTATAGTTAAAATTATTTTTAAAACCATACAAGCTAAAAATAATGAAAGTTGGAAATGCAGGAAAGTGCCACCTGGGAGACTGCCACTTTGATGGCATGTGCTCCCCTAGCGGCTTCTCCACTTGGCTCCGAGTGGAGCTCAGGTAGTATGGGGGAAGAGTTAGCCATTAGCTCTTCACTGCCCTCTGCGTGCTAGGACAGTGCCAGTATCTCCTCCTCCGTGGCTCTTATGACTCCTTCCTACCCAGGCAAAGCACGTTGGGAGTGCTGGGAAAGCATTTATGGAGAATCACTGGCCATGCCATGCATCGTAAAAGAAGTAGAGCCTCTGATACCAGGGTACAGGGTGCTGTGGGCAGTTTTTTGGGCTTCCTCGGACCCTCTGTGTCTGTCCACTGCTGCCCCCGGTCACCAAAACAGCCTCCCTTAGAGAACACCATGCTTTCACCATTCAGCTCCTCATTTGGCCAGTGCAGAGCAGCTGCTGTGACAGGGCTGCACTCAACTCCAGGGACAAGAGGGAGGGAAGACAGGTGGCCCTGCACTAGTGGGGTAATCCCACATAAGCCCTGCATAAACAAGCAGCTAAGACCCATGCAGCATTTAAGCTCAAACCAACAGGAGAACAGCTGGAGAAAGAGTCTTCCTGGGGAGTGAGCAGCCAGGGCAAAGGTCTGGAGATAAGAATTAATACTCCAGGGACCTGAAATGTACTTGTGGTGGGCATGGAGGGCAGGGTATGGGGAGGAAATGGCTTGTGGCAGCGCCCCGGGGCCCCGGGGGCACAGATGAAAAGTGTGAAATGTGTTCTAAATTTGATGAGTGGCCACTGGAGGGCTGTAAACACAGTGACACGGCTTTGGTGATATTTGAAAAAGATTCATCTGATGTGTTGAGAGAGGGGAAGTGCGAGGGGAAGCAGGTGAGAGATGAAAGAGGCACAGACAGACTAGGATGGTGGTTCTATGGGCAAGAAGAGCAGCTCTTCCCAGGGATATGTAAGAAGCAGAGTGCCGGATGACAGGATAGGCTGGTTCTCTTCTCGTACTCGAGAGAGGGATTATACATCCTGTGCTATCATTTCTACATACCTGACTGCTTGGCCCCTCTCCAGGTAAAGGAGCCTTCTGTTGCACTGAGCAGGTGTGAATGAGACATTAGAAGGAGTTTTACATCCAGACCACAGAGCACCAGGCTGGCCAGGACTGAAATTTAGGCCTCCTTCCGGTCTGAGTAGCTTCAGGCAGGGGTTTTCCCTCTCTGGCCATCTTTTGGGGTTGTGGGGATGTCGCTAATCTCTGAGTGGGCCCCACAACCTTGCCTCTCTCCACAGACTCGCCTGCAGGCTGGCATCGGCTACGGGAGCACCCTGAGCTGCATCCGCAGGGTATACAGGAGGGAAAGTGTAAGTGCCTTGGGTGGGTGGCTGGAGTGACTCTTGCCACTGCCTTCCCTGGACCTGGGGGCAGGGCCACACTTCCATAGCATCACGGCAGGCAGGAGGTCATTAATTCCTGTCCCTCATGGTTGGCCCAATTTTCCCTTTTCATCTCATAGCACACCTCAAATATTACATTTTACCTTAACCCAACCTTTTTACCTAGTTTGACATTCTTGAAGATAAGACTGATTTTGTGTAACTTCTCTGGAGAAATCCTGAGGAATTTAGAGCCATAATGTGGAAAATTCCTGTAGAAACAAGGTGAACTGTCAGTTTATTTAAACAGAGTGAATGTTGTCTCTCTCTGTGCAACATTGCCCCTATCTGCCAGAGCTCCCTGTAGAGCCCAGAGCTCACTACATGACCCTAGCTGACTCTTTTTCAAGGGGAAAATTGAATAATTTTTTGTGAATACCTCTGGTGACCTTCTTGAGAATTAGCATTTTAAAGACCCTTCTTTGGAGAATTTAGAATAAAGTTTCAGATGAAAAGAACTGATAATGGAGGCCCTGTAGCTGTGCCTTGAGCCCCATGAAATGTGGCCCACTGAGACCATTTTCCCAACCCAGCTACATGTGTAAGTGCCCTGGGTCTCAGAAGCCTCCTGCAAACACCTTGAGATTGTCCACAGAAGTGGACCCTGCACCAAAGAGGGGACAGCAAGGTACATCAAAGTGTTAACTCTCTTAGTGGGCTGCTGTGAAGTCAGCCCGAACACTGACAGCGCAGTGTCTGGGGTTCCAAGGTAACTTTGCATGATTCCCCAGGCCTCTGGAAGACAGCCCTGGCTTCTCCCTTTTGGCATGTATCCCTGCAGCACCCCAGCTCCTAGGCTTTGCTGGGGACTCCACAGACCCTGGGTAAGCAATATCATAAGTTATCTGAAGGATCTTGTTATGGAGAAAGAGCCTGAGGTAGCAGGGTGTGGGAGTGTACATGTGTGTGCATATATGCGCGTGTGTGGCTGTGCACATGTTTAGGAGTTGCCCTGCCTCTGGCAAACAAGACACAACACACAAGGTCAGGATTATCAGATTGGTACACAGCCTGAAGTTGGAACAATGACTTCTGAGGATGCTTTGGCTTTAGCATATGTATGCTGCCCTGAGTCCTCCAAGGTCACATGGAATTTTTCAGGTTTCCCCACAGAGTCTGTGGTGTTCCCTGAGAATGCAGGATAGAAAGGACTCTGACCCCAGCTTGCAGCCCCTCCCTCAGCCCTGTCTGTGTGCGCCTAAGTCCCTGCCTTTGTCCTTGATGGTGTCCCTCTGCACCACTCTGTTAGGAGACACCCTTGCTCAGGGGCACCCATCTTCGGGCTGCCCAGGTGCCCCACCAGGACCCCCTTCTTACCCCTCACCACAGGCTTAGTGGATTGTGCTGTAATTGCCTATCCATCTGTTTTCCCCTGTCCCCTTCCCCTCCCATGCCCTGTCCCTAGGCCATAAGCTCAATGAAAATGAAGACTGTTTCTTTCTTGCTGTCTCCCAGAGCCTGGGACATGGCAAGAGCCTGGAGAAGGCTTTGCATAGCAAACGAGAGTGTGGGTGGTCCTTGCAGCCCACTGCTCCTCAGAGTTCCCCAGGCTCCCCTTGACCAGCCAGGCACTGCCATTTATGCGGCAGATACAGGCCCCAGGCCAGGACACCAACATACAGGATAGAAAGTGTCATGCAGAAGGTGTTCCTCCCCAGGGTGAGAATGTTTCCCATGAGTTGTAAACAATCCTCTCCTGTCTCAGCAGGTTCCTCTCCTACACTCTTCACTCCCATGGTGGTTTATTCATGCTAGGCATCTTTCCCACCAGCCTCCAGGATCCAGGAGAGAAGGGAAAGAGCTCCATGCTTGGCCTGCTGGGCTGCACCTTGGGGTTGTAGCCCTGGGCCTCATGCTTCCTCCCACCGGTCTCACCACAGGTGTTCGGCTTCTTCAAGGGCATGTCCTTCCCCCTGGCCAGCATTGCTGTCTACAACTCGGTGGTTTTTGGGGTCTTCAGCAACATGCGGAGGTTCCTTGGCCAGCACCACTGTGGGGAGCCTGAGGCTGGCCCTCGCCACAGCCTGTCTGACCTGTTCCTGGCCAGCATGGTGGCCGGTGTGGTCTCTGTTGGGCTTGGGGGGCCTGTGGACCTCATCAAGATCCGGCTGCAGATGCAAACACAACCAGTTCGAGAAGGTAAGAGGCCAGGGAGGTAGAACTGGTATCTGGGGACCTGTAATCATTTCCTAGGTGACTGAACCTGGAGGGCAATTTTTAGTATCAGTGTTATTGGGTAGGGCACTTATGTTATCATGCAATAGTATTGTCATTATCTTCTATAGCAGTAACTACTATTGGTCATGTATTACTCTGTGCCAGGAACCTGTTAAGAGCTCTGCATAGGTTCGGTTATCTCATCTTCTTCACAGTTCTGTTAGGCAAGTGCTATCATTACCTGTATTTTACAGATGACAAAAGTGAGGTTCCTACAGGCTAAGATACTTTCTCAAGAACAGGTAATCACTAACACATGGGGATCTTCTACATAATTGGGAGCTCTCAGTGCAAAATGAAAATGCAAGTGCCTTGTTCAAACCTGGATATGAATTTTATACTGGCTACAGCAGATCACCTACTCTGAACCAGATACCAATTCTCCCTCCCCACCAGGGCATGTGGGTAGCCTGGGCCCTGGGTGTTCCCGGGAAGTGCATCACTCCTTTGTGCCCATTGTCACAGTCAGCATGTGGGGAGATGCAAGACAACAGTGGGGGGTCACCAGGGAGACGGGGTAGGCACATATCTGCCTTCATCTACTGGATATACTGAGTCATGTCTTGGTACAGTTTAGTTTCTTCAACTGATTGCACCTCTGAGAAATATTTGAAACTTTCTGATCTGCCCCCCCTCACAGAAAAAACAAAGATGTAGAGAGATGAAGGGCATTGTAAGCAGACTTAGAACTCACACATCCTGACCCAAAGCCCTGTCCACTTCAGAAAAACTTTTGTTAGATTCTAGTACAGAGGGAAACTCTCTATAAGTCTAAAAATCCTTTGGGGTCCAGATGTTGGAAGAAGCTCAGGGATGAGGCTGCTTGGCTACTGAGAGCAACCTACTGTCTTAGTTATTTTTCTCATTACTAAGACAAAACGCCCAACACTCAAAGTTAAAGAGAGAAAGATTTATTTGGCTTACAGTTTGTAGAGGTTTCAGTCCACAGTCAGCTGGCTCCAAAGCAGATGGCATGGCAGAAGGGCATCACAGAGGACAAACAGTCCATGGCAAAGCAGGGAAGGCAGAAGGCAGCAAGCAGCAAGCAGCAAGCAAGTGACAAGTAACAGAGAACAAGCCTCTTTCTGTCCCTTATATCTTATCCAGGCTACCTGTCCTTAGGGTGGGCAGCACTCACACCCTTAATCCTAACATTTCATCCTTGATCCCAGCATCACACACCCTAGATCCAGCCATCTCCAAGAAGCCCCACCTATGGCTGCATGAGGCTTTGGAGGGACATCTAGATACAAGCCATAACACCTACCTTCTTCATTACATTCTCGTGGTGCCTCAAAGGGGAGGACCTAGGGGTAGGTGTGGCCTGTGTGCATGTGTACATTGTGCATGTTGTGTGGCTTCTTGGCTCTTGGGGACACTTTAGGGGGTACTGAGGACTAGCTAGAGACATCTGAAGCCTGGAGGAAGGGTGGATGATTAGCAGGGGAGTGACAGGGCCCAAGACTGGCCCCAAAGCTGGGCATGCAGCTCTTGGTCAATGTTAGGGAACTGAGAAGCCACCAACAGCAGCTGTTGATGATAAGTGCTCATGTACACCAGCCACGGTGTGAAGTGCTGTGCTCAAATCATCTTATTTGACATCCACCACAACAACGTGAGCCAGGCATGGTTATCATCTCTCTTCTTTTATCTAAGAAACAGAGTATGTACCTGCTGTGTGCCAGGCACAGAGCTACATGCTGGAGACATGGTAGTATAGTGAACAACAACAATGAAAACTCCATCCTGTCTTCTTCTTGGGCTGCTTCCAGCAGAGAGCCAGAGAGAAATTGGGTCACTACCATTTGTGACAGGTGGGGCTAGTGAGTGAGCTGTCAGGCAGGCTGCTCAGGGAGGGAGCAGGTTGGGAAGAGGGACAGCAGAAAGCAACATAGAAGCCAAGACTGCACATGCTCAGAGTAATGCTCAGGGTCTCCCAGGCCTGCCTCACCTGGAGTGTGGGAGGAGCATGGCCCACCTGGGCCAGGCACTGTGGATCTGCCCACCTAGGAAGCTCAGGCCCAATGAGGGCCTAAGCTCTCTGGGCAGTGAGGAAACAGGGACCCATGAACCCTCCTCTTCCCTCCCTGTGAGAGGTCCTGACAGCATCTCAGGAGAACAGGAATTCCCGGACTGTACTTCTTCACACCACCTGCTCCTGGCCTCAGGAGGCCATTTCATCAGGGGTGCCAGAAGGAAATCCCTTGAGGCAGTGACAGGAAATGAACACGTGTTTGTCTGTCCTTCCTAGGAGCCTGGCCTTCTGGGAGAACAGGGAGGTTCTGGATAAGAGTCTGGGAAGGGCCCATGAAGTTTGGAGTCCTCAGCACCTGAGCCCAAGGCTTGGCTCACAGATAAAACAGAGTTTCCACTATGGGGTGGAGGGAGGGTAGAAAGCACGACTGGAGGGCCCCCCTCAGTCACATCTACCAGCCTGTTTCCTGGCTTGGCAGAATGGTCACCACTGTGAAGGCTACACAACCCTGTTCCCTGAGCCCTTGACCTGTGCCAGGCATAGGGCCAAGAGCTTCACTTTCACCTCATCTTCACCACACCCCAATTCTTGGGACTTCAGAAAGGAAAAGCTGAGGCACAGAAAGCTTCCATAACTTGAAGTTTTTGCCTTAGGGTGAGGTAGGGCAGAGATGCTGATCCAGGAGGCCCTACTCTGAGCCCAGAGATGCTTCTGCCCCAGGACTTTATAGAAGCTAAGGCTACAGCAACTTTGGTGTCCTGGGCCACCTGAGCCTTTGCACAAAAGTTTCATGCATTAGGCCCAGGGATTTAGCTCAGTGGCTTCGTGCCTGCCTTGCAAGTGCAAGGTCCTGTGTTCGATCCCTGGAACCAAAAAAGAAAAGAAAAGAAAAATTCATGCATTAAAAACAGCTTGAAACTTTGGGAGGAGTTGGGCTGGGAACATGGCTCCAAAATGATATTGCTCAAGAAATGGGTACAGCTCCTGGTCTCCCAGGGAAAATAGATCTGAAGTGCATGACCTTGGGGTGCTCTCCCTGCACAGCTCTTCCCCACCTCCTGCCAAGGCTTCTTGGGGGAGGCCTTAGGGTACCACACGTCCAGGCAGTCAACTCCTGGGGAAGGGGTGGGAGGTGGGCAGAGGGGCACCAATCAGTATTTTTTTTTCTGGGAATCTCTCTGGAAAAATGAGTTCTCTCTTAGGAAATGAGTTCTCTCTAGGCCAGGAAAAGAAAATTCAAAGACTAATTGGGACAAGAGCTATAACATCAGTGAGCAGAGGTACCCAGGAAGTGTGCCCACTACCACTTTTGTTGAGAGCCACAACTCTCCCACCACCCTATGTTTTCCTCTTAGAATTGAAATAAAAGTGCAGGACACATTTCACCATCTGCTGCTCCCTGCTGTGAAAAGCAGTGGCTCAAACACCATGTCCCAGCTTCAGTGCATAGGAGTGGTGGCTACTGGTGAGCTGAGCCCCATTCATCCAAGGGGGCAACCCTGACTCTGCTCCACCTGATTGTTGTCACGTGGCCTGGTGTACTTGGAGCCTCTGAATTTTTAGAGACTATGTAAAGAGATGCTCATGTGAGATATTTCAGTTGGAAATTGTATGGTAATTCCATTTAAAACAACCCGTGTGAACTAAAAGAATAGGGCTGGGGCTGGGGCTGGGGTCAGCTTGTTTGCGTCTGTTCCAGGTCAGGCCCTGACTGTGGGTTGGCTTTGCTCACAGGGACGTTTCCAGGCAGCCTTGAGCACAGATTGTGGGACTTATTGCTTGGTCTGCGGTTTTAAAGCTACCAGTCCACTTCCAGGGTGATGACCACATGACATGGGAGACACAGCTCCATATTGAAGCCAGGTGTCAGAGGCCTCTGGCTTCTCTGCTTCAGGACATGTGATAGGTGACCTGGAAGCCACTTTGAGGTAAAAGCCCAGCTCAACTTGTTGACAGACTGGCAAATAGAGAGCTAGTGCTTGTTCATTGGTGGTGACCCATGATTACAAATTTACAAACTGCAGGACATCGAAGGGAGAGGGAGAAAATACCCATCCACCCAAATACAACCCAGAATGGACACACACTACTGACATATTAATGTGTCCCATTTTTCTGTTCTATGTACTTACGTTAAATATTTTAAGGGGTCATACTTATGCTACATAGCCAATTTTAAATCCTTTTGAACTCAACATTATAACAGAAACATTTATTGTTAAGATCAAGTATATAATAGAAACATTTTCTGTCATTAAAATGGCATAAAAATTAATTAAAATATGTGGTTCTATGGTGTGGATATTAAATGTTCCCTAAAGGCTCATGTGTTGAAGCCCTGGTCTCCAGTGAAGCAGTGCCCAGAGGTGGGGCTTTGGAAGGGGCATTGGATAGTGAGGCTCCGGCTTCATCTGTGGATGAATCCATGGACAGATTCATAATTTGATGGCATTATTGGGACCCGATGGAAAATTAGGAGGTGGGGTTGTTTGAAGGGAATGGGTCATGAGGTTGTGAACTTGGGGACTGTATCTTGTTTCCAGCTCCCCCTCTTTTCTCCTTCCCCTTCCTCCTTCCTTCCCTCCCTCCCTCATACCTCTCTTTGTTTCTCAAATGCCATGAGGTGAGCAGCTTTTCTCCATGGTGTTCTGCCTCAGGCCCAAAGCAATGGAACCAGCAGACCACAAACTAAAACTTCTGGAGATGTGAGCCAGAATAAGCATTTCCTCCTTTAAGTCGTTTTTCCTTGGGTATTTTGTCACAATGGTCGAACTCTAACACAGATGAGTACTTCTAAATCTGCATGTATAATACTCCACCAAACACAACACACACACACACACACACACACACACACACACACACACTGAGAGGGTAAGTAGCATATGTTGAGAATTTGGTTTCTGGCATTAGACTACATGTTGTAATATTACCTACACCAAGGCAAGAAACTCTGGATGATTTATCTAACATAATCAGTTTACATATCCATAGAGCAGACATAACAATAGTAGCTATTTCCTCGCTGAGATGGAATTGGATGACATGTCATACATGGAAGTCTTGGCACTATGTCTAGTATACTAAAAATGTGAAATAAGTGTTAGCTGTACTACTAGTAAGTATATTATTTAACAATCTTCCTACTGGTGAACGTTTGAGCTGTTCGCAATTTGTCTTCTCCCCCAAATAGTGATGTGATCAGCAAATCTGTTTATAAAGAATTGCCTTCATTTAGGATTATTTCCCTAAATGTGTGGGCTTTTTGACTCATGAGTGGGTAAAGGATGTGGCCATGTTTAAGATTCTTGGTACATGTTTTGAAATGGTTATTCAGAAAGGGTTTGCCAGGTCACATGGGCAGTTGTTGTAATTTAAAGGGAACTTCCACTTGGTGCTGACTCCCATTACACAATGAAAAACAGTTACCCCTCAAAAAAACTCTTCCAGATTCCCAGAGATATTCTCTGGGACCTCGGCCATCTGGCAAGGACACAGGGCTGGCCTGGGTTCCATGGAGTGTGCTTTTTACAGTGAAGAAATCCTCCTTTTAAACACTAACTTTGTCTGAGCATAAGCCTACCTGAGTGTCCTGCTGGGCCTGGCTGGAGGTCAGGCTGGGTCCTGGGGACCAGCAGTCTTCCTGCTGTCCAGGCCAAGTCCCATCCTAGAGGCCAGTGGTCAAAGCCACTCACTCCTCCCCCATTGGGAGCTCTCAGGTCTCTGTTTCCATCAAAAGTCTAATTGAAATTCAGATCACGAGGCCCTCACATAAAAGAGGGCAGAGTTTGGAGGAACAGAGGAGGACTTGGCGTTAATTGTGTGTCCACCACTCTAATCATTCACCAGGCCCAGATGCAAGCAGGGGCCGTGAGTTACTTCCATTACTCACAAGCGCTTCCTGAGCCAGGTGGAGTGGATAGAGCAGGAGTGCTGGAGGTACAGCCACTGCTTTCAGGGATCTCAAGTCTAGTGGGAGTCAGATGTATACAAAAATGAGAAGGACCCCGTGGAAAGCTCTGGAACTCCTGACTCTGGCTCTATGGGTCAGGAAGGCTCCAGAGAGGAAAGATCTATTGATGAGGTCTTTGAATTTGGGTGGGATTTAAAGGTGAGGTCATGAGGTAGGGGGTGTTTGATACTGAGAGAGCAAAGTAGGGTAAGGTCCAGTGGCAGGAGAAGGCAGGCATATAGAAGGATGAGGGAGCTATTTATAAAACACAAGGATGGTAGGAGGTTGGAGAGATGCAAAACAAGTTGTGATGAGCTTGGATTTCTTAGCTGAGGATGGGCTAAAAATCTGCTTAGTAGACAGTGAAGCAGCTTGGACACCATTATGGCCCCACCAGTGGTGTGCCATAGTAAGATGGATGTGACCTATGACAGGGGTAGGAGCATGGCAGGAATCATAGAAGTGGGTAAGTTGACATGGAGGCTGCTGCCCCAGCCCAGAGCCACAGGCTTAGGAACAGGGAGGAGTGGAGATCAAAGGCATTCATGGTGCAGAACCAACAGGGCAATCATGAGGAACAGGCAGGTGAGAAACACATCAAAATTGACCCAGAGAGACCTAGGAGGCAGAGCCAAATGGGTACAGAAGGATTTCTTTTCCAGTGAGCAAGAAGGAAAGGGAAAATTTAGAGATTTTTGAGGGGAAGGAGGAAAGAAGTTGAAAGGATGATTTCAGAAGGCCTGGCTCCACCATATCAAAGATGATCTGGATGAAGAATGGGGGACACCTTGTAGCCAGGATTTGAGGAAAAGAGGGCCTTAAATTTCAGGCCATGCCAAGAGAAAGCAAACTGTCCTGAGTGGTAAGGGGCCACTTAGTGGTGAGGGCCCTTTGAGGGGTCAACTAAGCAGGGAGGATCATCAAATCTGCTCCAGAACGTGAAGCTAGTTGAGCACAAGAATCTGTATGGTGACAAAATGGGTCAAAACCATTTCTCTGGTTTCCCTGAATCCTCAGAAATGCCCAGCTGGGAAGTTAACAAATTGTGCTTCTCAGGCCCTGATTATATCAGTTTGTCTCTTTGGCAACCTAGTTTTATTATTACTATACAGATATGTCAGTGCCAGGAGGGTTAGTCTTGGGGAGGAACTAGTGACTGGACAGGAATGCAAATCCTGTGTGCTTCTAATTCTGGGCTCTTTGTACTAAAGCACCTGCCTACTTTGGATCCTTCAGATTTTTTTGTTTATTTGTTTGTTTTTGGTACTGGGGATTGAACTTAGGACCTTGCACTTTCGAGATAGGCAGTGGCACCACTGAGCTAAATCCCCGGCCTGGACCCTTCAGATCTTGAGGAAACTGCTGGGCTCTTTAGGAAAAGGAGCTAGGAAAGAGCTTCCTAGTCAGTGACACCCTGAGGGTTCCACAACTTGCTTATGCCTAAATCCAAGCCAAAGAGGTTATAGCCAGCTGGTGTGCTAAGGTTGTACCACTGTGTTACTGAATGCCTCAGTAGCATCTTAGGCCAGTGCTATCCATACTTTGGAGTTTTCTTTTCATTAACTAAAGCTTCTGGCCCAAGGATCAGTCTTTGGGTTGAATTAATTCTGAGACTAGAGCCTTTGGGAGGCTTTGGTGCTGGACTCCCACACCCTCCCCGCACACACCAACCGGACGTTCCCATGTTCATGGAATGATGCTGAGCTGCATAGGGCCCCAGGCACTGGGTCACAGCATTTGAGACAGGCCACAGAGTATGATTCTCCTCATCAGGAAACTCATTGCTTCAGGGAGTGCAAAACCAGATGTTTAGAAAATAGCATCAAAGTCAGATGCCCTCACACACACTCCTAGAAAAGTTCTTTCAGAGACATCTGGCTTCAAAGCTAGCTTCTGGCCCAGGCGATAGAGCCAGAGGAGTTGAGGGTGAGGGCTTGGAGGGGTTCTGTTTAGAACTGCAGGGACCGTTCTCCACTCCTAGGGGAAAGTGAGGAACAGGGTGGGGCCAGTTCCATTGACTTGGAACACTGTGCCACAAATTCCAGAAAATTAAATACATTTCACTTTAGAAGAAGACCTACCTGATGTCGATCCTTGTGCACTCCTGTGATTAAACTTGAAATGTTTGAGAACAGTAGGTTGGGAGTCAGCAGATCAATGTGAGATGAGTACTGATCCAGCAGCCTGCAATCGGCTTCAGGGCCTTGGACAAGTGACATTTAAGTCCAAAGAGTTTAGTTGCACATTTCTAAGAGCTACTTTCTAATAATGTCCCAAATCAGCTTTTAAGAAGTTTAATTTTTGCCAACTAAAATTAGTCCACTGCTAGAATTATCAAGAAGTCTGATTCAGCACTTCCCTGCAGCTAGCTGCCAGGCTCCTAGACTGCACCCTGAGGCCAAGCGATAGACAGCTTGGCACTACACAAGTGATTGTTGTTTTCCGGTAAAAAATCAAAGCTCTATTGTTTATTCATCAGCAGGGATATCTTGATCCTGTCACAGTTTTCCAGTGCTTATGTTCTTGCTACTATTTAAAAATAATTATTGGTGTAAATTCATCTTTTTAGGTTTTTTTGTGACCTTGGGCTAACCATTAGTAGTACGATGCTTTTTTATTTGGGCCTAGAATTACAATGACTGAATTGATGACATTGTGCTTTGTGGCCCCAGTGTAAATCATCCATACCACTGTTGCTAGTGTAGGCGAATCCATAATAACCACTGCCCCAGAGAAGTTCACATCTCAAGAGTACCACCTCTTTGGTAGCATGGAGTTCTTTTCCCTTGTGGATCAGGGTAGTAGGCTGTGGAATCTGAGCACTGTCTAAATGGACTCTGACCAAAACAGTTTGCTTCCAGTGTAAGAAGTGATTTCATGGCAGGGTGCAGTTCTATTGGCATGCAATTCTTAGAATTCATAAACTATGTAGTTAAGAGCTATAGTTTTTATTGAATGTAAATTTTACTTCAATTTAAAAATAAGTTAATTTAAACAAGGATAGAAGGCCAGAGGAAGCAAAGACCAGGATCTCATGACAGTGATTTGTTTTCGTGGGACTAGAGATAAGAATTAAGAATAGAGAAGAAATCCAGCCAAGAATCATAACCTTGAGGTGATAACAAGGAAACAGCGGACAAAATCTGGGGGAGAGATGCTCTGTTAACAAGAAGCAGGGTGTTGGACTCTGAAAAACTGGTAGTGTCATAGAAAAAATACAAGGAAAGGCTATGGAAATAGTCTTGATGATGCAAATAGTCCAGATTAAAATACTGCATTCTTTACTGGAGGGGAGTAATGCTATATTTATATATCATGAGGTCAAATGAAAAATGATAGTAGATTTGATAAAAGTGTTATTAATGTAGATGTATGAGATGGGTAATTCTACTATGGTTACATTAAGATAACATGGGCCAGGGATTTAGCTCAGTGGTTCCGCCTCCTGCCTTGCATGCACAAGGTCCCGAGTTCTATCCCTAGTAGCCCCCCCCCAAAAAAAGACAACATTTCTTCTCTTAGGAAATATATTCAGAAATATATGTATGTATATGCAAAGAATTTCCTTATTACTTGTCTTAGGAAGAAAAAAAGTACAGGCTTAGTTCTCATTTGGGACTTTTTGACAAAACAAGTTTAGCTGTTGTGTTTTTCCAACATCTCTACCTCCATACAAGAAACGTTTGATCTGGACACTGTCTCTCAATCAGTAACCCCTGAAAGCCACATCCTACCATAGTTGGAGGGGATGAGGCAGCTGAAGGAGTTTCAAGGACTTTGCAGTTGCTGTGGTTTGGATAAGTGTCCCCAGTGACCCATAAGTTAAAGGTTTGGTTTCCAGGTTGGTGCTATCAAGAGTGATAGAACCCTTAGCAGGTGGGGCCCAGTGGGAGGTATTCAGGTTATTGGGATGCATCCTTCAAGGCTTGCATCCTTGAAGGGGATATCAGAATCCCAGCCACTTCCTCATTCTGTCTTGCTCTCTGGCTGATGACATGAGCAAGTTTGCGCTGCTATGCATTCCCACCATGGTGCCTGCCTTGCCACAGGCCAAAAATAGTGAGGCCAATGGATTTTGAAAGGAATTTCCCAAACTGAGGCAAAATCAACCTTCTCTTTCAAGTATTTTGTTATAGTGATGGAAATCTGACTAATGCAATAATATAAACTGGGGTCAGCACAGAGCTGTGTCAGCATCCTGGTGACTATGATCTCCATGACAATCATATTGCCTTAATAGTCACAAATGGGTAGTTCTTGAGCAATTAAAAGCTAGATTGTTTATATTACATACTTAGGAGGATATAAGAAAATTTCCTTATTGCTTACCCTGGAGAGAAATGGAAAAAAAAAACTCCACAAGTCGACAAGTCCAGTAGGCAGTTTAACTAGTGTTTTTTCAACATCTGTACCTCTGAACAAGCCAATCATTATCTGTCTTTTGATGAGTAACTCCTGAAAGCCATATTATATCCACAGCTGATTCATGAAAACCTTGACTCCTATTCAGGTCAGTGTTGGCTGGTGATGAAAGCAGCCCAGACAAAGTTTATGCAGTAGGATAATGACCTTGAATCTGTCTAATGGCAAAACTTCCCTGGGTGACATCATGGATTTGGGAAAAGAAGGGCTGTCTAATGGCCTCTTGGTGGGCTTTTTGGTATATCTGATCTTGCTCGGAGGAGACTTGTGCCCCAGTGTGACTTTCATTCCTGCTCACCTTCTATGGGACGCACTGTGGAAGAAGAATGGAAATGTCAAGGCTCAGTTTCCCGTCTGCGCTGTGGTTGACCAACTATGGTTGGCAGTGTTCCTTCCTTTCCCTCCAGAGAGATGGAAACACAGGAGGAATTGGTTCAAGCACACTTCCTAGGCATATTCAATCCCCTCACTCTCACTTCACCCACTTCTGGGAAGAGTTAAAGTGCAGGCCCCCTTTTACTCTCAAATCTCCGGTTGGGACTGTGGAGTCATGAAGCTGAATGTTTGATCCTAACTTTTCATCGATGGGATATTTGGGAGACTTGAAAGTCCAACTAATGCAATGAAAGGCTACTGCTGCCTGTTTGCAGAGTGTGTGATACCAAGTTGGGACACTGTATGCAGCAAATTAAGCCCAGGTGGCAAAACAGCCATGTGATCACAGACATATTTTATTCTGTTTCTTTCCCAGTCATGTTATGGTAGTTCTTTGAGAAGGGAGTGCTGAAAGAGTCACTTTTTGTGCACTGGGACTGGGAGGTCTTTCTGGCCAGGAGTTAAAGCTGTGCTAATGGCTCAAAGCAGAGGAGAAGAGAAGCCTCAGGGGCAGCAAGAAAGAGGTCTGACTAAGTGGGAGACAAAGCCTCTGCTGGCTACAAGAAGCTGTCAGCATAAACTATAATCTGTCGGCCCAGACTCCAAGGTCAGAAAGGAGACAGCAGCCCTGGGCCCCTGTACTTTGAAGGGCCAATGGCTTCAGTGCTACCCTACGGCTGTTTTAGGGTGCAGCCTAACCAGGGCTGGAGTGAGTCAAGGAGAACATGCCCAGTCTTCTAGTCACTGCATCCAATTCACACCAGCCACTTTGCTCTCAGTAATCATCATCTGTCCATCAGTTACTGAGCCCCTACAGTATCTTAATAACCACACTGAACACTTAGCATGTGTAACCTCATTTATACTCATGGCAGCCTGTCCCTTTTTTAAAGATAAGGAAATAGGTTTTGAAAGTGCTGACCTGACAGGGTCAAAAAGTTATAAGTAATGGAGGTAGGACAGCCCCAAATCTCATACATTTTTGCCACAGAGTATAAGTAGGCATACATATGTGTATGCACACAAACACACACACACACACACATACACACAGAGTATGTTAGATTTTCCAGCTTCTTCAAGAAAAAGTTTGGTGTGGCTTGTGTAAATAGCCCTAGGCATTCTGCAATCACTTCTGCTTAAAAAGATGAAGTGATAGTTGACCAGAAAGCTCTGGGAATCCTAAGGGAGCTTGGGCCTCATTACCTGGCTAATATTATCTCTAACATGGCTGTGTAGATTAGTAGAGGCTTCTTTGGGGGCTTCAAAATCCTAGTAGGAGCTGCCAAAAAGGTCAGAAGTTTTGACAAAAACCAGTGGGCCGTGACTGGGTACTGTCACTGGGCTGGGATGGCTGCAGTGGCAGGAAATGGTCAATCTTTTACTCTCCTGGCTCACTTGCTATTTTCTCCCCTCTGCCTTCACAGCCAATCTAGGTTTGAAATCCAGAGCAGTTGCCTTTGGCGAGCAGCCAGTGTACCAGGGACCGGTGCACTGCATTGTAACCATCGTGCGGACTGAGGGCCTGGCTGGTCTGTACCGGGGGGCCAGTGCCATGCTGCTGAGAGACATCCCAGGCTATTGCCTCTACTTTATCCCCTATGTGTTCCTGAGTGAGTGGATCACACCCGAGACCGACACAGGGCCCAGCCCTTGCACCATGTTGCTGGCAGGTGGTGTGGCAGGTAAGGGCGGAAGTGGCTGGAGCCCTATCCCTGGGAATCCATTGTGGCAGGACAGTGACAGAGCCTGCCATGCCCTTCTCAGCTCTCAGGGAGGCAGGACTCATGCAGCCACATGTGCACCAGTTCCTCCTTAAGTCCTCACTCTGTACCGGGCCCAGACAGGCAGAGGAAGAGCTACGGATGGGGGAATGGCCCCACATCCTCTCATCCCCTTCCCTTTAGGGCTATGGGATGCAGTCCCTATGTGGGTTTATGGCCCTTTCAGGCAACAGGTGCATTTTGAGCACCTACTCTGTGTCAGGCACTGGTGAGCTTGTGGGAGGAAATCTGTTCCATGTTTTGCATTTCTTGAATATTGGTACACTATGAACCTTTCCTTTTAAAATGTTTTATTAGTACATGTTTTATTAGTACATAATGATTGCATTTATTGTGGAGAGTTGGCACACATACATAACACATCTTAATTCTTTTTTTCTTTCATCCCCTACCCCTCCACTGCCTCCCTGCTCCTTCCAACTCTTGGTGCCCTTCCCACTGGCACAAGCTCTATTTTCATAGTTTCCCCTCAATTCTTTTTTTCCATTCTCTTTCCCTCCCCTTCTTCACCCTTTCTCTGTCTCTTGTTCCCCTATCCATTTGAATAAGATCCCCCTACTTCCTATTTGTCCATCGTCTATTTGACTCTTTATTTACATATAGATTGAGTTTCTCATTTAAGAGAAACCGTGCATAAGGTTGCACTACAAACAGTTCTAATATAAGGGTTTCATTAGGCCTGTAAGAGTGCAATCAATCTCCCCATTTTACATATGAGAAAACTCAGGTTCAGAGATACTAAGTAACCAGCCCGAGGTCCTGCGGCTAGTACAAACAGTGCAGCGGGGATTCTGAAGTCAGAAAGACCCAAGTTCAAACCCACGTGTGCTCATTTTGTGACCATGCTTTGTTGCCTAACCTCCTTATTCAGAATCCTGCACTTCATCCATATTTCATTTTGGGTCAAGGTCAACATCCCTGCAGTGGTTTTCCAGGCCCTCTCTGATTTGACTCTCTGTTACTCTCTCACTTCATGTCTGCTTCTCCCTTTGCTTCCTCTGCTCTAGCCATAATGTTCTCTTTGCTACAACTTGACCATGCCCTACTCTCTCCTCACCACAGGGCCTTTGTACTTGCTATCACACTCTTTGGATTTAATAATGTGGAGGTCATTGGGCATTTTGATGAGAGTCATTTCGGTGGAGAGAAGAGTGTTAAAAATCTGACTGAAGTGGGGTCAAGAGAGAATAGGTTGAAAGAAATTGGAGAACTCAAGTGTATAAAACACTTTTGGGGAGTTTTGTTGTGCTGTAATGAGAAATTGGGACTGGAGCTCTAGTCAGAGAAGTCTATGGAAGTCAAGAGAAGATTGCTTTACAACAAGGTGGATGTCACATGTGTGGTGCTGATGGGAAGGATCCAACAAAGAGAAGACAATCTTTAGTCCTCTCCATTCTCCTTCTAACCATCATCATTAGTAGTTATGCTTTAAAACTCATGCCAAACACAGCACAAAGTCCAGTCTCAGCCACCAAGCAATAGTGATCCCTTGTGCACTCATGCATCAAGAGGCCCCTCCCTTGCCTCCTCCCACTAGGAGTCCTGCAAACACTGACTTGCTCAGAGTACAGGTTCCCTCTGCTCTCTTTTCTACTGAGATCAGGTGCAAGTAGCTTGGCCAGCACATCAAATTTTATGATGCCCCTGATGAGGCTGAGGGACACAGAGGGCCCAGGGCAGCAGCTGAGAAAGTAGCCTGTTATCCTGGCAGATGGAGGAGAGGCTCCAGGTCCAGAGAGGTTCCCAGAGGGCTGTGGGCGGGAAGCTGGAGAGGCTGGAAGTCAGCAGAGCAAAGGGCCCAGGGCAAGTCACTTTCTCCTTTGGGAGTTGCAGGGCAGTGATTACAAAATCTAACAAACCATCTGTCCTGGACTTTGACAGTGATTTGTTTTTTCTCCCCACCCAAGCAAGTGTCAATTTCTGTGTTTGTACAATAAAGTGGCCTTGTTTTCCTAGTCTTTTAACGTCACAAAAGTGCTTAAACTGAGGTACCTACGCTTATCCAATGAGGATGACCCAGTGATATGTGGACCCAAGATTCTCTTCTACATATTTGGGCAATAGATTTAAAAAATAAAAATAAATAAAAAGCCAGTCTCTGATCATGTTTTGCTGATGCTTCTTGATGAGCAGCCTGTCTGCACATGTTTGTTTAGCTTCTCCATACTCAGAGAAAAGCCTGCCTCTGGGAGCTGCACAACCCCAGCAGGATGCCTCACCTCCAGCTCTCTCTTCCTGGGAAGGTGCTGAGCAGCTGTGGAGGCTGTGACTGTCTCACCAATAATGTCATCACGTGCCCAGCACTGGCTGAGGACTAGGCCACGCTTGAGGTTTCTCAGGCATCAAGTCATCGTTCCTCATAGCAGACTCGGGGAGAGAGGCCCTGTACTCCATTTTATAAATATTGGGCCCTAGGCTCAGAGGAGGTAGGAGACTCACTGAGTCCCCCAGTGAGTGCAAGGAAGGATGGGAAACAGACTCTGCACATCCTAACTCCAAGCTCTGTCCTCTTCCCTCGGCTGCGTAAGGAGTTCAGACAGACAGAAATCCTAGGGAGGCCAGGCCCTAACCTAACCTAAGCCCCACCCTAACACCTGTGCCTTTCTCTCTCTGCAGGAGCAATTTCCTGGGGGACAGCGACTCCTATGGATGTTGTGAAAAGCCGACTCCAAGCAGACGGGGTTTATTTAAACAAATACAAAGGTGTCCTGGACTGTATATCCCAGAGTTACCAGCAGGAAGGCCTTAAAGTAAGCTCTCAGCAGGCCTGTGGAGTTGCCTGGGGTGGTGGTTCAGATATCTGGGGACGTAACACTCTAAGGAAGGGGGCTGGGAGCCTGAGGTGCTGGCAGTTACCACAAGCAGGTGCCACACCATGCACTTCACCTGAGTGGTCTTGTCCAGTTCTCACCTCTCCCCACAGGAGGAGGTAGGGCTGGGAGGCTCAGAGAGACAGACAGAGGCTCACATAACTGGTGCTTGGTTGGGACAGGGTCAGGACTGACATCTGTGGTTGCTGCAGTTTGCTTCCTCATTAGCATAGGAGAGGCAGTCCTGTGCCCCTCCTCCAACTGACTGGGTCCAGAGCCACCTTGCGTCTTTCCTGCCCCTCAGTCAACTCTTCTCACTGGTTCCATGCCCCCTGAGTTGCCTTCTGCTTTCGCATCTCAACCAAGTCCAGGCCCCATCACCTCTGGACTCAGCCATGGAGGGAGCTCTGAGCTGGCTTTCCAGGCCTTGTCATTCTATTCTCCCCACTAAAGAGCTAAAGAGCTTAGCTTAAACACACTCTTTCCTCCAAATTATCCCAGAACAAAGACCAGAATCCCCTTTTCCATGTCCATAGTTATAAACAAATTCATCACCCTCCGGAGAAAACATCCTTCTTGTTTTTCCTCCATGGGACACCTTGTGGTCTTAGCATGGCTCTTAGAGTCAGTAGTCTTGGGTTCAAGGAGAGGACCAGCTATCTGTGAGCTGGGATAATCCAAGCAAGTGGATCTCTCCGGGCCTCAGTTTATCCAAGGATGCTCATTCCTACCATGAAGGACAGGGGTGTTTGTGAGTTAAATGAAATTAGACATAAAACGTGCAGTTTCATGGATGACCCATAGGAAGCATTTAGGAATGTTTGGTATTGGTGTTAGTGGTATCAGTATTACTTTCAGTAATGTCTGTGCTGGCACTGAGCCTGGACCTCTTCCCCCGGCTGCCTCCCCTGGAGCCCTGCAGATGACTCTCCTCGTCCTTCTAGACCCAGCACCCCTGTCTCCAGATGCCAGTCTGCCTCTCCTGTCCCCAAGTCTCGTTTCCTCACACCACTGTGGAGGACAGCACTCTCATACCTCCTCTTCTTATAGCAGTATCTTGGAGTCCCATTCTATGCCCTCCCTAACTTGAGGAAAGGTCTAGAATTCAGGATGACTCAGTGGAGGACAGCTAACATGCTGTGTGAAAAGGCAAGATCCAAACAACCCCAAAAGCTTGGTCCAAAGGCCCAATCTAAAGGACAGAACTACCAGAAGTCAATGTAATTTCCAGTCCTTAGTATTAAAAATCAGTTGTATATGTGGCCGGGGTTTTAGCTCAGTGGCACCACACCTGCCTCGAAAGCACAAGGTCCTGAGTTCCATCCCTGCTACCGGAAAAAAAAATCAGTTGCATATGTAGAGGATGGGCAATCTGATTTGACAAAGGTTCCTATAGAAAATTCCTGAAGGCTTCACCTTTCATTATTAATTTGACAAATGCCTATTTTTAGAACACCTGGTGTGTGCCCAGTGTAGTTCTAGGAGCTGGAGATAGAGCAGTAAAAAAAGAAACAAAGCCTGGGTTCTGATAGAGCTCACTATCGGTGAGCATTAACAGAAGTACAGTGAGTAGGGTAAGGGAGATAGCAGCCTGATCACATCACTGCTGGACTGTGACATGTGCTTCTGGTCACTGCTCATTAATTAAGATACTGACATTGCCCAGAAAGAGGACCGGGAGCAGGACATCATAGTGTGTGAAGAAAAGATGACCACTCTGTTTAGGAAAAAATCTGTTGTTAGAGGGAACTTCATTTCTGTCTGTGTTTAAGATGGGTAAACTTGAGGCTTTTCTGTTTTTATTTCAAATTTGTTTGTTTTTGTTTTTTTATCAAGAAGCTCTTTGGTAGACAGGTGAAGCCTAGGTATAGCTTCAGTTGATTTTTTGTTTGAGTGTTTGTTTTTTAGCAGAAGTATAGTTTGTGATTCAACCAACAATTATGAAGGGACACAAAAGGGATTCAAATTGGACGTTGTCTTTTTACTTGAAGTGATCTTTTTTATTTCCCAAAATATTAATGTGTCATTATTCAAAAAAACTATACAAGTGAAATATATTGTTAATATTATTTCCTCCAAAACTTACTGTCCTTCAGAAAAAAATAAAGTCCTACCAGGCAGCTGAGGTAACAATCTTAATCTCAATAGGGTTTGGTCTAACAATGGTGGTGAGCCTATGGCACGCATGCCACAGTGGGCTGTTTGTAGCATTAAAAGCTCTAAAAGATTCACCATCCCTGGTCTATAATGTTTATTCAGAGACAGGCTTTAAGTAGACATAGCAGTGTTTAGCTTGATGAATCACCTCACTGGCCACATGTTCCAAGATTCACTTTTTAAAATTGTTGTTAGTTGATTAAAATAGAGTCAGGGTATGGTGGCATGCACACTCTAGGAAACTGAGGCAGGAGGACTGCAAGTTCGAACTCAGCCCACGCAACCTAACAACTTAGAGAGACACTATCTCAAAAAAAAAATTAATGGGGGGTAGGGGAGGGGTGGTTTCTGGGGATGTAGTTCAGTGCAAAAGCCCTGCTTTCAATCCCAAGCTCTGCCTCCCCCAAATAGATAATAGGTGAATATAGACAACTTCCAAAGGCATGAGAGGACATACTGTCTCTAAGTCATTCCTGTGGCCCTCATTCTTCAAAGGCACTTACCAGTATGAATTTCACAGCAATATTCATGCCACGTACATGTATGAGTGTATATTTATGTAAGTTTCTGTATATGAATGTTTTCATATAAACACAAGTAGTAATGCATGTTCCACCGTCCTGGAAACTTGGTTTGTCTCAAAGACAGTTTCTAGCGGCAGCCGCAGCAGCAGAAGGAGGAGCCACCATCGCCCCCTGCTGGGGACAGGGGCATGGACTCTGCTCTCTGAAGCTCCAGTCCCCATGTTTTGCACTGTGGCTCTGGGAGTAGGCACAGAGCCCTGCCTCATCATCATCCAAGTGGTTCTCATCTTCCTACAGAAGAAGGGCTGGGAGAATCCGAAAGGAGTAAGCCAGTACCGTGGTGCACAGTCTGAGTCACCCTCTGTCACTCACTGAAGGATGTCCAGGGAAGCAGCCTTTGTGATGACCTGTGGGTCATTCATTGCAAGAGAAAAGAGAAGAATGGCCTGGCAATCTGGGACCCATTTTTTGCCCACTGTGGGGCATGACTCCTCCCTGGATAGTCAGGATCTGAAATGAGGAGGCTGGAGGTGCGTCTTGGTATCTTTTAGCCCCATCGACATGGCTGCACTGTAGGGTTTGTGACTGTGTTGAGGTTGGTGAGAGATGGAGAGCAACATCTGTAGGTAGACAAGCGTCCTGAGACACCAGGGTTTGTTAAGGGATTCTGTCTCTCAGAGTCCGGTGACCTCTCCCCCACCACCCTGAGACTGTTCTTTTCTCATATGCAAGAGTTTGTTAATTTCCCCATTTATCCGTTGACTCACTTTATGAGATTCTGTAGATCTGTGCTGGACCAAGTACTGGCAGGCACTGGGGACTCAGAAGGAATCCATCCCCAGAGCTCTGCTCATGGCCCTGGGGTGGGGTGAGGGGAAAACAAGTCATGGGTGATGGGTGAACAGAATAGAAAGTGATGTGATGGGGAAGACGCAGGGTGCACAGAAGGCCACAGGCTACAATCCACCTTGGGGCAGCCATGGGAGGGTGGACAGAGGCTGTGAGCCTTCTCTGGGGAGTATGGAGGTAGAGGGCATCAGAGGAGGCCCAGGGGTGGGACAGAGCTGGCTGCCAGAAGGAATGACAGGTGGTCAGCTCGCCCAGACTCTCACATATGGAGGCATCCCCCACAAAGTGCAGGGCTGGGGCACATGGGTTCTTGTAGGCCAAGGAGGGTAGGGACTTGATCCTGGGCAGCAGGGAGCCATGGAGGCTTCATGAAGACAGATTTGGCCTGGGGACTGTGTGTTCTGGGTAAAAGACAACAGGTCTGCATGTTGTTTGCCCCTTGTGGGCCCCACAGCCCAGCAGGCCTCAGATGCTGGAGGGAGGACTGTTTGTGGGCCAAAAGGTCCCATTCCAAGCTGGACCCTCCTGGCTCAGCCTCACAGAGCATGCCTGAGCCAAGCCGATACCCGCAGGCTGCCTCTGTGGGCACCAGCATGGAATTTTCCTCCTGGAGTTTGACCCAGTTCCTTGCTGTTACTCAGTCATTCTGGGTGAGCTTGAGGAATTCCAGAAACAGACATTGCAGAGGAGTGCTAAGGTTACCGGGAGCCCGCCCACACTCTGCCTGCATGGCTCCAGGCTTTGACTCTGCCACTAATCCACCTTGGCAGATCCTGGTCCATTGACTCCTTTCCTGGGCCAAGTTGCATTCTGGGCTGCGGTGGTCACCTGGCATCTTGACTAACGACAGCAGCCTTCACAGGTTCCATCCCCACCAGTACCCAGAGTCCAAGGAAACAGGAAGCACAAAGGGCTGGTTTCTGCTTTCTTAAATTGACTAATTCTGTTCCTTAAACTTAGTGTTTTATATAGGGGTCAGAGTAGGTTGAAATTATACGCCTGGCTGTGCTTGGGTCATTTATACTTGGGTGAGGATTGGTCTTTAGATGGTTGTTTCTTCCCAGAGAACAATTAAAGAACATTTCCTCACACCCCAGGCTTCACTCAAGGCCCTATCTGTTCTCTCACTACCTGAGCCTACTGTAATTGCTCCAGAATGGGGCTTATCTCTTCTAAAAGTTTGCAACCTGCTCACTTTAGTCCAGCAGCACCAAGCAGGAAGATTCAGTGAGGAAAGGGAGATCACGGGAAGCATGATGGGATGGGAGGCAAAGACAGGGACAGCTATCAGCAAAGGCAGAGTTCAGCAGCTTCTCAGTGAGGCTCATTCCACCTCAGCACTCTCACCAGACAGACACTCAGATGATCCGATGATGGAGGTTGAGTCCTTCTCCCTATTAGGTGAAGACTGGCCATAATAAGGAGGATGGTGGTGGTGTCAGCTGTCACTGAGCACTCACTGTGTGCTGGCTGGGCACTGAGCCCG
This sequence comes from Heterocephalus glaber, assembly GCF_000247695.1. The sequence goes on along the minus strand of NW_004624733.1, from coordinate 11,244,688 downwards.
GGCTGCTTCGGAAGTGTTCCCTTTTATTCCCTCAAACAACCTCAGCAGCTCAATGCCACTATTAACCCCATTTTCCAGTTGGGAAAATTAAGTTCCAGAGTTCGCCGCTTGCCTGAGCAGCACAGGCTACTGTGTTGGGGAAACTGTACCCCAACTCTGTATCGGTAGTCTTTTTTTTTTCTTAAAGCGTTTTACTTTGAGACATGATAGAAAAATCAGAGGTACACATGGGAAAGAGACATGATCACAGAAGATCTTGGACATGATCAAGTGGAGATGATCTAACCACAAAACCTTAGTGCTTGTCAGCTATGCTGAAGCTGAGGCTCTGGGAGCATGACATGCTGCAGGGCTGAAAGGAGTAGATAACTAGTATTCCTCTCCTTCTTCCCCTAGTTCTGCTCCTGCACTTTGGGGATGTCACGTGATGCACCTGTCACAATAGCTGGACCTGGCTCGGTCTAATTAAGATTTGTAGATTCCTAGAAAGAGACAAAGAAAGGCACAAAGAGAGAAAGACGGGGGGGGGCAGGGAAAGAGAGACAGAAATGATTAAGAAAGTGTGTGTTTTCAGGGCTCAGCAATTTGCCCTTAATCTTCAGTGCATTAACAGAAGAGCCCAGGAGGAGGAATGCCATCAGATGTAACGTGGGCCAGGGCAAAGGCATGACTGGACCATCCCTTGTGGTCTTTGCTTGCACAGGTCTCTGGGGTTTTGATCAGGGCCTGGGGCCAGGGTGGGCAGTACCATCACAGAGGGTGTTTGGTGGCCCTGGAATGACTGGCTTCCTGGGCAAAGGTGTTTTTCAGAGGCATCACCGTGAATGCTGTGCGGGGCTTCCCTGCGAGCGCCGCCATGTTCCTTGGGTATGAGCTCTCACTGCAGGCACTCCGTGGGGACCACAGTGTGACGAGCCCATGAGCGCCAGGTCAGTGTACTTCCTTCCCAGCCATTTGTGAATTTGAAGCTCCTTTCTTCATTATGAAAACCATATCATCTCTGAAACGTCCCTCTGTCACTGTGGTGGGGCTGGGGCTGGAGTGCCCACCCTTCAAATGATCCTACCACAGTTCTGAAACACCCTGCAGTGACTAGTGGGGTGCTGAGTCCCCAGGACTGAAGTGGGCACAGAATGTACCTTGTACAGCCAGTACAGCTGCCCCCTCTCCCATCATCAGCTTCCACAGTCCTGAAGAAAAGTGTATTTATCTTCTCTGTACAAAGGCAGTCACTCAGGCATCGACTGGGGCGCCCATCTCCTTGGCTACATGGGACACCATCTGCCTACTGAGCTTCAGACCTGAGGCTGACAGCAGCCGACAGGCTCCCACAGCCCTAAAAGACCAGTGTCTGCCAGCATTCCTTGCTGCCTGCACCCCCTCCTTTTTCCTTTCTCATCAGAAAGATCCCTGCAGCCTGAGGGAGCCTTGAAAAGGGGAAATCTGAGTTCTAATGCCCTCAGTGGCTCCCCAGTGCCCGTTAGACACTGCCTATAATTGATACTACTTCCTTTTCCAGGCTCAGGATTCACCACAATCCTAAACATCCCATCCCCTCTCTCACTTCTGGGTCTGGGCCCCCAACCAACTCCCTCTTCTCTCCTTCCCTCCCCCTTGTCTTAGCTTCACCAACCCTCAGTCCTCCAGCCCAAAGTAGGGCAGTCTCTTCCTTCAGGACACCTGCCTGATGTATCACCTGGGATGAGGCATGCCTCTATAGACCCCGGCTCCACAGCTTCCTAGCTGTCTGCTGGCTCCCCTAGCTTCCAACCAGGTAAAGGTCCCAGCAGCACTACAGCTGGTCCCCACCCCTTGCTGCTGGGTACCTCACATGGAGCTGGCACACAAATGGCCGCTCAGCAATGATAGTGGACGGAGCTCAGTCACCCTCCAATACTTCCTCAGTGCCTCTTCTTCCTGCTATTGCTTTTGTTCCCTTGTTCTCTTTCTCTGGGCCCAAACCTTCTTTGCTTACCTGCCAAGCTCAAAAGACAAAGAGAGATGAGTCATCAAACTTTCTAGTCAGCCAAAAAGCCATTTTGTTTTAGCCTCAATGACTACAAACTCTTTCAAGGAGGATGTTCTTCTTCCAGAAGCCTAGAAAACCTGACTGTCGCCTTCCCTGGGGGCCAGGAGCTGGAAGGGGCCTTTATGGGGTACAGTGTCCTGATGGGAAGCAAGGCAGCACCTGATCCTGGAAGAAAGGAGAGAGTGCCATCAGTCAGGCTGACCACAATGAGCCCTGGAGCAGCCCTGGGAGCTGGCTTTAAATAAAATGCTTTCAGCTTTTTACTAAAGCACCAATATTCACAGCTTTTCTGGCTCTTTGCCCTTTTTCATAAAAGGAAAAGGGTAGTAACACATTCTGCATAATTAAACCTTGATGAAGGGTTCCTGGATTTGGGTCATGTACCAGGCAGGCCAGAGATGTTGTCTTGTTTGTTTTGTTCTTAAAGCTGTGCTCATACACCAGCCACTCCCCACTTTTAAAAATTTTATAATAAAATCAATGTTTTCATTTTAGACAAAACAGAAAGAACAAATTAAGATACCTGCAGTCATAGGAGTTTCTTACTATTCTTCCACGCATTTTTAATGTGTATCGCCCAAATCAGATTCTATTTTACACAGTGTATTGTCATCTGCTCTCCCCCATCTAATAGTTCAAGACCATTTTTCCATGTCATTAAACCTTCAGCTCCAAAATGGTTTTACTGCCAAGACCTCACAGATCCCAGAGTGGCTGGATGCTTGCCGGAGTTGTCATACCAGGTTACTTGTGGCCACCCTGATGACTGGCTACTTAAAGAAGGAGGAAGTTTCTCATGAGCCAAGTCATGATTGTTCTGGGTTTGGCTGTTCAGAAAACTAGAAGGTTTTCTTCTTGAAAGTGCTCTTTCTTGCATGGGGTTGGGCATCTGTCTTCCTTTGGAGTTGGACTGTTGTGGTGAGGGAGGAGGCTAGTGTCCCTCCGGTAGGTTAGGGAGAGTCACAGCAACTGCTCTGGGGCTCTGTTTTGAACAATCCTAGCCCCAAATATTCAACTTTCTGCTCTAACCAAAAACCAAGAATCTCAAGGTCTTTTTATTGTTGCTTCAGTACTTACTGTGGCCAGGCCTTGAACCCAGGACCTTTTCACTGAGCTATATCTTCAGCCCTTTTTTAAAAAAGATCTCATTATGTCAGTAAGGATCTCATTATGTCACTGCATTGCCTAGGCTGGGCTTGAATGTGTGATTCTCCTGCCTCAGCCTCTCAGAGTACTGGGGTCATAAGAGTGTGCCACCATGTCCTGCTTAAGGCCTTTAAAGAAGACCTGGAATTGAATTTACCAAGTGGCTCTAAGATTTCAGGCAGGTCATGCTCTGGGCAGCAGCGGTATGTACTCTTTGACAACGTGGAGACCAATGCCTACCTCATCATGGAGACCCAAGCAGAGTAAGATAATGCATATTAGGGGAGTAGGGAGTCCTCTGGTTCCTAGGAGGAAGTGGGACAGTCAATGTCTCAAGAGTCCCTGGGCACAGGTGACAGAAACGACATGAGAATTATTTCTACATGCCTTCAGGGGATAAAAGAGCCAGCGGCTCCAAGTCCCATGGAAGACAAACACTTCTTATTCACCCCTGTGTTATTTCTCTTCTAGCCCACATGTCCTAGTGACCCAAGGACAATATGAAGCCAAATAAATAATGTATGAGGTTGTTGTTTTGTGATAGGGTTAATTTTATCAGTTTACATGGAGAAAGCAGAGTTAGACAGTTCAAGGAAGAAGACCTTTGGTGGAAGAAATAGGGTCCCAGTCACTGGCCAGCAGCCAGCTATTAGGCTTTCCTGAGGCCCATGAGTCCCACTGTGCCATCCCTGCCTGCACACCAGGATTCTGGCCCTAGAAACTTCCTGGAATAATGCTCATCTGCTCTCTGCCCTGACATGCATGCTCCAGACCTCAGACCCTAGTTTCAATTTCAGAAAAATTTATATTTAAGAGAAGGAGACACATCCTTCTTGTAATACCTTTTTTGAACATTAACAATCATTCCCAGACCTCCCTCCTGGCCCTTCTTCAGCAGTGTGTTCACGGTGATACTTGGACCATCAGTGTTTCACAAAGACAGGTTCACAGCAGGCAGTTCAACCTCAGAGGCTACAGCTGATAACCTTGGGAGATGACCTTCTCATATTTCCTCCTTTTTTCCCAGGGTTGATATCACCTGAACAAGGCCTCATTCCACTGCAGGTCAATGATGGCAGCATCTTCAGAATGAGTAACAGTGAATTTACTGGAGTGAAAGAAGCACCTTGGCCATCCAGGCTCTGAACCAGGTGGGCCCTCAGGTAGCATGCTGGCCTTAGCACACCCTTCTTCACAGTTCAGGCACTCAGTCCTCACTTCCGGCTGGACTGTTGAGCTACTGCTTTGGAAGGAAGCAATGGACCATTGGCCAGGCAGCCACCATCTATTTTAGCTCTGGACCAGCACCACAAAAATACTGGAGCAAAATAGACACTGCCCCCATGGCTGCTGTAAACGCATTAGGAATTTATTCAGGAGCTGGAGTTAGCTCTAAGTTTCTAAATAAAAGCATTGTAAACCTCTTCCAGGTTGTTTCTGTGTCTGATGGCTCTGCCTAGCTTCCTAGAAGCATCAGCCACCTTCATTCCTATCTCTCTTGAGGCTCCTGGAGATGTTGCTGACCTAGAGAGAAATCTGCTTCACCCAGCCAAGCAAAGGAACTATGGATGACACCCTCGCTTCCTTTCTGCCATGTGCCTGAGGTTGGCAGGGGAAGGTACAGGGGTTGGAAAGGGCAACTAGGGAAAGACAACCTTGAAAGCACTCTCTCCATCCTGAAGAGTGGCATATGTTGATGGCATATGGTGATGTGCTTCAGTGCCATACGGTGGTGTGCTTCAGAGATGTTGGCCCTGAGCTCGGATGGCTGTGGGTGTTATCTGGGCCTGATTTTCACATGAAGAACTAAACAAAGCCAAATGCTTTGTCCACACAAAATATTTCTAGAGTTATTTCACTTCTCTGTATTTTATTTCCTATTGGAACTATGTGGGAGTGTGTATTCGTCATTTTTCTGTTATAGGGACAAAATACTGACATACACAACTTAAAGGAGAGAGTTTACTTTGGCTCACGGTTTCAGAGGTTTTAGTTCATAGTTGGCTTACTCCAGGACAGAAGCATCATGGTGCAAGGGTATGGTGGAGGAAAACATAGCATCCAGAGAAAGCGTGTTTTTACTTCTGGGTATGTTTGGGTGGATCATGAGGGTGTGAGTATATCTTAGGGACTATATCTCATCGTTGATCCCTTTCTTTCTGTCTCTTCCCCTGTTCTCTGCTTTCTGGAAACCATGAATCGAGCAACTTGACCAGGCAGTCATCTGAGAGTTCTTCCAGGAGGCACCAGCCACCCTCATTCTTATTTCTCTTGGGGCCCTGGAGATATCACTGGCCCAGAAAGAAACCTGCTCCACTAGAGTGGGCAGAGGATCTACGGATGGCAGCCTCATATCCTTCCCCCAGGTCAGTAGGGGACAGGATGGTGGTTGGAAAGGGCAGCCAGAGAAGACAGCCTGGAAGGCACTCTCTCCAGCAGTGGGATGCTCATTTATCCATTCAATCATCCATTCAATGCTGAGCGCCTGCTGTGTGGAGGTGCCATCTCAGGTGTTGGGAACAAAACAGGGGGCCCAGTAGAAACTCCATGCTGGTGCATTAGAAAGCCTCTGCTGGCAGGAAAGCTGGGTCTTTCTGTCCACTCCAGCATCACTGGGCCTGGGCAGGTGCCAAGGATGCCAAAGAACAGGTGCTCCTGGCACTTAGTTCACCTCCAGGTGGACCCAAAGTCTCTGCTGTAACACATCCTAAAATATCTTTCTTAGGTCTGCCTCGGTGAGGCCATGTCCTGGTGCTGGTTCTGGTTTCTCAGTTTGTTTGGAGGTAGTGCTGGCTTCATGAGGCTAACCAGGGCCTTGTATTGGACATTCCTGGTGAGGCTGAGGAACAACAACTTTTTTCAAGTGTCTAGGCCCTTCCTAGGTTTTCTTCATCATCTTGGTGGCCCCTGATGATAGGAGGAGGTAACAGAGTGAAGCATTGCTCACCTAGCATACAGATGAAGAAACTGAGGCTCCAATGGGCCTGAGCCCCTGATAAGCACTTGGACCACCAGTTTCCCCTGGTAACCACCCTGAAGGTGCTCTACCCTTGTGGTCCAGCTTAGGGGACAACACTAGCAGCAAAGGTACTGACCATTTCACAGAGGGAAAAAGAGAAAGTTGTTGGGACACAAATTTTGGAGTCTCAAACCACCACTGAAGGCCTTCTATGAATGATATCAGAGCTTCCTTTCCATATGTCCCCCACTGCTCTACCCCAGGTTCCCTGTATTTTAGCCGCTTCCTCCATTCTATCTAGTGCTAGGTACATAATGGGTATCCAAATGTTTGTTGAAGAAATAACTGAGTGATCCAATAGACCCTCTGGACCAAGTGCTGTCTGTCCTCCTCCCTTCAGGGCTCCCTGCTCTGTGTTTTTCTTGAGCCTGGACAACCCTATCCCATCTCCAGGGTTAGGGACGTCCCCATTCAAGGCCCATCTTAAGGCTTCCATAATTCTCCCTCTGCCTTCAACAGCTTCCTTGGCCTTTCCACCCATAAAGCTCCCGTAGTCCAATGTCTCAGTTTGTGTTACAGTCACCTCTGTGACCCACTCTTTCTCACTTGCCTGTCCCCACCTTGTAAAGCAGGCCTGAGTCTTCCTCCTGTCCAGGCTTTGGGCAACAGCAATCATGGACAAGTGTTTGAAATAAAGGAAACAAACTTTTTGGCAAACAAAGGAAGCATCATACTGTTTATTGAGAACTGTCTGGAATAATAGAAATTTAGAGACTTTCTACTTGCCCATCAACTGAGGGGTGGTTTAAAAGAAAGGAGATGCACCTGTCCTCTGGAAGAGTGTCACACAGCCACTGAAAAGAATGAGACAGATCTTGCACTTTGTTATGGAAATATTATGTCAGCAATAAGTACAAAAGTGGAATGGCACAATAAAATGCGTGTTATTCATTTTCTTTTAACAATATATCTTATATATGCACAATTATTTGGGCATTGAAAAGAATCTGGAAAATATATACCAAATTTTAGTGACTATTTCTGGGAGGTGGGCTTAGGGGAAGGCTTTCAATTTCTGTTTTGATGATTTCTTTGTGCACCACTGAACTACTTTAATTCTTTACAGTGAGTGTATATTTATTTTATGCTTTGCCATAAAAAGCACTTTTTTTTTTCCAGGGCAGGGGTTTCATGCTGGGCTATTGCTCTCTAGGGTCCCAGCTGGCTCAGCCGTGCTGCCCACCTTCAGCAAGGCTGTAACAGCTTTTGTCGCCCCTTTCCACCCCTCTGCTGAGTAGGTGATGCCTCCAACACACTTTGTGCATCCAGTTTCTGCCCAAAATGCAACAGAGCTGGAAACAAATGAAACTCAATTTTAGTGTAGAAACTTAACTCCAGCCTTGACAAATCTCATGCCAGAACAGGGAGGGATCATCCAGCATCGGCCCCCACTCCCCCTTACATTTCCATGGAGATGGTAATGCTGTGTGCAACACCTGGGGCCAATAGCTGGGTTGTTTTTTTACAGTCAATATATCAGGCACGGCCTTTCTCTCATTTCAATACCACCCCCAGAAAGTGTGCAGTCTGACTGTCCAGTTCTGTGCCAGTAACAATAGCAGGGACCTTGGTCTTGGGCAACTCGAGATTAGGCCATGATTTCTATGTGACTGGGAATGTCTTTAAACAGGTGATATTCTGTTTCCAAAAAAGAATAAAAACAGAACAGAATTTCAAGCCATGCACCAGTTTTGGTGTCAGTGTCCTGGAGCCAAAGTGCTTTAAGCTTGGCAGGGAGGACTCACTGAGCACAACAGCCTTGACTCTCAGCAGCACTGGTCAGCAGTGAGGTTTTCCACTTGGGATTTATTGAGGGCTGGCCACTGTGTCCCTCTTGCATGGTGACTGCTCTCACGCTGAAGGGTGTACTTCTTTTCCTACTTTTACTTGGCCCAAACTCTCTCTGCAGAACCTGTTTCTTTTCCTACTTCAATAAAACTTTTTACAAAATAAATTACTGAGGGCCCCAAAGATCTTTTGCTTATCTACCAATATTTACCAGAAATTAAAACAGTAATTTAAAAATATTTCTTCATTTAAAATATAATCATAAACTCATTACTTGTCAGCATAAGAAACATAATTTACAAAAATATTCCTTTGAAGCAAAAATAATAGTAAGGTTGGTCTTGTATTTCATTTTTGCTTCTCTGTCTAATGTCTGGTTTGCATGGAAGGCAGCTGGACTCCCTCCATCTGCTCCTGCTTTCAGTCTATGTGATGTCACTTGCCATGTAGTCTTTGGAAAACTTCAAGTACGCTCATGAGGAAACAAGAGGGAGAAAAACATGTGATATCTTAGATTTATATGAACATAGTTTTGACCTTGTGGGAGCCTTTGAGAACCACTCCCCTATGGGTTTGAGAATCGCCCAAAGGCTTGTGAGGTGTCCTTGGATGATATACTTCAGAATTGCCGCTTGGTGGCAGCAGAAATCAACTAAACCCTCCACAGGGGCCGAATCTGGTAGATGGTGACCTTGGCCTTGATGAGACCATTTGGACCCCTGACACTTTTCTTCCTGTTTTGTGGGTCACCATCTCCTTTGTTGTTTTCCATTTCCTTCTCTGTAGTGGACACAAACTCAAACTAAGTTGACCTGCACCTTAGGTTCCAGTCTCAGGTCAGCCATTGGCTACCTGCATGATCTCAGCTAGCTTTTGCCCTCCTGGCCTCAGTTTCATCTATGACAATGGCCACACTGGCTTCTTTTACCTACTACCCATGACTTCAGTAAGAGTCAAGTGGAAAAGAAGTTTCTTAAACTGTGAAATCCAAAACATAGGGCTTGGAGGAAGACAGGGAAGCCAGGGGGCACTGTAACATTTCTGGTTGGGTTTTTGCTGCTGCCTTCCTGCATCTGGATTTTTTTTTCTTTTTTCTCTTTCTTTTTTTCTTTTTTTCTTTCTTTCTTTCTTTCTTTCTCTTTCTTCCTCTCTCTCTCTCTTTCTTCCTTCCTTTTTTTTTTTTTTTTTGAGGTGGACACAGGATTCCTGTAGAGACATTCCCTGGGCCTGGTCTCTGCCTGTGAAACCCTGAGAACTACAAGGGACAAAGATAGAAGAGGAATTGTTGAGTTGAGATTTTATAATTTTTGTGGATGGATAAGTGGAAAGATAGATAGATGAATGGATGGCCTTGACCCACAGTCTCTGGGAACTGCTCCTCCCGAGCGGGACCTGGCCACCTGCCTAGAGCAGCAGATTTACAGTAGGAACAATGTACCCCTGACAACTTAGGTAACCTCTCTGGGCCTCAGTTCTCTCACCTATCCAGTGGGAATCATTATATTCAATAATTAAATAAATACATCATGGAATTGTTGTGAGGCTGCAACTAGATGGTCTACAAAGAATGCTTGGCAGAGTGCTAGCTGCACACTAACTACTTAATAAATGTTAGTTTTTCTTCTACATTCTCCAAGGTGGCTTCTTGATAAATCTCAACTCTGTGAACCACAGGAAGGACATTAATGGCAGCACACCTCCCGTGGTGAATCCTCCTCAGAGCTGCCTGCAGGAGTGAATCTTGTGACTTACATAGCTTTAGCAGAAAAGGGAGGGAAAGCTCCAAGCCAGCAGGTGATTAGAGCTGCAGTTTATGCTGCTCTGTATTCTCCAGTTGTGTTCTGAAACCATCCCTGCTATCAGCTCCTGCCCTGTGGTAGTGCTGCTTGGGTTAGCGTGCTGAGCTGGGTGTCTCTGGATAAACCACATTGTATGACATGATGCAGCTGTGCCTGGGGCCAGTCACTCAGAAGATCCAGCTGTGGGAGGAGCTGCCACCTGGATGCCACGTGGCCACCCAGTCAGGGAACTATAGAAGCCTCTGCCCAACTACAACCAGCCCAGCCCTGGATGAAGAGAAAAGGGCTCTGAGTTAGAAAAAATAGCCTGTTTTGTTCATGGAGCTCACCAATCCCTTATTGCCGTTCTGAAATCCAAAGCGCTTAGCAAACTCGAGGTTATCATGACTCATTTGGCTACAGAACTTGATTGCTCTGTGTGAATGCTCATGCCCTGTGTTTGCTGCAGAATATTGATGTGTTTCATTATGGAACCTTGCCCCAGGCCCTGCTATGGGTGTTATGTAATATGTGGTGCATGAACTGTGTATTAGCTTTCAAAAAGGCTAATGCGTTTGAATTCTGAATCTCATCTGACTCCCCTCCCCCGGGTTCCTGGATGAGAGCACCTGCTCTGGTACTGTGGTGAATCTATTATACCCTCAGGCAGTGGTCAGAAGAAGCACAACATACAAATTTGATATAAACAGAATAAGAAGAAAGCAAATGGAAAGAGCACAGGTTTTGGAAACAGAACCAGTAGGGAGTGATTCCCTCCTTGAAGTGTTACCACCTGTGGAATCTTGGAAAGTCATCTAACCCAGAAAGTTTTGTTTTCTACATCTATAAAGCACAAATAATATCTCCTTCCTACCATTGTTAAGGGGTTAAATGAAATACTGCATGCCACCCTGCCCCCCTGCTGGTGGGAGTGTAAACTGGTGCAACCATGGTGGAAATCAGCATGGAGATACCTCAGAGAACTAGGACTGGAAGTCCCATTTGACCCAGCTATTCCCCTGCTGGGGATCTTCCCCAAAGAATTAAAAGAACCATACCACAGTGATATATGTGCGCCCATGTTCATAGCAGCACAGATTGTGATAGCTAAAACTTGGAAACAGCCCAAATGGCCATCAACTGGAGACTGGATAAAGAAAATGTGGGTTTTTTTTTTTTAATAAAATGAAGTACTACTCAGCCTTAAAAAATGAGAAATTAGAGACGGTTACAGCTAAATGGATGCACATTGAGGTGATCCTCTTAAGTGAAATAAATAGGACACACATGTAAATACCGAATAGTTTCTCTAGTGTGAGAAACTGAAAGTGTAAATAAGGACTAAATGTATAATAGGTAATGTGAAATAGGAAGAAAAGTGGCAAAGGGGAAGGGGAAGTGGGAGGGCTAGGGGAAAGGAAAGAAGGGAATGGGATTAATATGAGAAAATGGAAAACTGGAAACAAAGTCTTTGTAAATAGGGAGGGATGGAGGGGTTGAAGGAAGGGCAGGGGAAGGGGGAAAAATAAGAACCAAGAGAGATTATGTAAAGGTGCAAATTTCCAATGATGAATGTCATTATATTGTATACCTAAAATGTACCAGTGATTAGAATGAATAATTGATAATGCGAAATAGGAAGAAAAGGTGCAAAGGGGTAGGGGAAGTGGGAGGGGTAGGGGAAAGAAAAGAAGGGAAAGGAAAAATGATGAGAAATGGAAAAAATGGAAACAAAGTCTTGGTTAATAGGGAAGGGTGGAGGGCGTGAAGGGAGGGCTAGGAATAGGAAAAAAATAAGAACCAAGATATATCATGTAAAGGTACAAGTTCCCAATGAGAAATGTAAATGTGTTGTATACCTAAAATGTACCAATAAAAGAATTTAAAAAAGAAATACCACATGCCTAGTACATCCAGAATAAGTGCTTAAATATTAAGTGCTTAATTCTATTGAATGTGTTACTTGCTAGATCTTTTGCTTGCACCTGCTGCTTGTCACACATAGAATTGTAAGTACTGGGGAGGAAAGGTACCTTGTCCTTGGGAATCTGCAGGCCACAAGGGAGTCAGGCAAGACAGGAATGCTTGAACACCCTGCTCAGTGTGCCGCACAGAGGCAGGACCCCAGCCCTGGCAGCCCCACTCATGAAGGAAAGAACCAAGAGCCCTGAGTGGTCAGAACTTTACCTCTGCAGGAATAAAATACATAGGAGATGCTGGGATATATTACTAAGAAGAGTTGAAGCAATAATTCTCCTATCTACTGTATCTTAGTTACTTTTCTCTTGTTGCTGAGACAAAACACCCAACACCCAAAGTTAAAGGAGGGAAGGTTTATTTAGCTCACAGTTTGTAGAGTATTGGAGGCTGGTCAGACCTGACCAAGGGTATGGCAGCAGGATAACAAAGGACAAGACAAGATCTTCACTGCCTAAAGGGGGCCCAGGACAGCCAAAGCTCTTATCAAGCTAAGACACTGACTCCTGGAGCTTGCTGCTATATGTCGAACACACAGCTTCTTGAAGGGGTAAGGGGCAGCGCAGGAAACAGTGGAGTAGAGAGCACTGACTCGAGCAGGGGCCTAGCAACAAGGGAACAAAACATTCTAGGAGGAACAGATCATTGATTAATGGATCAATGATCAATTGCTTGAAAAAGCAATGGATCAATTGCTTTTTCCCATAGATTAATTTTTGCTTCTATAGAAGTTTTTTGCACGAGTCATGCTGCCCTTAGCTGCACTATTGTTTTGCCATCCGAAATGTCACAGTGTCACAGATCATTGAGACCTCTGCTGTGACTATGGTGTGAGGAGTTATTCCATTCCCACACACCAGCTACTGGCTCTTCAGGCAACCATTGTGGGCTAATAGGCAGACTCAGACTTTTAATATGAAAAGCCAATCTAAAAATGTATAGCTTGCTCAGGGTGGTCTCCAGTAGAGGTTTCAGTCCATAATTGGCTGGCTCCAAGGCAGGGCATGACAGAGAGGCATCACAGAGGAGAAACAGTTCATACCAGGCAGAAGGGAGCAAAGCAGCAAGCAGGCTAGGGGCAAGGCAAGCCTCTTCCTGTCCCTTATATTGTATCCTGGCTACCAGGATTAGGGCGGTGAGAAACCAATCAGTGGACTGATTTAGTAATCACCCACCCTTAATCCTAGCATTGCACCATGAATCAATCACAGAGTCTAGATTCAATCACCTCTGGAAAAGCCCCACCTATGACTACATGTGGCTTTGGAGGGGACATCTAGACTCAAGCCATAACACACTGTTATAGGAGATTCCCAGTAAACATCTTCCATAGAACTTACTCCCACTCCCACCCCATCCTCACTGCCACATAATGTTTCCCACACCTCTGGGAAAGCAGATATGTCACTAGATGAGACTACTGTCAATACATCTTAAGTCTGTGTCCCTATAAAAAATGCATGGTGGCCTTTAGCACTGAAGGAGGACAAAGCTTAAGAAGCAGTCTCCTTTTGAAAGTCCCTTTAGTGTGAAACATAACATGTTTCTCCTTGATTATATGTCTCCAGAAATAACTTAGATCTTTCCATCCCAACTAAGGCTAAAACTATGGTTGGATGTCACCATGGACGCAGAGTTTCTGCACCCAAGTGGATAAGAAAACATTCTCCTGACCTGAGCCCTCTTGTTTAAAATTCCCTCTCCACCGTGCTGTGCATGAGGGGCTTGGCTGCAGGCAGAGGGCAAAACCTGTGCCCACCCTGGTCACCACACAACTCCAGGGACTGAGCTTTTGAGATGATACCTGCTTTGTGGGGCAGGTCACATCTGGACTTCGCTTGGTATTGTAACTGATGAGAACAAAAGCAGAGCTAAGCCCTTTGGGGGACTCTGGCTCTGGCACCTTTGAACTTTCTGTTTCACTGTGATGAGAAGTAGCTGAGGTGAGCTGGTATGGCTAGTTCTTCAGGGAAAGGAGGCATTTCACCTTCTGGGAGAACCTCAGAAAATTAATTCTCCCCCTCAGTTGACTTTATCCTTTAAAAGCCTCTATGTTCTGGGGCTTGTGGTGTAGCTCATTGGTAGAGCACTTGCTTGGGATGTACAAGGCCCTCAGTTTGATCCCACGCACTGCAAAAATGAAAAATGAAAATAAATGAATAATAAAAGGCTCTGAGTTCTTCCCAAGTCTCCAGGTCTGCAGGCTGTGGGAGACAGGGCCATTCTGATTGTCAGACCACCCTGATTCAGCCTTAACTCTGGCTCCACCCACCAGTCACATGGGGGCCTGGAGGCCACACAGGAGGGCTGGCAGTGGGCCCCTCCCAGGTGGCCAGGTGATGTGGGCCCCAGCCTAGACCTGCCCACAGGTGCTGGAAAGCCACCACAGTGTGCCCCAGGTCCTGTCTCTTTCCCAGGCGTGCACAATCCCAATGCAGGCACAAGTTACCACTGTGTTCTTACATCCCAAAATTTTTCATCTCTTCAGACCACATTCACTCGGCACCTGCCCTGTGCCAGCTCAGCACAGGCACCTAGGTCCTAGAAGTGAACAAAATAGTTCTCTGCCCTCAGGGAGCCGGCAGGTGAGCAGGGAGAATCAGATAATAAACAACAAACAGGATGGACCAGAGGTGGACTGTTGGAAGACAGTGAGCATAGTGGAACAGAGGCCAGGGTGGGGACCAGGCTTGGGGCAGGTGGAGTATTAAGATGAGATCGATTGGTATACCCATGCAATTCCAGCCACAGACCTGGTTCAAGAATCCCTTAGAACTTACCCCATTAGACCCTGTTCCCCAGCCAGGCCTTGTGCTGGTGTGTGGTATGTGCTCACTGATGGCCTTTCAGGTAAATAGACCATATTGATCCCAGGGTTTCTCTGCTTCTTGCTCTGCCCTCAAAGGTCTGTCCCCAGACACTTTGCCAGTTCAGCTTCAAGCTCTTTGCTATCTTGTACATGACCATGCCCATACTCTTGAGTAGTCTCTGAGCTTCTGGGTTTACTAAATGGTTGTCTTCTCCTATTTCAGGTGCATGGTTGGTTTCTCAGGAATGAAGCCCCTAGACCCTCATGTCCCCCTCAGGTATGCCCTCAGCCTCCCCTACTGATGACCTTCAGACTGTCCCCTGATAAGCACTTTATAACTGCACCCCGGTAGTTCCAACCACAGCTTAAAAGCCTCTGAGTCATTGCTCAGGACCATGAGTCATTTTATTATGGGGTCTCTGACCCATTCTACCCTTGACAATTTTGTAGCTTTCTTTGTTCTGAGCATCAAGGAATGAGTATGCCATGAATAAGCACTCAGAGACCAGCTTGCATTCTTTTCTCCCCGTATATATTTATTCCAAAATAAAGATATAAAATCTTAAACAAATGATCACAAGCGATTTTGATTTACGGTAGCTTACTTGATTTTTTTAATTGCAACAACTTAAAGGGAAGGCTTTTTAAAACTCCATAAATAGAATAAATAATATGTCCTGTTCATGCTCGAGCTCTCATCCCTTTCATCGTTTCTCTCTGGAAAAGTTCCAGGAGATTCCTCAGAAATGTCACCGTGTTGCCTGCTGTGGTTTGGTTGCAAGGCTGTTCACAAGAAAAAGACTGTGGAGATAAAAGTTGACAAGGACAGAGTGACTAAAGCAATATGGAATGAAGCAGTCCCAGCAAGAACCCTGCTTGGAGCCTGGGAGGGCAGGGATAGGCAGGAGGGAGCAAATAGGTGAGGGTGGGTGGGGGCGAGCTAGGTAGCATTTTGCAAAAACAATGTAGGATTTAGGTGGTTGGCTTGGGGCTAGGACTTTAGGAGTCTGTTCACATGCACCTGTCAAGTAGCCCTGAATCTCCCCAGTAGAAGAAACCTTTACTTGGGACAGTTTGAGGCCTCTAATGTATCATTATCCTTTTTGGTTGTCCTTTTAAGGTCATTTTATATCACAATGGTTGAGAGTGGAAGTTTAGGGTCACATAAATCCAAATTCAAATCTCAATCATGCCATTTATTAAATATGTACCCTCAGGCAAATTAACCTCCCTGAGCTTTAGCTTTCTTCTCTCTTATGTGAAGGTGAGGACTCTTAATAACTGTCCCTAAGGCAACAACTCAGTAAAACAGGATATATTAAGCACTTAGTCTAGATGCTGTTGATGGTAGGAAGAATACAATTAAATAATCAGCACAGGGCTGCAGTGTAGTTCTGCAGATGCTAATGCAAAGGTAATCGAGGAGGTCATCAGCCCCAACCCCACCTCGAGGAGGTATGCTCAAGAAGATGGGGATTTAGGCAAGTGGCAAACATCCACCTTGGCCTGCATGCATTTTACTTTAATAATCTAGTCAGCCAATTAGGGGAAAACAATCTTTAACATAGCAGCCACCACATCCATTTGGTTAGCAGACTGAATCTTTAGGATAACTTAATATCATGTGGGCTACAGTTCTGATTCTCCAGATTGTAGCTTCTAGTTATAATCATGATGGATTCTTTCATTATTCAGGAAGCAGAGAGAAGAAAATGGCTACACTGGTGCTAGCATTATTTTTTTAACTAGGGGGAACAATGGACTATCTGGGATAGATGTTACTTTGAGTCTATTGTTTCTGATTACATTTCTTAGGTGTCCCTTTATCAACTTTGAAATACCAATTCCAACTTTATCATCATTCCCTATTAATCAGAGTTGACATCTAGCATTCACATAAAAATCACCTAGTAGAACATTTCATATATAAACCCAAACTCACTGGACACTTGTTGTTCTTTAGGACTTCAACTGTTCTTTTCACCTGATTGAAAGTCAACGAGAATTTTGTTTTCTGTGTGATGTTGGTCATCTGTGACAGCCCCTCCTGGAAACATGGCATAGTGCAGTTGTCCTGGTAAAGAACAAGAATTTATGAAAAGAAACACTCTCACTACAGCTCCAAGAAGGACGCACAAAGATAATGATCCTAGACCCTATTTTAATTTGACCAATGTAACCCAAAGTTGCACTATTTTTTTCAAGGTCCCTTGCCAGTCGAGGAAATGATCTTCAGTATTTTAAGACTTTGTCACTTTTCCACACTGACATTCCCAGGAGATTTCCAGCATGTTCCATCTAGGAAACATGGGGCCTGTAGGCTGAGGCAAATAGGCAGGTCACATCTGCTTTCCCCAGTGCCCTCTCCCCAAGTCTTAACAGGAGTAAGTTTGGAAGAGTGGAAAGAGGAAGTCCTTTACAGCCATCAATGGGATGTGCCCTTGGGCGTGGAGAGCTTATCAGCAGTTAAACTACTGCACTGTGGACCAAGGGGGTAGGGCTCCTCCTCACCTCTCCTCACCTCTCTAACTGATGGACCACAAAGGTATAGTATTGACCTTAACTAGGGTGGGAAATTCAATTCAGGTGCCCCAGCCCTGGTAACCAGGAGTGTATGTGGTGGGGCGGGGGGACAAAAACATTCCTTTTTCCTCCCTCTGCAAGAGTGGGGAGTTTCCCTTTTGTAATCCCTTTCATGACGCACACACTGTATTCCCTCAGGGTATAGTTCAAATGATGCCACAGCATCACTGTGCACGTGACCATTTATCTAAAAGGACGTCACAATTTTTTGAAATGTTGAAAAGCATTCAAACTTCTCAAATGCCATAAAACTATCTTAATACAGAGAGATGTAGATAGCATAGAATTTCAAGATCTATAACAATTACAAATAAGTAACAATTTCTCACTTAAAATATCACTGCTACTCATTTTTAGTTAAAAAGCTTAACAAAAAATAAGATCACGGTTATCATCTTTTACTATACTTACAGAAGGGATAGGCAAGCACAAGCAACTGGTCACCTGCAAAAAGAGAAATTTCAGAGTAAATATTCACTATATAAAAAGCAAAATTAGTTTGGAAAGTTCTTAAATAAAGCAGTCACTCACGTTGGCACTGCAGCTGCATGTGGACAGCGGATCTTTCTAGAGTAGGGAGAGGGATAAAGCACGCATGAGTAGCGTACAGATAGAGTTCACTGCCACGGTCAGCTGCTGTCTTTCCTGCCCTCACTCCTGGCAGCCCCATAGCCTACCTGCAGATTGCTGATGAGGTAGTTGATGTACCTGATTCCTGAGGAAGTGGAGCACCTCTGGCCTGCAACGGAGCAGAAGATCAAGGCAGAGGTGAGGACTGTGACCAGAGGCATCTTGACAGAGAAATGGAACTCACTTGGCTTGCAGACACCTTCCAAACCTGTTGCATTTAAAGCCCCTTTCAAACAGGGAAAAACCCTGTCATCAAACTGATACCAAGGCCCACTTTTTCTCTGTAAGTTGGGGCCACTTGATATTGAAAAAAACAAAACAAAAAAAACACACTGAGTCACTTGACAAAGATGATATTGTGCCAGGAAGTATTATTCCTCAGAACATGCTTCTCACTAAGTTGAGTTTTGAAATGCTGAAGGAAAAGTTAAAGATCTAAAAACCATAGGTTTTTAAGGCAAAGATTCTGAGAGTTACAATACTTTCCATGAAAGCCCAGGTCTGTGTTTTCCCTCTTTACATTATTGGAAATGCTGATATAATAGCCACTTATGGGTGTGGTAGTGAAAAGCAGTGGGGAAGGGGAACAAGTGAGGGGTAGGATGAATGGTGTGGAAGGACAGTTCTTCTGTCTTTTAGGGTTTTGTTTAAGGGATTACAGTTTCAGTCTTGCTATATTTTATTCCCAAATCTTCATAATGTCTTTCATGTGAAGGAGCAAACTCTCCACCTCTAGCAAATATGACTGAGAAAAATTCTGTACAAGAATATGAAAGAAGAAATTTACAATTTTAAGCACAAGAATTCTACAGCTGTGTCTCTTAAAAATTGGCCTGGAACCTTCCTTTGTATCTGATTATTGCAATGGTTGTTGTTGTTGTTGTTGTTTTGTGGTTGTTTTGAGACAGGATTCACTATAGAGTCCAGGCTGGGCCATTTCTTAGTACATTGGCACACTTTACATAGCACTGCATAACATCAGGTCAAACCAAACCAAACTAAACCAACTCAGTACTTAAATGGCATCATGGCTAATTTTTGTGTGTGTGTGGTACTGGGCATTGAGCTACATCGTGTTAGGAAAAAGGAGGAAGAAACAAAGGTACAAGCTCAAAGGGACAGGTTTATTTAAGAACAAACCCGAGAAGGACTGCCCTGGCACTTAGAGCAGACCAGTAACTCTCATACAGGCTATCATGTCTTTTATAGGGTTATAAGCATGAAAGGGGGCTGTGAAAGGAAAAGGACAAAATGGAACTTTCAAGGGGGAGAGTTCAGTGAAAAGGAGTTGTGGGTACCTGCCAGGAACAAAGCTTGAGAAAGTACAGGCAGTGGTGGTTGCCTGTCAGGAGCAGGGCTGTAGACGGATGGGAGTGATGGGTGTAGCTGTGCTTACTGGGCCTTATTAACCCATGATTGTACATCTTTTGTAGGCATAAAAGCATGGCGGGATGGAATGGGGCTAAAGTGGTCTCTGGTCAGCCTAGGATGGTGACAGTTGGACTCCTTCACATGCCATCTCTTTTTAAATTTTTTATTTTGAGATAGGGTCTTGCTAAGTTGCCCAGGCTGTGATCTTCCTGCTTGGCCTTCTAGAGTGCTGGGATTACCACATCCACTCATAGCTAACATTTATTGAGCATTTACTACTTACTAGTCACAATTCTATCCACTTTATGTAAATTAAGCCATACAATACACACAGCCAAGCGAGACAGGTACTAATTTGCCAACCTCATTTTCTACCTTCTAAAACATCTACATCTTAGCTTCCAGGCCCTTTAATGTGGCTGAGTTTATCACTCTGATCTGGAAAGCAGTCTCACTGTAGCTCTAAAAGGTAAATACTATTAACTACTCTTGTTATTTTATAGAAAGAGAAAACTGACGTGTAGAGAAGCAAGTAATTTGCTTGAAGTCACTCAACCAGGAAGCAGCAGAATCTGTCTCCCAAGCATAGCTCTAAACCCTCCCACTCTGCTACTTGACTGCCTGCCTTTTGTCTGCCTCTCCCACCAGGACATGCACTCCAACGGCTTTAGGCTCTACTTCATCCCTGTATTCTCAGCACTTAGAAAGGTGCCTAAGGAATCATAGATTCTCACAAAATGCTTATTGAGTTAAAACATTAATTGGAAACATAGTTCTTGAAACAGAAAAGTGCACATAAACTGGAATTTTCTAAGGTTTGAAAACTAGTTTCCAGGGTGCATAATTGGAGGTAAGTGCAGGTAAAGAAAGCATATCTTCTATAGAATAGACTAAAAGGTTGAGTGATAGCTTGACTTAGCACTTTGAGTTATGGTAGCCAACAGGGAGAAACTTGTAAGATTTTCTCACCAGAGATTGTTTTTTTCATTGTATATTATTTTTAGAAGTGATGACAAGTGGTCATTTGTTATACCATCCAGGATCTGCTGCTTTTGCTTTCCGAAAGAACCCTGGTCAGCTCAATGTTAAAATGTACCCAAACAGCTGCTTTTTTTAGCACATTTTCCTGCTACAGGTAGCCATGTGACTTTTTAATCAATGCAACCTGTTTCCTTTCTCCCCAGCCCAAGTCCCAGCCAGACCAGCTGGCCTTTGGTCACCCTACACCCTCCTATTCCCAAGAGTTGGTGCAGGAAAAGGCAATCCGTAAGCATAGGTGCTCTTTGGGCAAGTAACTCAGCCTTTTTAAGCACTGGTATGCACTAACTCTTCCCACACCAAGAAAGGAGTCTGGGGCCATCTCAGAGAAGGTTAGGAGTACTCAAGGATGAACCGCCTGGCCATTTGGATGTGTGGTCTTGTCTGGTCCAAATTCCTCAGGCTCTGATCTCTGCCTTGCCTTCTTTTTCCAGTGTTCAGACTTTTGTACTTGCTAAGCTCCACCCCTTAAGGCTCCCATACATGGCCTCTTCCCATCCCCCAGGCCTTCCCTGAAAACAGTAGTCATTGCAGTATGCATGTATCTCTTTCTCTCTTTTAAACTAACACATAATAATTGTACATATTTGTGGGGTACACTATGATATATCCATATGCCTACAATGTATACTGATCAAATCAGGGTAATTAATATTTCCATTTTCTTATCATCTCATATGTTGCGGTGAACTATTTTCTCCCTGCTGTGCTGTGATCATTAGAATTTATTTTATTTATCTTACTGTGTTTTGGTACCTATTATCCAGCTTCTCTGTATCCCTCCTTCTCTCTAACCTTCCTAACATCTAGTAATTACTACTCTACTCTCCTCTACTTTTTTTTCTCTCTTCTACTTTAAGAACAACTTTTTTTAGCTTCTACATATGAGAGAGGACATATTTACTTGTCTTACTGTGTGTGGCTAATTTCATTTAATATCTTCCAATTTCACCCATTTTGTCACAAATGAAAAGATTTCATTTTGTTTTATGGCTGAATAATATTCCATTACACACACAAATCATTTTTTATCCATTGATGGATAAGTAGGTTGATTTGATAACTTAGCTATTGTGAATAATGTTGCAGTACATATGGATATGCAGGTATTCCTTAGGAATGCTGGCTGTATTTCCATGGGATATATATGCAGAAGTGGGATTATTTGATCATATTGTGGATCCTATTTGTAATTTTTTCCAGGAACCTCCATGCTCTTCTCCATGTTGGCTGTGCTAATTTACATTCCACCATCAGTGTATGAATTCTCTGCTCTGCTCTTGCCAGCATTTGTTATTTTTTCACTTTTTTGATAATAGCCATTTTGAA
This sequence comes from Heterocephalus glaber, assembly GCF_000247695.1. The sequence continues at coordinate 11,223,191 of NW_004624733.1, read as the reverse complement.
AAGAATGAGATAATATCAAGAAAAGAAATAAAAGATATACACATAGGAAAGAAGAAAGTCAAATCATCCGTCTTTGGAAATAACATGATTCTCTATATAGAAAAACCTAAAGACTCCATCAAAACTGATAAATAAGTAAGGTAAAGATACAGGATACAAAAGCAACATATAAAAATCAGTCGCATTTTTATAGTGAACGTGCTGATAAAATATCATGAAAGCAACCCCATTCAAAATATCAACTACTCACTAGGCTAAGACAGGAGGACTGCTCAAGCCCAGGAGCTCGAGCTCAGTCTGAACAATATAGTGAGATCTCACCTTAAAACCAAACCAAACCAAAGTAAGAATAAATTTAACCAAGGAAGTAATAACCTTTATGATAAAACTTTCAAAATGCTGATGAAAGAAATAGAAGAAGACACACACACACACACAAATAAAAACACACACACAAAAGAAAAAAAAGAAAGGAAAAGAGAAGAAAAGAAAAGAAAGACCTCCCATGTTTATGCATGGGGAGAATTAAGATTAATATTGTTAAAATGTTCATAATATCTAAAGCAGTTTTCCAATTCAATTTCTATCAAAATACAAATGGCATTCTTCACAGAAATGGGAAAGACAATCATAAATTCATATGCTTGTCACTCTTTCAGTTTCTTTTAGTGTGCATTTCTCTTCGAAGAATTGAGTTCCCTGGAAGTCAATACTATGACTCTTGTCCATCACTGTATTCACAGAGCTTGGCCTACATTAAGTGTTTGGGAATTACTGGTGAAATGAATAAGTCACAAATTTAATTTAGAAAAGCTTATTAAACTTATAGTAGATAATTAACAAACCAAAAGCAGATATAACATTTTAAAAGCTTGAACATGGAAAGCATTTGGAGAGTGATGAAGCAGTGACCAGAGTAAAGCTCCTGCTCTGTAGTCCCTGGCACTAGTGCAGGGCCACAAAATTGCTGCAATGCCTTTGGACCTCTCCTCCCTTTTGACAGCACAGAGCTGCATATGCAAGGCATGTGTGAGGTGGGACTCCCATTCTGTAGAGGCTGAAACAGAAAAAGGGAGATGGGTTAGGTTACTGATTCTTTCCCATTTCCCCACCCACTCAGTTATGAAAAAGCAAAAAAAAAAAAAAAACATTTCAATTTCAAAAAAAAAAAAAAAAAAAAAAAAAAAGACTAAGAGTGGCGCTGAAGTTCATAACACCATAAAACAGCAGATGTTTATCTAGACAGTCAACAACTTTTGAGGTTTAGCTTCTAGGATTTTTCTAGTATCAAAACGCAAGTATGCAAATGATCCCCTACAGTGGAAATATACCCAGCTGAGAAATTACTAACCCATTTTAAGTATCAAGAAGACTGGAGAGTGGAAAGCACACCAAGATTTAACACAAATAACATATTTCACAATAAATGACAAAAGACAATAATCGACCATTTATTTTGTTCTAAAGATAAAGTTGGGCTTTTTAAATTTTGTGATAAAAGCTCATATGTCATGTTTTTTTTCCTGTAGGAATATACTATAATGGTTATTTGTTCTAGGAAGCCGCAGCAGAAAATGAGCCCCACCCCACTCCCAAAAGGCACTAAATTTAAGTAAAACTCATTGTGCATGTTACTCTAAACAAGGAAAAGATAACTAGCTGTAAGAATGCCCAAGCACTAATTTCTTAGTCAAATAGTTTTCTTCTAGATCAATAATTCTCAATCAAGTGCGATGGGATAACTAGATGTATTTCCTCCCAAAGGAGGGTGAATTTTAACTGGACACCCTGGACCTGTCTTCGAAGTGAAATATCTCTATCTCCCTGCAGGGCCACTGCTCCCAGTTTGGCTGCCACACAGTTTTTCCAAGCTATAAGACCTACTCACTCTTCACTACCAGTTCAGTCCAGGCTATCCTTGTAAATGGCATGTTTACATCCTCCCATCGTCATAGTTCATCACTACTAGAAACTTGTCCCTGTATTCCTCAGATATTCTGGGGAGTATTCCCCTTTTGCTATGGCCAATTCATTGTTGCCTATCTAATTCAGGAAAGATGAGAACTCCTCTCCTGGATCACAGTGAAGAAGGTGTTAGAATTTGTTAAGTATTACTATACACAAGGTAGAATGTTAAGTATTTTATATACCATCTCATTTGACCTTTTCAACAGTACTGGAAATATATGTGGAAGTTGAAGCTCAGAGACACTAAGTGAGTTGTCCCATGCATAAACCTGGCAACTTGAACAGGATTTACCTAAACCCAGAACTTGTGTTCTACTCTGCAATGTCACATATCCATATTCATTTCTATTGACCCATATTGTACAATCTGTCTTCCAAGTCTACTTACCATAATCAGAGAGTCAATTTATGACTTTGGAGGTAGATTCCAGAGAGATTATATGAGTGTCCTAGGGTTACCATAACAAAGACCACAAACAGGGTGACCTAAAGCAACAGAAAGTTTCCTCTCACAATTCTAGAGACAAAAAGTCCAAAATCAAGGTGCTGGCATTTTGGGAAGCAGCCTGACCCCTACAGAAGTAGTTGTTGGGATGAAGTAGAAAATAAGTCTGGAAGATCAAAAGGCAAAGAGTAGGGCTGGGGATCTAGCTCAGTGGTTCAGGTGCCTGCCTCGCAAGTTCAAGGTCCTGAGTTCGATCCCTGGTACCAAAAAAAAAAAAAAAGGCAAAGAGTAGAGCAGAAACCCCAATTAACACTGGCTGAAGCAAAGAAGAAATTTCCCCTTCTTGAAAAACACTAATTCTATGTCTAGAGTGGGCCTCAAGGTAGTTAAAAGAGGACAGATTCCCTCTATTTCCCATGGGTTGACTTCACCTTACTTTGTCGCTACCAGATGATCATCTCAGTTCCAGTTCTCACATCCAGACATGATAATGTAAGTTCTAGACTTGAGTTGATAGTCAAGGAATTTCAGTGCAATCATTTTCAATCCATATTGCCAAACTGCCCTTTGGGAAGATCCAGAAGATAATTTACAATTTATAATAATCCCATCAATTGAGTTAAGAATGCCTCCATCTAAGATTCCTGCCAGTAATGTATATTGATTTTTTATTAAATTTAGCCAATGTGTCTGCACATGTATTATGCTAATATGTATTTGTTGAATCCATAGATTAATGAGTTATTATTCTTTTGTCTTTCTTCACTTGTAAATTACCTGGTTATGGCCAAATTTCTGTTGATATGTTTATCTTTTTTGCCTACTAATTTTTGAGAGTTCCTTGCATATCTTTTTGTTGTTGTTGTTGTTACAGGGATTGAACTCAGGGTCTTGCACTTGCAAGGCAGGTGGCGGCACCACTGAGCTAAATCCTCAGCCCATATATCTTTGTTTTTCAAATATATAGTATTTTTTTTACAATATAAAAAGAATCTAATTATTTTTCTTTTATGTTTGGTCAATATCATTATTGTCTAAATAACTCTTTTCCCTATTTATTCGAAACACCACCTTATTGAGTACTAAATTTTCAGTTTTGGTTAGGTATATTTCTGGAAGCTACCAGAGCTGGCTCCAATGAGCTATTTGTACTGGTAGCATAGTATTTGCACCATGGTCTTGTCACTGTACCTTTCTTTATTCCTTAATATGGTAGAGAACGTCTGACTCTCATTACTTGTCATTTTAAAGAGCATTTTAGATAGTTACAAACATTAATTGCTCTAGATAACCTGTAATGGGCAAGATCCTTCAAAAGAAATCCTACTGAGACTGTTCAATGTAAAGTGAATTTGGGAAAAAATGATACCCTTAGAATATTGACTCCCTCTATCTAGGAAGGTGAGATGTCTCTAGATATTCAAGTTTTTTTTAATTTCTCCAATTCAATTTTATAATTCTGTTTCTTTCACACGAGTTCTGTACATTTTTTGTGAATTTTATTCCTAAATTTACCTGTTCATTCAAAAATATTTACTGAGAACTTATATCCTGACATTGTTTTAGGCTCTTGGGATAAAGTAGTGAATGAAACAAAGTTCCTGGTCTTATAAATGCACATTCTAGAAAGAGGAGAAAGATGAAGAATACGTACATACATTGGTATGATGACAAGTGGTGAAAAGTGCCATGAAAAACAAGTCAATGATGTGACAGTGTGTGGTAGAAGGCAGGATCTAGGTGCTTTGGGTGGCCTGTGAAGACCTCTGTGATATGGTGATTTGACCAGAGGTCCAAATAAAGCAATGGAGTAAGTTGGGCAGATATCTGGAGAAAGAACATTTCACACAGAGGAAATGAGAAGACAAAGTCCATGAGGCTACAGTGTGCCTACCATGCAGGAGGAACAGTAAGGAAGCTCCTGTAGTACAGCAGAATGAAAAGGATGGAAATAGTTATGGTTAGCAAGGGAGCAAAAACCCAAATCATACAAAGCCTTATAGGCAGTGAGGACTTAAGATTTCACTCTAAGTAAAATGGAGGGCTTCAAGCAGAGAGATGACATGATCTGACTTATATTTTAGAGTATTCTGGCTGCTGTGTGGAGAATACCGGGGACAAGAGACATGAGGATGGAAGACTTGATCATTTTTTTCAGTTAGGAGACCAGCAAAAATGCCACTGAAACACTTCATGTAAGGGATGATGGGGGCTTGGACCAAGGCAGTATCAACAGAGGTAGAATGTAATTCTCAGTCTGGATATGTTTTAAAAGAAGAACCAAAAAGATGTACTGTTGGGTTGGATAAATGATGTGAAAGAAAGAGAGGAGTCCAAATTGCTCAGAGGTCTTTGACCCAGGCAGCTGACAGAATGCATTAACTGGATAAGGAATACTGCTGGTACTAAGATGGAGAAGCTGTGGTGGGGTGAATTTACTTTGAAATCTTCAGTTTAAGATACCTTAGCAAGCATTGAGGCTCCATGATAAGTAGATAGTTGGACATTAAAGTGTAAAGAAAAGAGTGATGTTTTCTATTTCAATAACTATTGTATGTAGGGTATATATTTTCTGTTTATTGCTGATATATAAATATAATAGTTTTGCTGTGTAACAAATATCCGCAACATTATAACCATATAGCAATATTCATTAGCTTTACATACATTGCTCAAGCTCAGCTGGGTTTCATGAGACATCGCTACTGAATTTAGCTGGGCTCCCTTACACATGATGGGTTTATCTAATTCAGGCCTGACTGAAGCCCTTTGCTCTCATATACCCTGGACTGATAGGATAATGAGATATATTTTTTTAATGTAATGGGCAAAATATATGAGCAAACTCTATGTTTAGTCTTACCTAGGTCCTCTGTTTGCAATACATCTGCCAATATCCCAATACAACAAGTTATATGACTGACCAATGACCAAAGCAGGTCACCTTACCCCCTGTTCAGAACCTGAACAATAATATGGCAAAGAACATGGATATAGGGAAGAGCAAGGAGTTAGGTCCAATGATACAATCAACCCAGAAAAATTATGACTGTTTCTATCTTCATTGAACACTCACCAACTACTGAACCCTCTTATTGTAATAATTTTCAACTGATTCTTTGGGGGTTTCCCTGTAAGTAGATATTTTCATTTGCAAATAAGTGTTCTCTAGTCAAAGGGTCAGCAAACTTCTTAACTGGCCAGGTAACAAGCATTTCAGACTTTGTGGGACATGTCAGCTAGGTCAAAACTATTTAACTCTTGTAGCAGGAGGGCAGCCATAGGCAACACACGAATCAGTGTGGCTTTGATCTAATAAAACTTTACTTACAAAAACAGCCTGTTCTTGGGGCACAGTTTTCCCATGAATTGATCAGAGTACTGCTGCTATAATCAATTTCTTTAGAAAACTGTTTAATTTCTTTCTTTCTTTGTGTGTTTGTTTGGTTTTGGTTTTTAGAGACAGGGTCTCACTTTTTAGTTCACGCTGGCCTTAAATGACTATGTAGCCCAGGGTGGCCTCAAACTCATGTCAACTCTCCTGTCTTAGACTTACAAGTGCTGAGACTATAGGCATGTACCACCTCCCTTGGCATGCATTTATTTACTTGTTTATTTATTTATTTATTTTCTTATTTGATAGAACTAAAAAATGTAATTATGGCAATAACACTGTTGGTATATTCTTCACTTTATTGGAAATATTGTTAATGTTTTCCACTTAAATGTCATGTTTGTTATTAATGATAGGGAATATATATTTTGAATTTCTAGATCAATGAGTATTATGGCTTGTATCTAGATGTCTGCCTAAAGCCTCATAGGTAGGGCTGCTTGGAGGTGGCTGAATCTAGGGTGTGTGTTGCTGGAATCAAGGATGTGATGGGGGTATTGATTTATGGTGCAATGCTAGGATTAAGGCTGCCCCACCCTGGGTGTGAGTGCTACCTCTCCTAAAGGTGGGTAGCCCATATAAGATACAAGGACAGAAAGAGAGTTATTGCTTATTGCTTGTCGCTTGCTGTCTTCTGCCTTCTGCCTGTGATGAACTGTTTCTCCTCTGTGAAACTCCTCTGCCATGCCACCCTGCCTTTGAGCCAGCCAACTATGAACTGAAACCTCTGCAAACTTGAGCCAAATGAACCTGTCCTCCTTTAACTTTAGGTGCTAGGTATTTTGTCTCAGCAACAAGAGAAAAAGTAACTAAAACACTGTTATTATTAGAATAATAATAATAAATGCTGTCAAATATCTTTTAAATTCCTATCATGATCATGAGTTCTATGTTTCAACTATTTCATGTGATAAATTATTTTAATAGAGTCTCAAACATTGAGCTATCGTCACATTCCTGGAATGAGTTGTATTTGGTCATATTATATTGCTATTTCAATGTGCTACTGGATTCAATTTGCTCTTCCTTTATTTTAAATTGTTTAAAAATCTGTGATGCCCACCAGGAGGTCTTCTTAGGTTTAAAGGTTTAAATGTTCAGCTAAGGATAGGGCCAACTAAATATTCAGAGCTAAGACTTTCATAGGTTATACTTAGTACATGTCTCCTTTGAAGAGCGGAGCATGGAACACAGTTTCCCAGAACTGAAGCATACTGGACAGTGCCCTTTTTCAGTGAGAATGGTCTTTAGGGTCATCCAGGAGCTAGCCTCTTAAACACCCCAGGTGATAGCTCAGGTGTAAAGAGGCAAGCCTCCCATTGGCTAGGCCTGTGAATCTCCTGGATTAAGTCATTTTGTCCCCCAGGAGCTACTGTAGTATCTCTTGAAAGTGCTCCATAGGCCTAGCTTCCAGGGCCTGAGGCTATGGTGTCCCCATCAGGAATTCATAATTTAGGTATAGCCCTCCCTCCCAGTCACATACACTTTTCCAATCAAGACTTGTTGTCAGGTTACCTGCATCTGGCTTACAGGGGAACAGAACTTGACTATTAAGGGAAAAGCCAAATTCCCTTTCAGAAAAGAGCTACATTAGTGCTGTACTTAGATTGTCTCCCTTATTAAATGACTTAATTCTTAGTTTTCTTTTTTTAATGCCTTCTCAGGTTTTAATCAGGATTATACTGATAAAAGTCCTGATAAAGTGAGTTAAGACATTTTCCATCTTTTGGTATACTTTGGAAGAGTTTGAATAATACAATATGGGATTTTCAATGTTTCCTCACTCCTTCAGGAAAAGTAAGGATTTTTCTTATTCATTTCCATAAACCTACTGACAAAACATTGCCTGGGATATATTAGTAATTAGAATATTTGCTGAAGGAATTAAACTAAACTTGTTTTTAATATCTATGTGTGTTGACTTTCAAAAGTTAATTCTTTGGCATCTTTTATTTCTCCTGCTTTTTGTTGCTATTTTAGGTCTCTACTTCTTAATGTTTTTTGTGTGCATTTTCATAGAAAATGTCCCTAGATTTATGCTGACAATCAAAGTAGCAATACTGCGCATTGTATACATCTTTTCTCTCTAATAAAACTTGTAAGAAATTTGTATATTTTATTCTCAGAGATTCAAGTTTTGTTTTTGAATCTCTGTGTGACTTTTCTTACATCTTTAGCTTAGCATTTTATGATTTTTCCTTTATTAATTTCTTACTTGATGTGGATGTTTTCACCACTGCTTTTCAACTCTGAGTCAACCCCATTTATTAAATTATTTATGTCAGTATAAATCCGTGGCTATTTATTTCATATATTGTGTTATAATCCAATGCTTCTTATTTATCTTGCTCCTCACGTTGTTCCAGCTTTGGGCATTGGGAGGCCCTTCAAGTTGGCTATTTGGGAATTTCTGTTTTATTCTTTTTTCTCTCTTTCTTTTTCTTTTTGCATTTATTCTCCAGTGTTCCATACAAGATATTCCAGACATATCTTGCTTATGTCCCGCGCCAATCCTAGAAGCAACCATTTTCCTGAAGAGTTCTAGCTCCTTTTACTGGGGGATGGCATTAGAAACCAAGAGGACAGTTAGGTGTGCTCATTGCTACTGGTATTTCACTGAGGATTTTTGGCCTCAAAATCATATTTTTATCTTCAGGATTTATTCAAATATTACTTCCTTTCTTTAACAATTTGTTCTTTATTGATGCAATGTAAGAATAAGAATTACAGATAAGACAGGAAACAAGGATGGAGGAAAAAGCTCTTTAAGTGCTTTTTCAATGGGGGTCATTTGTTTGGAATGTTTCTTTTACACTGCTGAGTATTTTTATCCACCTAGTAATTTTTTGGTCTACTGATGCAAATGAATAGTGGTTCAGAAAGATAATCAGTATTGGTAGCTGAGATGGGTTCCAACTGGGATGGTATAAGTCAATGTTATTTCTTTCAGTTCTCAGTAAAAATAAAAAAACTTTGATGTATAATTTTTATTTAGCAGCTTAGCTTAGTGGTCTGTTCAAAACAGGGATGGTATGCACTTTTGAGAGCTACATGACCATGCTTTTCTCTTGGAAGCTGCAGGCCAACTGGCACAGCAATTCTCTCCAGGTAACATCTCAGCCACTGCTGACCTTGAAGACTCTTTCTATACCCAGAGGCCATGTCCTGCCCTGTAGCCTCAAGGATGCAGATTGTAAGTTATGTTGTTAGGCCCCACTCCACTTGCCCTCCAGTATCTGCTTTAAGTATTTTAGGTGAAAGACTTTTAAAAAGTTGAACTTTGCCTCTGCCTATTCTCTTCCTTGTAATGTGCTCTAGTTCCAGCTACCTATAGGTGGGGACAATGAAGATGGATTGCAGTTTGCGGTTTGGTGGAGCCCCGGCACTCTTACTCTACCTACCTGTGCCATTCAGACTGAAACCTCATAAACTGACACATCTGAAATCGTAGTTATGTGAGGCTGTGTAACAAATTACTAAAAACCCAGAAGCTTAAAGCAACACATATTTATTATCGCACAGTCCGTGTCTGTCAGAAGCCAGATGCGCTTAGCTGGGTCCCCTGCTGCCAGGGAGGCGTTGACAGTGGGGGCACAGCCTCAACTCAAGGCTCATTGGGAAAAGGCCTGCTTTGAGGCCCACATGTTTTGGTGATATGTAATTCCTCATGGGCTATGGACTGAGGACGGAGATTCCTCCCTGGCTATTCCTGGATGTGCCTCTCAATTCCTATCACAAGGGTCTCTCTAATATGGCATAGCAACTGGCTTCTTCAGAGTGTGTAAGCTGAAGGCAATAGTGAGCATCAACTAACTAAATAGAAGTTGAAATCTTTTATAACCTAGTTACAGAAATGTCAACCCATACTAATCCCAGTTCACACTCAAAGGGAAAACATTATGCATGGGTATGAATACCAGGAGATAGGGATCATCTGAGTCTATCTTAGAAAATAACATACTGCAAGTAGAGATGAGACCCTACCCCAGTCGCTCTCCAGAGGGGTCCATGATTTTTCATCTACTATAGGTTGGAGTTTTTTTCTGGGATTTTGAGAAAGGGTGTTCATAGAAGAAATGGGCTTAGTGCACTATCGTACCCCTAATGCCACAAACTTAATTTTTAACATGCTGAGTTTGAAATACTTGTAAAAACTTTCAGTCTGTTGTTCAGCAATAGTTTTAATCTTTCCCATAAGCTACTTATTGACTCTGATATTTTATATGCATTGTCTTATCACATACCTCAGATTGATTCTGTAAAGAATGTATTTCTACCTAAAATTTTTTTATAATTAAACAAGAATAGAGTAACTTTTCAGTGTCTAAGCATCCCAGTAACCAAAGCAGCTCCCTGACATTTTCATAAGTTACCTAACTTATCCAAATGCAGTTTCCATCTCATCTCAAGGGTACAGGACTCTGTATGTCAGCACTTTAGAGACAGGAGTAGGTTCCACTTTCTGTGCATCTGCTAAGATCTGCTAACTTTATCCAAGGTTGGCCCCAAACACAAACAATTGGGCTTTATCTCAGTTGCCACCTCTTTGTCCTTCTTCCATGAATGGGATACATCATGGCAAAAATCTGCTCTTGGTTCTTAATTCTTGGCTTTTTTCCCAAAATCATGACAAGCCTTTTTCTTCTGTCATGACTAGCAACAGGTTCTGGAAGCCAAGTCCAAGTTAGAGGATAAGATCGTCACTCAACTCACCTGATCATGGCAACCTGAAACCTCACTTATCTAAAGAGAGATAGAGCCAGCATTCAACTCAAATTTTGTACTATCTCATTCTGCCTCCCAGAATGACCATTAAAGTAAACAGATAATTCAAACTCTGAACTCAAACTCTATTTTCTCCATGGTCTAGATAATCTCAATTTGATTAAACAGGGAAGATGGTAAGGGAGAAATCGGAGAAATGAATGTTATTCATACAATGGTCATAGTCACAGTTGTGAGCAAAGGCCAGGGCAGGAGAGTGGGCACCAGGAACTCAGAGCAAAGGTGGGGAATGGCAGTGCATATAGGAAACTTGTACATCCCAAGGTTTCTATTGGAGCTCCTTTTGGTTGGAAAAAAGAGGCTCTGCCTCTGGAGACTCTTAGCCCCTCTAGTGTACTTGGGACAATAAGACTAGGACCCAACAGGACTTCACCCACAGCCTTACGCTTTAATGTCTGACTGAAAAAATGAAAAACGAAAGTGTTTCCCTAGTTGATTTCAGAAAAAGATAAGCAAAGCCAAGAAAGAAACAGTCATCCTCCTCCTTATGATGCTTCATACAAAGCAGACAGGCGGATCCTGTGGAATACCTCTAAAAGTTCTCAGTAACACTGGGGGAATGCCCAGGTGCCAATGATTATTACTGCAGTCATTTAATGGGGTTTCAGTTTGGCTCAAAAAGCATCATCTTAAAACAGTGACATGATTTCCTGAAGTTTTATTACCAATGGTCTTCATAGATAAACTGTTATTTGATTTATTATTTGGAAAACTATTCTTCAGTATTGTTCTATGGAAGAACTGAAGGTCTGGGTCAGGATCAGGCGTAGGATCAGAGCATGGGTTAGCATCCTTCTACAGGTGAAACCTGCTATCTCCTCACCCTGGTGATACCACATGCTATTATTTTATCTTTCTTCCAAACTCATATACTACTCCAAACTACATATACTATATATGTGTCTTCTTTGAGGCTGTTTTATTTTTTCCAGCCCTTGCATGATAGATTGTCCCAAGGACTCAGTTCTGAGCTTGCTGCTCTTCTCTGTCATGATCTGGATGCCCTTCTTCAGACCCCAGCTTTAGTAATTCACATGCCATTGACTCTTAAATGGTATCTCCAGCCCAAGAGCTTCAATGATCTATGAACTTGTGTTGCAAGTGTGCTGTGTTTTAATGTGAACAGGTTTTCTTTCCTTTATGAAAAATCAAATGATCCTTCTGTACCCACATCACCATCAAGGTATAGCAGTGAGACTGGAAAGAATTTTAAAAATTCTTTCAATGTATTTAGGGCTCAGTATACAAAGAGAAGATTCCCCTCCTGGCTCTGATGGTTGGGCTATAATGCTAGCTTCCCAGAGCAGGAAAAGAATAGATTAGGAGAAGTGCAAGTTGGAAGCCCACCTCCTTTGGTACCAATGGATCATGGGGAGAGAAGATGGGACAGGATAGGCATGCGGGTTCTGATCTCTTCTCTTTGAACCTCTACATGAGGAGAGGAGATGTGTTACAGTATTGAGGGGAATGCTGAGGGCAGAGTTTTTGCCTGATTTACTTTTGGGTCCCTGAAGGAACATAATCACCCTGTTGGGCCTTTTGCCGCCAACCTGAGCAGTAAGGAGGAAGTGGATACAACATGTCAGTGTACAATTAGTAGCCCAACAAGATCAAGAAGAAACAGGGAGGGATCATATCTCTATAAAGCTCCATTAGTTTCCTGCAGTGAGGGTGAGACTCAGAAATTTCCACATTACCAAAGGGTCTGTGAACCACTTTGGAGTAGAGAGTTAGTGGACATTAACCATGAAGGACAAGGTAACTCATTGAGGTAGGAGCTGAGTGGAGAACATAGCAGACACCCAGAGGGTGCATAGAGCCAGCTGGCATGGGACTAAGTCAGCCAGGGCACTTCAGAGTTTCTACCAATCCCTGCCAACCTGTTCTGGCTGTGAAATCCAGCAGGCAATGTGAACAGGGCAAGTAGTGAATAAGGCATGTTAACACAGACTGAAAGGGAGGTGGAGGACACTAGCGTGAACAAAGGCTGCCTCCAGGTATTAGTGGGCTCTCAACATCTTGGGGAAGAGAAGAATGACGGGCTTGACATCTAAGAGTTTGTACCTGTTTAGTCGTAAATCCTTCTCTCAAGTGAAGAACTCCAACTAAGTAACTCTAGTTCTCTCCTTTGCCCTGCATGCACTCAATGAGAGAATTTTCAGATCTTTGCACTGCTAAATAATGGAATTGCAAATTTCCTCAACCCCAAAATCTACTCATTTCACATCTAGCATGTCTCAGGCTAAATGAAGATCACACACTTTGCCCCTCCACTCTCCATAATAGCGCAGTCCAGTCCCAATTCTCCCCCTCTCAGTCAGAGACAGCACCATACCCCATGAATTTAAGGCTCATGGTTGATTATTTCTTTCCCCCTTACCCCTCACATCTCATCCATCACCAAGCTCTACCTCAAGACACATTCTGAACCCACCCATTTCTCTCTCCACTACAACTGTAATTCTGGCAAAGATGATTGCAGTATCGTCTTCCCTGTTCTCACTCCTGAAACTGCTTCCATATGGTGTTTTGTGTGTGGTGAAAAAGTGATCTCTCTCACTCTACAAGTGAAGATGATGGACACAGGGTTTGATGAATAGGAAAGAGTTGAATTTTAATCCCTACTCACCTGCTCTGCCTGACACCCTTTGTTGGGATCCAGATTGTAAAAGCACTACCAGCAGCCCTCCTCACTGTGATGCTTGCTCCTTAGGATGCATTGTCTATCAGCATAAATCAGGCATCACTGTCCTGATGAGGCCCTTCAATGTCTTCCTAACCTCTTGGGACAGAGTTTAAACTTCCTACCATGACCTATGGTCCCCTACGTGCTAGAACCCTCACTTGCTTCTCCATTGTCACCTTTCTCTCTTTTCCTCTCCATGATGCCAGATCCACTCTTATGCTCTTGCTGTTCTGTTGGACTGGAATACACAGGCTGTGTCTTTCTTGTCATGTAGATTTGTGTTCAGATCCCTCAGTCTGAGTAAGGATTTTTTAAATGGCCCTATTCATATTACCCTCCTCCACCACCCTCTATTATATTACCTGTTATGTTTTCTTGATAGCATTTATCAACATCTAACATCATTTTTTTCATGTATTTGCTTCTTTATACTTGTTTCCTCTTCTCTGTCTCCCACAATAACAAAAACTCCAAAATCAGAGAACATTTCTGTCTGGTCCACCTGTATTTTCAGAGTCTCAAACAGTAAATGGCATATATTTGCTGAATGAACATTTGAATTAAAGAATTGGTGGTTAAAATTGCATGTGGTGCTATTGTACATCTCATAAAAAGACTGTAAGTTGTGAACCCGCAAAGCCAGGTTTTTATAATTTCAAAAAAAGGCAGTGACGTGAACCTAGAGACGTACAGTTACAAGAATAAATGTAACAAACCAATAAATAATTTGCTGGACAGTGAAACATGCATTCATGTGATACAGCTTTAAATATTAAATGACATGGCATGTTGATGTTATTGCCATCAGCAAATCTTAATATTTTTCATATAAATTTTTATAATATTTCAAAAGTTACAAAATAGTTACTATAAAGTATTATGCTTGGAATATAAAACTATTGAAGAAAACATTAACATAAACTTTTTACAACTAAAACTAGATCTTTTCTCATTTGTTTTGTTTTTTTGTTTTTTGAGACTGAGTCTTGCTATGTAGTTCAGGCTGGCCTTAAACTCACTATGTATCCCAGGCTGGCCTCAAACTTATGTCAATCCTCCTGCCTCAGCCTCCTGAGTGCTGGGATTGCAGGGATGCATCACCATGCCCAGCATGAAACTTGATCTTTTAAAATTAGTTAGGCTAAAGATTTCTTGTCTAAAGAAAAATTTATTTTTACTTCAAAATTACTTAAAGCTTATTTATTGAGTAGTATATAATATATACTGAAAATATTGACTGCACTTAGAAGAATCTATATTTGCTGGTTTGAGGTAAAGTATTCTATAGATGTCTGTTAGGTCTAGTTGTTTATAGTGAGAGAAGCTTACTTGACTATAACCCACATAATATATTCCATTTTGCTAGTTTGATGAGGATGATAATGCAACTGTTTCCCCTTTCCTTTTTTCTGTCTGCATATTAATTAGATGTAGCATGGTAAAATATGCCTAAATCATCTTTGAGGGTGATGCCTGTAGATACTGAATTTTAAAAGTAGAAAATACCAAGTTTTAAAGTGGTTGAATACTTTCACAAAGCTATGCAGAATAAATTCTTTTGATGACCATCTTTTTTCTGACTCTGAAACTTTTCTGCATCCTGTTTGTGGTTTTAAAAAGTCTGATCGCAAAGAATGATATAACGCATACTAAACAATAGTTAGAATAACCTTCCAGTCTATTCATCATCGAGTTTACTAAAACTTTATTCACTGTTAATAAATCCAGGAACTGCCCACTTTCACACCATTTACCCCAACACACAGCCTTGGTAAATGAGTATTAGTGTTCATGCTTGAGCCCTGTCATACACAGTTCACAGAACTACTACAATGAGGTTTTATATCAACTGTCACCATCTTCTGTTACTTCATTTGCTCCTAATCTTCATCCCTCCTAAGACAGCCCTGTGGTCTGAGGCTCTGACTTTGGGTTTCTCTTCTCACAGTTTCTTTTGTTCAACTTAGGAAATCAGGGTGTACATTTGATTAGGTTTCAAGTCAACTTTGGAGATCACGATAAGAGACTAGTTATTAAATATAAGCTATGTTGAACAGTAGGAAAAAACCATTTTTATCGGAAACTCACTTGACTTTTCTTCCTCCTGCTCTCTCTTTTTGCCTTGTTCCCCTCTCTCCCTTCCTTCCTTCTTTCCTATATCTCTTGAATTTCAACTATGGAGGAAGTCCAGGGTGAGACAAGTACTTATGAACATATTTATGAAAAACTCTGTTTTATATGCTTAAAAGATAATAGACTTTCCTTTGGGGGGAAAACAGAACCATGTTTTCTGTCTTTAACCCAATATGACTGGTAAGACTTTTATTTGCACTCACTTAGATATAAATCAGCTAGTCTAAAATCTCACATCTTGGAGCCCTTAATAAATAGTCCTCCATATTTTGCTGGGATGAATGGATTTTGCTGTGACACAGTCTGGTATGGAAAAGACCTGCATTATCACCTAGAAAGTATGAAGCGGTTTACAAGACACAGTATGTAAAGCATAAGCCCAGTGTGGCAGAAAATGCACTGGAATGGAAATCAGTAGACCCAATTTCCAACTGAGATATTGTGTCTAACATTCTGTGTAATCTTGATTCAGTCACTCCATCCACAGGAGCCTCACTTGCCACATTTGAACACTGAGAGTATGTCTTAACCAGAATTCTTTGAATCAAAACTGACAAAAACCCATTTAAAACTAGTTCAGGTGTCCATTTCTGACTAAAGAAAGAAACTAGAAAGAGCTGGTACAGCGCAAGCATGCCTTCGCCTTTGTGGACAACCTGCTTCTCCATGCCTTTGATAGGCTGAGACACAGAAGCAGACAAGTATTTCATCTTTGATGCAAAATTATCGCCTGTGTACTTTGTTCATCTATCTGCTCTGTCCTAGGGGTGATAATACTTTTTGTTACTTTCCAGGAAGATTTCTTCTATTTCCCAAGTAGATGAAGTGCTTGCCCAAAGTAAAAGTCTGGATTATGACACAGAGTCTGGAATAAAGCTTGATTGTCAGCCTGAGTGGGAATGCCCAGCTGAATTAAGTCAGCATGGTTCTGGGTGTGCAAGACCCACTTTAGGGAGGATTGTGGGAATGTATAAAAAGGAGAATGGGAGGGAAGGATTTCAGCTGATCTTCCTTGGAAGAGCTTTGTTCTGATTGATTTTCAGCTGTTCTCTTTGGCTGATCTCCGGTCTTCACCTTCACTTTGGGCACTGTCTCTTGGCTTTCAGGGCAGATTCTTCAACTTCTATCATCTGCCTGTCTTCCTGCCAGCGCAGACTCCCAGCCTCCAGCACTGCCCTTGGGCTTTCCAGCGCAGACTCCTCGGCCTCCAAATAGGGACTAGCACAGGACAGTGCCATGGGCTCCAGGCCTTTAGCTGGATTCTTCAGATCCCTAGAGCACAGACAGATCTCTAACATGCTCCTACATTTGACTCTGTGTGTGGATATTGTCGGCTAATCTTGTAAATTTCCATTCCCTGCATTAAATATGTTTCTCTTGCAAATACTGACTACAACAAGCTCATACATACCTTCTTCCATCCAGTATATCTTCTACCCACCACACACACACACACACACACACACACACACACACACAGTCGTGGGGCTACTCCAGTGTAGAAGTAGATGACAAAGTTAGCTTTTCCTGGATCCAACTTAAAAGCCTCACTGTTCCATAAGATTTTTAGTATTAGATCATGGACATTTTTATTTTTATAACGACCTGGCTAACAAGCTCCATCACTGTCTCAAACTAAAAGGAAGGACTGAATAACCACGCTAAATTATGGGACCACTTGCAAGAGCTGCATTTTAGTCACTTCCAAGCATACACAAAAGTTAAGACATGCACTCTATCCTGAGGAGTTCAGAGATCAGCAGTTAATTTTGGGAGGCTTGATTTCCTCACCTACACATTGAGAAGATGTGGCTCCATAACCTCTAAGGTCTTCTAGCAGTCTGTGAACATGATTGAAGAAGACCCACAGTCATTTCTTTCAGATGGCAGACTGCTGGTGTCTGATGACTTCAGAGTTTACTGTAATAGGGAGAGCAGTTTCACTGTGGATATGCTTGGGGTACAGGAGCTGCATTTACCTGCTCAACTTTATCTCTAGGGCATTGGCAGTTAAAGTCTTGTTTCCCAACACAGAGGGTTCATCTGGCTCGTTGACTCCTAAAATTTCACAGTAGGCAATTCATTAGTTCAGTTTCTGGTTTTGATCTCTCTAAGGAGACATACAGTATAAGAACTTTGGAAGAGGCAAGTGTGTACACTGTGACCAGAGACTTTCCTGTGTGCTAGCTTTGAGAGGACAAAGAGTGAGGGTTCTGGGCATCTGATGAGAGGATTTGGGAGACCACAAAGAGACCAGGGTACCAAAGCCACACTCCAAATGTGGAAAATTTGTAAATCCTCCCTCTCGTGACAAACATTTGTCTTGACATAAGTGTGATCACCATACAGCACATGTAATTCACATTTTGACCTCAGGGAAACACTTTTGGTTAACCACTAAGAATGACCCGCACTCCCCTCTCAAGCCCTCTCTGAGAAATCTGTTCAACCATGACAAGCCTATAGAGACTGGAAGAGCAAGCAAAGTTAGCTGAGGTAACTGGCTGGCCCAAGGTCATCATGGGACTCTGTTGATAGTCTAGAAGTCATTTCACTTTTTCTTATGCTAATAACCCATGCAATAATAGACTTTCCAAGACTTAAATAACATAATGTAAATGTCAAACTGCCACTTGGGCTCATCTCACATTTTCTGTTCCAATACAAATGTGTCAAAAGCCAGTGAGATCTTGAATCCATTAAGCCTTCTATTCCTACTTGATGTATAATAGTGATATATAAATACATGTAATTACAGTACGAGTTTTTGTAACATTTTAAGATGTTGAAATGAAAGGCATTATTTAATACTTAATTTTTGAGAGATATAAAATGTATAATGATTATATGCTGTCTTTAGCCTAAAATGGAAGTGTTTTATCTGTAATTGTATATTGGTACTTGGTGTTTGTGCTGTTCTTCCTAGACAGAGTAGGAGGGTAGTGGCAAGTTATCCCAACTTGTCTATCAACTGTCTAACCATCTTTCTATCATCTATCTCCCTCCCTGCCTATCTTGTCACTACTGGAACAATTCTATTAGATAACAGAACATTTATCTATCCATTTCCTCTACAGTTATATTGAGTACCCAGTGTGTGCCAACCACTGTTCTAAGTAGTTAGGATATAGCAGTGAATAAAGTCAAAAATCTTGACCTTCCTGAAGCCTGAATTCTAGTGGAGGAGACAGATAAGCAAAAACACATAGCATATTACATAGTGACTAGTGCTAAGAAGAAAATAAGTCAGGTATCATTGGAGCAAAGCCCTGAAAGATGAGAGAAAATTTGCCTTATAGATATCTGTGGAAATAGTATTCTAGGAAAGGAAAAGTGAGTGCAAAGACTGTGAAGCAGGAGTATGCCTGGAGGGTTTAAGGAATGGCAAGGTTTAGGAGGTCCCTGTGGCTAAAACAGAGGGTGGGAGAGAAGGGGAAGGTAGTAAAAGAGCAAGTCAAAGAGATGGGGAAATCATCAGTTCAGGTAAGGAATGACAGGAAGCCACTGGAAGGTCTTGAGCAGAGAAGTGACAGGAGCTGACATTTTAACAGTACTGGTTGGCTATTGTATTAAGGCACTTTCGGATCAAGAGTGGAGGAACAGAGACCAGTTAGAAGGCCGGTGAGAGAAGATGGGATGACTTGGACTAGTACTTACTGCTGGGCAGGGTGGCAAGAAGCTTTCAGATTCTGGACATGTTTTGAAGGTAGAGGTGCAATTTGCTGACAGGTGGGGATAGAGAACATGAAAGAAAATAGAGAAGCCAAAGACAATTTTAATTTTAGACCTGAGCAATTGAAAACATTGCTATTTACTGAGCTAGGAAGACAGAAAGAACAAGTTTTCAAGGAGATCTGGAATTCACTTTGTATGTAAGTATGAGACAACTATTACAAATCTAATAGATACCAAATAGAGAGTTGGATACAGTATAAAGGTCTGCAGTTCAAGGAAGTAGTCAGAATTGGAGGTAAAGATTTTGGACAGAGATTGAGCCTAAAGCCATGAGCCGGGAGAGTGTGGGAAGGGAGGGGAAGCCCTAGGACTAAGCTGTGGGCACTCCAGCATAAAGAGGCTGGGGAGAGGAGGAGGAGAAGCAGACAAAGAGAAAACTAGCTGGAACAGGCAAGGAAATAATCAGTACTACGAGCGTACTGTTTTGTCATGGAACAGGACAAATTAAGCAGTTTATTTTAAAAGATATTTTACATTAATTATAGTGTATTTAAGAGGATGTTTATGATTTGACCTGAAATTCAGATAAACTCAAGCTAAAAGAATATTATATCATGCCATTTGATCACAGAAGTCAATTTAGGTATGTCTCCCACAGTTTTTTCTGCTCAAAAAAAAAAGAAGCTGTACAATAGTTTAAGGTTCAAATTACTTGATTTCAAAAGTTTTGGGGGAGAGAAGAAAGCCACCTAGGGGCAAGAATAATGTCTCTGAATTGGTGCTGGAGAAAAGCAGATACTGTGAGGTGGGGGCCAAAGATAAACTCTCATAAGGGAGGATACATGAAAAGAAGATTTAGCTAAACTAAAATCCAGTATCTAGGGGACCTGTGAGGAAATTGAACCACTCCTGGATCATGGTACTCAACTGTGGTGGATTAATTAATAGTCAACTTAGAACATCCAGCTGAACTGAGTCAGCATGATTCTGGGCATAGAAGACCCACTTGAGGATTGTTGCCAATGGCATGAAGAGAGAACTGGAGGGAAAGATCATATGCTGTTGATTTTTTTTGGAGAAGCTTGCTGAGCCTGGTTTTCCTGATAGTAACTCAGCTCTTTTCAACACAGGAGGAGCTCAGGTCCTCACTGTGGGCGGGGATGGCTGCTGTTCTTATCAGCGTAGCTCTAGTATTCGCCTTGAGTGTCACTTCTTGGCTCCAGTGCAGATCCCTCAGGCTGGTGGCAAAAATTCTTCACCCCGCTGGCACAGACTTTCTAGCTTCCACCACTGGCCTTTGGGCCCTCCCAGTGCAGATTCTCGATATAGACTTGCATGAGACATTGCTGTGGGCTCTAGGCCTCTGGCTGGATTCATGGAGGACACTGCTGTGGGCTCTAGCCCTTCAGCTGGACTTGTGCGGGACATTGCTGTGGGATCCAGGCCCACAGCTGGATTCTTCATGTCTGTAGTGTGTGGACAGATCTCTTGTACTCCTCTGCATTTGACTTTGGTGAATATTATAAAATAATACTATAAATTATGCGTCCTGTGTTAAATCTATTCCCTTACAACACTGACTATAACACCAACCCCTACACCAGACCCATCTTACAGGGCATTTAGGGAGAGGATGGAATTGAAGGAGGGAGCCGGCCCTTCAGTAACTGGGCTGACTGAATCGACTCAGTCACTCTGACCTCCCTACCAGGCAAGTGAAACATATGCAACACTGGGATTTAAAGAAGCTGAAAGCAGGAGAACAGGCGGAACAAATTCCACACATAAACAATAGCACTGCAGCACCTGTGAGTGGGGGACTGTGTGGAAATAGAGGGCTTGCCTACCACAGAAGAAAAATAAGCCACCCACTCCCCCACGTATAACAGGAGTGCTGCTCACCAGACATTCAGCACCCGTGCACAATTGCCCGAGGGCTTTCACAGGGGGCTGCCAGCACCTTCTAGCTGGGGACTGCACCAAACACGCACAGCAGAATGAAGCAGGGCAGACTTGTGAGAGGAGCCACTGGTGTCCAGGTCAGACACCGACTTGAGAAGCCAGAACAGAGCAGGCACCCCCTCCTGTACCTCCAAAATCTGGAGAGGCCAGAGATGGAGTGAGGTCTTCTCCACTGCCCTGCTTGGGCAAAGGGGGTCCTGAGCCAAGCCTGGGGGGCCACATTAGGTTCTGTGGGTACGGGCAGGCAGATGGTGAGTGGTGCCGGGACCATTGACCTTTTGGCCAGGAATTAGGCAAGGAAAGTCTGTGGAGGGAAGAGGTGGAGACATCTGGGACATCTATCTCCCAAATCAGTCAAGGCAATCAGATCCAAGGAGACCTGCAGTAGGTCCTGCTTGAGCACAGCTTGCAACCAGGACACGTGTTTGGAGGAAGCAGCAGCCCACATAGCTTCAGGTAGGAAACTGACAGGGCCAAACAGTGCAGCTACTTGCACTCAGACTGTGACTCCACTGTACAGGAAGCTGTATGGATGCTCTGGGTCAGTGCTGTAATGACTATGTGAAAGTTTTTATTCTTATTTCTATTGTTAAATTGGTCATTGTAGTCATTATTTCTTTGCTTCTTTGTTTGCTTTGGGTCATCTTGGGATTCTTTTTCTTCTTTCTGTTTTCATTACTTTTTTTTTTTTCCTTCTTCTGGTTCTTGCTTCCTTATTGGTATTGTTTGGATATTATACTTTATTTTTCAAAGTTTTCCTCCTTGACCTGCTCCCTCTTTTAGTGCTTCTTCTCTTCTATTTATGTCACTTTTCTTCCATGTTCTATCTCTTTTCTTCCACATTAACTCATGTCCTGGCCTTGCCCTTCCTCCCCTCCACTTAGCTAACAGCATAAATATAACAGAGGCCCATATAAGTGCACTAAAGAATAAGTGCTATAAATGAAACAGTACCATTCAAGGGCATATGAGGGTCATCCTTAACAAAATCGAGCTTAGAGAATCCAAACCAAAGTGGCTACAAATATATTAACATGTTCTGACAACCTCATAGTCTCCTTGAACTTCTAAACACACTTCCACCCAAATGCGTACTCCTTCCTGCCTATACAAACACCTCTTCCAACCCACAACACAAGCCCTTTGCCGGAGCTATAAAAATAATTCCACTAGAGTCTGACTTCCTATCTATTTTTCACCCATTGATGTTTCTCTTACCTCCCTCCCTTCCCACTGACCTACCACCTTCCTTTTTCCCTTCTTCTCTCCTTCCCCCTACCATCCACATCCCAGATGGACCACAAATAACAGCATAATAGAGTCTGTAAGGGGCACTGACAAAAGCGTGAAACTATCAAAACAAATTTTAATGTTTATGATTGATGTTTGCGTAGATCTGTTGGTGCTATTATAAACAGTGAAATTCTCTCCTTACAACACAGTTTCAAAGTCCAACCCAGTTAACTGAATAGGTTTGATGTGGTACACAATGCCTCTTAGCAAATAAAGCCAAGGACACATCATGGACAACAGAACCTAACTGAAAAGATCTTTATACCAAGAACAAATTCTTTTCACTCTACTTGACCTCAGTGCGTGCATATACATACACACACACACACACACACACACACACACACACACACACACGGAACATGAAAAAACAAGGCAACAAAATGCCTCCAAAGACTCCTAACTCTCCCAAAGTAGCCCTAAGGGGATCAGATGGAGAGGAAAGCACACACCAGATAGCTGAGCTGTATGAAATGATTAAAGAGGAACCAAAGAAACTTGATGAGCTCAAAGAGGACATAACCCAAAACATAGTGGAACTATCAAACAAATTGATGTGATTATGGAAAAAACAAATAAAAAATTGAAAGGGCTAACCAAAATGGTTCGAAATGTGAATGACAAATTTACCAAAGAAATATACTCCACAAGCTAGATGAGGTGGTGCACACCTGTAACCCAAGCACATGGGAGCCTGAGTAGAGAGGAGCCCCACAAGTTTGAGATCAGCCTGGGCTACACAGTGAGTTTAAGGCCAGCCTAAACTATACAGCAAGACTCTGTCTCAAAAAATAAAACAAAGCAAAAAGGAAATATACTCTACATAAAGGTACCCGGAGATAAAGAATGCTATTAAATTCATAAGCACCAGAAATGACCAATGGGAAGAAAAGGTTTTAGAAATTGTGGAAAAATGGAATCACGTGATGATATACTCAGAGAAATCTTTAAAAAGGTAAGATTGCAAGGAAAGTTCATCCAATAGCTACTAGATGATGCTAAGAAGACTAACCTAAGGTTAATTGAGTTGGAAAGAAATTAGAGGTTACCACACATGAAATTTTTTAAAAATCATAGCAGAAAAATTTCCAAGTATGAGGAAAGAACTCAACATAGAGTTAAATGAGGCTTACAGAAGGCTAAATAACTACAATCACAAAAAGCATCTCACCATGACATATCATAGTCAAAAATCTCAAAAGTCCAATACAAAGACAGAATCTTAAAGCTCTCATAGAAAAATAAAAAATAATTTATAAAGGTAAACCTATTAGCATTTCTTTTAGTTTTCAACTCAAACTTTAAATGCCAGGAGAGTTTGGAGTGAAGTGTATCAAGCCCTAAAAGAAAACAACTTCCAACCCAGACTAATATATCCTGCAAAACTATCTTTCAAAATTGATGAAGGAGTAGAACAAAATGACAGAATCAGCAGCAAATCAGCAGTGATCAGCCTCTCCGGGATGTGGAATCCAGACATCTGGAAAATAGCAACTTGGCAAAGGAAAAAAAAAAAGAAGAAGAAGAAGATTTAGATCTCTGAGAACTGGAAGAAACTGACAAGAAAATTAGAAACTACTGAAATGGAGCACAATGCAGAGAAAAGAATAAAGCAGTCTGGAAGCTCACCCAGGTTCCCAGGGAGAGGAAATTATCCCCACTGACATAAGGTAAGCCTCTAGGGTAAGACGTTCCAGGGAGAAACAACTGACCAGGTCAGCAGTGCTAGTCCCAGTAAAAGTCCATGGCTATTGTAAATGACAAAAAAAAAAAAACAGCATGAAGTTTTACTCTGAAGGTGAATCCTTCCACATTGGAGGCTGCCGTTGGAGAAGGAACCCAGTACAATACCTGCCATATTGCCAGAGAGTGTTTAGTCAGGTACCATTTCAGGAAGGGGTTGATTATTTAACACCGAGTCATAGAAAAACTGCAAAACAACTTTATTTCAGGGTTACCCTCACACAATGACTGGGTGAAAGATGGTGATGGGAGATGGTCACAGACAGGGACAGGCTAGACATAGTTCGCCAGAGAAGTATAAGCTCAAGCAGGGAAGAACATGGAGCCCTGGCCTTTATGGAGTGAAAAGCCAGGCCCAGCATGTATGGCTCAGAGGAGGCAGGGTGTGAAAGTGCTGGCCTTTTAAGTCCAATGGGTTGCCTATGTCCAGCCCAGATCAGGGGTCTGATTGCATTCCTCATCTACAAACATGAGCAAGGACACACCTTGGCTTGGATAGCTGCCAGAGCCTGTGGTGCATGCACAGAGTAGCTCTGGAACTGGGGCCACCTCACAAACCCACAGTCCATAAAACTAGGAGAAAACTGTGACTTGTTAGATTCTCATACTGCAGATCCTGGAAAGAAATCATTCATTCAAACACACAGAAGAATTTTTTGTTTCAACTCTTTTTTTTTCTTTTTCATTATTTTCTTTGGAGTGTTGGAGTTTCTCCTTTACTTTTTTCTTCTTTCTTTTTTCCTTTTTTAATCCCTATCTTTTCTTTTTGACTTTTTTCCTTTTCTTGCTTGTTGTTTTCGTTACCTTTATCTAACTCTATGAATTGCCTTTTACTCCTTCTTAGGCCCCTTTATCCCACTTTTCTGTCCTCCTTCTCATTCTTGATTGCTTAATTTTTCAAACTTTTCTTTTTCCATTCTCCTGTTTCTCACTTCTTCTATCTTCACTAGTAAAATACTAAGCTTTACTAATCTTAAGATAGTTAACTCTGTGCTATTATTGTTGATTTATTTTCTATTGGAGGTATAGTTGTAGCATTTAGTAGATATTTACTGTATGTTAGTATTTGTTTTTCTTAGTGTTTATGTAATAATTTTAGAACTCTTTTCCGTGGTAAAAGGTAGTAGTATGTTATTGGTTCTTATAGTATGTGAGTATACAATTTATCTTTGATACTATTATTGTTGCTAATTTAGTTGCTATTGCCAGGATGGCATAATTATTGCTATTAGTAGGCTTTTTTGTGCTAAAATCTGGACTGCCTTTGTGGCATTAAAAATACTGTAGTCCATTCACAGAGAACTGGGGCCTGGGGCAATTATACTGTATCCTCCCCTCCCAAATTAATGGAGGTGGTCAGATCTAGGGACAGAGGCAAAGGCCTATAGTTAGCTATAGCCAGAGTGCATCACACATAAACTGAAGAGATCTCCATACTAACAACAAAGTCTTTCCATTATACACATCCACAAACCTGAGTGCGCGTACACACACACACACACACACACACACACACAAAACCACAACAGAAACAGGAGAAGACAAGGCAACAAAATGCCTCCAAAAGCTCCCAAGTGTTCCAATGCTGATCACTGGGGCATTGATGGGGAAGAAATTGAAAGCCACACAGCTGAATTATTCAAAATGATAAAAGAAGAGTTTTTTGGGGGGTGGTGGGTACTGGGGATTGAACTCTGGTCCTTGCACTTGCAAGACAGGCAGGGTGCCACTGAGCTAAACCCCCGGCCCTAAAGAAGAGATTTTTAAAAGATCAAAAACATGCTTGACAAGCTCAAAGAAGATATAACTAAACATATAATGGATTTAATAAACAAAACAATCAGCAAGTTTACAGAAAACACTAATAAAAAACTAGATAAGCTAAAAAAAATACAAAACATGAATGACTAGTTTAGTAAAAAATTTGAGTCCATGCAAAGGTAACAATCAGAAATCCAAGAGATTAAAAATTCCATTGAAAGTATGGGCACCAGAAGCAATTAATGTGAGGAGAGACTGTCAGAATTGGAAGAAAGGACTGATGTCGGTGACCAACTGCCCAAAGATACCATGAAAGCAAGAGAAGCCAGGCATAGTGGCGCACACCTGTAATCCCAGCACTTGGGAGGCTGAGGCAGGAGAATCACAGTGAGTTCAAAGCCAGCCTGGGCTGCAGAGTGAGTTCAAGGCCAGCCTAAACTACAAAGCCTACAAAGTGAGACCCTGTCTCAAAAAAACCAAAACAATACAAACAAACAGAAGCAATGACAAAAATCCCATGATCATCTCAATAGACACACACACACACACACACACACACACACACACACACATACAGAAGCCTTTGATGAAATCCAACATCCACTCATGATAAATACTTTGAAGAATATTGATATAGAAGGATCTTATCTTAATCTAGTGAAAGTCATTTATGACAAACCATCAGCCATCATATTAAATGGAGAAAAAATTGAAAGTTTTCCCACTAAAATCAAGAAAAAGACAAGGGCATCCTCTGTCACCACTCCTACTCAATATAGTACTCAAATACAAGCCAGAAAAATCAGCAAGAAAAATAAATTAAAGGGTTATGTATAGGAAAGAAAGAAGTCAAATTATCCTTATTTGCAGATGACATGATTCACTGTGTAGAAGATACAAAAAATTCCACCAAAAGAATCTTAGAATTAATAACAAATTCAATACACAAAAATCAATAGCCTTCCTGTACAACTATAATGAACTCATGGAGAAATACATTAGGAAAATAATACCATTCACAAAGAATTAAGAAAAAATAAATACTTAGGAATTAAAGGAAGTAAAAGATCTCTACAATGAAGACTATAAAATTCTCAAAGAGGAGATCAAAGAGGACATCAAAAACTGAAGAGATATCTCCTATTCCTGGATAGGCAGAAGCAATATTTTCAAAATGGCCCTACTTTTAAAAGTGATACACAGATTCCACACCACCCCAATCAAAATACCAATAGCATTACTCACAGAACTGGAGAAAACAAGTCTAAAATTCATATGGAATCAGAAGAGACTCTGAATAGCAAAAGCAACCCTGGGGAACAAGAGTAAAGCTGGAAGCATCACAATTTTGAACTTCAAGTTATATTACAAAGCTACAATGATAATAATAGTATGTTACTGGCACAAAACATCCACGTGGATGAATAGAACAGAACAGAGGACGCAGGAACAATCCCAGACACGTTCAGCTACCTGATCTTTGACAAAGGGTCCAAAAACGTATGCTGGAGGGAACATTGCCTTATCAATAAATAAATGGTACTGGGAAAACTGGGTATCAACCCAGAAGTTTGAATCTAGGCCTATATTTCTTCACCATGTACTCAACTAAAATAAAAATGGATCCAAGATCTAAATGTTAAATTTAAAACAATCTACTAGACAGTAAAATAGGTAAAACCTTTGAAGTCATAGGACAGGAAAGGACTTCCTGAACAAATCCCCAGTTGCACACACACAAAAAATCAACAAATGGGGACATCAAATTATAAAGTTTCTTCAAAGCAAAGGAAATAACCAACAGAGTGAAGAGACAACCTACAGTATGGAAAAAATTTTTGCCAGCTACACCTTGGATAGAAGACTAATATCTAGAATATATTAAGAACTCAAAAAATTAGAACTCCCCAAATAAAAGTCCGAGTCAAAAATGGAAAACTCAAGTGAACAGGCACTTCTTAGAAGAAGTACAAATAGCCAATATATACATGAAAAATGCCCAACATTTCTGACAATGAGAGAAATACAAATTAAAACAACACTGAGATTCCATCTCACTCCAGAAAGAATGACTGCCTTCAAGAAATTAAATAATAACAAATGTTAGCAAGGCTGTGGGGAATAAGAAACCCTTCTACATTACTGGTGGGAATGTAAACTAGTACAACCACCATGGAAATCAGTCTGGAGACTCCTCAGTAAACTAAAAATAGAAATTCCATTCAATCCAGCTATTCCCCTTCCTATAAGAGTTAGACATATTATTAGAGTATTATGTGCATATCCATGTTTGTATCAACACAGTTCATAATGGCTAAATCTTGTAAGCACATCAACAAATGAACTGATAAAGAAACTGGTATTTATACAAAATTTATTATAACTCTGCTATAAAGAAGGAAAAATTTGAGTCATTAGTAGGAAAATGGATGCACCTTGAAACCATAATAAATAAAATAAATCAGATACACAGCTTAAATATAGCATGGCTTCTCTTAATATGAGAAATCCAAAGCATAAATAAATTAAAGAGCAATATAAAATACAGATAATAGCAACAGAGAGATAGATCTTTTCAAATGGGAAGGTGACCAAGAGAAGAAGGGAGGATAGAGGGGGAGGGGAAGATAACAGTAAAAAATTAATCTTTATCATACATATGTGCTAACTCCTCATAATGAATATAATCATTTTGTATCACAAGTACATACTAAAATAAAGTATTTGGAAGTTTTTATGCATATATGGGTGATATAATAATCACAATTTTCAACATATGTCTATAGAATAATATCAAAAGACTAAGTCTATGTTACTTGAAAATACATTTCATATGAATTCTAAAATTTAGAGGAATCAGACTTTGTGAAATTGATCTTTTATCATTAGATAATGTTCAACTCCACAACTGAAACAACTGGGGAAAATGCTAGGGATAGTATGGATGTTGTATACTCAATGTTGTAATTAAGCTTATAGCTATTAAATTCAAAGGAATAAAAAAACTGAAGTATTCTAATTGTTAGTGAAGTACTTGCATACCATAACCACTACTTGTTAGACACAATCATATATATATATAATCTATCTATCTATCTATCTATCTATCTATAGAGAGAGAGAGATTTAATATTTGTGAATTTCTCTGGATTAAAAAATGAAAGCTCTGTTCCAAAGAGAAATATGTCAATATAATGAGTTTGGTAGGCTCTCATTTGAAGCCTTATATAATTATGCTACTAAAATTAACAATACACTTCAAGACATGACTCAGTAGCAATTTGTTCTTAATGAGGCACACTTCATTCAATAGTGGATAGTGCTGTGATTTCCTTTCAAAGACTTGAAAAGCTCCCTAAAGATAAGACTATGTGATAGACGTTAATAAAGGAAAATGAGTAATAAAATTCTCTCTGAAGAGAAAGCCTCATTTATTAAATAAGGACAAAAATGCTCAATAAGAATTTGGGGATCTAAAATATACTCTTTTACTATGATTCAATCTAAACTGAACATATACAATGAGAATGATCATTGTGGGAAGAATTTCCAATTCTCATACCAGAAGTCTGCTCCTTTCTTATGGTAGAAAATTGTTTTCCAGTACCCATCTTTGTGCATTCTCAAAAGACTAGACTTTCTGAGAACTTATCCAAGAGCCACACACATCAAGTGGCAGATATGCACGTAATCCAGGCTTCAGTTAAATTTTTATCTGTACGTGTTCTTCACACTTTACCCCAGTTTTGTAGGATGCTCATGAAAGATGAGGGTGTAACTCTCACTATAAATGTTGCTCGGTGGTAGAGCATTTGCTGAGCACGAGTAACATCTTGGGTTCCATCCCCAGCACCACAAAGACCACACACACACAAGACTCTTGTGTTAACTGTATGTAGGATCAGAGATGATGTGAACACTAGGGACTATTCATGTTGCAAGGACATAGATTAATGTGTGTCTCACAGTTGGTTCTTGTGTGCTGTTCTCTGTCCTGGATTGGAGACCTAGTCCTTGCTTGGTAACCCTTGTTGATGTCTATGAGTCTGGTTTTCCAAAGTTATCTTAATAACATGGTTACAAGGAGTTGCTCTATTTCTGTTGGTAACTAATCGGTGTGTTTGATGGCAGACTATTACTATGTGATAATATTTTGAATATCATTTGTATTAAATATTATATTTTTCTATTTCCTCTGATAGTTATTCTACATTATGATTTAAATGTGACTGGCAATTCAATATAGTCCTTCTATTAAAGAATAATAAATTTTTTATCTGCTCATATATTAAATTTCTTTATTAGCAGTATATATTTATGATGCATATAATTACATTCATCTTGGGGAATTGGTACATCTACATATTTCACCTTAATCATTTTTACTTCCTCTTTCCTCAGTCCTGCCCTCTTCCTCCTTCTTTAGATCTCTTTCCCATCTCCACAAATTCTACCTCTCTGTTTCCTACTGTCTTTTTTTTCTTTAAATTATTTATATTTTGGGTTTCTCATATAAGAGAAACAAAGTTAAATGTCACTTTCTGTGTCTGATTTATTTCACTTAGCCTTATGGTCTCTAGATCCATCCATTTTCTATAAATGACTCAAATTTATCTTCTTTATGGCCAAGTAGTCATATATATATTCATATATATATAATTATCTTTATCCATTCATCTATTGATTCTACTCCCATCTTTGTGCTTTCATTTTACTTGCCATCATTTTCTCTCTGCTACAGAAGAAACTTATTCACCATTTATTTTGCTGTATTTGTGTGCACAATGAATTTTTTTCGGATTTTGTTTCCTGAAAAAGCTATTGTTTGATCTACTTTTTTGAATGACATTATGCTGTCATTCAAAAGGAATTATTTTTTATAAAACCTTTTATACTGCACATTAATTTATTAATTATTATTATTTTAATTGTGCACACATAAGGGTGCATGAGATAATTTGAGACATGTATACAATGTGTAATGATCAAGAGTAGTTATCATTTCCATAGCTCATAAATATTTACAGTTATCCTGTGTGCAAGGAGTTCTATGTTGAGGTTTTTTCTCTTTTTCTTAGTACCTAAAATGTCATTGTTCTACTAGTAAAAGAGAGATATTCACTAACTAAACCTATCTTAGCTAGTGCAGCATATGTATTATTGAAACAATGAACCAAAGCAACTCAGTAAATAAGAAGAAGAGTGAGGAAAAAGGAAAATGACTGGAAGATAAGAGAGAGCACTCTGATGACTCAATAATTGGAAGTCTTGTAAAATTTAACAACAGAGGTAGGGAGTCAGATGGGTAAATAATTCTAAAAGATAGAAGGATGGCGCCAAAGAGAAGCTTGGATGGTCCTGCTGGAGGTGGGTGGTGCTGAGCAGCCCTCTGGGAGGAAACTGGCAGGCCATTTGCAGGTAGGTTTCACAAGACCAGAAAATGCCTGATGACCCCTGCACCTGCTGGTCAAGAAGAAGACAGCAGGTCATGGGTCTTGGTAAAATAATGAGTGGTGACAAAGAGGTCATTGTTGAGAATTATGAGGAGGTGAAGAGTCATATGGTTGTTGCAGTGACTGTGTCCTCCATTCTCATTTCCCTTTGTTCAGAACACAGGAGTGAAGAGAGGACTTTCAGCAGTGCCCACACGCTTGTAGCAGGACCCAAATTCTCCTCCAAAGGGAGTAAAACTCTTTTAATTACCAGCAGGAATTTGTTAGAATATCTGTTTCCTCAGGGATTCTCCCACAACATATGTTGTTAAACTTTGGGATAGTTCATCAGTCTTTTTTGGATAACTGGTGCTTTATACTGGTTTCAGTCCATTGCTGGCTAGTTCCAAGGCCAGATGGCATAGCAGAGGAGAAGAAGCTCACATTATGGTGCCTGGGACACAATAATGAATTTTTTAAAGAATCTCGGAATATTTTCTTTCTAAAATCAGTAAATCAAATTAAACCACTATGTACTCAATTTTCAGTTTTAATATATGTCCATTTTCAAAGATCATAAATTAATAATAATTTAAAAACTAGCCATAAACAAAGAAATCAAATTTAGAAACTAGAAAAGTATTCACTATTCTTTATAAAAAATCTCAGTGTTAGAATTTTCCTTTTGTTCAAAAATCTAAGAAATTTTCACTTTTGCTAGCAGTTACTTTTTTTAAATGTCCTTTAAAATGTTGGTCACCAAGACAACTATAAAACATGACCTACTAACTAACCTACTTTTATGAAGTGGTTTTGAATGACTGATCCCTTTTTTCCCAATGATCCCAGATTTCTGCTGACAATGAAAGTAATAATACAGGTTTTGTCTTTCATAAATAAAATGACTACAGAAAATTAGATTAACAAAGTATTCCTATTCAAATTTTAGTTAAACATGGCGATGAAATCATTTATTTCTTTTTAAACAAAATGTATTTGCACAATTATTTTCCTTGACTTGTAGCTTTTAAAATCATCTCATCTACAAAGATGGAAAACACGGTTCAATGTGACATTTTATTTTCAAAATTCTGCTGTATAAAAGCTTGACTAGGGATGCGATAGTGAAAAAGGAACATATTAAAAATGATTTTTCTTTCTTCTTTTAAAAAGTAGTAAGTTCAGATCCATGAGACTGGGCAAGAAAAGACTACTAGCCACAGAAGAACCTGATTAATGAAATCGTGAGCTCCTTGCCATGCTCTTTGCTTTATTCAGTACAATAGATTTGAATCAATGTTGTCAGTGATGACTAAGCCTGACCCACTTAGAAAGACTTATTTCACAATTCCCCACTTAGGGAGGGCTTCATGCTGTGAATACAATGCAAACTGGAGAGGTTCTTCTGCATTTAAGACACACTAGCAGGGACTTTTTTTTTTTAATGAATAGCCTCAACTTCAGTAAAGTTTAATGATTTTTTTATAATTTCCTTTAGGGAAAACTTAATCTAAAGGAATATAACAAAGACACTTATACTTTAACCAAGACAGAGAAGTAGAAAAAAACAACCCAAAGAAAAAGTGGGCAAAATATGTAAACAATAACTTTCAAGATGCAAGATATCAGGCAACAAAAGACAATGACTTTAAGAGTCATGAAACGAATTTGCTAAGTCCCAGAATTATCCCATTTTACTGCCTTGAAAGAATTCTAGACTGATACACAGAAGGGAGTACCTAGGCCAAATTTAGTTGACTCCATGAGCTTAGGAATCAAACTCCCAGAATAAATAGAAAATATATGTAATAATCAAAAAAAAAAAAGAAATCAATAAGAAGCCACTAAAGTACTACTTACAAGGAATATTTATAGCCATACGTTAGAACAAAAGAAAAGTCTCAGTTAATGAACTTAGCTTCCACTTTGAGAAACTAGAAAAAGAATGACTCTTCAAACCCAAAAGAAAAGAAGTAAAGATCAGAGGAGAATACGTGAAATATAAAACAAGCCAAAAACCAAAGGGGGGAGGCAATGAAACAAAAATCTGATTCTTAGAGATCAGTAAAATTGATACTCCTTTAGTCTGACTGACGTCTCCATTTAATGTTCATTCTTAACATTGTACTGGAGATAAAGTTGTACTGGAGATAAAGTGTACAGGAGATAAAGTGTAGTCTGGCAGGAACATAAATGAAAGGCATTTGTATTGGAAAGAAAGTAAAATAGTCTTTATTCACAGACATCAGGGCCACCTATGTGAAAAATCTAACAGAATATACTAGATTCCAATGGAAACTCCTAGAATAAAGAAATTATTTCAGCAAGGTTGCAAGAGTCAAGACCAATATTTCAAAAAAAAATTGTATGTCTACATACTGACATTAAAGAATTAGAGATTAAAATTTTTAAAACAATAAAATAAAAAACAATTTATACATGCACTTAAAAACTATGAATACCTAGAGATAGTTCTTTAAAAAGTGTGTAAGGCTTGTCACTGAAAACCTGTGAGAGAAATTAAAGATCTAAATAGAGAGAAGTATCATCTATGTTCATCAATTTGAAGAGAGAACATTTTCAAGATATCAATTCCAACTGATTTCTAGATTAAAGACAACTGTCAGCAAAATCCCAGCAATATTTTTATATATAATGATGTTTGGACCACAATTATCCTAAAGAAATGTAAGGATCTAGAATAGACAAAATGATTTTGAAAAGAAAGGACAAGTTATAAGCATATACCTATTGAAACATACAGTTAGCTAGTCTACCCCTAGGAACAGTACTTACCCAACAGGAAGGAAAGTGTATGTTCAGGAAGAGGTATAAATAATAATATTCATAGCAGCTTTATAATAGCCCAAAACTAGAAATAACTCAAATGTTCTGATCAGGTAAATGCACAATCAACCCATTTTATATCCACATACAATGGAATACTACTACCTCAGCAATAAATAAAAAGAAATGAACATGCAAAATGATGAATCTCAAATTAATTATACAAAAAGCCAGAGTACATGCTATATGATTTAAATTTATATAATAGAAAATGCAAACTAACCTATAATGTCAGAAAGTAGATGGAAATCAGCCACAGAAGCTTAAATAGTACGTGGTTTCTCTCTCACTCTCTTTTGTATTCTATTTTATTTTTTGAGACAGAGTCTAGCTATGTAGTTCAGGCTGACCTTGAACTCACTATGTAGCCCAGGCTGGCCTCAAACTCACAGCAATCTTCCTGCCTCAGCCTACTGAGTGCGCTATTACAGGTGTGTACAACCACACCTGGCTAGCACATGGTTTCTCTTACTTGAGAAACTCAAAATATAAAGAGCAAAATAAAAGCTAGATGATAGGATATAGGGAGATGTGCAAAATGGAAGAGGATCAAGACGAATAGGAGATGGGGTGGAGGAAGGAAGGAAAAAAGATTAAGAAAAAGAGAAAGAAACAAATGGAAATAGAGCTTTTTCAAATGGAAAGGGATTAAGAGTGGGAGGGAGCAGGGAGGTATGGGAGGGGAAGGGGACAAAGAATTACGATGTGTTGTATACACAATAAACTCCCCCACGCCGGGCCAGGGATTTAGCTCAGTGGTTCCCATGCCTGCCTGGCAAACCCAAGGTTCCAAGTTTGATCGCCAGTAACCCCCCCCCCCCAAAAAGATGTGTTATGTAAATATACCAGCTCTCCATGAGGAATGTAATCATTTCTTAGTAGTAAATATACTGCAAACATGAATAGATAAAATATATATATATATATATATATTTTTTTTTTTTTTAAAGAAAGCAGTGGGGGCAGGAGGAACCTGAAGGAGCAGTTGGAGACATAGTATATCTGGGGAGATATGTCTACTATATGTTCATTATCTTGATTACAGTGATAGTTTCAAGGGTGTCAAAACGTATGAAATGATACAATTTAGGTATGTGCATTTTATTTTGCTGATTATATATCAATAAAACTTCATAAAAATTTATGAGGGGAATATGTACGTGCAGATATGGAACTATATCCTGATGTAATAAGCCATAAAAGGAAGTTCTAGAATGTCACGAACAGTTTGATTTTATATTTTGGGGGAAAAAAACCAGTAAGATGAAAGTTTAAAAATCCTCAGCTCGTAACTATTGCAGCAAGTAACCATCCAGGGACTGAGATGTTGCACGGGTCACAGAAATGATATAGCTGTGTTTAACGCTGAGCTACTATATCATTTTAATATTGAGAAAGCTTCTTTGCAAGTCCTGTATATGGATTAAAAGGGAGCACTTTTAGGGGAGGTTAAGTTTTGGAAACTGGTGCCATTAGTCACCTCTATTTGGAGAGGACGACCTTCCATTGTCCAGACAGGTGGCCGCAGAGATTTAGCAGATGTCTAGCAAACACGAAGCTCCCCACTCGCTCCCCCAATAGACTCCCCGTAGCCCACGGCGACCAAAAAGGGCACTTAGTGGCCGGGAAAGGCGTGGCAGGGGAGCGGGGTCGCTCCGGGCCTTCTGGGTGTGAGAGCTGGATGCCTGCGCACTGGGGTGAGGGTCCGCGCGCCCCCCAGTCAGCCAGTCGGCCCGAGCGCTCTCCAGGAGCTTCCTCCTGGGGCTGACGGGACAGCTGGACTTCAGCCAATCCGGTTCGCGGACGCCGGAAACGCGCGGAATAAATGGACTGGTTCTGTTTAAAGGTAGCGTTTCCTACTGGGGTTCGCGGGGAAGGCCGGTCTGGAAGAGCCACGCGGGTATCGGTGTGAGGCGGGAAGCGTGCCCTCGTATCTTAGTCGCCTCGGGCATCTCTCGGCTGGCCCCGTCCCCTGAACCGACCCTGCAGCCAGCCTGGCCAAGCCGAGCTCCCCCCACCCAACTCCGGAAAACCCGGAGTTTGGTTCGCCTAGGACTCGGGTCCGGTGTGCGGTGTGAGGCCCCAGATGGTGAGTTCCTTTCCATGTTTCTTTTCCTACAGTGACAAGTCCCCGGACCCAGGTTCCTTGGATTCGGCCACTTGTGGATCTTTGCAGGGTAAGCCTAGAACGGGTTTCATCTTCACCTCTTCTCTCAAGCTTGTCTTTACTGTTATTTCTGATATATCTGATTGCTGGAAAATGCTGAGTTTTACACGAGGTTGCATTTGCACAACTTCTTGAAGTATTTTAGTTTATAGGAGCCTAATACTGTAATGTAAGAGTTTATATTTGCTGCCAGGAGACTTGAAAATTTCACCCTTTCCTTTTTCAGTGAATGGAAAGGACCACTACGCTTTCAGATACTCCTCCGGTTTTTGTGTTTGGTAGGTGTGATTTAAAAAACAAAAAAACAAAAACAAAAAAACCCCTTTTCCCAAAATTTGAAATTGGAAAATAAATTCTGACCATTTTCTCCCAGAAAAATATTGCAAATAATTCCATAAATCATTTCCATTAATTGTTAGATACTTAGTGTCCTCTGTACTAAGATGGGTTCTGCCCCTTTGCACAAGGCTTCGCTGTCAAGGGCCTGGCTTGGTGTCCTCCAGCCCCTTTTTCTCTCTGCGTCTGAGGCAGAGGTTGAGGAGTGAAGCAGAAAGAGCTGCCTCAGTGTCCCCCCTCATTCAGGGATTTTAACAGATTGCCCATTTCAGGTTCTGTGCATCCCTTTTCTTGCATCTCAAAAGGTGTTTTCAATCCAAGTATGTTTAGCAAGTTTGAGTCTTCATATGGTTTACTTAAAAATAAACATAACCTATTCTGAAATTAAAAATATATCTTCATACCAGAGGGAGGCTTGGGAGTACGTAGACAATTGCTAACGTCAATAAATGTGAGAACAAAAAGATAGCAAATACTGTCTTAGGAAAGAATTGCACAATATCAGTACTCAATCTTTTCTCTCCTTGAACCTGTTTTCATTTGATTTGGGCATTTTAAAAAAACTGTAGCTTTTAGAATTAGAAGGGAACTTGGAGGTCATGTGGGCTGCAAAGAACATAAACCTTTTTGACAACATTCTAACAAATTATGTTTTGTCCTGTGCTTGGATTATATTTAGCTCCTTAACACAGCTGATTCTTTTGCTAAAAAGCTGTGTGTTTTAAAGTGCTCTATTGGAGGGAAAGTCTTCAGACTTTTTCTAGGATATGCCTCTCCTGGCATTGCACCAGTGCCTGGGATTCTAGACCTCTTAGCAATCTGCTTTCCTAGCGTGCCACTGTAGAAAGTAGATTAAAAATGGACATTTGATAATTATTTGTTCATTTTCTTCTTACTGCTTCTAACAAATTTATCTAGCCCACTGAGATAGTTTTGAATCTTCATTCTAATATCTGTAGTATTTACATATTATCTCTATTATTAGGAAAATTGAAAACTTTAGCATTTTGAAGTGCTTTTTGTGGGAAGCACTTGGTGGTGGTGCAGATAGTTGCTTCCATTGCTACTCCTGGTTGGCTTTAGATGTCCCAGCAGTCTGCCATCTAATCTGTTTGACGAACTTTCCCTCTAATTCCTGTGGGAGATTTCTTAGACACTTGTAGAGAATCTGATTCACATGATCACCTGATATACTATATTATGAAACAAATAAAAACGTAATTTGGGTCAAGGTAGTTAGCATAGATATTAAGTGAACTTGCGTTATCACACTGTTCCTATATGTCACTAAACATGTTTCATGCTCTAGAACTGTGCTAAGTTTCCAACTCCCTTTTCAGAAGTATGGTTTATAATTTAACTGGGTCTTATATTCTGATTTTGTCCCCTACCAGCCCTCGTAATTCCGGATAGTGACTCTGAGGCAGCAGTCTCATTCCTTCAGTAACCAGGGAAGTAACCCACCTGATCCTGAAGACTAATAACCTGATCTAAGATAGATATTAGTGCACCATCAGTCTTAAGTCTAGCAATTCCTCATTTATGTATCCTTAACAGCCTAGGTCAGTAATCTCTAGCATAAAGAATGGCCTAGAATATATAAACAACTCAAAAAAATTAGACCCCCCAAAATAAGAAGACCCAGTCAAAAAATGGGCAACTTAAATGAATAGGTACTTCTCCAATGTACAAGTGGTTAATAAATACATGAAAAAAATGCTCATCATCTTAGGCCATTGGAGAAATGCAAATTAAAACTACACTGAGATAACCATCTTTCCCCAGAAAGAATGCCTGTCATAGAAAAAAAAATCTAATGATAACAAATGCTGGCGAGGATGTGGGGGAAAAGGAACTATACTGCATTGTTAGTGGGAATGTGGTATTTATATACAATGGAGTACTATGCTGCTATAAAGAATAATAAACTTGAAGCATTCGTAGATAAATGAGTACAAATTGAGAACGTAATGTTAAGTGAAATAATTCAGACACACCAGCTCAAATAGCGCACTGTTCCTCTTATATAAGAAACACAAATCAGGAACAAAATAGAAGAGAGATAAATAGGAAATAGGCAATAGTTCAAATATCTCCCCAAATTACAAATTCCATTGTTTTAAAAATATTTCAATATATATATATGCTAGTTGGTTTCATTTATACTACTAGTTTATCTTAGTTCATTGCAAAGAAAGACTAGTGTTACTGTTTCTTTTTTGTAAGAATCTTTTTGGTTTATGTCTTATACTCTGAGTAACTACTTTGAAGATAATGATACTCAGTGTAATAACTGTTATTTGATTATGAAATTTTGTTTTATTTTTTCATAAAACATTTAAAAGAGTAAAAAAAGAAAAAAGAATGGCCTGCCACCAGGCATAGAAGGACAGATACCATGTGTTTGCCTCATGTGGAAGCTGTAGGGTAGAAGGAGAGGAGGGAGAGGGATGAAGGGAGGCTAGATAATGGGCACTAAGACACAGTGAGGGAGAAGGAAGAAGTTCTCGTGTTCTACAGCACAGTGGGATGATAGAGTTCACAAGAATATATATCTTACGAAGAACCAGAAAAAAAGAGCTCAAAGGCTTCAAGCATAAAGAAATGATAAGGAAATGAAAATACTCATTGCCCCAATTTGATCAGTACAGGCTGTATGTGTGTATTGAAATATTACAGTGTACCTCATAAAATGTATATGTTAATAAATTTTTTGGAAGTAAAAAGAATAGGTGACAGACACAGGAATAAGCTATATTTAGAAGTCAGTGTAAAGCTTCTACAGTAAATAAAATTGTCATCTGATTTGGAGCACACATTTACTTGTCTTGTCTTGTTCTTATTTGGGTGCTTCCCTGAAGGTGAAGCTTCTTTCACCCTTATTCTGGATACAGTGTAAAGGAGGAAGGGCCACCCTTACTGTTATCTGGAAACAGTGATTTGGCTAATAACGGAAGAACTGACAGCAGCAGGAAATCAGATTGCAGATCTTGAGCCCAAATGCATTCCCATGTCTGTCCTTCAAACCACTACTTTAGGAGTAGAATTCGCAGGAGGGAGGGGGGCAGGTGTGGTAGCACACACCTGTAATCCCAGCACCTGAGAGGCTGAGGCAGGAAGATCACTGTGAGGCCAGCCTGGGCTACACAGTGAGACTCTACCTAAAAAAAAACAACTGGAAGGGGTAGAAGGTAGAGATTTAAGACAAATCTTTAGTGGATAAATAGGTTGCCTTGTCTGCCTCCTCTATGTAGTTGAGATTGACTTACAAAAGCAGAATGCATTTATTTATTTATTTATTTATTTATTTATTTATTCATTCATTCATTCATTCCTTCCTTCCTTCCTTACAACATTTATCTATGATGCCAAAGCCATGGGTTTTATCCTGGTGTAGACTTAGTACTGTTTTCTTTCATTTTTGTAAACTTTGCTCCCAATTCTGACAGGTCATTTTGCCTGAAATCGATCAAACCTCAAAGAGAGTATGCAGAAATCAATGCCAAATCTATCACTATATCAGAATCATACATTCTATTAATAGCAGAGCAGTCAAACTGTATTCATATGGCAATGATAAGGTAATAGAAATTGTAATTCTGCCTATTTGATTATTGTAACTGTGGTGGTGTTATGTGCTGCTAAAAACTAAGACTAAAGTATTTACATAACCTATAAACAAATAAATGTAGTCAGTAACTGTCTTAAATATTTTCTAATGTCTCTCTGTAGATGCTATTAAAATGTGGATTCTCAGAGCCCTTTAACTGTCTGTCTAATCCATAGCCTTAGTAGAACTTCAAATATCATTCCTGGCAAGTATTGGAGTATTTCCACTAACCAGGCTAGTTTTTTTTAAGGACAGGAAGTAGTTCTGGAATTAATTTCCTAACAAAATCCTTCAATGTATATAATGATATATAAGTAACATAAGCATAAAAATTACTGGATGTTTACTTATAATTCTGATACATGTGTTTTGTGGTATTTTGCCAAGATAGGAAGTGAAATCAGATGGATGCTGGTGAGTACCTCATGGCAGCAGTTGCTTCATTTCACTGGGTCAGAGTGAACTGTAACTTGGAAGCCTTCTTTAGGTAAGAAAGGCTTGAAAAAAAAAATCAGTTTCTTAGGTTTAAAAAGTGTTTTAAATGGTTACATATATTTATGCTGGAATTTTTATGTCAGGGCTTTCAAGGCAATAAAAATCAACTTGTCCTGTGTTCTAAAATATATTTTATTGATGCACAGTCATAAAATTGTTTATATGAAATTTATAATTAATAGATGAGTTTTATGATCTGAAAATTAATGTTCACAAGGAAAAGAAAATTAAAACGTTATTTTTACTAAATTATTGGTATTCACATAATACTACTTATTCATGGTGATTCTGTTGTCAATCAATTGGCAGTTTAATGACTTTACCAAATTATTTTAAGAATCATGTTACATACAATCAGAATTAATATATATCATAAGCCCTTTGTTTAGAGAACTGTGAGGCAGTTTTCTAACCTGGCATTGAGGTGAATTCTTTGTTTTATGTTTGGCTTCAGTGCTTTTCTAGTATACGATATTAGGGATAACTTAATTTTTTGTTGATAGTTTAGTTGAAATTTTAACTATCCATTGTATAGGCTAACCAAATACAATTGATAACAAGCAAAATGTTAATGACTATGCTCTGCATCTGAATTTAGAATCCAGCTTCCATTCCTTTACCTATTTTATGGAACTAGCATTGAAGAGTAGATCAGTGACATGTGCTTTGAATTATTGGTAATCAGCAATTTATGTATTCTTTATTATATCCCCCTATGCATAACTGGTTTATTCAAACAAAATGTATACAGTAGTTCTTTTTTGATACTTGAGATACAATTTTGCAATTATTTCTATTTTTCATCTCAGTTTTCAAGCCTTAAAGATGACTTTCCATTTTATTCAGTGATTTCATAGGTCAGTCCTGCTTCTGGGATCCAATGTTTCACATCAGACTGAGTGAATCGCACGGCAGATATATTTATATATTAAATAGATATTTCATTAGATTTGAAAGTATGTTTCAGTTATGACAATGAATATTCCATATATACATTCCGAACATTGAAGTGTGAAAGGAGTGTTAAACAGAGTTAAAATTCAAAACCACTCTTGCCATTATTTTGCTTCTCAAATAATTAATACTTAAAATTATTTGGGTTCCTATATAAGATATATATAAAAAATGACCAAACATATTTGGGTATATTTGGATTTCAGATTTGTTGGAACTTAGCTGTATTCCAACCTAATATCTGTGGATTCCTCTTTTCTTTGAGGGTGAGAAAAAATGCCCATTCTCTTGCTATTTGTTACTAACTAGAGAGGATCTGGTGTGGTGCTTGCACAGAGTTCTGTTCCTGATAAACCCACCTTCCCTAGAGCTCCTGTGTACCAGATGTTGTATGAAAATTGTTGCACATCATTTACATTTTTGTTAGAAGGATGCTTTGACTTAAGGAATGAAAATAATTCCAAAAAAGTCATTGGACAATGTAGTATAACAACACAGACTGCAAAATTCATTAAATACCTACTATGTGCCGGCATATAAAGTACTTCAGTCCTCACCACAGCTTTGTGAGATGAGTACTACCTCTGTTTTATGAATGAAAAAATTGAGGCTTAAAGCATAATCTGCTCGTACAAGATCACATGGTTAGTAAGTAGCTTAGCGTAAGACTAACCCAGACCTATCCTTCTAATTACACTGTACTGTGATTAAGACCTCCCAGGAGTTCTTAGCAGAATTGCAGTGTGATGCTTCCTTCTTTGTAGGACATAGTAAGAAATTATAATTGACCAGAGGAAAAAACTGGGACATAAACATTTGCTTCCTTGGACATTTCTTCTTTCAAGCCTCCCTAACCACTTCTCCCACGTGCAGATTCATTCACATACCATTCTCTTTTTCTTATACTGAAGCTTGTCCCAAACTCAGTCATACTGTGTATCATTGCATCTTACCATCTGATCATAGCTTTAAGAATAGGTTTGCGCTTCCTTATCTTAGTATTACTAGCACAAAGAAGTACCTATCAATGTGTGGAAGTGGAAGATTATCAGTAAATTTGAATTAATTAAATCATTTCCCATTTTCTAATATTATTCTGTACAGGTAGAGTGTAAATATTTGATGGAAATATTAAAAATATCAAACACCTAACATTTTCTGATATTTACAGAATGAAGAGGAGTGACTTCTGTGTTGTGAATACAGCGATCCAGTCTTCACCAGCAGTGAAACAGCCCAAACTTGGGCTCTGCCCTTCCCTTGGCCAGACCCACATGTACACTGTTCTCCAAGACTGGGCGAGTTTGCCTTACCATGTGG
This sequence comes from Heterocephalus glaber, assembly GCF_000247695.1. The sequence goes on along the minus strand of NW_004624733.1, from coordinate 11,180,185 downwards.
TACTACGAATTTTTCAGTATCTTCCTTTAATAGATCGGGCTCGAGCATCTTCTATATGTAGAAGATGGAATGAAGTGTTTCATATCCCTGACCTTTGGAGAAAGTTTGAATTTGAACTGAACCAGTCAGCTACTTCATATTTTAAGTCAACTCATCCTGATCTCATTCAGCAGATCATTAAAAAGCATGCTGCACATCTTCAATATGTCAGCTTCAAGGTAAGAGAAGGAAGCATTAAATACAAACATCAGTTTACATTTCATTAACATGCTTATATATATGGATCCTTAAGACACTCAGTAAATTTTCCAGAATTTTTGTCCCAGAGTATTTCTTGTTTTTCTCTGTTATTGTGTAGATTGAAATGTAGAACTTGAACTGTAACTGAGTAACTTAACCTTCAGTTTTCTTCATCTGGATGGTATTATAAAAAGATTTGAAAATAAGAAATCTTTGTGAAGTTCATTTGTCCTTATCTCCATTTCTCACTTTATGAGACACTCTGTATGAAGAAAATACTCTTTTATATTGATTGAAGGAATAGATAATATTTCTCAATTGAATTCTATTAAATAATTTTATTTTCAATAACTCTCTGATAAATTATCTTCAGAAAGTTCAGATTAAAAATTGTCTTTATAGGTTGACAGTAGTACTGAGTCAGCTGAAATTGCCTGTGATATACTTTCTCAGCTGGTAAATTGTTCTATCCAGACTTTGGGACTGATTTCAACAGCCAAGCCAAGTTTTATGAATGTGTCAAAGGTAAGAATACTGTGCTTTTTTATGAGATAGAGTAAATTCTTAAATATTGCCAAACTAAGAAAAAAGAATTCTTTCCCTAATGACAGATCATGTCCTACTCTACTTACAGCAGTTTTATGTTGATTAGCACTTACTTTTGTTTAAGTACTTCATCTATGTTTTCAGTCTTTAGTTCTATTTTGTAATTTTAGTAATTGTTTTCACAGTATCATTAATATAAAATTTAGATGTTAGGTTTACCATTCTCAAGGGCTAGTTTATGTAGTTATTTTGAATATGGAGTGTATTAGGGCAACCTCAGATATTTTTCCTGTAATTCGATAGCCTCTGCATTGGAGATGGAAGAGTATAAGATTTAACTAAGTGAACTATCCTAGTTTGAGCACTGCTGGAGTTCTTATAGTAGAAACTCCATAGACACTCCAGCAGTGGGTTAAAAAGTATGACTAAAGTTTACTTCTTTTGCATTAAAGAAATCCACAGGTGAAAAACGTCCAAAGCAGGCATGAAGTTATTGGGAGCCTAGGCTCCTTTCATCTTCTCCCCTCTCCCCAAGGTGTTTTCGTCATTTTCATTGTCTGAGATGGCTTTCTGAGCTCCATTGTGATCCTGTCCTTGTTCTAGGCACCTACATAGAAGGAGAAAAACAAAGTGAAAGGCCTTCTCCTTCTCAGAGAGACTTCCTGTAAGTACCCATAATACTGTGTGTCTCAGTCTGGGACCACACCACATTTCAGGAAAAGGAGGAAATCTTTTTGTGGCAATAGACCCAGCTAAAAATTGAGAATGGAAAGCAAAGAAGAAAAGATAAATGGTTATAGGAAGCAGCAGCAGCCTTGGTCACAGAAACTGCTATCTTTACTTGGCTCACTTCAAGAGTTCTCTCTACAGAGAAGCCTTCCAGAACCCCTTTTGCTAAACTAGCACCCCTCTGCTGTGTTACAGTATTTTATCTTGTCATTCCTTAGTATTTGAAGCCACCTTATTTATCATTATTTATTCTCTTCTTCCTATATAAACTCACTAAAAGAAGAGACCTGTCCATTTTAACATATTAAACCCAGAATTAAAATAATGCCTGATGTATGGTAAGCATTAAGTTGTGGCTGTCTATAAAACTGGCTAATGGGAACACACCCCCCACCCCACCCCACCCCCCACCTCCGCTCCATTGTAGAGAACAAAAGAGTACCAGCATCTTTGCATTCTCAAACTGGGTCGAGGCTGGCTGTCTTTTAGTGAACCTTTCTACCAGCATGTTCACTTTTTAAAGAGATATACTGAAAAAAAAATGGGTCATTTTGGAATTAGAGTAATATAAACAATCAGATGGAAACTTACACTTTAAATACTTGTCTCCTTGTTTAAGAACTGTAGAATGACATATGCCTTAAATGTTTCTTACGCCCTAAAAGCTGTGGGTACAATCGCATGTCGGCCTCAGGGCCAGCTTTCTAGGATCACTGCTGGCTTCACCAGAACAGATAGCAGCAAGCTTCATCTCAGGCCCTGTGTTCAGTTAAAGTGAGCTCTGTTGCCTCTGGCAAAGTTGGGGTTCTCTCTGAGACTCAGTTTTTTTCACTTAGAAACTAAGGAAAACTAGGGTAAAATTATATCATTTGTGCTAAGCATAATAAATACTAAGCAAATACATTGTTATTATAATGAAATATGTACTTTAAAGCTTAACTGTCCTTTAAGATTAAAGCAATTCAATTAAAGGGAAAAATAAACCTGATATTTCTTCAAGAAAAAGTAACATATTTCATTAATAATTTTGGCACCATGATGTTTAGTAGAAGTTTAGCCCATCACGATGTGAAAATTCATATAAGCCAATTTATAATTAGTGTAAATCAGTATACTTCTTATAAATAAATTAGCACTTATAAGCAGTTTAGTTATTCTAATAGGGATAAGAGATCCTTTAGTGGAATCCAAATTGATTTTGAAAAGGGAAAGTGATCATGCCTGGTGGACATGATTTCCAAACTTCCTATTCTTAGATCTGAAAACTTCTAAAAATCTACCCATTTTGAAGTCAAAATACAAGCTTCAGTTTTTAAATTTTTAAAGCATGTAAATATTGGATGTATTTCATTTAGGTAATTTGCTAGGAAAAGTATGTTACCAAAGATTGTAAAATCCATTCCCTCCCCTCCTCTCTCCATTCCTACAAATATTTTTTGTAGGAAAATACAAATGAACCAGATATTATTTTAGGTCTGGAAATATAGGAGTGAATAAAATATATAAAATTTTATTTTTTCTAGGGAAGGAGTTGAAAAGGTCTAAAAATTAAATATTTCAGGCTTTGAGAGCCATATAGTTCTGCTTGAGATACTCAGTTCCAGTGTTGCTGTGTAAGGCCAAAACAAACAATGCATACATTAAGGGGCATGGCTGTCGGCCAAACTTTATTTATGGACACTGAATTCTGCATATCTTACAGATTTCATATCACACAATATTATTCTTTTAATTTTTTTTCAACACTTAACCACTTTCTTTGTCACTGGGACAAAATACCTGACACCTGCAGGTATTAAACTTAAAGGAGAGGTTTACTTTAGCTCACAGTTTCAGAAGTTTATATCCATATTCAGCAGGCTCAAACACAGAAACAGCACTGTAGAAGGGCCTGCTGCAGAGAAAAGCTGCTTATGTCATGCTACCCTGGTACCCGAGAGGGAAGGGGAGGAGCTGGGAGAGAAACACACCCCTCCAGAGCACGCCTGCCTCTTGTGACCAGGCCCCACCTTCCAGTAGCACATTGAGCCTCATGGCCATGATCCATTCACCCCTCAAAAGCCCCACTTCTGAAACATGAGGTCTGGGGGGACATTACAAATCTAAACCATAACAATACTTCAATAATGTAAAAATTCTTCTTGGCTCGTGACTCATACAGTAACAGACTGTGGGCTGGATTTGGCTAGTGGTCCAATTTGGTCCAATTTGTCAACCCTTATTCTAGGAAATAAATATGATTATATCCTTTTAAAATTGAAAACCAGATTCTTAAGGTTGGAAATAACTAAAAAATCTGATTTATGAAATTTTGGAAATTTTTTCCTCTTAATATTCCCTTTGTCAATTATAAAACTGCACTTTGTTCTAAAAATGTGGCTAATGGTACTATGAAAAACAGTAATATATTGATTTTACTATGTTATTATTTGCATATGTTGACATATTCTTAATGAATTAGTTTTGGTTGAAGGTGTAGAATTTTAAATGTGTTCCTACATTTTTTTTCTGTGTGCTATCCCAGTCTCATTTTGTGTCAGCACTTACGGTTGTATTCATCAACTCAAAATCATTGTCGTCAATCAAAATTGAAGACACACCAGTAGATGACCCTTCACTGAAGATTCTTGTGGCCAATAATAGTGACACTCTAAGACTCCTAAAAATGAGTAGCTGCCCTCATGTTTCATCTGATGGTAGGTTATATTTTTTTTAATACTGAATGTTTTTTATAGTAAGTGTAACAGTGGACTTTTTCTTTTGTTTTTTGAGACAGAGCTTTGCTGTGTAGTTCAAGCTGACCTTGAACTTGCTATGTAGCAAAGGCTGGCTTCAAACTTGTGATCCTTCTGCCTCATCACCGAGTGCTGAGATTATAGGCATGCACCAACATACACAGCTTTAGAATTTCTTATTAAAAATTAAATGCTTGTGAAACGTAATTCATTAAAGTGATTTTATTCAAAATAAGTATTAATTTTCAAGCTATATATAATGTAAATTGCTTCTCACAAATATTTTAAGAGTTTATATATACAGATATGTACTTTGTATTATCTGTATAGTTAATATCTTCAAAACTATCTCCTCAGAAATCATTAGATCTCTGTTGTAGGAAATAGTGAATAACTAGTATCAAATTTAAATTTACAAAATATACTGGTATGATTCTTTGTTAAGAAAATTTCCCATTTCCCACAGGAATCCTTTGTGTGGCTGACCATTGTCAAGGCCTTAGAGAACTGGCATTGAATTATTACATTCTGAGTGATGAGCTTCTCCTAGCGCTTTCAAGCGAGACTCATGTTAATCTTGAACATCTTCGAATTGATGTTGTAAGTGAAAATCCTGGACAGATGGAATTTCATTCTATTAAAAAACACAGTTGGGATGCACTTATTAAACACTCCCCAGGAGTTAATGTTGTTATGTACTTCTTTGTATATGAAGAAGAATTTGAGACATTCTTCAAAGAAGAAACCCCTGTTACTCACCTTTATTTTGGTCGCTCAGTGAGCAAAGCCATTCTCGGGCGGCTAGGTCATAACTGTCCTCGACTAATAGAGTTAGTGGTATGTGCTAATGGTCTTCAGCCTCTTGATAACGAACTTATTTGTATTGCTGAACACTGTAAAAACTTAACGGCCTTAGGCCTCAGTGAATGTGCAGTTAGCTGCAGTGCGTTCATTCAGTTTGTAAGACTCTGTGGGCAAAGGCTAACCCAGCTTTCTATCATGGAAGAAGTTCTGATCCCTGATGACAGTTACAGCCTAGAAGAAATTCACATTGAAGTCTCTAAATACCTGGGAAGGGTGTGGTTCCCTGATGTGATGCCCATCTGGTAACCACCTGCCAATGGTTGACAGATTAGCTGCTGTCTACCTATGCAAATGTAAATTTTAAGATACCTTGCTAAAATATTTTAGGACTTTTTATTGTTTGTAAACTGTCTGAATGGATTGCTGCAGAATGATTTGAAAAAGTGTAAGAAATTGGAATAGCCAGAAATCTGTTAGTGTGGCACAGACACTATGTTAGATTAGATGGTTGATAGACTGACCTACAGATGTTTTTTAGTAGATTCCTCAGCCTTCCTTAAAGTCATATTTTGGCTTACTAAATAAATTTGTAACATTAAACTTGGATCCCTTAAGTTATGCCTTTTACTTTATAGCTTTATATTGTTTTCATTTTATCTGATTCATCTTGGTATTAATATATTTTACATAGTATTGAAAATTAAGAGTAAAATCTAAGTCCAGATACAGAGGCTTACTTAATTGTACTTATAAAATTTTTAGCACTCTATAAAATCACCTTTTTAAATTATTTTTTGTTAGTACATGCTACATAATGATAACATTTAACGTGGGAAATTTATACGTAACACATTTAATTCTTTTTTTTTTTTTTTTTTTGGTACCGGGGATCGAACTCGGGTCCTTGCACCTGCACAGCAAGTGGCAAAACCACCGAGCTAAGTCCCTGGCCCACACGTTTAATTCTTTATTCATCCCCTTCCTTTCCCACCCTCTCTACTCTCTGCAGTTCTTATTCCCCTTCCCAATTGCAAAGCCTTCATTTCCATTTTTTTCTTCAATTTTTTTTTTCATTCCTTTTCCCTTCCCTTCCTCCATCTCTAGTTCCCCTTCCTATTTGAAAAATATCTCCCTACTTCCTATTATCCTCTATTTTGCTCTTTATTTATGTTTGGGTTTCTCATGTAAGAGAAAACATGCAATATTTAAACTTGAGTGTCAGATTTAAATAGCTTCTTATCTCCAAAATACTTTGAATTCTACTTTCTATTAACTATTTTTATTATATAATAATTGGCATTAGAGTAAAATTAAATACTAATTCATTTTATAAAGATACTATGAAAACAAAAAAAGATATTGTGGTTGTTAATTGATTAAATATACTAGATAAAGGAGTAAGTTTTGTACAGTATTTTGGGGACAGAATAAGCATTTGCCAGCCTACAGTGTGAATGCAAGGATATGCCAGATCCTTTGCATAAATGATCTAATAATTTAATTACTAACACAGTTAACACTGTTCATTGGCTTGTTGTCTTTAGGCTGAGGATCTCTCTGTAAAATGGCCTACACTGTCTGACTCTTCCGTGCTTCTGTGGCCTGATTTTCTCCATACTTTGTGCTTTGCCTTTCTCCCATTCTCTCAGTTCTTCCAACTGCCTTGCACCCTCCAGTCACAAATCATCTGCACTTTCTCCCTGGCTTTCCCTTTCTGTCGGCACCTTCTCAATATCACTTCATCCTCAAAGCCTTCCTTGATGCTTGGCCTGTTCCCTGTTCACAAGTCAGGTTACTGTTGTGCATGCACTCACCACTCTATGGTTGTTCTTTGCAGCATTTACTACTGTGTTGCTGTGTTTACTTGTTTGGTTGTTACCATTTTATTCCATCGCACTATAAACTCCATCAGTGTAAAAGTCATTGTTGGTTTTGCTTACTGTTATTTCCCCAGCATCTTGCCTGATAGTTATAATGAACACAGCAGATATTTTCCTTAACTGCTTTCTTTTTCAGACTTATTCCTCTACATACTGTCCCCAGTGTCTTAAATTTATTTCTAAGAAATCAACTAAGCTTAAAAAAGGATATGAAATGTTTTTATCTTCCAATTTTGAGTATTTTTAATAACAAAAAACTTAAATATCCTCACCTGTTAAACAATTAGAATGTGCTGTAATTTGTAAATGGTGCTTTTTAAAAAGTACTTTTATATCTTTTCACTATATGTAGAGACTGTTCTTATGTATCCATTCTCAGCACTGTGCCACAGTCTCTCACGTGAGCTCTGTGGTACAAACACCTCAGACTTACCTTTGTGTTTCTTGCTCGCAGGACACTCCTGACACTCAGGACCGAGTGCACTACATTAGTGAGTGTTCAATACACAGTAGTGGCACTGTCTACTGGGCAAAAACTAAAACCAATTTCTGGAAGACAGAGTTACTATCTTGCAGATCATATTATTTATGCCTTATAATTTTAAGAAGGTGCAAAAGCAGTGCATAACAGAACCTGGAATCTGATCACGGTAACAGAATCACAAACAAAAGTGAAATGGCTTAACTGAGATGAAGTTGGGAATCAGAGTAGTGGGGCACATAGCACAGAGTTAAGCCTCTGGTCTCACTTGGTATTGCTTTAACATGACTCAGGGAAGGAGAGGCAGGAGAATACTGTATTTACCTGGATGGTAAGGTGACAAAATGCCAATGGTGCTTGCACTAGGAGGTAAAGGAAACAAAACAGAAAGGGACTAGAGAAGAGCAGTCAAGTGAGAGTTTCTTCTTATAGCCTACTAGCATAGAGAGAAAGAGCACCATTGGTCTCTTCACCCAGGACAGGAAATTTGGTTTTCAGTGGAGCTTTTCAATAGCCTGGTAGTTGAACCCAAGAACTAAGCACTGCAGTGAATCTTAGAGCAAAACTCAGAGTGATCTAAATTCATTAACTCATGTTAAGTCCCTGACTGGTCTGATTACTGGGTTATATATGGAAAAGCAAACATTTTAAGATAGCCCAAAATGAGAAAATATGGGGTGTTTTTAATGCTTTACTTAATTAAAAAATCCCCATGTAACTAGGAAATCTGAAAAGTTACTCAGTACTGTTGCTTTTCTGTCAGGCGATACTTATACTATTTTGACTAAAGCTGAGTACGTTGATATCTAAACCAGAAGATGATGGAAAAAACACTCATATAATAATACACCAGAGGGCGCTGAATTCCAGTTCTTCCTGAGAAAGAAGTCCTTTGCTCTAAAGTTTGTATTTCCATTGAGCAGATATGAATGCTAAGCAGAAAGCAATGCTCTGGCTGTACTTTGGGGAACTCTTCATTCCAGGTAATGACTTTGATTTTTAAAACAATATACATAACCAACGTTGTTTCACTTCTTAAATAACCACTTCAGAAGATTGTGTGGAAGGCTAAGCATAGATTTCTTTTATATATGTTAAACCTCTGTTAAAGTTACCTTTAAAGCCTCTGTGCCATTCTCTTTCTTGTGTCTTCAATGGGAGCATAGCCTTTATCTTTTGAATAGCAATTTAATTTCTAGAATTAACCTAAAGTTATTGGGGTGCCGAGTACCTAAATGAAGTAGACCATTATAGGAGATGGTGCTGGATGTAGTTTTTTCCTAACCAAAAAATAAATTCTTAGCTTTCTAGTCTTATGTATTATGACACAGTGGAGAATGCTGTCTAACTGAATATAAGACAATGTTAGTTTTCTCAACTAACTGAGATTCAGCATTAACTCTTCTTCCTGCCCACCTACGTGGAAGTCCAGTTGCCTATGTAACATATTATTTGTAACAGTTGTCCTTAAATCCCCCTCAACTGCAAAACTACAGCAGTGACAGTAACTTAAATCTTCCTATGTGATTCTTCCCTATCCAGTCCTGGAGTAACTAATTTCATCATTTTCTTGCTCTCCATTTTATTTAATTTTATTAGTTTTGTATGTGTTCTTAGAAATTTTTTGACTTTATAGAAAGTATCATGCTGGGCTGAGGATTTAGCTCAGTGGTTCTGCCACCTGCCTCGCAAGCACAAAGTCCCAGGTTTGATCCCTAGTACCAAAAAAAAAGTACCCTGCTTTATGTGATTTTTTTTTTTTACTTTTCTTAAATTTGAGAGTACTGTATATTTCTGTGATTCTTCTCTTTTGTTATGTTTACCTGAGGTTCATTTATTATGTTTGCTGTAGAATATCGCATTCTGTAACTATAACGATTTTAAAAATCTGTTTTACTTTTGATGGGCATTTGGATTATTCCAGATTTTGCTCTGACAAATAGTGTTATCATGAACATTCTTATACATAGGGCCTGTTATACAAATGGAGTCACTTCTTCAATAATAAAATTCCACTATCTTTTCTGCTAACATTTCTTCTCCTAAAAGTGGAATCATTCTACTAAAGTTTTCTGCATTTCAAAAGAATTTAAACAAAAAGTCATAAAGAAAGTTTCTACAATGATTAATTTATCTTACTTATTTCTTATTGACTAACAGATCTAAAGATCCAGAATTATTTCTGATCTTTTGAACATTTTTATGGTCTTGTTTCCTTTCAGTACTTGTTGTCAACATAACTAAAACAGAATAATAATATGTAGTGATACACAGAAATAAGTAGCTATGATTATATATATCTAGTCAGCTAGATGAGGCCAACTGACCCAGTTCCATGAGATACTTCACATAGTCCTCTTTCTCTTTCTAGTACTTTCTGAAAAGCAAAATATTTTTTCTTTCTATAGTATGCTATCATTCATTACCTAGGAAACATGTTACTCTTACAGAATGTGAATGGTGGAAGGACCAGCAAATTCTTATTCACATGAGCAGCTCTCCCCCGCAACCAACGTAAGGATATTGCTGAGAATCTATTAGCTTAACTCAAAAGAAGATTCCAATTTATTTGACTATTAAGTATGTACTACTATACCTAGCATTATAAGTGCCCTTCATTTCTATGCTATACAAAGACATTCAGGCTCTTTTTCACTTTCAGACAGAAAAGAGACTAGTTTCAGAGGTGTCAAAAATCCAGTCTGGACCTGCTTAAATTGACTTGTTCATTTACCTTAGGTCTTTAGGACTTAGAAATCAAAAACATAAAACTACTATAGGTGACAGAAAAAAATCTAAAAGCACCACAAAATTAGTTCACACACGAACATCAAAGTGACAGTGAGTTGAAATCAAAATTCAGTTTTCTTTCTTGCATTTATTTTGTTTCTTTTCAAACACAGATTTCTTCAGATGTAGAACATGCGTCCCAGTTTTTAAGAAGATGGCTTCTTATTGATAAGATCTGGTCTTTGTCTTCTGCTTACAGGTAGACAGTAGGATCGCTCAAGTCACAGTTCTCAATGTGTACATGTGACTGTATGCCAGGATAAACTTTCTGCAATGGCAATAGGGTTCCAAGCTTGTCTCCCTTCTTGATGGAACCTTTGTACTTAATTGGCTTAATGTAGAAAATTTTGACACAGAAACCTAGAAGAAAGTAAGTATAATTTTTCATTACCTGGTCCTCAGTAGTCTTGATTCAGAAAATTAAAACATACTTATAAGAACAAATGGACAAAAATATACAAAAAATAAGTTGAGTGAATTCAGGAAAGAAAATTGCAGAATTCTATTAAAAAAGAAAACTAAGCTCTGAGCATGGTATGCATGCCTATGTCCCAGTTCTGTGAGGATCACTTGAGTGCAAGTTCAAGACCAACCTGGGTAACCATGTTAAGACCTCATCTAAAAAAAGAAAGGTGAAAATTACAAGATGCCAAAGATAGAATAGATCAAGTAAAAATTAAATAGAGGTATTGAAGAATAGTACCAGGAGAACATTAGGTCGTGGAAAATTGATCCAAAACAATGTCAACTCCAAGATATAGTCTAATAAAACTACTGGATTTTAAAATTTTTTTAAAAATGGGCTGGGGATTAAGCTCAGCGGTTCCACTGCCTGCCTTGCAAGCACAAGGTCCCGAGTTCAATTCCTAGTACCAAAAAGAAAAAGAAAGTGGCTGGGTATTGTGGCACATGCCTGTAATCCCAGCACTCGGGAGGCTGAGGCAGGATTGCCTTGAGTTTGAGGCCAGCCTGGGATACATAGTGAGTTTAAATCAGCCTGAACTACATAGAAAGACCTTGTCTCAAAAAAAGAAAAACAGAAATAATAAGTACAGAAATACAAACTTTCCTAAATAGCAAAAGTCCCCAAGTAGAAATAGTTAGAATAATGCAATAATTGTGAGATAATAGGATAGTGTTGGAACCAAATATATGAGTCATATCCATAAAAGTGAATAAGCTTAACATGTCTATTTAAAATTTTCCAGTTGACTTGAAATGCAAAACCCAATTCTATGCTATATGGAATAAAACAAAATGATTGAAAAGGTTAAAAACAGAACTAGACGATGATTTGCCAAGCAAATGGAAGCAACAAGAAAGCAAATATTCTGGTCCTGTTACCAGAGAATGGAATTCAGGCCAAAAAGGATTAAAACAAAACTAAGGTGGACAGTATATAATGACAACTGCTACAGTTCACAAGGACAATATAACAGTTATAGCCCTCCATGCATTAAATAATATAGAACCCATCTATATAAAACAGAAATTACAGGAGATTCAGGGAGAGATAGAAACCCACTAATAAAGGGAGATTGGCACTAGTGTCAGTGCAAACAGGGCAACTGAGCAGAATGAAAACAAGGCCATTGGAATAGGCTGTCCACTATGGTAACTACAAGTTACATATGGCTACTTAGCACTTCCGTAGCCAAGGTATGGTTGAAGGTAAAATACACAGTACATTTTGAAGACTTAGTATAGAATATTTAAAATGTCTCAATTTTTATATTAAATTGAAATAATATTTTAGAGATTGGGTTGGATAAAATACTAAAATGGGTTCCACACATTTCTTTGTACTTCTTTCATAAGGCTACTAGAAAATGTTAATTATATATATTGCTTATATTTCTGTCGAACAGTGCTACTATAGAAGCTCTAAAAAAACTCAGTAAGTTAGGGCTCATGAATGTGTATTAAAAGATGTGCAGGACCTCTACACTGAAAACAACTACTAACATAACAATGAAAGAAGACCTAAAAGAACAGAGGATGTAAGATGTTCATCAGTAGGAGGATTCATTACTTCAAAGATACCAGCCCTTATCAATTTGATCTATATATTCACTACAAAGCCAACCAAAGCCCTAGCAGGATTTTTGCGGAAATTGGCAAACTGGTTCTGTAACTTATTTGGAAATGGAAATGACCAGGAATTGCCAAAGCAATGTGAAAAAACAAAGTTGAAAAACTTCTACTGCCAGATATCAATATGTATGTTAAAACTATTGTCATTAGGACACTGGAAACCCAGACTGACAAATTGATGAAACATAATAGGGCAACAGACCCACAATCCCTCAGATCCTGATTTATGACCAAAAAAATATTGCAGAGCAGTAGAGAAAAAAGTCTTGTCCAGTTAATGTTGCTGAGTCAAAAATCATATAGATCTAAATATAAAAGGAGAAACAAAACTTGAAAACCTAAGAAAATACAGTCCTGCCTTTGGGGTTGGCAGATGGGTCAAACTTTTTTTAAAAATGTTATCAAAAATTATTATTAAATTTGATCACATTAAAAATAAAAATTTCTAGGGCCGGGGACTTAGCTCAGTGGTTCCACTGCCTGCCTCGCAAGCACAAGGTCCCAAGTTCGATCCCTGGGACCAAAAATAAATAAATACTTCTATTAAAAAGATATCATTAAGTGAAAAGGCAGGCCACAAAGTGGGAGAAAAAATTAAATTTTGAGACAAAGCACTCATATCCAGAATAAATAGCTTTTACATATCAATAAAAACACACTCAAATAAAAAATAGGATGTTTGAGTAGATACATTGAAAATGCATCAGTACTTTTTGCTTGGTATATTTCTCTGTGTTCTAAGTTTTATCATTTTGAAAGAAGTACAAAACTGAAAAGACACAGAGGACACCAGACCACCAGACCAAGATACTGAGTCCCGCTGCTCCCGGCCCAGAGGTAGGGCCTTCTGATCCACCGTCCCACTGCTCCCGGTCCACAGGAAGGAGCCTCCTGGTCACCATCACTCCCGCTGCTCCCAGCCCAGAGGAAAGGGCTTTTGGGCCACCTTCTGTCCCACTGCTCCTGGTCCAGAGGAAGGGGCTTCCTGGCCACCATCCCTCCCGCTGCTCCCAGCCCACAGGAAAGGGCTTTTGGGCCACCATC
>NW_004624733.1:11138391-11161418 GCF_000247695.1 Heterocephalus glaber | reverse complement strand
GAAAAAATGGAAATAAAGTCTTTGTAAATAGGGAAGGGTGGAGTGGGTGAAGGGAGGGCTAGGAATGGGGAAAAAATAAGAACCAAGATGCATTATGTAAAGGTACAATTCCCAAAGAGAAATGTAATTGCGTTGTATACCTACAATGTACCAATAAAAGAATTTATTAAAAAAAAAGAAAAAGAAGTGCAAAACTTCTATGTTTGAAGAAACCTGCATTAAATTAAATAAGCATCCACATCTCCAGTGGGTGTCCCAGATCTGTACAACCACCTCTCTTACCTCTTCCCGATAGCCGAATACCATTATTGATGGAATTGTTTTTTTTAAAAGGTTTCTCCTGGCCCACAATCATGCCAGTGAATGGTGCATACACAGTAGATCCATCAGAGCACAGAACATCTACACCTTGGTGAGTCCTCTGATTTCTAGGATGTAAATAATGAGCAGATTGAGAAGCTGCCTTGGGGAACTTTACTGCCAGGAATGTGGTGTTAGCCCACTATTCACACCCTAGAGCATCAGAAATTGAAGCTTCCAGGACATTTGGGGTGTTGCAGGATTCCCCACCCGTTTAGCTCAAGTTTAACCACTCTCTGTAGGTAGTAATGACCGTATTGTAAAGATTAAAGCATTTAAACTAGTATTTGGCATGTGGTAAGCCTTAAACAAATATTAGCTATTACTATTGTATGATATTTTGGGGAAATGAGACAGTATAATTAAGTAAATTTTATAGCTATCTGAATCTTGACCCCCTTCAAGACCATTTTGAAAAGAATTGCCTTTTTATGAGAATATATCATGAAAGTATTGCATATTACCCTAGCATTTTATTTTTCTCTCAGTGAAAAGTCACTGTAAACATCAGTGACTGGTACTTTAGTATAGTGAGTGATACCTCCTGAATTTATTAAACTGTAGAGACAAATGCAAAATTAGGATGGAGATCAACCTCTAACATTTAAATTCCAGAGGCTGGGTCAGTAGCAGCATGATTGGTAGGAAGAGGATCCAAAAGCTTGAATTCAGGTGTAACCTTCACTATCTCCAGCTGGGCTTAATGGGACCTTTAACCCTTTGGGATTCAGTTCAAGTTCCTCATCTATAAAATGCAATAATAGTGTTTGAGTTTTCACCTTTGGAAAACCAAGTGAGATAAGTCATTGTGTGAAGATGTTGAAAGGGAAAACAGGGCATTCATCTGTTCCCTTTTCTTTTCCTTAGTTTGTGATCTGTCCCCAATTCAGAGTTCTTACTTAAAGCAGAGTTCTCTTTAGAAGTCACTCCAAAGATGATAACATTACACATATCTCTGGGGCAAGAACAAAGGGCAAGGCAGTATAGGGTGAAATCACTAAGAAAAGAAGTAAGGAGCCAAAGAGGTTGATAGTTTGTCGGTTATGAAACCCCATACCTTTGAGCAGAGTACTGTCCACACCCATGGCTGTCACACATCCGGATCTCATTGGAAGACTTGCCTGCACATATATTAGCCCATGGCCCAGCCAGTGCTAAAACAAGAGAAACATGACAGCCTTAGGTATCTCCAATAATCTCCAGGAGATCCTGAGAAGTCTATTTTCTGTAGTTTTCTTCTAATTTTCTGTAGTTTATTGGGAAGGTCTTACAAAATTTTGTATCCTAATTCACATGTAAAATTGGCTTTTTTCCCTGGCTACAGAATTCTGCTATTTGTTTATAAGCATTAATCTCTATCATTAGCTATACTTTATTTCAGATTGTCCACTAATAAATGGTGTAACTTGTGCTTTTACAATTTCCTCTGCTCACTACCTAGCATAGAAACCACTGTGTTTGGATTAAGCAAAAATAAATAGCACAGCTCAAAGAATAAGTATGAAATAACCTTGAAGTGCCTTGCGGTTAGTTCTAATAAATCTAAATATTTGAATTAAAGGCAAAATATACTCTCAACTAGCCAAGTTTGTTCAACACTGAATCTCATATTTTCAGACATAGAAAAGGAAGATTCTAGAAATACACGTAATTTGAAATGTCAAACCATATAAGCCTAAGGTGAAGTCAGAAGAGAGGTGGGGAAGGGAGTTGAAACAATTACATGAAAAGTTATGAAGCAATAAAACAAAGAGGAGGGGTCTCTCAGTGTATATCGTGCAAATTTTAAGTACAACTTGTGTCTTTAATATTGTTAGTTGTCTTTTTAATTGATAACTTGTCAATTGAAAAGAATTCCTGATTTCCAATGTTAACATTCAAAGGAATAGAGTTAACAAATTCAACCTTTCATTTTGAAACAAACTAACAAAAAGGCAAAAACAAGGCTACTAATTCAATGATTGATTTTATTTAATGACATTTTACTCTCCACTAATACGTATGCTATGAAGAGCAGCTACAGAATATGACCATAAAGCATATGCAATGTAACATGGGTGTCAAAGTCTTCCATCGTGGAGCTAAGCTTCAAATCAACATGTCATCAAATATAATCAAATATAGTGCCACTGCTTTGGCAATTAGTGGTATTTATCTTTGAGAACTGAGGCATATATTCAACAATTTATTAATCTATTTGTTTTCTTTCCTATTATGAGGATTAAATTAGGGAAGCATTCCCTTTGTCATAATCCATATGAGCCTTTGCATCAGTAATTTTCTAAATCCAATTATTACACAACTTGTTTTTCATTTTCTAGTTTTGTTCCAATTAAATCCCAGACCACGACTGACTTTTCTGAAAGTCTTCCCACTCCACTTTTATGTTTTCCTCATTAAAGAACCAAAATATTAAGGTGGAAATGATTGAGAAATGCCACCCAATACCATATATCCTTCCTATCCCACTTTGATAATTAATAGACAAATTTCTGTTGTGATTGTGCTACTAATGACTTTAAAAATCTACCCCTGAAACTAGTTCTTTTTTAATTAGCCAAGATTCTAAAATTATACCTTTGACTTACCCATGGAAATCAAAGCAGCCAAAAGGAGGACTCTTATGAAAAACATCTGATTTTTGCTTTCCTTGTGCTTCTGCCTCTAATTAGAATTGTCACCACACTCTCTTTGAAGAATATTGAAGTTTGAATGAATATTTTCTGGCTATTTAGCCTTGGAATTTTATATCTTTCATTTCTTTAGTGTGATACACAGAGAGTGTAAGAGAATGGAACAAGTCAAAGTCTAATATTCCATGGAATTTGACTCACATGTAAGACTGATGTAAAAGCCTTTGATCTGAAGAAGCCAGTTTTATTGGAAATACTGACTAAATATTAACAGAAAATGATAAGGTGAGGTACAGATTGTTGGTCTTTGGGGCTGTAGCTGGCAGAATATACATGTAGAAATGGCATATTTAGTACTGGTAGTAGATCTTTTGTTCACTTGGGTGGCATATAGTTCAGAAGAGAATTGACCATTAATAATGTATGATCTTCCATAACATTCTTTATCTCTTAAGTTTTTTTATTATCAATTCAGTTGCCTATCATGTGTGTAACATTTGCAGATAATTTTAACATTTTGAAAAAAATTATTTTGAATGTGATTTTAAATGTCTGTTCATTTGAATGATGAAAAATTAACAACATCCAAAGCATCCATCAGTAGGGAAAAGATACATGATCATGATATAGTCACACAATGAAGTATAACAGTTTAAATGAAGACAGTCTGCACATATTAACACAGATTTGTAAATATACTATTGAATAAAAAGTGATTTTAGAATGGTATTGATAGTATATTAGTTATTTAAATCTTGAAAATAAAGTATTGCATGAATATTGCATATACAGTAAGTGTACAAAAATATGCATGGACTAACTTTAGAATGCTAGTTACCTCTGGAGAAGGGAGAAATAGGACAGTGGAGATATAAAGAGTACCTAAACACCAGAATATTTTATTTTTTCAAAGTAAATAAATAAAACACCTAGAGATCAGCCTAACCAAGAAGGTGAAAGACTCTGTGATGAAAATTATCAAACATTGAAGAAAGAAACTGAAGATCCTAGAAGGTGAAAGGACCACCCATGTTCGTGGATGAGCAAAAATAATATTGTTAAAATGGTCAGATTACTGAAAGCATTCTATATATTCTATGTAATTACCATCAAAATTTTGGTGGCATTCTTGTGAAGAATGTCTAATGTGAAAATTAGAAAAAATTCCAAAATTCATATGGAAACACAAAAGACCAAGAATAGCCAAAGCAATCCTAAGCAAAAAGAACAAGACTGGAGGCATCACAATACCCAATTTCAAATTATACTACTAAGCTACAGTAACAAAAACAGCATGGTACTGGCACAAGGAATAGAAATATAGACCAATGGAATAGAATACAGGACAGAGAAATGAATCATTATAACTACAGCCATCTGATTCTTGACAAAGGGGCTAAAAATATATGTTGGAGACAAGATAGCCACTTCAACAAAAGGTGCTTGGAAAACTAGATTTCCATAAGCCAAAAGTTGAAATTAGAATTCTATTTTTTACCTTATACAAAAATCAATTCAAAGTGGATCAAAGACCTAGGTATAAAACCTGAAACTTAGGAACTACCTAAATAAAACACAGGAGAAACACTTGAAACTATAGATATAGGCAAAGACTTCCTGAATGGAAACTCTAAGAGTACAGGAAATATTAACAAGATGCAACAAATGAAACAACATCAAATTAAAAAGCCTTTGCACAGCAAAGGAAACAACAGAAGAAACAGGCTTCAGAATGGGAGACAAAAAAATCTTTGCCAGCTACTCTTCTGATAGAGGATAAATACTTAGAATATATAACAAATTAAAATGCTTAAGGCCAAATAGTCCAGTCAATAAATGTGCAAAGAAATTGAACAGATGCTCCTCAAAAGAGAAAGCACAAACGACCAGTAAGGACATGAAAAAATATTCATCCTCTTTAGCCTTTAGGGAAATGCAAATGAAAACTACATTGAGATTCCATCTCACCCCAGTAAGAATGGCTATCATCAAGAATACAAAAAATAATAATAAATAAAGGCTGGCAAGAGTGCAGAGAAATAAAATGAACCCTTCTACACTGTTGAGTTGTGTGTAAATTAGTATAGCCACTATGGTAGTCAGTATGGACACTCATCAAAAAAACTAAAAATAGAACTACCCTATGGCCCAGATATACCACTCCTTGGTATATAATTGAAGGAATTAAAATCAGTATACTATAGGGATACCTGTATATCCACATTTATTGTGATACAATTCACAATAGTGATATGGAACCAGTCTAGGTGCCCATCAACAGATGAATGGATAAAGGAAATTATATGATATTATTCAGCCACAAAGAAGAGTGAAATTATGTCATTTGCAGGAAAATGGGTGGAATGGAGATCATTGTGTTAAGTGAAATAAGCCAGACACAGGACAGGTATCACATATTCCTTCTAATATACGTGATCTAAAAAAAAGATATGAAACTATTACTAGATAAGAGTAAGGGAAAACAAGGAAGGAGAAATGGTATAAGGGAGGGTAGTAGGGGGATGGATATGATCAAAATATATGCATTGAAACCCAGTATTTTGTAAAATACTAATAAAAATAATATTTTTTTAAATTGGCAGACTGGGGATTTAGCTCAGTGGTTCTGCCGCCTGCCTCGTAAGTGCAAGGTCTGAAGTTCACTCCCCGGTACCAAAATAATAATAATAGTAATTATTATTATTATTATTGGCAATAGCTTCAGGACATGGGGATTGTGGCCCCAGATCTTTATGTTGTCTGCATCCATACCCCTGCCATGTCTCATCAGGGCCAGAGGAGACTTTCTCAACCCTTGATTTTGGTTCACCTATGTGGCTTTGATCATAAATGAGGCAGAGGTGACAGTGCATCATTACAGCCTGGGCCCTGTACAGCTTGTGGGGCCTTTGTCTTTATGCTGGCCTCCTTATGTTCTGACAGCCTCTGAGGAGCTTATTTCCAGACTAATCTGCCCTAGGAAGAAAATGAGAGATCTGAGGAGCAGCGCCACCCCAGTGGAATCCAGCTCAGCACACCCTATGGAGATGTGAGCAATAAGAGGGAGTCACTTGAAGGCACTGACACTCAGTTTGGTGTATTATGAAGTGTTAAATAAACTATGCCAGTTAGATTGTACATTAATTTTGACTTCATAAACAACCCTTCAAGGAGGCATGCAGTGTGTAGAGTGCAGAATGCCAATGCACTGAATTTATTAAAGAACTGAGTCGATGTACTGAAAAAAAAATAGATCACTGGAATAAAACCGGAGATTTCAAAACAGATACCAGTGTATACAGTGTGTAATATATAACAAAAGTACCACTTCAGACCATTAGGGGGGAAAGTCAACCGTAAATAATATTGACAACATTTGGCAAGAAATAAGATCTTTATCCATATATCAAAGTGAGCCAAAGATGTGTATGCAAAAAGAGAGAGGAAAGGAGGGAGGCGAAGAGGAAAGCAGGGAACTAGAGAGAGGAGGGGAGAGGAGAGAAGGAATCAAGAGCAGAAAAAAGGAAATTGTAAATTTTGAAGTTCACAAATTATGAATGATTTTTAATGGTCTTGGGATAGGTTAGACCTTTCAAAGTATGTCCAAAGCCCTGAAACTATGAAGGAAACATTGGCTAATGAGTTTTTGTAGCAATAAACTCACTTCTACAAAACAAACAATGTCCTAGTCAGAGTCAAAAGACAAGAATCTGGGGAAATATAACACATACAACATGACAGATAGGGACTTATTTCCCTAATACACTGAGAAGTCTTAAAAAGTAAAACATGTAAACAAGCTGGTACAAAAATATGCAGATGTCAACAGACTTTCATTAAAAAAAAGAAATACAAGTTACCAATATGCATTTGAGAATTTGTTCCATTGCACCCATAGTGGAGATTATATGCACAGGACCCTAGGTTCAATCCCCAATACCCCCTCACACACACAGAGTAAACTAGACAGAGGCATTGCTTTTTACCTATCAAATTGGCAAAGCAATGGTATGTGGACACAGGCACACTGAAAGTATGTTTAACCTTTTTAGAGGACAATTTGGCAGCACCCCTCAAAACCTTTGCTGCAGCAATTTTATTGCTTTTCCACCTGTGGCCTGCTTCCCTCCTCTGTTTTTCTGCCTTCAGTATTAACCTTTTCCCATTCATCTTTCTCTCTGAAGCCAGAGCAGTCCTCTAACCTGCTGAGATGGTAGAGTATGAAATAGGATCTGAGCAAGCATCATCAATGGTGAAAAGCTGATGGGGAACTTTATAAAGAATGGATCTGGTGGCAACATCTAGTCAATTTTACAATTGTAGAGGGATGGGGAGCACTTTGTGCTTCCTGGTAAAATGCACAATGCTACCTATAAATACTCATCCAAAATTGAACTTGATGAAGGGTTTAGCTCTGCCTACCAGTGTAGAGGAACTTCAGGGTATAGGCAAGCAGGTGAAAAGATACCACAGGAATGCAGTCAACTAAGTGCAGACTGGAAATTTCTGGGGGTAAAGAACTTGGTTTCTTCCACAACAAATTCTGAGGAAAAGAAAAAAGAGAGGAAAATTTGGATTTTAAAAGACTTATGAGATTGATCAATAAAATGCATTGTATAGCTGCTGTTCAGACTGTGATTCAAATAAGCAAATTGGAGAAAGAAATCATAACACTGACTTTTTAACACTCTTTGATGATATTAGGAATTATGTATAATTTTAAGCAGAATGCATAATGATTTGTATAGCCATTAGCCTTTAGAAATACATGCTGAAATATTTATGAATGTGAAATCATCGTGATGTCTCATATTTATTTCAAAATAATGCAGGAGTCTGGAAAGCAGGGAGCATATATAGATTAAACATGCTATATTTAGTAATTATTGAAGTTAGATTATAGGTACATAGGAGATTATACTATTCTCTCTAGTTTGCTCATTTTGAAGTCCACATTCCAATTGTGAGGCCCTTGCTCTACTGGGAATGAATGTTAAAATTTTTATTTGTACCTCTTCTGTGGATAAGCAGAAATCTTTCTTTGTTACTTGTTTTTTTCTGTCCTATTGTTTCTGTCTGATAAGCCATTAACCAAGAAAGTATTGCTTTTATTTTCTTAAAACTAATTGTGTTTTTGTTGATAATTTCCCTGTTGGTTTTTAAGAAGTAGCTATATTGTTTTGTTTATATAAGTAATACATTCTTATTACAAAAATTACCCCAAAATGCAAAAAAAAATTTTTCCACTAATGCTTTGGCTGTATGTATTTTTTTTCTTTTAACTTGTCTCTGTTATCAAGAATGTCATTATTTTATTAAGTTGTAGTATCTCTAAACTGAGCATAGTAACATGCAAGAAAAGACTAACGTTTTTTAAATAGAGTAATAAAAGAGTTAAAATATTAGACATGTCTGCAAGCTTCAACTTGAAACATTTACATACAACCATTTTGGTTTTACTTAGCTGTGGGAATAATAGGTAAGAGGGCATGGTAATCAGCATCTTTGATCTTCGGTATCTTTGATCTTTTATTGGAACTGCAGTTTGGAAGCCTTCGTGGAAACAGTGGGGCTGATGTGGTTTGTAAAGCATTATTGGCCTGGGTGACCTGACAGAGCACCCTGCTCCTTTGCTCTCTCCTCCTCCTGGGGTTCACTGGAAGAAACTACTGACTTACGAACCAGTTGTTTTCAGAAACCTGAAAGGCCAAAACCACTGTACTAAAGTCTGCTTAATCATGATTAGAGAGAAAAAGGCATTAGATGTGCATATCTTGGCCTCTGGGAAAATTCGCTTATTGATGAGTCCCCACTTAGTATCTTCCATCTCTGATTAGAAAACGTGTAAATCACCCATTCTCCCTGCCCCTTCCTACCCCCCCGCCTCTTCACACACTCAGTGCTGATAGAGAATAGAAATAATTACAAGTATGAGAGATTAGTCATCACCACTTTGGGAGATGAAATATGCAAGGGAAATTTGATGACAAAAATAATTTCAATATAGGGAATCATTTCCAAGTTGTAGTCTAATGTATGAAGTGAATGAATTATCCTAGAAGCTAAAGAGACATTTTCGAGAAAAAGCCATTTCCCTTTTCATTGACTGAGTGAATAATGAATGGGACAGATTGCAGTCCTTACAATAGAGTGAGTCTTAGGTCTGATTTACTTTAGAAGGGGTTGTAAGCTACTGAAGGGGAAACACTGCATCTCTTTATGAAACATCTTGTACAATTCCATTTTGTATCACGTCTAATGCAATGTTTCAAGGTTGGAGGGACATTGTAGGAGGCTTTGTGGCTGGAGACTCCTGAGGGAGAAGTATCTAAATCTAGGTGGCAAATGTGCAGAATTCATACCATGACTTTCCTCATGGTTCCAAAGCAGACCATACTAGTCAAGCTTGACAATCTGTCAAACTAAATGCAAACCTGCTCCCAGCAGCTTGCTTAGCACAGAATATTTCTCAATATTAATGTACTGAGGTTAGCTTATAGAGTAAAATCTACTGGCCATCCCTGATAGAAGTGAAGTTACCTTAATCTAGAGTCTGACTCTTAGTTTTCTCAGTGTCCCAGTCTCAGATTCAGAGAAAGCCATCCAAGTTCATCAATTTACTGGGTCCAAATAAATGAGCCTAGAGATAGACAGACAGACAGACAGAAAGTGGGAAAGAGAAAGGGTGGGAGTGAAGGAGATTTTTTCCAATGAAGATAATTCCTGTATAATTGGGGAATATAATTCCTTCCTTCCTGGTGTTGTAATCCTTAAGAAAGTGTTTTAGTGAGTGTGGAATAAAAATAAAGAAAGGTGAAGAATTTTAAGAGTTTTTCCAACCCGCTTTGTGGTCCCGTATGAATTCTGTTTCCCTTTCCATGAAGAAATGTACAAAATGCTTCTATCATCAAATGGGCCCATTAAACTCTGCCACCTTGATTTTCTTGTATGTTCCCTAGCCCTATGTTCTTCACCAGTGAGTGCCTGGAGGTGGGCCCGGTAACCAAGAAGCTGTGGGATAGGTGTGCTCATCCAGGGTGTTACATATATTATATAAACAATGTTTTTATATCTACTAATATTTTATTTTTTTAATTGATACTTAATTCATACACCATAAAATCCACTCAAGTAGTTCAGTGCTTTTTTAGGATGTTCACAAAGTCATGCAATCATTACCTTTACCTCAATCCAAAATGTTTTCATTGTCTGGAAATGAAAAATGGTACACATTAGCAATCACTCCCCATTCTCCACTTTCCTCAGCCTCTGGAAACTATTAATCTACCTTTGCTCTCTTTGGATTTGCTTATTCTAGACATTGCATGTGAGTGGAATTATGCAATGTTTGTCCTTTTGTGTCTAGGTTCTTTCACTTAGCATTTTTTTCAAAGTTTGTCTGTTTTGTAGCGTGTGTCAGTACTTTATTGCTTTTTCTGATTAGATAATATTCTATTGAATGAGTGCACCACACTTTGTCTGCTCATTCATCAGTGGTTGGACATTTGGGTTGCCTCCACTTTTGGGGGGCTATTATGAATAACATTGCCAGGAAAATTCATATACATGTTTTTGTGTGAGCATTCGTTTTCAGCTCATGAGTATATACTCAGCAGTGGAATTGCTGACATATATGGTAACACTATGTTGAACACTTTTAGGGACTGTCAAACTATTTTTCAAAGTGGCCACATCAGTCTGTGTTTGCACCAGCTATGTATAAGAATTCCAGTTTATCCACATCCCCCCCAAAAAAATTGTTATTAGATGTCTTTTTAATTATAGCAATTCTAATAGGGATGAAGTGGTATTTTATTATGGTTTTTAATTTCTCGGATGACTAATGATGTTGAGCATCTTTTTATGTGCTTATAAACAATTTGCTCTTGTTTGGAAAAATATCTCCTTAAATCCTTTGCCCAGTTTTTAATTGGGATATTTATCTTTTTATTGTGAATTATAAGAGTTCTTAATGTATTCAGGATACTAGACCTTTGTCACTTGTATAATTTGCAAATATTTTGCCTAATTATATAGGTTATCTTATTTTCTCAATAGTGCCTTTTGAAGTATAGAAATTTTAATTCCAATGAAGTTTAATATTTGTCTTCTTCCCTCTAATTATTTGTAATTTAAATATCATGTTTAAAAAACCATTTTCCTTGAATCAAATTAAACATCTCCTCCTCAAAAAACAAACCGTCAACTAATCCAAGCTCATGAGAGGTTTTTTGTTTTATTTAAGTATACTTGATATACCAAGAAATGGATATATTTATATACACATTCCAGTGAGTTTTATTATTGATATACATGATGACATCACCTGAATCAAGGTACTAAACATAACCATCACCTTCCAAAATTTCCTTATATTCTTGTGTGTGTGGAGTTTTATTATTTTCTGCTTTTTTTGTGGTAAAAACACCTAACATTTGATCTATCTTAACATTATTTTTAAATCTACAGTACCATATTATTAACTATAGATACTGTGTTGTATGACATAGAACTTTTTCCTCTTGCATGGCTGAAACTTTGTATCCACCAAACAACAAGTTGTTGCCTATGTCCAACTCATTCTAACCCCTGGCAACCACCATTCTTTTTCTTCTTCTGATAGTCTATTTTAAATAGCTCATAAAAGTGGAATCATACAGTATCTGTCCTCTGTCCTTCTATGACTGGCTTATTTGATGAGATATAATGTCTTCTAGGTTCAACCATGCTGTTACAAATGGTAAGATTTTCTTATTTTTAAAGCTGAATAGCATTCTATTACTATATGTATATACTACACTTTATTCATGTACTTATTCATGTATGAATTCATGTATATATTTTTCCACACTTTATTCAATAATGATGGACATTTGGGTTGTTTCCATATCTTGGCTGTAGTGAATAATGCTGCCATGAATATGGGGATGGAAATATTCTTTGAGACTCTGATCTAAATTATTTTGGATGTATACTCAGAAATGAGATTACTAAATCACATGATAGTTATATTTTAAATATTTTGAGGAGCCTTCATACTGTTTTCCATAGTGACTGAGCCATTCCACATTCTCTCCAACAGTATAGAAGGGTTTCAGTTTCTGTACAGGTCTTGGCGCTTGCGCAGCAGGTGATGAAACCACTGAGCTAAATCCCCAGCAAGATGATATGTTATTGTAATATCTCCACACACTCGTGTGCACACACACACAACCAACCTAATCAGAAAGTATAGGCAGCAGGCTGTGGTGTGTATATAGGTAGAATGCACACGTGTGTGTGTGTGTGTGTAGAATGTAAATGTTTTGCCTCTTTTATCCACTGTGTGCTAAAGGAAGAGGATCAGAATAAGGACATTTCCTCTCAGAACTTGTTAAATTACACTGTCCACATTTACAGCTTCTATTATTAATATTTACCCGAAGTTGCTCTCAAGAACAACTTGTTGATTGACTTTACACTAAATGACTCTGTCTCTGAAATGCCTTTTTGGCCAAAAGACACTCCTGATAATTTATGTAAAGCAAATTAATATCACTCCTGTCTGTAATATTACATATAAACTTCCCCAATAAAGCCTTCTTTTAATCCCATTGGGTACAAATATGCAATCAAGGAAGACTCTATGCCTAGTGGTTATTTAAATTCATTCTTTTCAAGTGAGAGTCTTTTGGTTTTAAAATCCTGCCTGAGAATTTTTTATGGAAACAGACCATTTGAGCCTAAGATTCCAGAATGTGCTAAGCCCCAGTCTGAAGACTTCCTTCACTTTCTCAGACATTCACGGAATCATAGTGGGCACGTTTCCTCACCCAGTTTCACCATCTGCTTGTACTTTGACCAACAGAAAGCAAACAGCTCAGAGCCACCTAGGGAAACACAGGCCTGGATTACCCCAAGCCATGATAAACAGATGTGTTTGGTCCACTGAGCTTTGAGCCCTGAAATACACCACACACAGACATGGTCAGAGTGTTGCCAGAGGTTACAACACACACATTCTTGGCACCATTTTTCTGATTGACTCAGAACAGCTGGACATCTTGAACTGAATGATAACTCAGTTCTGACAATGGAAGAACTGATGTTAGCTAGTGGTTCAGGGATTAAAATGCCTCTCTTCTTTCTGATATTGCCTAAAAAAAGAAACTGACGAAGAATGACTTTCAAAGTTGATTACAATACCACTTTGCTGTGTAACAGTCTGGGCCACCCCACGGTCAGTGAGTAGTAGTATGTGCAAGACACTGAACTCAGCACAAGGAGAAAATGAAGAGGAATAGGGAGACAAAGCCAGGAACAACTGAGGACCTGGGACGGGGAACCCCAGAGGGGAGAAGAGAGTGAGTGTGAACTCAGATGAGAGTGGTGGAGAGAGTGTTGGTTGTCATATAAGCTCAACCTGTGAAGCATTTCTGAGGGCAGTGGAAATCCAGCCTAATTCCTTGCTGGCCTGTTTCCAGCAACAAAGATGGAGGTTATGAATTTTATTTGACTCTAGGGAGATCTGGAGCTGCTCCAGGAATATTTCTGTTGGATACTTGGAGAGAGGGGAGGGAAGTAATATTGGACATTTAAAAAACACTTGTGCAAAGACTAGATACATGCATGTTTTTAAATCTGTTTTCAAAGTTTCCTCTGACATTTTTATGAGGTTATATTAGAGATATGAAGATCCTTTTTTTATTTCAAGATAAGAAACTTGGTTGCACCTGGTGGATATAAAAAAGACAGACTGAACTTCAGAGTGGATCATCCTACCTGAAGTGAATCTTACCCAGACAACAAGGTGAATATTAAATTTTCAGGGAAAATGTGATATTCCTAGCAGGGAGGCATCTTCTTTGATTCCAACTTCAACTTCTTTTCTTTAAGACATCAAGTTTTCTCCCTGAAATTAACAAGAGTAGTCATCAGTATTAGAGATCCTCCTGCCTCAGCCTCCCAAGTGCTGGGATTACAGGTGTGCACCACCACACCCAGCAAGATAGAATTTTTTAAAGAATTAGCTCATGCAATTGTGCAGATACCCAAGTCCAAACTTTGCAAGGCAAACTGACAAGGTGGAAACCCAAGGAAGAGTAGATTCTGGATCTTGGGATCCAAAGAAATTTTGGAGGTAGAATTCTTTCTTTCTCTGGGACCCTCCATCTTTTCTCTTCTTATGACCTTCAACTGGTTAGATGAGGCCCACCCACTTAGTGAAGGTTAAGCTTACTCAAATTCTATTGATTTGAATGTTAATCTCATCTACGCAAAATAATTTCACAGCTATTTTATGAGGTGGGGGTACTAAAGATTGAACCTAGGGCCTTTGGACTGAGCTACATCCCTAACCCTTTCTATGTTTGTTTATATTGAGACAAGGTCTTGTTAAGCCACTAAAATACCCAGGCTAGGCTGGAATTTGTGATCCTCCTGCCTCTGCTTCCCAGAGTGCTGGGATTAAATATGTGTGCCACCATGCCTAGCTCACATTTAGACTTGTGTTTGACCAAATATCCAGGTACCATGACCAAGGCAAGTTGAAATAAAATTGCAACACATAAAATTAACCATTGCATGATTTTAGTACCTTTGCTTCTAGACAAAGAATTCAACTATGTCCTTTGACTTTGAGGGTTGAACTAGAACAGCAAAACATGGCACAGCATGGGAGTCTGTAGGCACCTTCCCAAAACTTCAAGAAATTTCATTTTGGGGGTTTAATTTACGAAAGCTTTACATACGTAATTACAGTTTCTTTAAAAACTTTCTTATTTTGTGTTCTGTTTAAAATTTTTGATGAGGCTTTAAAGGAGAAATAAGGCATAATAAAGATGATCAAGCCCAGGAAAGCCTTACTTTCCACAATTATTAACCTGTTTTGCATTCTGGGAACACTCTTGTGTTCTTGTATTTTACCAGTGCCAAACTATACAGAAACAGATGGACTCTCAGAGAAAATGAAAGAGTGGGTGGTGTACTAAAGCAAGCAGAGAGAATCTACAAGGGAAGATAAATTCAGGTTGGCCCAAGACCCCACATTTCTGATAACAAATAGCAGAAACTCTTCCAACATATCATTTGAGAGTACTGTTAGTTGAAAGAGGAAATTTTTTCATGCTTTTGAAATGAAAACCTCCTATTAAATGGATTGGTGCTTTTGTTGATCAATATCAAGTATTTTGAAACATTTTTCATAGTCTTCAGTTCCAAAATTTGTAAGAGAAAAATGGAAAACCTTTCCTTGCCAACATAAAATGATTACACATAAATCCTCCATTGAATAAGTCAAGGACCTCATTCCTTGGTGTATTTCTTTTAAGAAAACAAAGCACCTTTTTGTTGTTACTTTTACTGCCTCATTTGTTCCTGCTCCTTGCTTGTGCCAAAACTGAAGCTCAGACAACTGATGACTATCTGATCTTGACTCTTGGGAGCCATTCATCTATATCCGTGCTCCCATCTCCAAGGACAATCCCTGGATAGTTTCCAGTTCCCTGTCTCTGGGTCTGACTATGTATGATATAGGTTCCTTTATGTCTTCCATCCACCTAAAGAATAAAATACCCAGAAGCAAAGATAGTGTTCTCTTCTGTGAAAGGTTGCAAATGGGAGAGTCAGGGCCTTGCCTGAGGCAGAGACGTTGGACAGGGATGGGGTTGGGAACACAAAAGGCAATAAGCAACACTCAAGAAACATTTTCAGGTGGGGACAAGGTATGTCAGGAAACTGATGCAGAATGCCCTCATCCTTCTGAGTCAAGTAGAAGATGTGAGAGAGATGAGTAAATGACCATGAGCTTGAGATTAAACATGATGATGCCCACTACAGCTGATAGATGAGAAATAAACAAAAGAATTGCCAAGGCAGCCGGGTGTCAGGAAAGCACCTCTCTGTGGCCCTCTAGCAGTGCCTGGCTGCCCCATAGTGAAAGAGCACATTAGCTAAGGCACAGGGTTAATAGCTTGACCTTGTGATCTAGACTAGGTAGAGAGGCAGGAAAATGTCAGCTGGACCAGCCATGGTGGCAAACACCTGTAATCCCAGCATGTGTTGGGAGCTGAGAAAGGAGGATCGCCATGACTTCAAGGCCATCCTGGGCTACATAGCAAGATCTCATCTCAAGCAGTGGGAGAGGTCATAGCTATGGCCACAGTGAGATGAACCATAGTAGCCTTGCTCTGAATACCCTTTTTCTTCCAGGGAGGCGCAGTCCTTCCTACATCAAAAGTTCCCTTGAGTTCTTGAGTTATACTACTCTGCCACTTTCTTTTCTTCCTTTCCTTCTACCTAAGTGCTCTCCTGTTCTCTCAGATTCAGCACAAGTCCTACTTGATCCATGCCATTTTCCTAGTTGTTTCTCGAGTTATCAGTGCTCCTCTCTAAGCCTCCTTAGAACTTTTTAATTTCAGAACTATCAGCTCATATTGTATCCTTTGTGTAGATCTCATTTATTTATTTATTTTTTTGGTACTGGGGATCGAACTTGGGTCCTTGTGCTTGCAAAGCAGGCAGTGGAACCGCTGAGCTAAATTCCCAGGCCTAGATCTCATTTATTTGTGAAAATGAATGCTCCTTGAGGATAAGAACAGGGTCACATGCTGCTTTCATTTCCCTAACATGGTCAAACATTACTGGACCACAAATACATAATACTTTTTAAATTATTTTTAAAAAGTTAAAAAGTATAATTCAGTAAGCAAAAAGTATTACTACCATACACTTGATGTAGGGCTATTTGGTAAAGTTCGTCAAATGTTATGTATTTTGAGTTTGCAATATGCATCTCCATCCTGAATGAGAAAGTAGGTCTGTCAAATAATTCTTATTTACAATATTATCTCTGTAAATCATTTGATTTTAATAAAATATTCATGGAAGAGGGGATCCCAAGCTTTTATTTGCATAAATTATGACAGAATCAAAAGAACTAAGATCTTTTTGCAGACATTTGTATTTCCTTGGGTTAGAGTTAGAATAAGTTTGTATTTTGTTTTCGTGAAGCAACAGCATCTTGCAAAAAATAAATATTAAGTGATGGGATATGATGAACAATTAGAGTATTGTACAGAAGATAACTCCTTTTCATGGACCAAACTGGCTGCCAAAAGGGCAACTCTGCCCCTAGCTGGGGCCTTTGGAAAAGGCACTTCCCCTTGCTCAGTTTTGCCATGCGCGAGGTGCTTGGTGGATTTACCTGGCTCTACCTAGCAGAGCTATTGGAAACCTGTACCTACTACACTGCGTGGCCACGTCTTGACCGTCCACTAGCGGGCGCCATGGAACAGACTTCAGAGACTCGGTCTGCGCTCCGCCGCAGCCAGCCTGTGCTTCCAGTCCCCACTGACGCTTTCGGGTCTGAAATAGCCCAGGATTGTGAAAGTCGTCGAAATCATTGGATCCATCCGCTATTCTAAAGGTCTGCTCTGGCCCTCAGGTTTTGAGTCATCTCCACACTGGACGCTTGCAGTTTTGTCACCGTGGTGTGTTGCCATCAAAACAGTTTATGCTTTGTGGAAAATGCTGATCTTTGTAAGAATATTGCGCTTTCTTTTTTAAGTAGAGGAAATAATTTCTCTCTACGTATTAAGGCAAATATTGACTTCGTTGGGTTCCTAGGCAAATTTTCACAAGCAAAAGCTTAGGGGTGGCTTCAGTTGTAGCTCAAAGAGGGAAAGCTTTGAAATCCTTCTACCTGAATCTTCTTTTACAGAAAAGCCCACTCCAGAGAAGTGATTGGTCCATAGCCATCTAGCCCCTCGGTGACAGAGGAAGGACTAGAACTTAAAGGCAACTTCTAGGCAGAGGTAGATCCAAAACGGAGCAAAGGGGTGCTCACCAGCTGGTTCCTATTACCTGCCATTACCTCAGCTGTCCACTGAGCTCCAGTAAGGTGGAAAGTATGTGAACTGCAGCTTGCATTCGTTTGTTTTTGTGTAAATGTCCTTTGTTTCCCTTTGTTGGCATCTCATCATGTTCCAGAGCTTTGGGCTGAGCTCTCCTGACACACTGTCTCATTCAGTCCAAGGCTATGCATCTGGTACTGCAGAGAGGAGCTCAGGAGCTAGCACAGTGGGACTTAAATGCTGCCCACTTCTCAAGAGCCTCACTGGGCGAGGGACATGCCTTCCCTTCCAGAACTTCCTTCAGTGGGTGCCATTGCTTGGATCTGGAATGCCGCTCAACGGTCTGTGTGTTAAAAGCTTGGTCCCCAGCATGGCATTATTGGGAAGTGGTGGTGCTATCAAGAAGTAGGGCCCAGTGGGAGGTCTTTGAATCATTGGGAATGTGCCCTTAAAGGGGATGGTGGGATTCTGGTCCTTTCTTCTTTCTCTTTTTCATGTCCCAGCCATTAACCCCAGGGCTTTGCTTGACACGCTCCCTGCCATGATGCACTGCCTCACCACAGGCTCAAAAACAATGAGGTCAATTGACATGGACTGAAACCTGCAAAACTGAGCTAAAATAAGCTTCTTTGTAAGTTCACTATTTTGCTTTTGTTTGTTTGTCTGTTTGTTTACAAGAACATAAAACTGATCAACATAGTGAGATAAAGCATGAAATTCACTTAGCCCAGGCCCTGGCCAATAGGAAGCACATGGAAATGTTAGCTGTTGTTTTTTATCAGCCTTAGCAGTTAGTGTTCTATATATTGATAGTCACTGTAGGAATTATCTACATGTACTACTTCATATTCATAATGTGAAAGAACTATTAAAAGTATAAGTAGCCATGAATGTGTTAATAACTATTGTTTTTACCCCTTCATTCAAATGTTTCTGAGATCCATAAAATCAAATGGGATAATTATCCATAAAAATATTGTAATAGTCTCTAAAGGCAGTTTATTTTCTTGTGATGCCCCTCTTTAACTCCAAATTTAAACAAACCAAGAAAATACTCCCAATAAAAGGCAATATCACACTTCTCTCTGATAATCCCTTTTTCCCTTCTCTTTAAGAATTGACATTGCTATGACTCTAGCCAAATAACCTTTCAGCTTTTGGAATAATATACTTTTTAATCGGTAGAAGATATTGCAGTTAATTTTTATTCGCAAAAGCGAACAGTGAAATCTTTGGTTCTCCACACTGGTTAATGTGGAGTGTCTCTCAGAACCATGCCTTGGAGCCTGGTAGTACTATCCCCTTGTGTTTACAAGTTACATAAGTTCTTCCCTTCTTTACAGCCACCGAATAGAACAGCACAGCCAAGGACTCTGCTTAAATTCCCTGTGACAGACTTAGCATTCAAAGCAATTGCTGTTTGCAGTTTGGTGCATTTAAAACCAGACAGTGGGGGGCTCTGGATATAAATAGCATGCCCAGTTGGACAACAGCATTACCATCAGGGTGAGATCACTTCCAGGAAAACACTCAAATGCAGCAATGGGAATAACATCTGGCCTTTCCACAGTTGCATTTGATTTAGACTTGGACATCTTACATGAAATAGTGGCTGTATTTATTAATGACTTCAGTTTCCATGCAGCTCACTCATTTTCACTTGAGAAGTAAGATCTCTGCAGCCTATTCATTCAGTGTACAAATAAATGCAAAGCTCTCTTGATTCAAGAATTGCTTGCTTGACTGTTCCTTCCTCCCCAGTTCCACCTCATACTATGACAAAGGAATACAGATGGTCCCTGACTTACGTTTTGATATAGGACTTTTTAACTTTACTAGTGTGCAAAAATGATATGCATGTAGTAGAAACCATATTTTGAATTTTGAGTTTTGATCTTTTTCTGGGCTAGCAATATATAGCATGATGCTGGGCTGCAAGCCACAGTCACTCACATGATCATGAGGGTAAACATGCAGTACTCTACAATGTACTACATCCAATAAAACACATGCCATATTCAGTATTTTATTACAAAATAGCCTTTGTATAATGAGTTTGCCTAACTAGAATAATTTAAATGTTCTGAGAACCTTTAAGGTAGGCTGAACTAAGCTTTGATGTTCAGTAGATTAAGTGAATTAGATACATTTTCAATTTATGAGGGGCTTTGGGGGATGGAACCCAGTGTAAGTCAGGGAATGTCTGTAAAGTACAATCCTAGAAAGGATGTTTGATTCTTTTTTTTAAATTTGTTGATAATGGCTGGGGCTGGGGGGAGAGTGCCTATTAAATAAGAACAAAATCTCTCTCTCTCTATGTATCTGTTGTGACTTGTATCTAGATGGTTCCTCAAAGATTCATACACTCATAGGAGGGCCTTTTCAGAGGTGGCTGGATAGGTCGTATGTGAATATGGAGTGAGGGGGTGTGACAAATTATCTCACTGATTGGTTTAGCATACTTCTGGGTGTGGATAATTGGAAAGCCCACTCTGGGACGGCCAACCAATAGGCTTGTAGTCTAAATGGAATACAAGGGAAAGGAAGGCCCAGATGCTGCTTCCTGCTTGACATGCTACATACTGTTTCTCCTCTGTGATGCCCCTCTGCCACAGTTCCCTGCCTTGGAGCCAGCTGACTATGGACTGAAATCTCTACAGACTGTGAGCTAAAATAAACCTTTGCTCCTTTAACTTGTGGGTGTTGTGTATTTTGGCCCAGCAACAAAAAAGTAACTAAGACAGTATCTGAATATTGTTTTTATTTCCTCTATTTAGCAGTAGGAATCCCTCCCTCTTTAGGGGGTCTGGGTTCAAGGCCAACTAAAATAAAGATTTCTTTCTTAGCTCTCTGTGGAGATAGCAAAGTAAGTCCTGGCCAGTGTCATAAAGGTAGAAATAGACCTTTCAAATTCTAGAAAATGTCTTGTAATGGAGGTTGTGAGTCCTTCTTCTTATGTTTGGAATAATGTTCCAAAGGCTGTGTTTCAGCAGATATTTGGGGGCAGAGGCAATCTTAAAAAACTGAAGCCATAAGGCAGAAAAAACCTGTCTCTTACCCCATGGAGAGTCTTAATAATCCTAGACAGAGAACTTCCAGACTACATGGGAAATAGTACAAAAACAAGTATGTCCATAAAATTAAAATGTAAGACTTAATGACTTATCAAAAAAGAACACTCAATGTAACTACTGCTTAGTCCCTTTTTTAAATATTTCATATGCACTTAAGAAAAAAATGTATCTTTTGCAGTTTGGGAATGCAAGACAGAAAATGTGTCCATTCTGTCAGTTTGCTAACCATGTTATTTATATTTTCTCCATCCACTTTCATTTGTTCTGTCAGTGATTGAAATAATTTATAACAATCTCCCACTATAATTACACATTTCTGTTTCTCTTAGTGTTGGAAACTTGATTTGTGCATTAGTATTTTGAAGCTCTTTTATTTGAGTCATAAGACTTTAGAATAGTTTATCATCCTCTGTATTGAAATATTAATTTCTGAAAATTACTATTTCTCTCTGATAATACACACTCTACTTTATTGTATACTTTATCTTTGGATAGTAATGTAGCAAAACCAAATATGTTCCATGGTTTTTATGTTATCTTTTTCAGTCCTTTACTAACAACCTTCAGGGGTTCATATGTTTTAGACACACTACTTGTAAATAGTATATATACTGTACTTGGATTTTGTATTTTTAAATCAAGTCTCATAACTTTGGTCTTTTAAAAAAGAACATATAGATCGTTTTATCCACTCTGAAGAAGCAGAATGGATCCTGACTCAAAATATGGTTGGAAGGTTGAGCTTGATGACACTCTACATACACATTTGCATAAGCATGCTTATTACTTACATGACTGGGATGTTTAACAGCTGGTCAGACTGGGAAGACTCATTAGAATCTTCTTCTTGCACTGTGGACCAGGAGTATTGGTATAACATTAGAACTTCTTTTAAAATTTTGTAATTTTAGAATAGTTTTAGAGTTTCAGAAAAGTTGCAAAGATAGTACCAATGTGTTATAAACTAAACCCTATGCTTTATTCATCTTTCCTTAGTTTTTACCTAGTGTTCCTCTAGTGTTCCTCTTTAATTGCAGGAGCTTTGTAGAGATGCAGGATTGTAGCCCACACTACAAACCTCATAATTTAGAACTGCTTTTCAGTAAGAGCCTTGGGTGATTTTAAAGACATTAAAGTTTGAAAATTGTTAGTGAGAAAAGGAAATTTTCAGAATGAAGGAGAAAAAAAGGAAAAACATAGAAGAAAATAGAAGAAGCAGAGTGGGAAGCATGAGACTTGGGTGTTGCACAAGTGTCATTGCAATCTCCAACGGAGATTGGTGAAAGAATCAATTAGAAGGAATATCTTAAGAGAGAATGGCCAAGACCCATTCAAAATTGATAAAAGATACCAAGCCACAGATTTTAGAAGTTCTAGGAACCCTGAAAAGAAATTTTTAAAAGTCTGCATTTGGCACATAAGTAAATTCATTGAAAACTAAAAACAAATGAAAAATAAACTGTAAGAGCAGCCAAAAATTTTTCAAAATAAAAACAAAGTACCTTCAAAAGAGCAACTGTTAATACCTGACTTCCACACAGAAATAATAGGAGCCCAAAGATACTGGAATGTGGTCTCTAACATGCTGAAAAACAACAATTTACCTGAAATTCCTCAAAGTAAGTGGCATGATTGACCAAAACATGTGAAAATTTTAGATCAACAAAAAATGAGAAAAATTTTCTCCTGCAGGAATGCACTAAAGAAGATATTGAAATGCATCTTTCAGGTAGAAGGAAAATTATTTGAGATGGAAGTTTGGAGGTACAAGAAGAAAGAACAATGAAAATGGACACTATGTGAGTAAACCTAAATGACTTTCAAATTCATGGAATAACAATAATAATAAATTTTGAAGTTTAAATACATAAAAATATAAACACCAGAAGAGAGTTAAAGTGTTTCTTAAAACACATTGGATTGTACAGAAAGAAAAGGAAATATCAATTAATATTGGATTTTTGGAGTCCTGTATATAAACTATCTTGTCATCTGCAAATAATGACAATTTGACTTCTTCATTTCCTATCTTTATTCCTTTTATTTCTTTCTTTTGTCTAATTGCTGTGGCTAATGTTTCCAAAACTATATTGAACAAGAGTGGTGATAGTGGACATCCTTGTCTTGTT
>NW_004624733.1:11094452-11115962 GCF_000247695.1 Heterocephalus glaber | reverse complement strand
TTGACTTTCAGTCTATGAGTTTCTTTTTGAATTAAGTGTGTTTCTTGTATGCAGCATATTGTTGGATCTTGCTTCTTGACCCATTCTGCCAGGCTGTTCCTTTTAATTGGTGAATTGAGACTGTTAACATTGATGGTTATAACTGATATGTATTGACTTATCCTTGTCATGACTTTTTCTTTCTGTTGAATTTTCATCCTTTGCATTTAATTTCTTGTTGTGTCTGATGGATTCATTCTGCTGGGCTTCCTGGGATTGTGATCATCATTGTCTTTTCCTAGGATATTGTTTAAAAAGTTTTGGAGTGCTGGTTTGATATTCATGAAGTTCCTTGGGTGCTCTTTATCATGAAAGTATCTTATTTCTCTATCAATTTTGAAAGATAGTTTTTCAGGGTCCATCAATCTGGGTTGGAGGTTGTTTTCCTTTAGGGCTTGAAATATGTCACTCCAAGCTCTTCTTACTTGAAGGTTTGTGTTGAGAAGTCTGCTGTGATTCTGATGGGTTTTCCTTTGTATATGATTTGTTTCCTTTCTCTAACTGCTTGTAGAATTTTGTTCTTCTATTGGGTTTCTGGAATCTTAACTATTATATGCCTTTGTGTAGATATTTTTTGATCATGGCTAGTTGGAGTCCTACATGCCTCACTTATCTGTATGTCAGTTTTTGTCCCCTGCTTGGGAAGTTTTCTACCATTACTTCTGTGAACAGGTTTTTTTTATATCATTTACACTATTTCCTATTTCTTCATTGACTCCGATCAGTCTTATGTTATTCTCCTTTGCATCATCTAGCAGCTGCTGGATTGATTTCTCATGGTCCCTTGCTATTTTTAGGAAATGTTTATTTCCCTGGTCACTAATTGCAATCCTGTCTTCTATATCTGAAATTCTGTCCTTACATTGGCTCATTCTGGTGTGTAAACTTTCAGTGGAGTTTTTAATCTCAAAATCTGTTTTCATCTGTTTTATGGATTC
This sequence comes from Heterocephalus glaber, assembly GCF_000247695.1. Next base: position 11,114,985 of record NW_004624733.1, on the reverse strand, counting down.
CATTTGTTTCCTATGTTGGGATTCTACCATGTTCTTCAGCTCCTCTATTTTTTTTTATCTGTGTCTGCTCTAGATTTATTAATCATGTCTTGCACCATAGGTACATTCTCTGTTGTTATCTGAGAAATTATTTCTGATTTCATTTTTTTCCAGGTCTTCTTTCATTGCCAGTTCAGGGAGTCCAGATGATTCAGTATCAGAATTGTTCCATCTTTGGGGTTGCCTTAGGTGATCTGGAAATCTGATTTTGAGGTTTGTTTACATGTCTTCTCATTTCAACAGATGCAGCTTGCTGTGCCTTTGTTGAGGCAACTTTTTGCTCACTCAGTGGTCTTCAATTCTCAGCAAGCCACAGAGCTGCCTTTTCTCTCCTGCTAACCATTACACCAATTCCTTTGTTCAGATTGTTGGCTTTCTGGATCCCTGTGTTATCCTGTTGTCCGGGTGGGGTTCTGGCTGGGCCCTGTGCACACTTGGGATGGTATCTAGGCATGCCTCTGGCTAGGGCCTGCCCTCCTACATAGCTGTTGTCTAGGAGGGCCTCTGGCTGGGGGCTGAGCACCCCAGTCACTGGTATCTGGGCAGGCTTCTGGCTAGGATCTGCGCATACTTACCAATGATATCGGGGCAGGCCTCTGGCTATTGTTTGTGTGCCTGTGCAGCTCTTTTCCCAGCAGGTCTTTGCCTGGGGCTTGTGGGCCCAAACTGGACATGCTTGCAGCTGCACCACTCTGGTCCACACTGACTTCTCACTGGAATCTGCATGCACTTACCAATGGTATTGGGGTGGGCCTCTGGCTCTGAAAGACATTCTTAAAAATATTCTCTTGTATATCGAGATATCTTGTGTATTGAGCAAATAAGGAAAGATTAAGGAACTGTACCAGATTGAAGAACACCAAAGGATTCGCAAATAAGCACAACAATGATCCTGAACCCTAGGTTCATAAAACGTAAAAATGGTATAATCAATAATATTTGAATAATGTCTATGAACAAGACATTTCTGTTCTTTATCAGTTACCTATGCTATGGCATTTTGTTAAGGAGACAGATAAAGACTAAGACAAGTTTTTAAAATATAAAATAGTTATATAATGACAGAAGTACTAAAAAGCACTTCAGTATGCAAAAGGGAGTCCCCGAAGGATTTAACCAGGAAAATTAGTCTATGGAGTTGTATTTAAGATCTACTTGGGAGTAGTAGCTGCCAGGAGCCTTCAATCCTGGATCACTTGGCTCCTTACTAGCAGTTTGGATTTAGGGAAAATTAAATCTTTCTGAGCCTCAGGTTCTTTAATAAACTGGAGATAGTACTACCTTCCTCATGAGTTTCTTAAAGATTTAGCATTAAAATGTCTAGGATAATAAATGCTTAATGCATGTTGGCTCCCATCTCCAGTAAGTAGGGAGGCTAATTAAAGGGTCCCAGCAACCTTCCGGCAAAGAGGTGGAGACATTCTGATTTCAGGGGAAACGATCATAAAATCTGGCCTGCTGAGTAATGGAGAGAGTCAGGGTAGTGCTGAGAAGGGTTGGGCTGGGTGGTTCCGATGGAAAGTGTTGTTAATCATCCTAAAAAATTCAGGGCAAGAGAGCGCATTTGGGTTGGTCCAATGGAGGGACCACTTGGCAGCCATCTGTATGTTCTGCTCACATGCCCATCAGCCTGCAGATTGTCCTTTCTCGCTGGTGCCCTCTCCTGCTGGGTTTCTACCACTACTTATGCCTCAGGACTGCAACCCACAGTGGCCATCTGAGTGCTCCTGGTCTCTTCCCTCCCTAGCCCACCACATCTCTTATGATCTCCTGAGCCTCTTAGCTGTCTACAAATGCACTTTCATTTTCTCCCTCACAACTTGGTTTTTGCCACTGCACAGTGAGGGGTGCTGCCTGCTTGAGTTACAATCTTTTTCCTACCAAGGAAGGGCATGTGCGGCTTTTATCTGGCTCTGTCCAAGTTAGAGGCCCTAATGGCTTCTACACAGCTTTAGGAAGCCACCTAATGTATGGCTTTCCAGTTGCAGTCCTTACAGAGCCTCGTGTCTCTGGACCGTGTCCTGAGTTACAAAGGGAAAAAGAGATCGGGGCTGTCTGCCCAAAGGCCACACAAGGTATTATTACCTGAGCCCTTGTCTTCTGGTACTTCATTTAAAGGAAAGGGCTTTTGTATTGGTCAGAAATCCCATATCCCTTTTGAGGACTAGCTCCCTTAGAAAGTGGCTAGGCTGGTGGCTGGTGACTGGACTCAGGGCAAATGGAGCCAGAGCAAGTCTGCCACATGGTATAGGGAAGGGAAGTCTGGGTGGCCAGGCTATCCTTGAGACCTTTCTTCCAGAGCACATTGCCCCCCTTTGCTGTCCTCCCTCTTTGCTCTGGGCTCGTGCTGCTGATCATTTCCTCTTTGAGTTAGTTAACTCACCCTTAAAGCCACATATTTACTCTCTGTCTGGGAACTCATCTATCTCAGAGGTAGTTCCACCTGAGAATGCATATACTGATATTTTCTTCGCCTCACCCTTTCAAATCATGTGTAGATCTCCATTTAAACAGGTATGTCCAATGGCATTTCCAACAAAGCTTTAGTTGACTCAGAATATGCAAAAAATTGTTTCTTTTTTTCTCAACTACTGAGGCATAATTTGTGTGTAAAAATGCATTCTTTTTTTGGTACCGGGGATCGAACTTGGGTCCTTGAGCTTGCAAGGCAGGCAGCAGAACCACTGAGCTAAATCCCTGGCCCCAAAAATGCATCTTTTTAAAGTATGTAGTTCCATGAATTATGACAAACACACAAACACAGCCACCAATATAAGTAAGATACATAATATTTGTATCCTTCCCCAAAAGTTTCCCTGTACCCTTTTGTGATTATCCCTCTAGGTCCAGGTAGCTTTCTGTCAGTAATAGAGTTTTTCTTTTTCTAGATTTTATATGAATAAATAATACAGTATGTATACTTTTGTGTCTCATAGTTTTTAAGATTCATCCATGTTGTAGCATATTATCAACAATTGATTTTTTAGTTTGTCTCATTGATGGAAATAACAGCTTGGGGGCTTATGACTACAAATGCCTTTTCTGACTCCTGATGTAGCACTTGGGGTGACCATGGTTGTTGCCATTAGCTTGAAATCTTGGCAGGCACAGAATATTTGAAAGATTCTGTCCTCATGGAAGTTTGCCACTGGACAAGAGGGGATAAAATCAACTGCAAGAATGCTTAGTGGTTTTGCAATGTTCTGTGGAAAAATACAGTGGCCAGGTCACTGTGGGGCACTTATTGTATGGGAGTATGGCATGGAGAAGTCCAGGCAGATGATTGGGAAACAGAGACCCAGGAATCAGGCTGGAGAAGGATGCAGAAGAGGAGGAATCCTAGAAGATGAATGGATTCGTCAGACCTGGAATAGAGAGGATGTGTTCAAAAGAGAGACATATGGCTGAAAGGCCTTGAACACTGGGAGTAGAAGACTAGAATTGATCTCCAAGGCAAAAGAGTGTTGTTATCTGTTTTTGAGCATCAGAAGGGCATGGTGAAAACAGTGTTTTTGAACAATTCCTGTCATTGGTGCCTAAAATGGATTGAATGGAGCAGAGAATGGTGAGTATCTATTTAGCTTATTATCCTTCGAGAGTGAAGTCCAGCCAGCCTCCCCAGCTGCAAAGGCATGCCCAGGGGCAGAGTCAGCAGAGAACTACAGGACAGGGAATTTCAGAATCTGCCGTGCTATGATGTGTTGATTTTCTATTAGTACAGAACAAATTACCCAAACTTAGTCGCCTAAAGCTGCATGATTTTTTAAAATTTCACAGTCTCCATGGGTCAGGAGTCAGAGCACAGGGCAGCTGGGTTCTCAGTGCAGAGTCCCTCCAGGCTGAAATCAAGGTGTCACCTGGGCTGTATTTTCACTTAGAGCTCAGGGTTCTCTTCCCAGCTCATTCAGACTGTTGCCAGAGTTCCGTTCCTGTAGCTGTAGGGCTCAGATCACCCCTTTTGGATGCTAACCCTGTGGTCTCCTCCATAGAAAGTTCATGATATGGCTGTGTACTTTCTCCCAGGCCAATAGGAGAGGGTCTGGGTCACTTCTATTATATCTGCAAAATCTCTCTTGTCTTGCCTGTAATGATGTCATTGTAGTGCTCTCCTACCATATTCACAGATCCCATTTACACTTAGGAAGAAGACATTACGCAGGGCATAAAATCTTGGGAGCCCTCTTAGAATTCTGCCCCCAGCACATGGCTTTTCTTTTTATTTCATTTCTTGGCTTATAAAGAGAGGGGTTGGGGGAGTGGCTGTTCTCAGAGATTCTGCTGTGTGTTCATAGTCTGTGTTCTTCATTTTATGATTATGGAGTCAGGTTGGAAGCATTATGACCATCTAGCCAAAATGTCTCTTGAGAGTTGTGGTAGGCACATAAGCAGAGAGGACTGAGAATCCCTGAGACATATACGACCTGAAAGGAAGGACAACCAAGTGACAGGCAGGCTGTTTGTGAGATCATTGGATGGTGTAGTCATTAGGGCCTTTCACATATATTGTTTCTCCTCCTGAGTAGTACAAAACCCTTTTACCAATTCAACATAACCATGTGTCTTATTGTGGCCAAAGAAATGTGAGCAGGTATGCTGTCTATTACTGAGAAAAATTTTAAGAGTCAGTGTGTGTTTTGTCTTACACCCTTGTCCTCTGCCACAATCATCAGGAAGGTTTGAGATGCCAACTGCTCCATCAATCCAGATCCTTGAGTAAGGCCAGTGCAGAACAGAGCTCCAGTCAACTCACAATGGATAGATGCCATAATGATAAATGAGTCTGTGTTGTTTAAAGCTCTGAGATTTGGACTTGTTACTATGGCTTTACCTTACCTATCCTAGCTGATAGATAGAAGGTCAATATCACTGTGAATCTTGCTCCCACCTTCTCTTTTTTCTCTGGGAACTCATCTGAGGTAGGCCTGTGGTCCAGTAGCTTCTGGAAGACACAGAAGATACAGCAGTCAGACCCAACCTTCATGAGAAGTGGTTGTGTTGCTGTATAGTCATGTATTTTTTGTCATTCAAGCACCATCGCCTACCTGCTCCCAAGATAAAATGTTCCTTCACATCCCAGGACCATAACCCTGGCGATAAATAAGCTATTTTTATTTGAGAACAAAAAAGTGTAATTAGCACATTTGGGGAAAGCTGCCAGTCCAACAAATCCTCACCTGATTTGGACATGCCTTGATGCAGTTTACTTACTTCTCATCTCTTTTTGTAAAGCTCATTGCCATGCACCTGCTGAGTCCCCACTCTTTTCTTTTTCTACACCTATAATTTGTCACTCAACTAAGCATCTGTATGATTCTTGTTTTCCCAAACTTTCATGATGATGTTACTGTAGCTTTACTTCATTTTCCCAGACTTTCTCTTGGGATCTTTTCTGCCACCGCATCCAAAGGGCCCTGAACTTTTATCTTGCCCAAGCCTTTTGAAACTGTCCCTTCTTTGATGTCTTCTCAGTTTGTAGCCATCATCATGGCTCACATGCTCCCTGTCGGCTCATATCTTTACCTGCATGCCTTTGCAACCTTCTGCTATGGGCTTGCCTCTCCTACTCTGCCTTGGCTTAGGGCTCCAGGTGGCACTTCTCTCCTGGGGCCATCTGAAGTCATTCTTTGGCTCAGGTGGTTGCCCAGCTACCCAACTGCCTGGTGGGGCAGAATGCTGGGCTGCATTAGGCTGTCACACACTGACCACATACAAGGTGCAGACTCTTGCAAAGACAGAGAGATGGTGACCACAGGTAGGGCACAGCAGGGACCACCCTTAAGCAGAGACTGCACCCAGTTGGAGGTGAAAGAAGAAAGTATGCACAAAAGCATACAAGGATATTAACTTATGCTACAGTCTGAAGAGCAGAAAATTAAGACATGAAAAGAGTCTGACAATTATACCAATAACTAAACATTAACAAGCACTTAATATCTACCAAACCCTTCCAGTGAATTATCTCCAGCAGTCTTCATATTTCCTATGAGGCAACACTAGTCTCTAAACAGGCTCAGAGAGTTTAACTAGTTTGCCTAAGGTAACACAGCAAATGAAGATCTGGGATAGAATCTCAGGCAGGCAGCTCCAAAACCCATGGTCCTACTCAAGAAATGATCTCATGCCTCCAGGCAAGAGAAGGAAGGAGCCCCACTGGCCAGGTGCTGTCCCCGATTGCCAGGGTCCTTAGTGATTCCTTGTGAAGAGGCTCCCAGGCGGGGGTCCTTCCCATCCCATGTGGCTGGGACTTGCTTCCTGATGTGACTGGCTGCAAGATTCCAACACACAATGCAAACTGCAAAATCCCCATCTGAACTCTCCCTGGGGGTGCAGCCCACAGGTTCCGGTATGGGTTTGTGGAACCGGAGGTAACAGGAGGTGAGCTGGAGTTTACAGTCCAGGGTGCATGGATCCTGCCTGGTTGGATCTCTTGCCTTTAAGAGTAAGGAGGAATTGAATTATTATTGCATCAACTCCCCCAACACCCTGAAAACTGTGGCCTCCCTCATTCCTTCCTCTGTGGCTTTTCTCTCCCTGTAAAATGAAAAGCAGATTGCCTCCCTGGCGCTGACAGCTCAAAGTGGGCCGGCATCAGAGGTGTGCCGGAGCAGGAGCGGTCCTCAGCATCTGGTTCTCATTGGCTTCATGGGGGTGTGTCACTGAGACAATGGGCCAGTGTGTAGCCTGCATGGGCACAGCCCTGCATGGTGACCCTGTGGCCTACTGACAGCAGCTGGGGAGCACCCCTCCTCCACCACGAAGACCCACTCAGGGGCTGTGGAGCTTGCATTTCCTAGAGTGAGGGGGAAGCTCCCCCTCATTATGGTTATTTCTTCTTTTCTTCCTAGAAAGATGGGTTTCAGCTGTTTTCCCAAGATTCCTGGTAACCTCCTTGTAAAAGTGATTATTTTGTGTGTGCATATGTTTGAACATTGTAAATGTAATTTATATTCAATGCAGAAAACTAAAAGAGTAAAAAGAAGTGAGAGCCCCACTACCAAGAGTTTGAGCGTATGTTCTGTTTTTCCTATTTTATAGCATTGTTTTAAAAATGTTAATAATCTAATGTGTACTTCTGAGTTAGGGAGTATCCTAAGAACTTTATGTGGATGATCTCAGGCTGTGTATTCACCCTTACAAAGTAAACAGCTGTATTAAGAGTATTTTTCATAAATGAAGACCCTGTAGTCCAGAAGGGCAGGAAATCTGCCCAGGACTCCCCAGGGAGTTGCAAAGGGACCAGGACTTTGGCAGGTCGGGCACCTCCAATTCACACCTCTCACCCACCCCACCATACTCACAATGCCACTAGTTTGTGTCCTGGTTACCACTAAACAATAGATCAGGGATACTTTCCCATTTAGTCAGTAGTTCTATATATATGATTTTATAGCTGCATATTTCTCATGCATAGATTTACCCAAACGTCATTTTGGATTGTTACATATTTTGTCATTACAATCCTGAGATGATCATTCAGTACAGATATCCTCAAACTATCTCCAGTGATTTGCCAGTCACTGGTGGAATTTCTGAACTAATGAGCACACAAACTTTAAAGAGTTTTGAGAGATGAGCTAAAATGCCTTCAAGAAAACTTGTATACCTTACAACACTGGGTATCATTATCTTTTATCTGTCAATTTGGCAAGGTTTTTTTTTTAAACCCACTTTTTAAACCTTTAGTTCATTATTTTTCATGCTCAGATAAACCTTTTCATTCATTGTCAACTTTAACTTAGTCTATAAATTTACCATGTACTTTACCTATAATTTGTTTTTGTTATTTTGCAAAAGCTTGTTGTATTAAGGATATTGACCCTTTATGGCCTAAACTGCAAATATGTGTCTCGGTTTGTCATTTGCTGTTTCATCTCATGATGCTTTTGTATTTTGTGAAAAATGTTTAAAAATTGTTATGTAGCTAATCTATCACTTTTTTCTTTGTACTTTCTTCTGTCATTATTTTATTTTTTAAAATTTCCTTCTGTCTCCCCAACAATGCAACAATGCTCATATTAAGCAAACATTATCATTGAATATAGATATTTGTATTCACGGGGGGGGTCTGATTTTACAAACTCATAAAGAAGATCTCACCATTTCTTATATAATTAATGGAATTCATAGACGTTTTCTTTAAAAAATCAGAATGTTTTGTGATATGGTGGCACATGTTACTTGGGAGGCTAAGGCAGAAGATTACAAGTTCAAGGCCAGCCAGAGTTTGCCTAAAAATAAAATGTAAAAGTTGGGAATGTAACTCAGTGGTAGAGCACTTGTTTAGTGTCTGTGAGGCCCTGGATTCAATTCTCAGGACTGCAACAATAACAAAATTAAAATATGTTGCTTTATTTTCCTTATAGTTAAAACTAACATTTTATTGCTTCAGACGTTTTCAGCAGAAATGGAACTATGCCCATTCTCTAGTTTTCAAAGTTAAGACACGATCAGTGTGCTGTCATAGAATTTAGAATCATATTTTCATCTGACCTTCCAGATCTGTGTCCCTGACCCCCTGCTGTCTTCTCAGTTTCTTCCCCACAGGAAGGAAAATAATCCTATAGATAAACAAGTTCTGGAGTAGATTCTATTTCGTGAAGCCTTTAGAGATGGCATAATTTGTTTATGTACATATGGAAGACTATTTGAAAAGCAGGAAGAATAGCAGGAACATTTGTATGTGAGTGATTTACCATATTGCTGAGAAATACCATGGAGTGCCAGTATTACTTGAATGTTACATTCCCTGGAATGCTACGTTCCGCCCTCTGATCTCTTCCATATTCTCCATTGACCAAACCCAACCAGGAGTCAGAAGGTAAGAAAGCCTGGGCAATGTGACCATAGAGGTTACAGCATCTGTGATCACAGAGCAAGGTAGAAAACCGTGGGATCTGAGAGGTGCAGGGTGTGAACCAAGACTAACCAGGATAAAAAATAGAAGAACATTAAAAATCATTCGAAAGTCCACCGTCCAGAGGTAACCTTGATTAACACTGGTAGATTTCCTCAATGACTTCTTAATGTGTACTACTTTTGTACAATCAAGATTATACTATATAATTTCTTTTTTTTAAGCAGTGGTAAAGTTTATTTGAGAAAGTAAAAATGAAGAGTGAGGGAGAAACTGGCTCTGCAGAGTGATCTTGGGCCAAGTAAAAGAGGAAAAAGATAGATAAAAGAACACACTGGAGAGAGTTGGGTGGGCTACCATGAAGAAAGCCAGGATAGCTCTAATTTCTTTTTAAAGCATAGTCAACCACAAAGTACTTAGAGGTCCAAATGAAAAACTATTTAAAGAAAAGCTTAATGACAGATATAATTAGATTTGAGTATAACTTTTTCAGTACATTAAAACACACACACACACCGTGACCCAACTTGCTCATGGGAGTACATTTTTTTAAGAGCAGAAAAATTACTTAAGTTTCTTGAAATGTAATGATCTTGGTCATAGCTCTTCTTTGATGAAAAAAATTAAGATGTTTTTGTTTGCTCGTTTTAAAATCACAATATTCTGAATATGCAGATCAGGGAAAGCAAATGGGTCTTCTGCCATGTTCCATTTTTTCCCCATTCCAGGCATTATTCACCGGTTTCCCCATCTTTTCCCCTGGAGCTCAGGTGTAGCTCAGAATCCTGCTCAGTACAGCAATCCTCAATTCAGTAACTCATACAAATTGAGGCTTATTTCTATCCTTTAAAGTTTCACAGCCATTAGGAATAGACTACGGCTCAGTATTTTAAGTGGCCATCAGTCATGACAGGTAACTCCTGGTTTGTGCAGTGAAAGATAGGGCGCAAGAAATTAATTTTTTAGTCCCACTGAAATTATAGAAACAAAAATAGCAAGAGAAATAGCAAAAGGCTAAGAATGCAAAATTTTTCAGTAAAACAATCCAACCGGACTTTTATTTTTATTTTTATTTTTTATTTATTTATTTATTTTTGGAACCGGGGATCGAACTTGGGTCCTTGCGCTTGCGCAGCATGGGTTGAAACCACTGAGCTAAATCCTCGGCCCCGGACTTTTAAATTGAGATCTGTACTTCATTAAAGAACTGCATATCCAGAATCCTTCTTTCTTGAATTTTTAAGACTTACTATCCCTGTTGTTATTTAAGTCTTGCTATATCTATCTATTGTCTTCATTATGAAGACTCCAGAATTATTTGGTCTCAACTTGCTACCTTCAAAACCTTAAGGCTGCTTCATATCAGGTGACAAAGAAAGTTTGAAACCAACCAATTTTTATATTCTTTGTAAGACACTGTTTTTCTCTTCTTAATGCATACGATATAAAAGTAAATGAGTCTTATAATTCAAACATTTTGCTAGATGTGTTTTACATGAACCCCCGGTGTCAGGGTTCCAAATGCCATCACTATGTTTGTAAATTCACTAAGATGACTCACAAAACTCAGCATAAAGTATGCCCATGGTTAAGATTTATTACAGCTATCTAGTAAGGATATACAACAGGCTCTTATAGGAAGAGCCACAGCCAGTGCCTGACGGGCTCTGTGGGGTATCTTATGCCCTCTGCCTTCCTTTAGGTGCCACAGCAATCTCACTCTTTCCCCTGCCAGGAAAATGGAACAAAATATACATAATATGTGTGCCCAGGGGAGCCCACTAGAGACTCAGTACTCAAGCTTTCGTCTTCGGGGTCTGACCTATAGGCATTCTACCTGGCATGTACCAAAATTCCAGATACCCAGAAGGAAAGCAGGTGTTCAGCATAAACCATATAGTTTTTAGAAACAGTGCAGGCATATGAGCCACCTCAATATTTAGGGAAAGTTTTATGTCCATGTAGGGAATTGCTACTGGCTAAGTTCTCAGGCGCTAGGAAGTAGGCCTTGTTAAGGATGACAAACCTCAGGTTACTTGCGTAAGTCTTCTCTGGAAAGCTCCCTTCAAATTTATTTTTACTTAGGGCCGGGGATTTAGCTCAGTGGTTCAGCCGCCTGCCTTGCAAGTGCAAGGTCCTGAGTTTGATCCCCGTACCAAAAATAATAATAATAATAATAATTTATTTTTACTTAGAATACTATGAGCCATTTCAATTTGCATAGTAAATAACACACTTTCTGTAATTATTTCTTTGCTGCTGTTGCTTCACCTGTGCAAGTTTCTTCCTTGAGCAGTTCTGTTAATTCTTGGATATAGTAGGATAGAGAATGACGACCTTGTTGTCTTTTCTTCCTCATCATTCCCATCCCTTTGCTTTTATCCCCCCTTTCTCTTTGAGTCTCATGCTTGTCCGTGTTACTGATTCACTTCTCTGTGGTCTCAGCTTGACTCTTGATTGACCTAATGGGATTTCTCTCCTAATACTGCATTAAAAACATATTTTTAATTGCAAACCTGAAAGCATTTCCAGAAGTCCCACAGTTATTTCCTTCTTCCTGTCTCTCCACTGCTATGCATTTTCAAATAATAAGAGATTTATCTAGACCCATTAATTTCCAGTACAGATGTACGAAGGTTTTGTTTGTTGCTGCCATGAGTATCTTGGGTGGCTGTCAACAACCCTGTTAAATAAATGACTGAGTAGATCACAGGACACGGTTTCCAGCCTTATTCCTAGTATCAGCTGATTATTGAACATCTGTGAAACTGAAATCCATCTTATCTCAACATATACGTACTTCCTTGACATGTTAAAAAAAATGGAGTTTATAGAAAGACTGGGGATGCATAGTGCTTGCATGTTTGTGTGACACCCCTCCTGGCTGCTGGGGAGCCCCACTTCCTCCACATACACACAGTCCCAGGCAAGAGCATGAGGGTCTGTGGAGCCAGAGCACACTCTGAGATGGTTTCCAAAGCCTGCATGACTCAGCACTGTGTTCCTGGTTTAAGGGCAGGCTCCCTGGCACACAGCATGGGTGGTCCTGACATTTTTAACCCAGTCTCTTGCCTGGCATTCAGTTGAATGTTGGTTCTAATTCACACAAGTAGCTTTTGTTTTTTTCCAACAGTGACTGAGGTATTTTCATGAGAAATTGGGAGCATCTCAGTAGGGGGCTATTAACCAAGCATCATTTTAAAACTAAAGTCCTAAGCTTCTAATTAAGGTTCTAGGGGAATCACAAAGAATAAAGTGTTGTAAACAGCCAAAAGAGATTACAGTCTCAGTGAGGAGCTAGGGCAGATGCAGGAAAACTAACTACCAATACCAGATGGTGTGTTATCATGGTGCACTGGGAATAAGATGGGCTAGGAGTCAGAAACTTCACTGCTCACTCCTGAGTCTAGCCAGGACTTGCTCTGTGTGATCTTGGACAAAGCAAGGATTTCTCCTGGAGCTCTCTTGCTCTGTTTACAAATAAGAGGATTGGTCTACAAAGTTTCCAATATGCCTCCACCTCCAATATTCATCATATTTTTTGAATGCTGTAATTGAGTGGGAAGACTGTAGAAAAGAGGGATCGGCCGACCTTGGGCTGACTGATCAGTTCTAGCAGCCAAAGGAACAGAAAGAACACATACCTCCCCACGTCTGGCGTCAGTGCCAGGGTGCTGTATCTCGTGCCCAATTCCAACTTCTCCAGCTTGTCTCTTTGTCTATTAGGTTTCCTTAGAAGAAGAGAGCCTGCATGCTGCTTAAGTTTCCAGTTTTACAAAGGTGTCACCTATTCAGATCATCTTGTGCATTTGTGTGTATCTAATATAACAAAAAATAGATTTCATGCTTCCTCTTAAAAGAAGGCCATTCTCCCTTTTATGACTGATTTGTGATTCAGCCACAAGGAGTTGGACATTGCCTCATTCTGGAAATGAGACATAATCCTTCTGTTAAGCCAAGTTTAGACAAGGACCCCAAGACACGAATGAGTAACTTCTGATGCATCATGGTGTGCAGAGACTCCAGATTCAGAGACCTGGGCACTCCATCTGGAGCCTCCTGTGCTCTCCTGGTGGATTTGTATTTTGCTTGTATTCAGAATTCCATATTCTCTGCTGTCTGACAGGCAGAGATAAGTCAGCACTCCTGATAAAGAGCAGGGTGGCTCCTTGCTGTCTGACAGGCTGAACTTTTAGGTGTGAACCTTCTCAGGGAGATGGGATGAAGACTTGGGACCTCAAGGGTCACCCCTGGGAGGTTCAAATGACTAGTTCCCTGCCTCTCAAGCACTATCCTCTACTCTGCCTCCTGACATCGCCTTGACCCCAACCAGTATGCAAGGAGCAGTTACCTAATTTAGCAAATTATAAAACACTAACAAAACCAGATAGTCAGGTTAATATAAAATCTACTTGATGAGTACAAATAACCCAATTGGCTGTTGACATATAAACAGAATAATCACTAGCTTTCCTCCTAAGTACTTAGTGTTCCAGCTCTCTGTCTTTCCAAGACAAATTTCTCATGCTTGTCCTTTGCATAGATACCCATACTTTAGGAAGAGACAAGAGTGGGGAGAAACACTTTTATAATTCATATTGATAAGATGCTACCAGAGGAGGAAATGTACACATCGCAAATGATCTTTCTCTGTTGCTTTCCCTGGCCTCCTCTACCTGAATTTCTGATGGGATAAATTTGGAGTAGAGGCATTTGAAAAAAACTCTGGGTATAACCAGTCCCATCCTCTGTGTGAGAGAATGATCCTCATATTTGCTCCATGTGCCATTTTCCAGGGAGGGGGAGGACATTAGCTGCTCTACTTTTGCAGCAACTTGGCTTGATCAGCCCTCTGGTGCAAGTTTGGACTTAGAGAGAAGTCTGGCCTTGGCTGTGACACTGAAGGAACAGAATTGAGCAAAGCCACAAATTTGGTCTTGAAGGCATTGAACAACTCTGCATTGGCCAGGACTCCACTGTTTGTGACAGAAATAATGCAAGCTAGCTGAAGTCAGAAAGAGAATTTGTTGGCTGCTGAAACTGGTCTCAGGGGCAATCTCTGTCACTTGATCTTCCCCACTCTGTTTGTCTCTTTGTATTGATTTTGTTCTCTCTTGTTCTAGGAGAATTTCTTTCCAAATGTCACTAGACTAAGAAGTGAAGTCTCTGGCCTGGGCCCCATGGCTCGGGAGAACCTATGCTTTAGATTCAAATTCTAAAAATTTTCAAAGTCACCTGGACTTAGATAGTGGAGCCATCAGTGCTTCTGGGCAGGGTAGTCTAAGCCAAAGACTCAAATGGGCCCTAGTCCTCCCTTAGGGAATCTCTGGCCCTTTTTCACCCATGTGGAGTTAACTAGATGTTCTAACAAACTCCAGTGCTCACATCCATCGGATTATCCTGGGGCCCTTGCACCAAACTCCTGAGCCAGGAAGGTGATCTGGTGAATAGATTATTCTCACAGGGCAGCAGGATATTTCTTTCACAGAATCTCATGACATTAACTGTCAAAATGGTGCTGGCATGCTGATTCAGGATGTTCTTACTCCCATCTAATATATGATAAATTTATAGCTCTGGTCTTCACCAACCCTTGGGCTCCAATTTCACATGAAGGTCCAACTGTCATTCTCTCCTGTTGATGTTCTGGTAGTGGAGCACCTGAGGGCTAAGGGGTGGCAGCAGGCATCCTTTATCCTGTGTGCTCCCTACTGCTGCACCAAGGTTGCTGCCCTACACTGCTCTATGTGTTAGGATCTGTGCCCCGGGTTGTGCCTGTCTCCTCCAAGGGTTTCCAGATCATTGCTGCATTAGGCCAGCGGGCCATTGCAGTTGATGGCCTCCCCCACTTATGATAGATGTGCTGGCTTCATGCCCTCCTGGGCTGGTTGTAATCCATTCCAGATGAGCAACAGATATTCTTCATGCGGATCTAGGTAATGATCAAGCATTGGTCACTGCCTATCTCTGTCACATGGGCAAGGCCCACACCATCAGTGTCTGTCTGCCTTACATTTTCATTTACTTCTCCTCCATCCACAGGTGGATCTATAATCCTTATACAGCTGGACCAAGGGGTTCAGTTTCAAGGAGGTGCTGTCTGAAGAAAGAGTCCAACTACCAAAATTAATTGCAAAATAAGTATTTTTGTTTTACCCCTAGAAAGTTAAGTACTTGTTCTACAGAAATCCTGTACATTTACCTGACATTTCACAACTGCACCAGCACAGATCTCTTCAAAATTCTTACCTTTGCCTAAACTGTCCCTAGACCTACAGCCTTCATGGCTTTTCTTCTATATTTCTAGTCTTGCCTCCAAGTAATTTATTATCTGTATTTGTGCTGTCCAATATGGTAGCCACTAGAGATGTGACTATTAAGCACTTGAAAGGTTGCTTGTCTGATTTGGGGTGGGGATGTACTGGGGATCAAACTCAGGACTTTGTGCTTGCTAGGCAGGCAGCAGCACCACTGAGCTAAATCCCCAGCCCTGAAGTGAAATGATTTTGAAGACTTTGTATGGGAAAAAAAAAAGTGTGAAATATCTGACTAATAATTTTTATTGATTATATGTTGAAATTATAACATTTTAAATGTGTTGGGTTTATTTAAATATATATTTAAGACTACATTTTATCTGTTATTTTTTCACTTTTGTTATATGGCTACTAGAAAATTTAAAATTATTGTGCTGGGGATGTAGTTCAATGGAAGAGCACCTGGGTTTAGCCCTTAGTACCACAAAAAAAGTATTTAAAACCTAGGGAGGTAATTACCTAGGGAGCTCTAGGGAACAATGCTGTGTTGTTGTCTTGATGAAGATCGTCTAGAAGTTTCCTCCTTCTTCATGATCTTTCCTCTGAGCCTCTGTGTCTTGATTCAAAAACACAGAAGTTCACATGAGTGGTGTGGCAGAAATGGAGCCCCTCAGATGGGGATGTCAAAGAGCTCTAGACACAAGCACTTAATCATTTTAGTTTCATCACACATATATTAAATACCATTTGATTTAAGATAGAAATTTTAGGAAATAACCTAATTCACCGACTACTGAAATTGTCATCATAAAATTTTACCACACAGAAAACATTGAATGGAGGAAAAAGAGTAAATCTTTTCTTCCCCTGAAACTCTTACAAGTTCACACTTCACTCTTGAGTTCATTTCATAAATGAGGAAGTTTCTTTCTGACTTCTATTCTTTGCAGGCTCTGCTACAATCCCATACTTCTTTTTTTTTTCTTTCCCCTCATATATTTATTAGGCAAGGGCTTTCTGAACAGAACCTCACTTGCCCAAGATATAACACCAGGAATTGACAAATGGATTAGATCACATTAAAAGAGCCTCTGCACAGCAAAAGAAACAACCGACAGGAGGAAGAGACAACCCACAAAATAGGATAAAAATTTTGCCAGGTATTCCTTAGACAGAGGACAATATCTAGAATTGAACTCAATAATCAGACACTCCAAAATAAAAGATCAAATTTAAAAATGGGCAATTGAAATGAACAGACACTTCTCTGAAGAAGTAACCATACTTCTTACTTGACACATCTGATGTAAGAGAATTAGCTCTTTTTATTTGAAAATGATGAGGAATTTTTTTTAATTTTGTTTTCTTCACTTGGATAAATGTCTAGTTCCCATCATCACTAGTGATTTAAAATTCTACCATTTTTCTCCACTCCAAGAAGGCTGCCCTGAACCATGAAAGCAAGGCTGCCGTGACTCACATGTCCCAGAAATGTGTCTGGGTGTTTGAGAATACAGCCCAAACTACTTACTAAAAACTTATGATAGGAAATACAAGGTAGTAGGGAATACAGTAGGATGATGTGTTCTAAGGTTTGAACTATTTCTTATCTGATAATCTTTTAAGTCTTTTGAGGGGAATTGAGAAGTAACGCATAACAGCTAATAGGAAACACTCTAGGCGTTCACATCTGTGAAAAAACTGACTGTGGACTGAAAGGACGGGTTTCAAACAAGCCATGGCTAATGAACAAAAAGAGGATCTTGTAATTATTCTCCCTAGTTTAATAAGAGAGCAATTTACTCTGAGTTGTTGTAGTCAAGGATTTAAAAGCTGACTGCTTGGTATCAGCCTGTGGTTTTAAAAATCAGAAAATGAACTAGATCCTAAAATCTCTGAGGAAACGGGTGAGGGGGAAGACTCTCAGGTAACAATCTTCTCTGCCTATAATGCCAAAGGCTTTTCTTTGCACATGAAGAGCACACATATACAATTTTAGGATTTATTCATTAATATCTGCCCTAGTTTTACATAGTAATATTTCAGATGATGATTCAAGTTTACTGAGAAAGAGGAAGTATAGTATTGTGTAATTAAATGGAATCTCAAGAATTAATGCTGATATTTGGTAAGCCATTTCCTTTTACTATGTCTAATCATGCTTTTTTCAATACATCACCAAAATGCGGCTCTCATCAGGAAATTTGAAATAGAAATATAAATCTTTGAATTCTTAGTTAACTTTGAGATGGCGTTTTCTTAAGTATTTCTGTGAAACAAGGGTCAGTGGAAAATGTAGCCATTTTACTGCTGTTTTGTCTCCAAAGAGTTGAATGTACAGTCTGTGCAAAAACGAGTTTCTTGGTGTTTGGCCCAGAAAGCGACATTTTTTATCTCCTCTAGGCTCAAGTTTCTGCATGAGAGTGAGGCCTTGGAGTGGACTGGAAGTCGTATGATGTAGTGGAAACATTTGTTGAGATACAAGCACTTAGCAAAAATTTAAAAAGGATGACAAGGTTTCCCAGCTCTGGCCTGAGGCCAGCTATAAACCCGCACAAAATCCCAGGGTAGCAGCAGCCTTCAGAGGGATCCCCATGGCCCTCTCTCCAGGGTTTGTCCTCAGCCAAGGGTAATACATGGCTGCATGTTCTTAAAGAGCTCCTTGGGATGCCTCCCAGCAGCTTCTGCAGTCCATTCCAAGACTAACACTCACAGGGCTTTTTCCAGCATATAGCATAAACTTGCCCTGATCTAGGCTGGCACCCCATGAGGTGCTGGCCCTAGTACCATACACCTAATTGAGACACTGAGACTGACTCATTTCTGTCTGTGTTAAATATCTGTTCTCTTAGGTTATGTATAAGAGTGAAGTGATACTTTGTAACATTTCTCTTGAGACCTATGATTTCAGGCCAAGAAGATACTGGGAAAAAATCCGACTCTTTAATAAATCCTCCCATACACCTGCAACGCCATCAGTACAAATTCTAAAATCAGAGAACTGAACCTTGAATGTTGCCCACACTGGTACTTAAGAAACCCTGTCTAAATCGTGGACTGACAGCCCTGTTGGTAATAGGTGTCTGGGGTGGAGTGAGGACAAGAGGTGAAAGTGAAGGAGGCCTCCAGCAGCTAGAAAGAGCATCGTCTTGGATTCCAGAGCCCAGGGGAGGAAGGCACATTGTCAGCCCTGCTGAAGGGCACTTGGATGGCAGTGATAGTGAAGAGAAGCCCCCCTTCCTGTGTGCTGCTGCTGCTTGACATTAAATATCTGTACCACTACCTGGTTTGTTTGTTGGCTGGTGTTTTTGTTTTGTAATACTGATGGTTGAGCCCAGAGCTTTTGCACTAACCTACAACTCCAGGCCTTTTCTGTTTTTTATTTTTTTAAATAGGGTCTCACTAAGTTGCTCAAACTTGTGATCCTCTTGTCTCAGCCTCCCAGGGTGTTAGGATTATAGGCATGCACCACCATGCCTAGCTCTACTGCCTGAATTTTATAAAGACAAATTATGAAATTATTTCCATAGCATGAAGGGAAAGCAAGGTGCACTCCAAGCCCTAATTCAGGTCTCTGGACTAAAAGGACATTTATCATGGACTTGAGCTGAGGCCAGGCTCAGGGTGCCAGAGTGGAAGCAGCAATTGGAGAATATTCCCTTTGAAGTTTGGTGGCCTGTTTCTGCTGCCTGTGGTAATAAACCCATCTTGTCTCTCCAAAGGGTAAGGCTATTATTTAGAAGGGAGGGGCCCCACATTTAAAGTTCTGTGTTCACATTGCTGCAAATGACAGAAAACTTTTCCTTTCTAAGCAATTTTTTTTTTTTTGGTACCAGTGATCAAACTCAGGACCTTATGCTTGTGAGGCAGGCGCCAGAACCACTGAGCTAAATCCCCGGCCCTCTAGGCAATTTTTATATTGCAGAGACCAAAGCAACTTGCCAAATGTTTTCTTTGTCCACTCCCCTTAGAGTAGTAATTTTAAAAGAGCTGTGAGTGAAACAAATTAGAATGTCCAAAACCTCACCATGGTGGCGGCACAGTCTGCAGAATTTCAAGGGTTGTCAGATCCTGACTGCCTTTCACAGGCTTCCCAGCAGTGCTGGGCCTGTCCTCTGCCTGGGGAAGAGCAGAGCAGGGAGGAGGTGTGGGCACGGGGAAGCTCCTGTGTGCCCAGCCAAGCATGGGTCCTTCAGGATAAACAAAGATAAGAGACACCTCAGTCTGTTTTTACTGTTGAAGGGAATGAGGTGAAGTGGGGAAGAAGGCACACAGTGCAAATCCTCAGTAGAAAGTGTAAAGGACCATAAGAAAAGCAAGATAGTACACTACTGGGGAGCAGGCAAAGGAGTCAGGTATAGAAGAATCCCAAGAGTCTTAAAAAATGAGCAGAGTTTGAGTAAGAAATGAGGAAGACAGACGATCAAGGGTAGGCATGTGGGAAGCTTTGAAATATGTTTGGGGAAGAGCAAGGCATCCAGTTAGGCTGGAAAGTAGGGTAGTGTTTGGGGAAAAAAGTCTAGAAGAGAAGTCAGGGCCATGTTATGGAGAGTCTTGTTTTGGGTGAGGAAGGACAGAGGCCTGATGAAGTGGCTCAAGTGAAAGGAGAGGAGCACAAAGCAGGCAATGGGAGTAGGAATATATGGGAGTCCTAAGGCAGATAACCTATATCTTTGGTTCTCAGCCTTGCTTGCATATTGCAATCACCTGGGGAATTTAAAAATGAGGATGCATGCAAAATAAGACATACTGCATATTTTCACTTTTATGTGGGCACTAAAAAGTGGATCTCATAAAAGCATAGAGTAGGATAGTGGTTACCAGAGGCTGGAAAGAATGGGGGTGTAAAGAGAGGATGGGTAACAGGTGCAGGGGTGCAGCTAGATAGGGGAAATAACTTCTTGTGTTCATTAGCACAGTAGGGTAACTATGGTTGATAACGATTAATTATATATCTCAAAATATCTAGTAATTTTGAATGTTCCCAGATTAAAGAAATGATTAATGTCTGAAGCTATGGGTAAACCAGTTAACTTGATCTGGTCATTACCCATTGTGTACTCGTATTGAAATATCACACTGTACCCTATAAATATGTACAAATATGTGAATTACTGCATATAAAAGCTAATGATTCCTTGAATACATGACCAGAGATTCTGACTTTCTGGTTTAATTGGTCAAGGGTATGGCCCAGGGCACCAGGATTTTTAAAAGCTACCCAAGCACTGAGGAAATGGTGAGCCTTCCAGGCCACCATGCCACTACCCCCAGCGCTGAGGAGGAGCCTTCCCGGGTTTTGTACAACCACCCTCAGCACTGAGGAGGTGAGTCACACAGGTGCCATCAGCACACACAC
Source organism: Heterocephalus glaber (assembly GCF_000247695.1). The sequence continues at coordinate 11,094,476 of NW_004624733.1, read as the reverse complement.
ACACACACACACACACACACACAC
>NW_004624733.1:10963886-11082262 GCF_000247695.1 Heterocephalus glaber | reverse complement strand
AAATAAGAACCAAGAGACTCATGTAATGGTACAAGATCTCAATGATGAATGTAACTGTATTGTATACCTAAAATGTACCAATAAAGTTAATGGGGAAAAAAAAATCCCCGGCCAGAATTACTATTAAAAGTATCCCTGGGCTGGGGATTTAGTTCAGTGGTTCCGTTACCTGCGTCGCAAGTGCAAGTTTGATCCCGATACCAAAAAAAGTATTCCATTTTCCACAACCTTCTTTGACAGGTGACATCTTGCACTGAGTTTCTTGTGTCTTCCTGTCATCTACTCAGTGGCCTATGCCAGGTAAACACTAAACAAGGGCAAATGCTTCTGGGAATTCTTTGAAAGGATAGCATAAACAGGCCATTCTGTTGCAACTAGTAGCCACCTGCTGTTAGCTAGGGGAAAAGGAGTTTCATTAGTTACTGTCCCAGAGCTGATATTATGCCAAACTCCACATCTGGAAACAGTTATGAAGAAAGAAGAGGCATAAAAGCCTGGGTCTCATGACCTCTTCTCTTCTGCCACTCTATTTATTAATTTACTGGTTTGGAGTGATCAAGTTGGGTCCCCAGAGTAAGCGTACTTTTAACTGAAGTTAAAAGTAGGCCACTACTGTCACAAGACTATGAAAACAGGTCAAAGTCTTATTTTGGGGGTCTTGGGTGGACTTGTATCTAAATAAACACATTTTTGAAGTTGTATATTGTGTTGTGCTTTAATCACCAAGCCAAGCTTTTGTAAGTCCTGCCTTAAGCTTTGGGCCCCTCCCCAATTTGGCAGGGTCTGCCACATCCCTCTCAAGGGCTTAATAGAATTTGTACTTCTTGGATTTGATCACACAGATCGAGTCTGTTACTTGCACAGCACACAGGCACACATGCACAGACACACACACTTGTGGCTCATCTTGTTTCCTTCACTATGTAAGCAAGAGAGCACACGGGAGTGTGAGCTGTGTTCTATGTGGCACCAGCACAATGTTCTGTTAGGTGGTGGTGGTGCCCGAAGATTTACATCGGATCCATAGGTGCTGGGAACCAGCTTCAGGGCCAACCAGTGTTAGAGTGTGAAGTCGCCACAAAAAAAAGACTTGAGTCTATTTTAAGAAAGACCGAATGAAGTCTTAGGATACTTAGATTTCTATACAATGGAGAAAGGGATAAAAGAATGGTTTTAAATAGAAAAACCAGGGTGGCATTTTTCTTGATAAATCAGAATGAATGCACAAAAGCAACTCTTCCAGGCTCCTGTATGTCTCAGGAGTTATAAAGCGCTAACAAGAACCAGAAACCCAGACAAGCAATCCTGTCTCTACTCCTAACATGGTCTCCGGTTTCTGATTTGATGAGTTGCAGTCTACCTTGCTGACTTGGCGTCACTCTCAACCAGATGATGAATCACCTCTTCTGGGAAGAATCCCAGTCCCCTCTGGCTCCCTTCACTTCCCCCACAGCCCCTGGTCCCTGCTGACCCTCTGCCCTATGGTGTGCGGTTGGTACTTCCCTTTGGAGTTCCTTTTGCATACAGCCACGCATGAGGCATTTATTTCACAGTATGTGCTCCATTGAGAGCCTCCTGGCTAAAGCATGACTCATTCCTGTCTGGAAGTGCAGTGTGCAGCCCACTGCTGGCTGGTAGTGTGAGCTCAGTAAAGTGTGGCTAGAACCAGTCAAGACCCACTTTCTGGAGCACACTGGTTGTCTAAACACAGTTAGTTATAGTTTTATTTATGGTGAAATAATAGGACTAACTCAGGCCCTAGTTTGACTGTTACTTCAAGAATATGCCAAGTAATGTGTGCAATTGTTTCCAATAGCCTCCAAGGACTATTTTAATTCTCTTGTTGTTCCAGGATTTTGGTGTATTTAACGATAATCAAAAAGACCATGCTATAGTTTGACTATTTCTTGGGCAGATTATTGATATTTGATCAGTAATTAAGTGATGTATTACGAAAAATATTTTTCTTTCAATGTGTCTTGCCAAAAGTATTGTCACATGTGGGGCTGTGCCAAGCACCAGCCCCCATATCTTTCACTTCTTATTTTACATATTTTATGGTGCTTTAAGAGAAACAGTGACTGTTTAGTATATAGGAGTCTGTCCCCACAGTGAAACACATTAGGAAAGAAAGCGATCTGTCTTGCCAACCAGAGTCAGACGTCATTGCTTGAAGTGCGGAACCTAAAGAGGGGTCCAGGCCATTCAAGCTGAATGGTGGAAGACTGCTGGCTCCTGCTTCAGAATGCTTAAGAATCCCAGTCAACTAAGGTCATAAATTAACACCAGAGGTCTGGAGACTACCTGCCTCTAAATGGGAAGGGGCTAGACAGTGTCGCCTCCAGGAAGTCCCAGACCACTGAGGGCCAGATGGCAGTGCTGCAAACTCCCTCAGGTGTTTACCCAGACCTCTGGGGAAAAGACAGAGAAGTGCTTGCCACAAAGTCAAGGAATAAATTCCCCTTTTGCACATGCTAAGTAAGTAGCATTTTTATTTGTACTTCAAATTCTAGTGCCTTCATCAGAAGGAGACTCTGAAACAGCATGGCTGGGAGAAAGCAGAAAGTCACCTCTGTAAAAGCAGCAGTAGCATCTGGTTGATATATAATCCCCACTCCCAATCCTGGAAAGCACTGGCTCACTGAGATTTGCCAAGCTGTAAATACAGAATATTATTCCTATTGGCTGAGAATGGCAACAGCAAGATTGTTGGGGATTGCTAAATAATGCTAGTTGACCATTCAAAGAAATAATGATTTCGTGGTAAATCTAAACTGTGGCTCCAGCAGCTTAGTTCTTCACCTGTCTGGGAAAAGGAGCAAGCAGTGACTGCTTTCCTCACCATGGCTGCCTCATTCACCAGAGTGGCTACTAGGGACATTCAGGGGTTGGCTTGATAAACATCTTTGCAAGAGAGAAGGTTTGAGGGTTTTCAAAAGATACACAACTGTGTTATGTGGAGAAGGGTACAGCATGCACAGTGGTCTAAGTAGGGCAGACCCTGAGCCTGGGCTACCTCCATTCAAATACTGACACTTCTGTTTACCAGCATTGTCACTACTTGCTATGGCCTCCCAGTGAGCTGAGGCAAGTCCCTTCCCCTCTCGCAGCTTTGCCTTTTTCATCTGTAAGAAAAAAATAACAATACCCAACCCATAGGATCAAGGATATAATGACTTAATATAGGAAAATATTTACCCTAGCCCTTGACGTTAGTAAGCTATAATTATTCATTAATAGGCTAGGACTTTGTGTGTGCACATGCATGCACACATCTGTTTTTCCTCTTCTGACTGCTTCCCTGGGACATTCTGAAACTTACATTCCTTCCCAAACACAGCCTGGTCCATAGGAACCTTGGAAGTTAATCCTTGCCTTGGTGTCTTTAGAAGCAGCAATCCAAGTAAGTTCCTTTAACTAAGTCCTCTTATCATTTTAATGCTTTTGTTCTGCACTACAGGGCTTTGTGCAAAGCACAACATTTATTCCATTCATGTCCCAGCAAATGGAAGGTTGAGGAAGAAGATTCTGGGGGAGACTGGGGAACAGAGTACTACAGCTATGAAATTCTAACAGGCCTGCCCTATCAGATGCTGTCTTCCTGACTGCGCCCAGTGCTGTGTGAGGCAGGGTGGATCGAGGTGGGTGGGTATCATGGGGCATTCTTATGAAATTTAGTTTTTTCCTTTCACGCTAGGGCAAAAGTGCTGACCTGGACAATGAGCATGTTCCAAAGTGTTAACACCTGCAGGCAAAAGGTTGTGGCCCTCATCTCACAAGCTCTCCAGCCTGCATAAATTGTCCTCTACATATATAGGCTAGATCCAAATATCCAGGGTGTTTCAGGTGGACTGCAGTGGTGCTGGGACAGGATAAATTCTTAGGTAATTTTGGACTCTGCCATCAGAATAGCTTCTGTAAAGCCAGCAATCATAGCTGCTTTGGTCTGCTTTCCCCTCTCTTCTTTCTGATTTTGGCACAATACTGCATCTGTGGATGTTGAGACTTGTTTTCCTCTGACTTAGAGGAACATTCAGGGAACCAAGATGTGATGTTAGAAGCCCCAGCCTGAAGAATCTCATTCCTTCATGCTGGGACTGTATGTCCCATGCTAGGAAGCCTAGGAAAGAAGCCAGACCAGTGTTCTTTAAGATCCTTTAGTGTCTGCCTGATCTAGTCTAGTCCAAGGCATGTGGCGGAGTGGCCACCTAAAGCAATTCCCAACCAGGTGTGTGTCTAAATCAGACCTCTACTTTGGAAAAGGTATACATCGTACCAGAAAGAATTTAGGGTAGACCTTTCAAAATATGGACATCCAGTCCATTCATGGATCTGTAAAGGTTAAGTGGACTCCACATTGACTCATTATGAGGTTGTAAATAAATCACAGAAGCAAACACATGGGTTGACTGTGAGAACAGACATTGGCTTCAAAAAGGAGAGGCTCCCTCAAGTGGGAAAGCCACAGAATCGAGGCCACCTGAGAAAACAGCTGCCCAGGAAGGTTAAGGGCTTTGTTGGTTCTTAATAACAAGGCAGGCCCTGGAGAGAGAGTATTATATATGCACATGGAGGCAAAGTGGAGCCTAGAGCTCTATCTGCACAAGGGGAGCAAGTGGGCTGTGTGTAGGAAGGAGTGGAGGAAGCACATGTGCTGCAGGAGCCAGGCTGACACTGGCACACCTGGGCAAGCAGGTGAGATGGGTCAAAAAGTGGAACACTGCCCAGAGTGGTGACACACCCTGTAATTCCAACTGTTCAGGAGCCTGAAGCAGAAGGATCACAAGTTTGAGCCCAGCCTGGGGAACTTAGCAAGACCTTGTCTCAAAATTTTAAAAAAATTTTTTTTTAAAGTAAAAATAAAAATGGCTAGGGATGTAGCTCAGCACTCTAGGTTCAATCAGTACTGCCAAAAAATAAAAGGGGGAGAAATTCTGGAAGAAATGTAGAAGTCAGATACAGTAAAAGGAGGCAAAAAATCTAAAGTTCACGGGGTATAGGAAATTAAAGATAAAGAATGTTTTCCTCTTATCTAGTCTTGTGAGTATTTTCTCAGGTTTTTATAGTATATCTGTAGTCCTTTCTTCTTTAAAACAAGGTTGGGGATTTAGTTCAGTGGTTTCGCTGCCTGCTGCACAAGCGCAAGGACCCAAGTTTGATCCTTGGTACCAAAAAAAAAAAAACAAGGTTGGGAAGACAAGATGTTAATTTAAAAAAAACCAGAAAGTCTGAATTTTCTCTCATAAATAGTAGAGACCATCAGGAGTGTCCTAGGAGAGCAGTGCTTCCGTAGAAGTGTTTTGGGAAGGTAAGACAGGCAATGTTGAAAAAGATGAATGCCTGGGGTGAAGGTGGTGGTGGGGGGCAGCCAATGTCGAGGAGACTGAGGCAGTGGGGATTTGGGTGTTCAAGTGGTAACTTCTAGGAGACATCTGGAAGGAATACTTGTAGGATCTTGGAGACTGACTACAGGTGGGAGACAGAAAGGGAACACAGCAAAATTGAAGGCAAGTTGTCCAACCTTGAATGGTGAAAGCAGAATGAAGAAGGAGAGGTGGACAGAGGAGCCTTGGGGATTTCTGTATTCTGGGATGCCTTGCTGCGGGGCAGTATCTAGTTCTCCAAGGTCTTTGCCTACCTTGCAGGAAAGCAGAGGGAAGCCAAGAATCATCTGTAGACTGCACAAAAATATTTGTGGTCAGGCAATTAAAGCAACCCCTATAGCATCTCTGTATTCTTCTTTTTTAAGGTATTTTAGCTGAGCCAACTCAATGAAACTCTGTTTTGAAAACTCAATTTCCCTGAAAAACAAATTTGGGTTCCAGCAAGTAGCATTTGGCAAGCCCTTCTTAAGAAAGCGGTGTTTGGAGAAGTTGGAAAACAGCAAGTCATTTAACAGAGTAAACACAGGGGTCATAATGCCATTTGGGGGTCGTGACAGCTGCTCTGTTTCCATCAACTTTCCAGGGGAACCTAAAGAGTAAGTTTGTTTTAAGTTCATTCTTTTAGAAACCTGTGCTCCCAGCCCCCTCTACAGTTTTTGAAAGGGGAGAAAAATGGAAGATTCCTCCAACAGAACCCAAATTTCCTGTTCCTGTTCAGTGTGTGGAAGACACGAATATCAACAACTAGACCTAGAGAAAAAAAACTACTTGACGGTTACATCTTGACAGTCAACCACCAGGGGTGCTGGGCCTCACCACAAGCTTAGATTTTCTCTATGGCCATTTCATTGCAGCACACATTTGGGTGTATTTCTTTTTTGTCAGTGGTTATATAAGTTGAATCTTACTTTAGTTTCATCTGAACCCTTGGATATCTAACATGACCTCGAAGGTCTGTGCTTCTCAAACTGTAATGTGCATACAAGTCACCAAGGGATCTTGTAAAAATGTAGTTAAATACAGTAGGTCTGAAGAAGGCCTATGCATCCACATTTCTAACAAGTTCTGAAGTAGTTTTGATGCTTCTGTTTGCAGACCATATTTTCAGACGCAAGGTTGTAGAAGATCATTGAAATATCAAATTCTAACCCCCCTGAACAGTATTATAACTGCTCCTTTAATTTTAGTAAACTGGGGTGTTTCTTGCCTGTATTTGTTACGTGGATAGAATAATTGTGTGTGAAGTACTATTCTAACTGCTATGTTTTATATAAGGAATAGAACTTCTCTCCCCAATTTATGTAGTGTGTGTGTGTTACTAGAGATTAATCCAGGGTCTCATTTGTGCTAGGCAAGCACTCTACCACTGAGCTATATCCCTAGCCTTTTTTATGTTAGTTTGAGACAGTCTTGTTAAGTTTCTCAGGTTGGCCTCAAACTTGCAATCCTCAGACTCCCAAGTGGTTGGGATTACAGGAATGTGCCACCATGCCGAGCTCATGTACTCTTAATTTAGAGATCTCATGCCCCAACTCATCCTTCTTTTTCCACAAATACCAGCTCTCCCACCAACAGCCCCAGAATCAGTTTCTTTCTTAGGTTCTTTGAGGGGACTTTGTCGGAACTACTAATACATGCTTAAGGCCTGTTGTCATGTGCTATGGGGTTATTTAAAAAACTAAACTGCTTTTGGTGATCTTGTATGTACCACAGAATGTGAAAGTAGTCATTTCTTAAAACTACCTGAAAAAATCTTGTAATTATTGTTCTAAACAAGCCTCATTTTCTCCTGTGTAGATTTTTCTAACATGGAAAGAAAAAAATCCTTCCCAAATGAAAGGTCTTTAGTGTGCTGTTTGCCCTGGGTGGCTGTGGGTCATCTGGGGATGGAGGACTCTGCTCCTCCCTCCAGCAGTGTCACCCCCTCTGCAATGAAGCAGCAGTCCCCGGTGGGAGTACATGTTTACCTTCATGGGGCTCTGCTTTTTATGGTTTTGGAAAGGCAGTGGATAGTGGCACATGGGATGGAATTTTTTTAAATATCTAAACAGTAACTGAAGAATTACTGTGATCTCTTTACTGAGCTCATGGAAAAACTCAAGTCATCAAATGTTAGTTTTACAGATGAGAAGAGAGGTCTGGTGGGATTACTTGAGTTTCCCAGAGCTCCTGCATCTTACTAGCAGGGAGCTGGCACTGGGATACACGTGCGCCAGTCTCTCGCCTGGAAGAGGCAGTCCCCCTAGAAGCTGTGATGCAGCCAGTGCTCCTGGTCCCAGGAGAAATTCTGAGATCAAGCCTGCCCTTGCATCCTCCGGGGAGCTTTCCAACATTGTCAGCCAGTCGGGCAGGATCAGAGAAATGTTTTGCTTTCAATTAAATGAGCATTTTCAGATCATACTTTTATAGTTGCAAAACTTCTATTTTCACTGATCTGTACTATATAGAACAATTAGTGGGGAGAGGTAATCATAATAGTAACTCATAATGATGGTTTTACTTGAACTATATCATGTAACCCACCCTAGAGTCCTGTGAGGTGCTTTTATCATGATCTCTGTGAGACTGAATAACTTGTATTATTTGTATATACCTAGAAAATAGCAGGACTGGTGTTAGAACCCAAGTTCTCCCACCTCCAACAACAACTTTGTTCTACCAGGGTCATTATTCATTGGGAAATCCTGGCTTGGGGATCCAAGCATCATTCTAAACCATTGAGCAAAGCTGGCAAAGGCTTCTTCCTTCCCTCTGAGAGTATACCCTTCCCAGAAGCATTCTTTCATTTCTTGCCTTGCCCTTCTGGTAGGCACATTGCAGCAGCTCATACTTTGATGCCAACTCATCGAGGCCACCCTCACCCCTGACCAAGCCAACCTCAACTTGGGACCTAGGTTGCCATCCACCTTGACACACTGAATGCTATCATTGCCAATGACACTTCTCTTTTTGTGGTCTGCTGGCTGAGCAAAAAGTCAGGATTTTCTGATGTGGAAATCGCCTGTGTTCTTCCTACTATGTTTCCTGGATTTTCTCCCTGAGGCTCCAGGAAAGCAAAGAAAAGGATAATAAATACCAAAATAAGGAAAATGATTCATAGACAAAGAGGAACTAACTCCCAGAAGCCCAAAGCCAGAACTAACCCAGCATGAGTATCAATCTCTTCTCTCAAAAAGCTGTTTGGGGGGAAATCTACTTATTCTAGGCTGAAGTGTATTCTTGACTCTCCTCTCCAGCAAGCAGTATGAGCTCCTTATGGCAGAGGACTCCATCGCTGAGACTGACCCCTCTTGCAGTCTGGGCAGTAAGTGTCCCACCTCTCCCTTCTGGGGAGATGGGATAAGATATGAGACAGAGACAACATCATAGAAGGCCCTGGCTTTTCCCAAGGTCAAAGTCACCCCAGAACAACCTCTAATCTCCAGTGCAAAAGATATAGGCTCAGGTTAAAATATAGTGCAAAAGACATAGGCTCAGGAGACTTTCTGTAGCCTTGAAGTTTTGTTTCCTGAGTGCCAAGCATATGCTAAGAACTACTCATTCTCATGAACTACATGAGGCTGAATAATCTACATTATTCACATGAAACACACATGCTAAGGATGGTGGCTTCTGAAACTTTCTTCTCCTGAGGTCTTTTTTGATCTTCCTGAGCCTCTCTGTCCCTTCAGAGTTCCTTTTCTGCCTTCCCCTCAACCTCCTCAACCTCTCCATTGCCCCCCAGAGTTCTGGCCCACCATTTTCTCCTCTTCTTCCTTCTTGTCCTCCTCCTTTCTCCCCCACGTTCCCTAGGAGCTCATCTATTCCATGGCTTTAGCCACCACTTCCAGTGGTAGTGACTCAAATCTGCATCTCCAACCCTCACACCTCTCCTGCATCCCTGTGAATGCAGCTCCCTCCTGTCCATTTCCTCCACCTGCAAATGGAGGAGGCCTGTTGTTCACCATGTGACACTGCCAGAAGTGTAGCTCACCCCCCCACACACACACCCCATGCACCCAGTGTGCACTTTTACCAAAGTGCCTTATTCATGCACTTGGTTCTCCCAGCTATGAGCTTCCCAACTATCTGACTTCTCATCTCTCTTGCTCTCCATGCCTGAGGATTTTCAGGTCTCCTCAATGCTACCACTAAAACCTTTGTTAAATCTGCCTACTTCTTTCCACTCCCTCTACTATTCCTAGCCAGACCCTCAATGGCTTTCTGCCCTCAGGATCCTGCCCCCTATCCAGAGCTTAACCCACCCTGCTTCAGCCTCTTCTGGCACCTGGTGCTCACTCTCACTGTCCCTCTCCCTCCTGCTGCTTTGGCCTCCTTCCTTCCTTCTTTCTGTGAAAGTTCTAACTCTCCAAGTCTCTCTTGATTTACTTTCCCCGACTTCCATTCTGACCCTCTCTTCTCCTTCTGTAATGTCCACTCAAGATCTCCTCCACAGTTTGTCTTTCCGTCCAGCCGCCATATCCAGCCTTGGCTACTCTGCTCTCCACAGCCAAGTCCCCACCCTGTGACCTCTGTCTCAGAAGCAGTGGATGCTCTGAGATCTGTCTTACTTATAGCATTCCTCTCTGTAAACAGCTTTCTCCTTGTCCTCCCTCCTCCTCCCACAACAGCTCCACACTCTCCATTTCTGCTCCTCTGCTGTCAGCTGTCCATCTGCTTTGTGGACCACTCTCTGCCCCCGTCTCCTCTCTAACATCTATCAACCCCCCACACACACTTCTTGCTCCACGAGAATGGCTTCCAGGTGTGAATCTCCACCCTACAGATCTCACTACCAGATCCTCACGTCCAGCTGCCCACAGGGCTCCACCTGGGTGAATCACAAGCACTTCAAACTCCATATGTACCAAGCTACCTATCCTCTCCTGGCAACCCTGCACCCCATTACATGTGTCCCTCATACTAAACATGTACAGCACCACCACACACCACCATGCCCAGACCAAAACTCTCATTCTTGACTCTTCTTTCTCCCCCATCCCTATAGACACCCCTCAGCTCTCCTGTGTACTGTATATTTCTTCCATCAACATCCCTACTACCATAGTTCATGCTCCCACACTGTCCCCAACTGATCACCCATTTGCTTTATTTTATCTGGTCTTCTCAAAGGCTGCTCAGGACACTGACCATGTCACTTACTTGCTTCCCCATCACTTGCAGGCCTCTTAGGTGGGGTCCAGACCCTGCTAACTGCTGCCTTCCTCCCCTACCCTCAACTCCACCCCTCATGCCTCAGCCAGCTGGATAATTTGAATTTCCTGAGTTCATGCCTCCTTTTGCCTGGCTAACTCCTTTTCATCCTTCAGATCTAAAAGCAGAGCCATAGAGCCGGAGATTTACCTCAGTGATTTCACTGCCTGCTGCATAAGTGCAAGGACCCGAGTTTGATCCCTGGTACCAAAATTTAAGAAATAAAAGCAGAGCCATAGATCTGGGTCACGGGCCTCCTCTGGACTCCCAAGGCCTCAGATACCTCTTTCTGTGGCACATTTTGGCTTGAGGCGTGGATCTCCCTTGCTGTCGACTTCTCCAGAAGGGCCTGGGTCTCATCCACTTATCCTGTCTCCCCAGCTCTAACAGCGCCAGGTAACTGGTCCGTGGTGATTCATAGGTGCTGGAATTAGTACTGTACTTCCCTCCCTACCACATGACTACTTGCTTTCTTGCTCAGAACTCCTTCAGGGCAGGAATCTCACCTTTTCCACCTCAGTGCCGAAAGTATCTGGCACACAGTGTTGCCAAGATTTGCGGGGAGAGGCAGTACCAAGGTGAGGACCCCACCCTTCCTCAGGTTTTCAAGTGCAGCTTACAGCCTAACAGAACCTGTCCCACAATGTTGGGTTTCTGTCAATCCTAAGATTTGCTCTTCATCTGTGCTTCTATTAGCATGCCTGGGGGTGTGGAACGCAGAGTCCAGTCTGACTGGCCACAGAGTTGTAAGAATCAGCGCAGCCTGCAATGTTTGTAGCCAGGTCAGCGAGGCACCTCTGGGCCGCCGCCTCCCCGCCCCGCCATCACCCTTGCCCCTCACTCGGTGTCCCCACTTGGAAGAAGCCTGAAGCGCCTCCCTCGCGACCTGCACCCTCTGCATCCCAATCCAGGGGCAAGTTGGCAGGAGAGGAAGGGAAGGAGAGTGGACGCGAGTGAGGAGGTCTGGGCAGTGGTGCAGGAGAGAGCGGAGAAGAAAGTGACCGCGGAGGGGGAGAGTGGGTGCGAGCGCGGCGGCCGGGCGGGCTGGGAGGCGTCAGCGCAGCCGTCCTCCCCGCCCCTCGAGGCCGCTCCCTCGCTGGCTTACTTAACCTGGCGCGGGCGGCCGGGCGCTCTCACTTCCCCCGAGCGGAGCGGCTCGCCCACGCGTTCGGTCGGTGAATCTTCGCGCGCGTCTCCTCAGCCATGGCGCTCCTCGTGCGGCTATTGGCCTTCGCCCTGGCGCTGGCCCTGGGCCCTGCGGGGACCCTAGCGGGCCCCGCCAAGTCACCCTACCAGCTGGTGCTGCAGCACAGCCGGCACCGTGGTCGGCAGCACGGGTAAGCGGAGCACAGGGACACAGGGACGGGACGGGTCGCCGGGCTTGCTGCTGGGGGCATCCAAGCAGGCTGGGGGCGCAAGGGACAAACCTGCCCCCCCCCAAAAAGAAGCAGGCAATGTGCAGTACTCAGAGAGACCGGCTCTTTACGGGGTGGAGGGAGAGAGGTGTGGGACCATGGAGGGAAGTCAGCGCCTACACTTTGTAGAGGAAGGGGGTGGAGGCCCTGACCAAGGACTTGAGAGACCCCACTTTCAGGCTCTTCGCCCGACTGTAGGTGAAAGAGGCCATTAATTCTCTGCCTCCCCATCATCAGAATCTCTGTGGGAAGATGGTTGAGGCAGAGAAGAAGCCCACCCAGCAGTACAGCAGCCAGGTCATTGTGCAGTGACCCCAGAGGGGACTTCGGCCACATAGGTGGCAGCATCCTAAGTCCCCCAGGCTTCTGTGCACTTGGCCACTACCTGGACCTACCCCCTGGCACCAGGACAGTGTTCTGTGGGCACAGCAAGGCAGTGTAGCACCTCCTCCCCGTCAAAGGGAGAGCAAAATTCCTGAGCCCTCATACAGTACACTTTGGGAAGGGGAAACTGAGTCCTGAGAGGACATGGGATTTTTCCATAATCCTGCAGTATGCACTGGAACCCAGGATTGAAGTTCATCTTACAGCAAAAGGTGGGTTTGTAAATGGCATTGTCAGGGCAGGTTGTACTTTGAGACACTAAAGTTGTGCCAGCTGTAGGAGGCAAAGCTGTGCAGAAGATGTGACCTAGTGAAGACCAGCACAGACCCAGCCAGAGGTGGACAGTGTTTCTGCATCCCAATCCAGGCCACACCTGCTTCACGCATAGCCAGGCTTTCCTGTAGCTTCCAGCCCGCCTGGTTGCACCGACTCCTTTTTCACACCTAGTAAAACTATGTGTAGTAGAGACCAGTCTTGACTCCTAGGGGAGGCCCAGATACCACTGAGTTCTGGCACTCTTGCCCCAGGCAGTGCCCAACCCTCAAATGGAAGGGGCAGATCATTTTCAGCTCAAAACTCACAGTTGGGTGTGTGTGTGTGGGGGTGATAGAGTTGGCTTCACAGGCCCTGAAAAAGCCTTGGCTCCTCACATCTGGGTGTGCTCTGGGTGTGGGTATAGGCTACCCCTTTGTTTCCTCTGCCTGTGGCTTTCAGGTGGGGGGAAAGGGGTGCTGGGAGCAAGTCAGGCCACCCTGAGGAATGAAATCAAGCCAGGAATGCTGCAGCCTCGACTCCCTCCCAGAAGGAGCAGTCCACTGGGAATGGCCTGGGGTCTTCAGGGAAGGGAAAAGTTCTCCTTTGACTTAGACCATATGCAAAAGAAGGTGAGGGACAGGTCAGAAAGGCAGAGGGCATCAAAATGTGAAGGCCGACATTTTTATTACTTCAGCCCTTCTCACTTTGGGTCCCTCTGCCTTTTTTGCCAATGAAGCATGTTATATTCAGGTACCGCAGGCCCCCCGGGATGTCTGTTCTGGAGCTTTGCCTCTTAACCACTACCCTGGGAGAAGATCACTACAGCATGCCTTACAGTACAGTCACCCAGAAGGGCATCTCTGTACACAGCCACAGCAGAGGGTTCCCAAAGGTGTTCAGGGCTTTGCATCAAGAACCATCCCTAGCAAAGCTCCTTCCCTTCAGAGCAGAAGAAACACTGACAAGGCCAAAAATAAGGCTTTTTAAAAATTACAATACTATTTAATAACAACACTTATAAACATAAATTTATCCAAAGACATAGAAGCTCCTGTTTGTTGTTCAGGTTAGTGAATGACACTAAATGTGCCTGTCCTAGAAAAAGTTGCCAGATACATCAGTTCTGTTGAAAAGGCCTCTGATGCTGGAGGTAAGCTTGTTTCTTCTGGGATTTCAACTTTTGCTGAGATTACATCGTGTGCCACCATGCCCAACTTGTTTCTTCTGTACCAAATGTTGAAGTCATAGGTTCTCAAACTGAATGAATGACAGCTTCGGGTCCTTAGCCTGTGAAGACACTAAATTTCAATCTCATTTTCTGCTCTCATGAACAGTCATTCAAAACATAAAAGATATTATCAGAAAACCGTAGGGTTTTTTTTTTTTTTTTTTAACAAAAATGCTCTTTTTTTTTTGGTGGTACTGGGGATAGAACTCAGGACCTCGAGCTTGTAAGGCAGGCGCAGTGCCACTGAGCTAAATCCCCAGCCCCACAGATGCTCTTTTATTATGAATTTGAGATATTGTATTAATTTCCCAACCAAACCCCTGCAGCCTAATCCTCTTGGTTAGCTTCTTGCAGTACATTCGGAAAGACCCATAGTAATCTGTGATGGACAAAAATGATCAAAAAGTCACCAGACACCACCTCCATCAGTAAAATCTGGATGTATAGGCACATGAGCTGAAGCAAAAGAGTTGTGGGCACGGCTGGATTTGCTCTGATCTACATGTCCCTGAAAATACCACGTGTGCCTGGCCTTGCACACATGGCTGGGGTGTCCTATACAGATGACCTTGTTCAAGCTCCAACTTCTTATTCAAAGTGGGGCTGGTAGAAAAGGAAGGAAGACTTTGTTGATTGAAGGGCATGCAGTGTGCTCGACACTGTGAGGGAAGAAATGATCACTAGGCCTTGCTGAGGTGCAGCACTGTACCACCCACCAGCACTTTTGCATTCATATTCTCCATAGCACAATGAGATCTATTGCAGTTGCTCCCATTTTTTAGATGGTGAAACTGCAGCTTAGTGAGATAGAGTGACTTTGTCCAAACACAGAAAGCTGTTGGGAAGGTAGTAACTGTGACATGGTCTCATGGCTCCCAGCTGTATCTATGTTGCCATAGAGATGGAGAAAAAAGTACTACTAAAAGAGAAGTAAAAATGCAACCACACTTTCTCGTATCATCAACCAAAAACTGGACTGAACTTCCTGAAGCAGTTGGTTTTCAAATCCAAGTTGCAAAGCAGTGCTGTTATGCTGGAGGCAAAAGGCCCGGAAGTGGCTTGCTCATTTTTATTACACTTGTGCATAAATTTCCTGTGCATACAGCTCACCCACACTCCCAGTGAGACAAGGAGAGGATCAGGGCTGCCCCTACCCTCCACTCCTGTCACAAAGGGCAGCAGCAGTGGAAACTCACTCCAAACTGGAATGCTGGAGCCACATCCACAGAGACTCATTGAAGATCCGCCAGACGCCTACGGAAAGTTGCAGGGAATTCATCGACAGTAATTATTTCCTGCTCAGTCAGATGGAAGAACTTCTGGGACTGCATGAAGATGAGCAGGACTTCAGGCTGGAGCCTGGCTGGCAGGGACTTTTCAGGAGTTATTAAGGACTGTCTAGCTGTGAACGCCAGGCAGTGAACAGAGAAGCCAAGAGTTTAGAAATCCGCTGGGGACTATGGGCATTTGTGTCCCCTCTCCAGGCTTAACTCCTCTCACCTCACAGGGTAGCTGGAGACAGGAGCCTCCATAACACATCAGCGAGGCTCTGCTTGGTACACCAAGCCACCTTTTGCATTTCTCGCTTGCACCACATTGGTGGTGGTAGGGTCTGTAAGCAGCGTCATATGAGGGCTGGGTCCCAGGTCAGAGGATGGAAAGAAGGGCGTCACCCGAGGTGGTGGAGGAAGGCTTTCTGGGGTAAATGGGACTCAAGCTGGGGTGTAAGTAACGAACAACTGAATGTTAATCAGGAGTGCACCCCCTGATGGCAGCTGTCCTGACAGCAGCTGGCCATGTGGACACTCTTGGTGGGTTGTTTCTGGGAGCCAGCCGGTTGGTCAGGGCCTACGGAGTATGTCTGCATGTGGAGCTGCCTAGGAGGCACTGGGGCTTCTCTTCCTAAGACCAAGCCCTGCAGCACACACTGGGATGTCAAGTGTAGGCTTGGTGTGGAGTGTGGGTGCAGAGAAAGGTGGGGTGTCTCTCAAAGCTGCTCTGCTTAGCAAACACACCACTTTGACTTTGATAGTTTTCTCAGTTGCTTACATGTAATCTAAAATTTTTAAGATGCTTTCATTTATACTTACCAATTGCTCATGTCAAAGTACGATACATATATGAAATTATAAGATAGATATATATATATATATATATATATATATATATATGAAAAGATAAACTTGAACAATGTTTTGAGGGGAACTTTCATGGAGACTCTAGGTACATAGGA
This sequence comes from Heterocephalus glaber, assembly GCF_000247695.1. The sequence goes on along the minus strand of NW_004624733.1, from coordinate 11,066,170 downwards.
CCAAAGCCCATCCTAAAACTATACCCTGGTACCAAGACTGAAATGGCTATCTCTCCTCCATTTCTAGATAGTTCTGACGACCCAGGAAGGCCCACATGATGAGAAAGACATCAAGGTGGCTGCTCATGCTGACCATCTCACTAACACTGTTGCTTTTGTCTCCAGCCCCAATGTGTGTGCTGTGCAGAAGGTCATTGGGACCAACAAAAAGTACTTCACCAACTGCAAGCAGTGGTACCAGAGGAAAATCTGCGGCAAGCCCACGTGAGTATCTGAAACCACCAGACTACAGCCACTAAGGAGGCCTTGCAGCACGGGGCCAGGTGCAGGTGGCTCCAGGCTGGGCCAGCCTTCTTCAGAAAGGCCAGGCTGCCTGAGGAGCCTGAAGATGCATGTGCAGACGTGTCAGGGACCATGTGCTGGGAGTGGCACTTTATGAAGCTGCCCAATTTGTTTTGCATTTTTAAGGCTGCTGACAAGAACTTGGATACATTTTTCAGGGCTGATTTAAAATGATAATAAGCATAAAATATTGTGCGTGCGTGTGTGTTTCTCTCACTCTTTGCTAAATTATATAACTATTCTGTGGAGATGCTATGAGCATGTGACTCTGGGAAAGAAAACCTGCTTGGTGAACTTATCCTAAAGACTACCCTTGCTCTGCAGTGCTAAGGTGAACACCTTAAAAAGACTTAGAGTGCTAGGAATACATTGTGATGAGACAGCATTGGATGTTAAGACACAGGCTCAGACTCCAACCCAGACCACTCACCTTCTGCCATTTACTTGGGAGGGTTAATGTTCCTGACCCTCAATTGCCTCATCTGTAAAATAGAAATAACTAAAAGCCGTGCCTTGTTATGATGATTGATTAAAATAGTGTACATAAGAGAAGAAATATAGTACCTGGCACATAGTAACTGCTCATTACACCCGTTCTACTAGTATTATTATTACCAGAACATTAAAAGCTAGACTCCACAGACAGAAGGAGGCATAGCCACAGCCTGAGGAGCAGTATAGTATCAATAGGAATTGTTGGCGTCCCTGTAAGCATAAGGGGAGGCAGTCCTCACCTCCACTGCCTAGCTGCCTGCTAGGAACAAGGTAGTATGTGTGCTATAACAGAGTTCTGGGGAAAGGTAATCTGTTTTGGCACTGTCAGCAGATCTGAAAGCTGGCTGTCTCTTGGAGGGAGGAAAGTGTGCTGTGCAAAACCTTCTGAGCCACTTGTGAGGTCTGACCTTCCTCATGTCTGCATAACAGGAGGATTAAGAGACTCTAAGCCACTACCCTGAATGTCTTCCAGTGTTAGGGATTTTTACATTTATTGCTTGTGATGTTATTTTCAAGCAGCCATTTCCTCCAACTTAATAACCAAACGAAGGAAGGGAAAATGCTCTTTCCTGCAAATGTTCTTGGAAACAAGTACCCCAATGTGTGACCCTCATTATGTTAGACAGTTATCAATCCTAGTCTGAATCAAGGGAAATTAGAAATTATGGCCAAGCTGGAGAGAAATCAGGAGTTCCCTAGGAGCCTGTGCAGAGCATGTCCGTGGAAGCAGGTTCCCTCCTTGATCAAGAGCCCAGCTTCACATCTAAGGGTTGCACAAGATCGAACACATTTCAGTGAATCTGGAAGAGGTAGCATCAGACTCAGCAATGATTTTTGCTGTTTTGAACAAAAAGAGATTATGCAAATTCTACACCATACATTCTTCCATGAGACCCAAATTTAAAATATAATAATACCTTTGGTACTGATTGATTTTTTCATTATGTACAGTATCTACTCAAATAAGCAGTTAATTAATTACTTAATTAAACACAAAACCAGGCCCCACATAATTACCTCTTGGAAACTGACCAAAGTGCCTGTGCCAAGCAAACAGCTCTTTTGCTTCTCAGAGCCCTGGATTTCAAAGAGCGTCACCATTTGGTTAATTCAAATTTCTCCAAAAATGGGGCCTACTTGTGACGTCAAAGTAACTACAGGGTGCTATCTGCCATGCTGCTTCAGGTGCCCCGTGTTGAAGTGTTTGCCCAAGGAGTTAACAGTAGCTGATGACATTCTTCAGCAGCTCCCAGGTGGACACTGTGGTTGATGATGCGTCACGTTGGCTCATTGTCTCTTGCATCTTTCTCCATGTGCACAAGGCACAAGCAATAGAGCTGTGTTGACAAAATATTCCAGGGAAAGGAAGATGTGTAGGGGGGTGTGGTGGGGAAGTGAGATTTAGAGTTGAGTCAGGCAAAGCTCAGTATCCAGTGCCAGCTATTGACCCACTCTTGCAAAGCCAAAAGGAAAAGATACTCTTCAACTCTCAATTGTGGCCATTGTTTGGGGCACTTTCAAAAAAGAGGAATTGAGGATAGAAAAATGTGAATTGATATAAAACTTCATGATCCAGGACAAGAGTGGCTCTTCCTGGAACATCACATGCAGTGTCAGAAGGTGGGGCTAACTTTGGAAGAGAACACAAAGAGAAAGAGAAGTTGAACGCATATCTGCTGTCCCCCAGAGCCAGAGGCAGCTTTGTGGTACATTTGTATACCTGAGACAGAAATCCCTGAAGGGGCTGCCATCTGACTACCATATGGCCAGAATGAACTGTTTTATGCAGCTGGAAGGGTAGGGCAGGGAGAGACTGTGCTGGCTGGCGTCAGTGTCATCCTCGGGAGAGTAGGTCTCTAGATGCATAGAGCTGGGTGAAGACCAGGCTGAGCATGGGAGGATGGTGGTGTTTGAAGCAAAGAGGATTGTCTCAGCTGGGCCAGCATGGGCAGTGGGCATTTTCTCAGCAAGACTCCAGAGAAGAGGCTCTAGCAGATGTGTGTGTTGGAATAAAAGGAAATAAAGCATTGTGGGGAAGCAGACAGCACAGGTCCTGAAGGGCCTAAAACCAGAAGGAAAATTTGAACTTGAAGCTTAGCAACCACTAAGCTTCTTTGGGGTGAAGACCTTGTGGTGTGAGGTCACATAAAAACAGAAAGACAGGCCTGGTGAGACAGGACCTACAGCCACTTGTCTGTTACTATGAGGCCCTGGAGTCCACTTCCTGAGGAGCAGGGAACTGGCCACAGTCGGCACAGTCCTTATCAGGTGAATCTATGGTGCCGCAATAGCTTCTCCACATTTCCAGAGGAAGGAGAATCTGAGACTGGTTCCATGTGTCAAGCGGACTTATGAATTTTATTGTAGGAAGTGGTTACCAGAGGACCCCTGTTTCAGGGCTTGGATGAATTTTATTACTTGAAAATTCACTTTAGGCTTCATTTCAAATCCTAAAGAGCACCAGTGTGCTACAATAGCTAATCAAACAAAGAGGTCTGGAGGAGGCAGATGGCACCCCACTCTGTGATTTCAGGACCAGCTTTGATTGGCAACCATAAAATTTTGATATGTGGCAGCTTGAGAGAAGGTGCAGGAAATTGTGGTCAGGAAGTCTGGCTGCCTCTCAACAGGCCTCTTTTGTGTGAGCCCTGGAGAGAGGAGTCTGGTTAACAGCCAGGTCAGAGGTGACATCATTGGGATGTCACAGTCATAACAGGAGCTTAGCTATCATGAACACGGCACAGGGGTGGCTGGTGTGGAAGCTCACAAGTTGGATGGATAAGGCTGTCCATCCAACTCTTGAAATTGTTTCATGGGCAGCACATTTCCCAAGTGCAAAAGCTGTTCTCTGGAGCCAAGATGAGCTGGCAGGACACTACCATTTCTGTAGGAACAAGTGTTGCTCTACCTAGGGGCAAAATAGTAATGCTTCAGTAGTGCATTAAAGCTTATAGATTTAACTTTTACTGAAGGCATCTGGGACATGGTCAAGCTTTTCCACTTGGCAGGTCTGTTTCCAATAGATGTCATTCTGGGCAGGGCACTCAGAGACATCTGATTGGAAGCTAAAGAAGAGCCCTCCTTCTCCTCCCTTTCCTGTATCCCATAATCTTGGACCCAAGAGGAAAAAGAAGAGAACAGTGAAGGGCCATGTTGGCTGTCCCCAGAGATCCACACTATACCTCTTTCCCCGTTTCGTATTTACTGGGACCCCATAGACAATCTGCTCTAAAGTAATAGAGACTAGACATGTATCAAACACCAGAGATTCACCAACACCTCTCTTGACAGTGCTTCCTGAAGATTCTAGACCATTCTTCAAACGAGGAGGCTGCTTAGCTCACATAGAATTTTGTTCTACTGAGAACTTACATGCACTTATATGCATATAGCAAAAAGCCCTGTGGTAGGTAGAAAAACATCCTCCTAACGATGCCTACACCCTAATCTGCAAAACTTCAAATATGTCCCCTTACATACAAAAAGGAACTTTGCAGATGTGACTAAGCTAAGGATCTTGTGAGAAGGTGATTGTCTAGGATTATGTGGTGGGTCCAGTGTAATCATAAGGTCCTTATAAGAGGGAGGCCATGGGAGCAGTCAGAGAAGGGATGTGAGAGTGCAAACTAAATTGGACTGATGGGACTACAGGCCAAGGCATGCAGCAGCCTCTAGGAGGCGGAAAAGGCAAGGAATGGGTGATCCCTATGAACCCTGGATGGAATGTAACTTTTGACTTTAGCCCCATGAGGCAAACTTCTGACTCTGACTTCTAGAATTATAATATAATAAATTTATATTGTTTTAAACCATAAAATTTATAGTAATTTGTTACATCAAACTATAGAAAATGAATACAGGCCCTATCTTTTGAGTTCTATTAATGTGTTGTGAGGGATTTATTTATCACAGTGTGATTCAATCACTGGCCTCATGAAGGACATGGCTTTCAATGAAGTGACTAACCTAGCTTCTATTTAAAGTTTCTACCTGAACTGTCATGCTTTCGATTGTTTGGATTTTTTGGAAGACTCTCGATAATTGAGCATTTAATAAACACCAGGCTTCTGTTAGTGCTTCTTGTATGTAAGCCGCACACATGTCATAGTTACGCTATCATCTGAATGTGATTATTAGCCCATTTCAGATGGGAGAACTGAAGCTCAGCAAGCCTGCACATCCTGCCCATCAGGATGACCAGCCTGATCATCCACTGGTTCCTGGGGGAACTCTGTCTACTCCACTTTGCCACCCCCAGGAAGAATCAAGACCAGCATTGAGTGTCCATGACACAGGAGATGCCCAAGTGAGAGGGGCTCTCTCTGTGGCCCCAAAACTTGTGGCTGTGAGCCCCAGGGACAAGACCTGTTTAGGATCAGAGAAGCCCTTTGGCCCGCTGTCACCAACCTTCTCACAGTAGCTCACTCCAGTGTGGTGGTCGTGAGGATCCCCTGCAGTGAGGAGGACCCTCCAAACCTCTCGTCTGATGATGGGTATGGGAACTGAGAGGACTTGGTCAACATCCTAGAGTCCCCAAAATACCCTAAAATACCACATACAAGCAGTCCCCACAAAAACGTATTCCCACTTCCTGAAGTCTCCATCTTGATCACCACCCAGGCTGGTGTATGCTGTAGGGGCACTGGCACAGGGCTTTACTGGCAGTCATCTAAAGCAAGCCCTGATTTTCTACTGGGGACCTCAAGAATCAGTTCAGCCACCTTCCCAAAGCCAGGAGCAAGGAAAAGAAAACCAGAATCGCCCCAGGCAGGCAGTCTGTGGAGTCTGCCCAGTAGCTAGACGCCGTGGGTCTGCGTTTGGTCTGTGACTCCCCTTGGAAACTATGACACACTGAATGCTTTACCTTCTGTCACAGGAGACTGGCTCTCAGGCTCTCCTCCTTGCTCCCTCTCCTCCCCAGGTTGAGTAACCCCTGAGCATTTACAGCCAGAACAGTTGGCTGAACCTGTAAAGCACGCTTGAAAGAGGGACTGTGTCAACTTTGCATTAACCTTGTGGAAAATTACTTTAGGGAGAGAACTACCAATACTTCTCTCTGTCCAGTCCTGAGTAAAGATGTCAGGGGGGAGTAGAGGCCTGCTCCCCACACATCCCTGCACTTAGACCTGGCACTGACACTATCTGTTTGCCCTCCTCCCTCCTTCAATTTAAATACCCCTCTAAATAAGGCACACTCCCTCATTTTCTTCTTCAAATCATTCTCCTGTACTGAGAAGCTGGAACAAGATATTTAGTTCATTTCCCTAGAGAGGATGCTTTTCTGACCTGAGGTTTTTCTTTATTTGACTTTGGCCAAGGAGAAGCCAGGAGCATTTAATTAGAGAAGCTTTGGATGATGAGATGAGATTTAGAGACCAACAAATCGATCCTTTATGTGCACAAACACCTAGCAACTGGGGGAACACAGACAGGAGGCTCCTTGTGGCTTCCATCCCTTCTGCATTCATCCTAGATGGCAACAAACCCAGGCCCTGTGCTCAAGCCCCAGCCCATCTCCCCCAAACTCTGTGTTCTCCCCAGAACCAGAGCTCATGCAGAGTGGCACCCTGGGCCCTGGGAGGGTAGGGCAGACTGCAGTGGAGACTGCCAGTCCAGGAAGTTCTGGTCAAGATCATCTCAGTGAGCTCTCTTCTCAGTCTACAACCTCTAGCTGCCCTGTGCTTCAGCAAGGCCATGCAGGCTGGTCCTGATAAAGGCTGGCATTGTTTGGACAGCTGGAAGCAGGGAACCCATCAGCTGTGGAACCATCTCAACCCATAAGGCTGCTGTGCTTAGGCAGAGTTTCCCTCATGGGCAGCAGGAGGGCAGAGAGGGAGAGGCCAGCAGAGGACAAGGACTAAGAAAAAGCTTCCTAGGAGAGAACTGTGGTCAGCTAACCAGGATAAAGCCTTTGGCTGGGGAGGTTTTGCAGCCTCAGTGGCTGATCCTCCATTGTGAGGGGCATGCTGCAGAAGCCATCCATGTGTGACAGACAGTAGGACTCAGTCTAGCTGCAGTGAGACATGGGTGTAGAGAGCCTACCTGGAGGGCACAGAGTGCTGAGGAGGGCTAGCCTGGATCATTCTAGAGATGATATATGTCAAAAGTCTGCTCTCCCCAATGTGTACATAGTCAAAAGCAGCACAAAAAAGAGATGGACTTGATGAAATATGAGAAGAGTCTTAGGGCTGACCCTACCTAGGATATTGAGACCCCATCACCCCTCAGAGTCCTGCAGCTTGCTTTCTGATTCCATCCTAGTCGCACTTCACCTCACTAAGGCTGTTTTACTTCCGTCTTTCCCTTCCTTCCCAGCCCCTGAGTCCTCTCTTTCTCCTGGTGTTAGTCTCTGTACTTCTATGCACATGCTCACCACCGTGGGAACCAGAAGGTTCACACTTGGGGAGTTGGTTTTCTTTTGGCCTCACTGAAATCCTGGTGAGGCCACTGAGCTATTCCGCTCTCCTGTGGTTTTTTGGAATGGAACTCAGAAGCCAACATTTTGGAAATCAAATCTTTGACTGGTTGACTGGGAGTTCCAAGCAATATGGTATGCTGCACCTATGTGCACAGAGCACCCCAGAGATGAGGATATTGTGGATAAGACTTTTTCCAACGGGTTTCCCCAGCTCTGGAATTTCATGCAGCCACTTGTAAAAAAAAAAACAACTAAGCTTGGGGTTGGGGAGTGTTGGCCTAATCCCACCTCCCCAGTTCCAGCCACAGAACCCTGGTATTTATCAAAGAAATCCTAGAATCTCACATGGACGTCCCAAGTGCTATGGGCTCAAGGTGTGGTGCTCTTCCCGGACTTAGCTGGAAGAAGTTGGCACACTCTGGCTTTCTTTGAGAGAATGGTTCTCTTTCCCTAGATACCAGCCCACTGGCTAGAACCATATGATGTGGGAAGAAATTCAGAAATCATCTAGTTTAACTTCACCCCATTTTATAGATCAAGAAACTGAGACCAGAAACAGACATGGACTTTCAAAGTCCCCTTGCTAGTTACTGATGGATCACAAGGCACGCCTCCCAATTCTGGAACTGTTTCTCTTACACCATGCTGCCTTTACAAGTCATCTATCAACCAATTCTTTAGTTGCAAAGATGACTTTAGTTTCTGAAGGTGAAACTGTCTGGGCCACCACGAGTCCTGTTTAACTGTTATAAGTACAGAGATGCAAGGCTAAAAAAGAAAATGTGGGAGGAAGGTAAGAGAAAAGGGGAAGAGGAAGCAGGAGGAGAGAGCAGGCAGAGAAGAATGTGCGTAACTGTCATTCCTTTCCTGGGAGCCCATTTCTAACCACGTGACACACACAGCTTGAGTTGATGCCAGTTGAATTCACAGAAGCAAGATGCCGCTTGTGCACTGAGACCACCTGCTAGCACCCCAAAGCCACAGTTCTCGTTCTGCCCACCTCTCTGCTGGTGATGCCATCAAACATCGTGCATGAGCAAGTCTGGTAACACTCACTTCAGCTCAAGTCTGACTTCTCATTTATCTCACAGGGCAGATCCACGTATACAAAATAAGGGCAGAGAGAACATGGCTGTTTGCCTTTGGCTCCACGACTTCAGCTAAATGTGGAGAATGGGCTTCAAAGCAAGTCTTTCTTGGGAACAGGCTGTCCGAACTCTCCTTTTCTTGAAACATTATTTGAAATTCCCAGTCTTTTGTGCTTCCCCAGAATCTCAGGTTGGCTGAACCTCTGTCTTTCAGACCTCTGATGGTGGTCACTGTCCCATAACAGGCTAGTGTGGTCAGGAGATGAGAAAGTCTTTAGTTTTCCTAACTGTGTGCTGCTGATGTTGTGTTCGTCTACATGCAGAGAGTTCTGGCAACTGGCAATATTGGTGCCTCCTGGAAGACAATGGGGTGAAGGATGAGGATGTTTAGGGAACACTTTACTATATAAGCTTTTGTATATTTTCAGTTTGAAACCACAACATATTTTTACTGATTAAGGATTTTTAATACAAATAGAAAAAAAATCTCTGTAAAAGCGTTGTTTTTGTCTTAAAGTTCGATTGCAAAGACTGAGGAAAAACTTGATGATCACATATATGCTACCCTTTTTTTGTTGTAAAACTGGAGAACCAGAAGAGCATAAGAGATTTTACCAAATGAGTTCTCTACCACCTCCCCTTCTGCCATGTACACACATGCATTTTACAGACAAGGAACCTGAGCCCAGAGAGGAGATGAGACTGGCTGGGCATGTGGCAGGCCTAGAGTTAGGACTGGAACAAGGCTGTGTACTCCTCCCTGCGACCTTTCCAGTGCACTAACCACCAGGTTTCCCTGGCATTGTGTTTGAGATAAATCCTTGATAGAGTTGCATCTTCTAACAACACTACCCAATAAACTACCACAGTCCAGTTTCCCAGCTGGTTTTCTATAGGTATTGGCAGCCATCAGGCTCATTCTACAAGACCAAGGAGGAGTGAACAGTTCTTTGCTGATAAAAGGCACAATTATGATCTCATCAATGACTTCCTTGGAGGAAACTATTTTACTTGTCCTTTCTCTTCCTTGGCCACTGAGGCAACTATGCCTGGAGAGGCCCTGAGGGTACATGAGGAAGAGTGAAACCATGCCTGATACACATATGTGTGCATCTCATTACAGAGTCATCAGCTACGAATGCTGTCCTGGATATGAAAAGGTCCCAGGAGAGAAGGGCTGTCCAGCAGGTGAATAAGCCAGGCTCTGTCTGTGGTTATGGATGGAGGAGTGAGGTTGGAGAAAGGAGAACCAACATGAAAGGCAGCAGAGTCCGTCCAGATGGGGGTCTTGGGATGAGGGTGTGTTGGCATTCTCCCATGTGCTCACTGGCCTCTAGGCTCCATTGCAGGGGTGAAGAACAAGAGCTAGAAGTAGTGGGTTCCCTGGGATGCTTCTTCTGACCCCTCAACAAGCTGCTGGAGTGAACTCTAGTTCTGGCCTGACTCTAATAGAAGCCTCTCCTCAGCACATGCAGGCTCCTGGCCTTGTCTCTAGCTAGGAGTGATTCTGAATGCATCCATAGGGTTGGTCTGATGTCCTGTTGGTTTCCCATCAGCCCTGCTAGAGACCAGATAGGGTAAGTTCACTCTGTATCTAAACTTGGCCTACTGGAGCTACAGAGAGGAAAACCATAGGCCAAGTGGCTCATTAAAGCTGGCCAAGAGTACCACGAATGGCCACATTGGGCCAAAGGCAGTGTGACACCTGTGAATCTCATCAGAATCTTTTCTTTTTGTTTTGTTTTTTTTTTGGTGCCGGGGATTGAACTCGGGTCCTTGCGCTTGCACAGCAGGCGGCGAAACCACTGAGCTAAATCCCAGGCCCCCAGAATCTTTTCTTTAGTGTCACATATCACCAGCAACTGTGCATCAGGGTTTGTGTTTTAACTTTGAAATATAAGCTATTTGTTTAGATTAAGAAGATGAGGTTGAAACTTGAGGGAGGGGCCAATTGAGTTGGTACAAAGGTCACACGGGGCCTGTGGTTGGCATGGGTAGGGGTGTGGCATTACTAACACTAATGGAAGGACAGGTGGGGCGAATGCAAAGGAAAAAGGAGTTTGGTTTTAAAAGGGAGCTCAGCCTCTAGACTCTGGTTTCAGATCTTTAAAAATGAACATTGGGGCCGGGATTTAGCTCAGTGGTTTTGCTGCCTGCTGCACAAGCGCAAGGACCCGAGTTCGATCCCTGGTACCAAAAAAAAAGTGAACATTGACTACACACTTTTCTCTACCTTAGGCTGCTTGTCGAAATAACATTGTATTACCTGCAAATGCAGAAAGTACCTCAAAGATTTTTAGTTGTTTCATTCTCGTAGAGGCCACTAGGGAACTAGTTTTAATAACCAGACAATCTGTAACACTGGCTTAAAATTAAGATATCTATTTCTGGGTGTGCATTCCTGCCCTTATTAGCTAAATGTCTAGGAACAAAAACTTTGCTCTGCTATGTTTAAAATAATTAAAAATTACCACTTAGCTGTGTTCACATAGAGAGACATTTGACTTACTGAGTCATTTTAAGAAGCATGTAGCAAGCCTTGAGTACCCCAGCAGTCGACTCTCTGGGTTTACCACCCTCTTCCTCACCTCCCCCTCACCCAGCGTCCTCTCTGGCAGAGAAGGAAGGGTAGGTGTTCTGGTTGGGTGGGTGCCCAGAAGTCACCCCTCTTGCCCTCTCTGTTCTTGCAGCCCTTCCACTTTCAAACCTTTACGAGACCCTGGGAGTTGTGGGGTCCACCACCACTCAGCTGTACACGGACCGCACAGAGAAGCTACGGCCTGAGATGGAGGGCCCTGGCAGCTTCACCCTCTTTGCCCCTAGCAATGAGGCCTGGGCTTCCTTGCCAGCGGTGAGACCACCCCCTTCTGCCCAGAAGACTCTTCCAGGGATGTACCCTACTCCCTAGTTCCTGGGCATGTGTGAAGAATGGGATTCTATAGCTACTGCTTCAGAGACCTTTTCCCTTAACCCCTCAGAGAAGACTAATTATGCCTCACTGGGTCTCTTCCTGTCCATCCCACTTGAGATAGGCATGAGATGGTGCTCATGAGGAGGGGTCCTTGGCAGAAGGGAGGCCTGTGCCCATTTGGGCCTTAGAAAGCATGCTTCCCAGGGGAGCAGGGACCCATCCCTTAAACATAGTCTGAAGCCCCATAACTGTCACATTGTCTTTCCTTCTAGGAAGTGCTGGACTCCCTGGTGAGCAATGTCAACATCGAGTTGCTCAATGCCCTTCGCTACCATATGGTGGACAGACGAGTCCTGACTGACGAGCTGAAGCACGGCATGGCCCTCACCTCCATGTACCAGAATTCCAACATCCAGATCCACCACTATCCCAATGGGGTAGGGGCATCCCCAACAGCATTGTTCTCTGCCACAATGAGCCCAAGTCTGCCCCATACATGGGACTGCTTTCTAGGGTTCTGTCCTGCAGTGTGATAACCCATGGGTGGCCCTTGCTCCTAGGTTTGCTTCTCCTTGGGTGTTCTTGTTCCACAGCAGTTTCAACGACATTCTGCTGCTGAGTGCGAAGGCATTGTTTACCCCTCCAGGGGCTTCCACATTTGGCCTTCACTGTGTCAGCCACTCACCCTTGATTCTTCTTTGGGCAGATTGTAACTGTCAACTGTGCTCGGCTGCTGCAAGCCGACCACCATGCGACCAATGGTGTGGTACATCTCATCGATAAGGTCATCTCCACCATCACCAACAACATTCAGCAGATCATTGAGATTGAGGACACCTTTGAGACACTTCGGGTGAGGGCTTGCCCCAGGGGACACATAGGCTCCTGAGAGGGGCCTGGTGGGATCTCTTCTGCAGGAGAGTGGAGGATGTCTGAATGTCTCATGGAGGGAGGGGACTAGGGAGAGTCTACTAATTAGATGTTCAGCTTGATCCTACCCTGTGAAATACCTCCTGTTTGTTCTCTCTTTTGTAAAGCTTTCCTTTGCTTGGCTCCCCTGGAAAGTTCTGTGGCAACAGCTGAAAGGGGTCCTCTGCGCCCTGGACTTCCTTGGGCCTGTGCTATGGGTTCTGTAGATGGGAAGACCCCATCTAATGCTAATGCTGAGGGCCAGGGGTTTAGCTCAGTGTTTCCAGCACCTGCCTTGCAAGCGCAAGGTCCCGAGTTTGATCCCTGGTACCAAAAAAAAAAAGATAATGCTAACGCTGGCTCCCATTTAGGGGCACTGGAATAAATGGCCTGCTGGGTTACATAATGCTTCTGGACCAAATCTCTCCATGCTGGACCCCTGTTCCAGCCATGCCCATGTTTCCATGGAGCCTAGATTTACCAGAGAGGCCATCCATGTAAACACAGGAATTTAGGTCCCACTCCTGGGCTGGCTTGTAACTGTTCCGGGGCCACAAGAACACAGTTCCTTCCCCATGACCAGCAGGCATCTGCCTTACAACTGGAGGGGCCAGTGTTCCTTTTGGTAACACCCGCTCAGGAGGAAGTGAACGCAGGCTGCCTTGTCAGGGTTTTTACCCTCGGTCAAGGAGAACCTTCAAACCACAAAGGATACAAATGGTAGTGGGGCAGTCCCTCCCTGGAGATCTCCAACACAGAGAGACAAACACACTTGAGCCAGATGGACCTCAGCAACCAGGGACAGCTGTTGGCTGGCCCTAGAGAGTCCTGGGAGCCTGACTCCAAAGCCCTTCTCCCCTGCTTTTCTTCTGGGTCACTCATAGCACGGGGATCTTCAAGGGAAGGATATTGCCACAAAATTATTCCCATATATTTTGATTCATAGAACTTGGTCCATTTGAGTAACCTCTTACTCTTTAGGTTTGGCAAATACTCCTTCCTTCTTCCCCTGTGACCCCCTCCCATGCTCATCTTTCCTTCTCTCTAACTCATGCTTACTAAGCACCTGCTACCTCCCAGCTATGGTTCCATGCTCCAGGGTAAAGAGTGAACAGGGCAGACACATTTCTACCTTCATGGAATTAATATTCTTTCTGGGTAGACAGATAAGACACAAAGTAGCCATAGACCATGATAAACCCCTGAAGTCAGCGGCTCAGTGGTTCATGAGAGAAGAGGAAGGCCAAGGCGCAGGATGGTCAGGAAAGGGCTCTGTGGAAGAGATGACTGCAGCGGAGCCCTGGAGGAGAGAGTGGGCCTGTTCTACCCAAGGGTGGGGCAAGAGCATTGCCAGGGAGTAAGGACAAGAGAACTCAAGAGCAGGCACAGCAATGAAGAGCCCCGTGGGCCAGAGCAAAGGGCACTAGGGAGACAGAAAGGGAGGGGAGAGGCCAGGCCAGATCCTGCAAGACATTTTAGACTTGGTGGACAAAGCTGTTCGCACCTGAGAGTAGTCTGAAGCTGCTCAGGTTGTGGTCCTGTGATCCTGACACTCCCAGAGATCGCATAAATCGTTACCAATAAGTATGGAATTACAGTTGCTAGATGGTGGCAAGCTGAGGAAGTGTCTATAGCAGACAGACTCACTTTTGCCTGGGGCCCTGGGAGTGGGGACAGATGCCAAATGGACATCTCAGAGAAACAATCTTTTAGTTAAGGCCTGAAGAAGGAATAGGAGTCAGAGAATTGAAGAAAGAGGGAAGGGCAGAGAGAATTGCAGGGCAAAGGCCTGCAGATGGAAAAAAAAATGAGGCATAGAAGTACCTGAAAGATGGCCAGTTTGACTGGAGCACAGACCAGGCCAGGTTACATGGAGGCCATGGTGAAGGGAGAGCTTTGATTTAGCTTCTCTTTTTTCTCTTGGGCCTTGATTCCCCAAGGGCGGGCTAGCAAGGCCTCTTGCTAGGCAGAAGCCAGTGCCTTTGGGGAGCACTTCATCCTCCTTCCTTCTCACAGGCTGCTGTGGCTGCATCAGGGCTCAACACCCTACTTGAGGGTGATGGTCAGTTCACACTCTTGGCCCCAACCAATGAGGCCTTTGAGAAAATCCCTGCTGAGACTCTGAACCGGATCCTGGGTGACCCAGAGGCCCTGAGAGGTAAGGACACTGAATTTCTGCTGCTGCTTCATTGGAGCAACCTGAGTAAGCCCAAGACCTACTTTTGTCCACGATAGGCACATTCCCTGCCCAGAGGTGACTCTCGGGAAGCCCACCATAGCTGTAGCTTGGGACCATCAAGTTCCATTACTCCCATCCAGCCAGGACTCTGCAGAATCCAGAGCAGAGCACCACCCTGGCTCTAAAGGACAAGCCCAGATACCTGAAGGCTTTGTCCAGGGATGAGGAGGGAGGCAGAGTCAGAAGTCCATAGCTGAGCCTCAACAGACACAGGGAGAGATGAAGGCTCAATGGCCAAGGCCAGAGAAAGGCTGTCAGGTGGAGGTGTGGGAGGTGTGGAATGGGGAGTGGGGGACAAGTCATGGCATCCTTGAAATGGAATCATCATGCTGGCTGTGTCTGGCTAGAGGCCTCATGGGCAATCAAAATTATAGTAGAAACTAGCAATAGTGAACTCTTACCTGCCCATTGCTGGCTCCATCCCCACCCCCACAGTGTACTGCTGAGTTAGGAGGGGGCACAATTATTGCCAGAAAGGAGGAAAGGAGCAAACACAGAAGAGAGATTGGGGGGTTTGGCCTTCCCCTCACCTGGCCCCTTTCAACTCCAGGACCTCTCAGAGCCATAAGCATTAACCTGCCTAATGAGCCTTGAGTCCCCTGGAAAAGAGAGTAGGCCCCAAAGCCCCTGCTCCTCCCGAATATAATCCAGAGATGACTTCATTTGTTTTGAGTCTAATTAAATCTACCTTTGCCTTGTACTGTATAAAAATTCCTACTGCACTCAGACACCCTAGAAACTTAGCATGTTCTCCTCCTGGCTAGTCAGGAATCAGAAAGGACACTTTCTGAAAGCACAGATGGGATCTGTTCTGTTTCCAGATGGTTTTGGTGACTCCAGATGCCTGCTCTATGCTGGAAACTGGGGCCACAAAAGTAAATACAGTTCAGTCCATGTCTGCAAGGAAGTTCATCTAGAAGGGTGGCAGGTTTCAAAATGGGTTGTTGGGATCTGATCTGGTGAATGCAGCAACAGACATGGTCAACACAGACAAAGATACTCAACATGCTATGGGAATGAGGGTGGGGCCCACACAGCCTCAGGGGTCTCAAAGGCTGCCTAAAGGAGATGAGATTTAAATACACCTCAGCATAGTTTGCTTCCCATTTTGAACTATGTTCCTCATTGTGTTAGCTTCCCATTACTGTAGCAAATACATGAGATGATCAACTCAGGAAGAGAAACCATCATTTGGCTCACATTTTGGAGGTTTCAGTGCATGGTTGGTTGGCCCCATTGTTTTTGAGCCTGTGGCTTTGGGGCCACTCACCTGGCATCAAGGGAATAAAAGAGAGAAAGAGAAAGAGACTTACAATCCTCTTTGAGACCATGCCCCCAATGACCTCCTGCTAGACCCAACCTCTTTATGGTTCCACAGCCTCCAAATAGTGCCAGTCTGTGGAACAGCCTTTACCACATGGGCCTTTGAGGGTCAAACTGTAGCTCCCATTAAAACATCTTTTGTACAGACCATATTTTTATCTTCACAGATATCATAACTCCTTATTATAAAGTGGAAGAAAAAAATGACCTCTAATTTATGCCTTCTGTGGATCTACTTTTTCTGCTCAGTAACTGGTTTACTCAAAGAAAAGGCCCTCTCTCTATTGCTGTAGCTGTGGGCTTGAAGGAAAAGGTTCAACCATTGACACTCTCCTGTTACTGGTGGGCTAGAGATAGACAAAAACCAGCCCCAGGCTGATGTGTCCCATTTGAAGCCTGGTCTCCAGTCTTGACTCTGCTTACTCCCTGAGTGGCCCTGGCAGGTCCACCCAAACCCCACCTTAGGGCTTCAGTTTCCTCCTCTGAGAAGCAAGACTCCCAAAGGCCTCACTGCCATAGAGTCTTGGTGTCCTCTGTCTTCCCCTCTGGCTGAATCAGGTCAGCACAGGCGTTCTAAGCCAGTTTTCAGCTGCCCAGTGCCTCTGCAGAGCCTCAGAACTTCCTCCTGTCCATGACAGCGCAGTTTTGGTTCCCATACTCAGTAACAGTATGAAACTCACTTCTGTGGTGAGAATGCAAGACAAAGGACCTTGGTAGCTTGGGAGAAGAGTAGCTTAGGAAACTTCTAGGCTGAGGTGGGGACACATTCTTCTTAACTCTCCTTGCAGCTTCCTCCATACGGAGGTCATGAATGCCAGTGAAAGCCATGATGGAGCCAGAACCCTCTCAGGGATCCTAGCCCCTGCCCTGCCCTAAAGTAACACTTGGACAAGTGAATAAGCATTTGAATTTATTATTTGCAGATGAGGCAAATGGGATAGCAAAGGCCCTGTCTTACTGATCACCATTCCCCACCCTCTAAGACAGATCTTGGTAGGTTGAGCAAATGAACAAAGCCTGGACAAATAAAATATACAGATAATTCACAACTTTCTTTTTCTGCAGTTTCCATTTTTCCTATCCCATTTTACATTTTTTAGAAAGGTCAGTAGATTAAAAAGTCCCATGGTAGGCTCATGAGATTTTCCTCTCCCCTTGAAGTTCATATCCTAATAAGAGAATTCACCCTGAAGTTCTGTACTCATAAGCTAATGGCTAACATTTTTTTACCATTTTCTCTGCCACCAGGCAGTGTGCTGAATATTTTACTCTGCAGAGGAGACCAATACTATTCTTATCTCCAATTTACTGATGCAGAAGATGACACTCGAGGACACTAACTGACTTGCCTAGAGTCCCACAGCTGGCCAGTGGCCATGGGATTCAAACTTAAGCATCCAGACTGCAGAGTCCCAGCCAGTTTTAGAGAGTGACAGGCAGGAGGAAAGAAGGCCCCAGACCTTGTGATGCCGTAGCCTGTCTGAAGGTCCTTATATGATAGAATAGAGTCCTCACAGGAAGGGCAGACTGTAAGCTGACCCCAGGAGTCTGGCTGAAGCAGGCTCTGACTTTCCCCATGTCCTATTCTGCCCCCAGATTTGCTGAACAACCACATCCTGAAATCAGCCATGTGTGCTGAGGCGATTGTCGCAGGGCTGTCCATGGAGACACTGGAGGGCACCACTCTGGAGGTGGGCTGTAGTGGGGACATGCTTACCATCAATGGGAAGGCCATCATCTCTAACAAGGACATCTTGGCCACGAATGGTGTGATCCACTTCATCGATGAGCTGCTCATCCCAGATTCAGGTACCCCAGGTCTCCAGGCCTTAGTCCTGTCCAGTCTGTCCATTCCCAGTGGCAAGGTGGTGGAGATTCAGGGGTCATGTGAGTCACTTTCCTGCTTGGACTCAGCTCACAGCCTATTAACCACTGTAAACTGGTAGGTTAGAACTAGATGGTGAAGAATCTTGAGTTTTAGGCACAGGAATTCAGACATTGTCTTGGAGGCAGTGAGAGCCATTAATAGTACCTAGGAAAAGAGAGACACAATCCCACAATTTCAGAAGATCTGCTTGCTGTAGTTGGGTACAGAGGGCCATTAGCTGACCTCAGACCATATGCTTTCTCAATAGCACCCAAGCCATTCCAGGTCACTGACTCAGGGTGGATGGCTGAATAGACTTTGGCTCATGTCTATTAAGCCCATAGTGAAGGAATCTCACAGAAAGAAACAGACTCTTCCTATGGGAGTGGTTACAGCCTGATGGACTCTTTAGAGGCCATCATACAGCCAGGTATGCAGCATCAGGCAGGCCTTGATCAAGCTGTCTCAGAGCCTGGAACAGCTGCTGCCTTCTGCCAAACCGAAGCTCATCTCACTTCCCCACTGGTTAGGTTTTCTGATGACAAACCCACTAGGCCCTGCTGTGTTCCTAGGGTTGTTGACTTGCAAGATGACATTTCTGCTGATGGGTGTCATGATCTTGGGTGGATGGATGATAAGTACAAACACCACGGTTAACTTTTGAACCCCCTTTCTCCTTCCTGTAGCCAAGACACTGTTTGAGTTGGCTGCAGAGTCTGATGTTTCCACAGTCACTGACCTCCTCAGACAAGCTGGCCTCAGCACACATCTCTCTGGAAATGAGCGGCTGACCCTCTTGGCTCCCCTGAATTCTGTGTTCAAAGGTAATGTGGAAAAACACCCCTGTCTGCCCCTTGGAGCAGCCACTCCCACCCATCAACTCCATGACACTCTCCTGATTTATAGCACCTATGGAAACCTAGACCTTCTACCCAGCTCAATCCAAAGCAGATTCGACTCCAGCAGAAACTTTAGACTTGCTATTGTTTCATTTGGCAGAACTGAGAATGCACTTGAGGATCTGTTCTTCAGCACTCAAGGCTTTGTTCTGCCAGGAGAGTAAGCATCTCCTGTGTTTTTATCTACAAGGCCAGTGCCATTGTATAGCATGAGGGTTTGGCTGAGCTGCAGCCATGCAGAAGACAGGGTGAGCCAAAGTGTGTGTGTGCCTTCCCTTGTCTCTTTGGGCAAAACTCCAAACACCCTCAATTATCTGCACTTTTTTTCCAAAGAAGATGCAAGATATTAAGGAATATTGGCAACCCTGCTTGATTTCTCAGTCTCCATTTCTAAACTCAAAGAGGGATGGGCTTTGCACTGTATTTGTCTTGCTGGACCTAACCACACCTTCTTTCACAGATGGAGCCCCTCGCATTGATGCCCAAATGAAGAATTTGCTTCTAAACCACGTAGTTAAAGGCCAAGTGGCCTCCAAGGATTTGTACCGGGGACAGACCCTGGACACACTGGGTGGCAAAAAGCTCAGAGTTTTTGTTTATCGTAATGTAAGTTCTGGGTCCTAAATCCTGCTCCTTCTTTGCCTCAGCTCTAAGAAATGGAAGTTATATTAGTGTTTTAAAAAATCCTTAATACGTAGGAGTTTGCATAAGAACTGGTTTCTAATAAGGAAGTAATTTCTGGAAAGTTTATATAATGTTAAATGAGATCCTGCAGGAGTATTAGAATCTCCTTTTCTGGAGCCCTTGGAGAATTTACAATATACTTGTCTGACCTGGATTGCTAAGCAGTAAAGCCACCAGGAACTCAGAGGGATGAACACATGGGACGAGGGATGAAGGTTTTGAGTCCTTCTGAGTTTTTGTGAAGAGAAGTCTCTCAGGGCTGGGGATGTAGCTCAGTGGCACATGCTTGCCTGGCAAGCACAAGGTCCTGAGTTCGATCCCCAGTACCTCAAAAAAAAAAAAAAAAAAGAGAGAGTGTGGCTTTAGCCTAAATAATAGAAAAGAAACCTCTCTGTGAAGACAATGCAGACACAGCTTTCCTTGGCCTAAAATGTTCCCTTTTCTCTTCTCCTGTGTCTTCTGTCTTCAGACTCCATAGCCACCCTGGGATATCAAACGAAAACCATAACTCAGCATTGCTCCTGGCCTGGGCCAGTCAGCTCCACTTGGTTAAAGATGGTGGTCATCTATAACATAAGTAAAACAGTGGACTCAATCTATTTGATTGTCAGTGGACCTCATATGTAACTGATATTCTCATTATGGGGCCTCTGCGTAACCTTATTGGGGTCTGTATGTCCATTCTTTCCTTGAGGAAGATCATTATGTATCGTTTTCTCTCCTGGAAAATATATGTCACATCCCAATCTCCGTGACCCACCTGATGTATTTTCACTGACTTTTGTGGGCGTTCTCATTAGCATGAGACCATGAACAAATCAGGAAACCCACTTGGGAGAATAATGGCCCCCTTCTGTCTGCTCTTCCTTTGTGCAGAGCCTGTGCATCGAGAATAGCTGCATCGCTGCCCATGACAAGAGGGGACGGTACGGGACCCTGTTCACCATGGACCGGATTCTTACCCCACCCATGGGGACTGTCATGGATGTCCTAAAGGGGGACAATCGCTTTAGGTAACCAGTCTCTTCCCGGAGTGGGACTTCTGCCAAGTGCTCATACTGGGCAGCATGGTGGACCTCAGCTTTTTGTCCAGCTTCCGCTTCCCCAGAGACTTGCCTAACATGAGCGGTGCACTGATGTGCCTGTCCAGGCTTGGGGTGGGTAGGAGTGAGGGTTGCTTTGAAATCTTAAATGGAGAACAAGTGTTACTCCTGGGAATGTCATTCTTATATCCATGGCAAGAGGGATACATTTTTATTACTAATGCTCAAGAAAAACATCACCTGCTTATAGTAAAGGCCCCCAGGAGTAAGAACACATGGTTTTGAGGGTGCAATGAATCTCTCACTCTCTGTGCAGAATCTACCAACTGGCAACTGAAGTCCCCATATCAGTTTGTTTTTCTGCGGTTCTGTATTTCTGACTTGCTTATTCACCACTGAGTGCTGTTGTTTTCAGTGTTTTCCTATCACTGATTTCAACTACCTGCACAAGGACCTAGGAAAACATCCCCTCTGTTGTCTCCAGAATCACATACTCAGGGCCCAGTGGCTCATCCATCTCTGAGTCAGCCATACCTCTTGCCTTTCTCCTCACTTTCTCCTCCTCTGGGATCTAACTTCTGTCCATTTAATGGATCATAGCATTTACAGTGGGTGGAGAAAAGATGCAAACTAGAATCATTCCCTCTGTGCATAATATGGATACAAAAACCAGTAAGATGTGTGCATTGGTGTGGTCTAGGCTCCACTGCTCTTTATGATGAGGCATGTGAAGATAATGTGCTCTGCTCCCCTTCTCACAGGTAAGTGACATCTTCTGTGTGTATATCCATAGCATGCTGGTAGCTGCCATCCAGTCTGCTGGGCTGACAGAGACCCTTAATCGAGAAGGAGTCTACACAGTCTTTGCTCCCACAAATGAAGCCTTCCAAGCCATGCCACCAGAAGAACTGAACAAACTCTTGGGTAAAGACCAACTTACGTACATGTTTCCACTTTTCTAAAGTCATATCCATCAGTGCCCCAGCAAGAAACAGTTGGTACCTTGCCAAGAGGTTGATTCAAGGGACTTAATGATGAGACTATTTGAAGAAGTGTGGGCAGGATTAAGGGAGTCATCAAAGGGTAATAACAAGGTGGCATTTATGGGAAGCCGTGCTACCCTTGGGCCTGGGTGTAGGGGTGATGGCAGGAGCCAGGGAGAAGTTGACCCTTGGACAAAGGGCACAGAGAGCTGCCAGGAGCATTTTCAGCCACTGTCAGGACCATGACAAGAGAAGCCACTAAGCTTCCTGGCACCCCTCTCATCACTGGAACACAATATCCAATTCCTGCAAATTAAAGGAGAGATTTATTTTGGCTCACAGTTTATAGAGGCTTCAGTCCCTAGTGTGCTGGTTCCAAGGAAGGCCAGCATGGCAGAGGGGAATGGCAGAGCAGAAAGAGCTCATGGCATGGCAGAGGGGAAGCAGAGATCAAGTTAGGAGGAATGGAGGTAGGTACACCCTTCCACATCCTCAGTGATCCACCTGTTCTGACCAGATGCCACCTCCTAACAGCAAGTCAGCTGTAAGCCCCCATCATCCACTCATCTTCCGAAAGCCTCACCTATGAGTGCAAGAAGCCTTGTGACACATTTCAGGTATAAACCATAATACCTCCCACAGGCCAGTTGCCTGCTGGGCCTTCTGGCAACTCATTACAGCTGTGTGAGACCAGGGTTATGCGTTCATTGAGGTCAACTCCAGGGGGCGCCAAACCAGGCAGCCACAGGAAGACATGAATTGAAGGTGGACAGCCAGCAGCCAGGTCAGGAAAGTGTGTTTTCCACTGGTAACATGCAAGAGGAATGATAATGAAGCCATTTACCTGTATTAAATGTTCCTGGGGATAAAAGCCTTCCCATCAAGTTAGTTACAGCCCTGAGAAATTTAGATGAGAATGTTTAGGAGGCAAGGTAGTAGTTACAAAGTTGGGCTCCTGGATTGCCTGAAAATAGATTTAACTTCTCGCTCTAGCATTCATTCACCAATTCAGTGACCTGTAGCAAACTTCTTCACCTGTCTGAGCCTCAGCTTTCTCATTGGAAAAATGAGGATGACAAGAGTCCTTGTGCTGTGAGATCAATCCATGTAGTGCTAGACACATGTCCTCAATCCATAGTATGGTAACAGTGAGGAGGATGGAGGTTACAGTGTTCAGCTCTCATGTATGCTCATAAGAGACACTTCCAATGTCACTGCAAAGTGAGTGTGAGGAGGAGGAAGAGGACCAGGAAGGAGCTTAGCCAAACATCCAGGTACATGCTGTTTATACCTCCCTTCCTGTGAGAGAATAGAAGGCTCAAGTTGCACTCAACTCTGAGCTAAATTTGTGTTCTGTTTAATTTTCTTTATTGCTAAATGAATGCCTGCATCTATAAGGCTGATGTCTGTTCCTGAGAAGAGGGGAAAAGTTCACTCTGAACATAAACTTTCCATCCTCTCTGAGGCTGGTGAGAATGGAATGTTTGCCAGGTGGCCTGAGCCTGCCATGCTTCCTTCTTGTTTCCAGTTGTGTGAGACCCAGGCAATGGCACAGGGAAAGTCCCCCATATAGATCCCCTGCCCTGTGGGCAGGTTAGCCAGGAACCCTGGGGAATGGAGGGTGGCCTGGGTGGTCCAGGTGGTCTGAAAAGGAGGGGGCCCCTGCACTCGGGTCCTGACTGGTTTGGTACCTGTAATTCGTATTTTTGTGGGAGGGGAGCTCTCACAGCCCCATTTGTGGATGCTTGGAAATCAGTTGATACAAGTGCCTCTGTCCCCTGGCACTAGTGTGGATTTATCAATAACCAAATGAACTCTCCACAGTGCTTTAAAACTTCCTCTGCTCTCAGTTTGAAGGTGCTAGAAGTAGCCCTCCATAAGCTCTGGTAAATCAGCCATTGGCTGGCAATGGGAATATCAGAGGTGAGAGGGCCATGGGCCACCTTGGAAACTGCCTCCCATTCTTAATTTGGGAAAGCCAGGACACCTTTATGAACAGCCAGATGCCTTCCCCAGTTGGTGGAGAAGCTGATGCTGGCTGAAAGGAATGCTGAGAGACGTTCGAGGAGGGATGCTGAGAGGGAATACCCCCTCAGCCCTGAACTCATGGGCTCTGAGGAGCCTCAAAGCACAGCTGTTGATTCTTTTAAGTTCTCCCTTCAGGAAACAGCCGTCTCAAACAGATTGCATTTGAGGGTAGAATGTGTAAATATTTCACTACTGTTATAACCGGCAGGAGCCACACTGATGATGAAATGTCCCAGATGCTGGTGCTGGAGAAGTCCCTGGATTTCCAGGCAAATATTTAGCTCATGGAAACATGAGTCATACCCAAAGGAGAGTATGCATTAACTCCTTAGCAGCCAGGGAGCTCAGCATCACAGAGAGCCCACTAGCCACAGCAGCAGATCATGCCGTAGATGTGCTCCTTGTGCCTGTTGACCATAAGGCAGATGAAGGGTCACAGGATGAGCATAGAGTGGGTGCCCAATGAATGCATACTGACTGAACAGGAAGTTCTCCATCTCAGGGGTAACTGTTTGCCTTTTTTCCTATGGGTCCTCCTTGACCATGCCAATTACTACTCTCAGAATTAACTCTGCCTCCTCTTTTCCCACAAACCTGCAGGAAATGCCAAGGAACTTGCCAACATTTTGAAATACCATATTGGTGATGACATCCTGGTTAGCGGAGGCATTGGGGCCCTGGTACGGCTGAAGTCTCTCCAAGGAGACAAGCTAGAAGTTAGCTCGGTGAGTGTGCTGGCAAATGAAAGGCTGGCCATGCCCTGCCACCAGGGCTCCAGGGCTCAACTCACCTTGGAGAGCACTAGACACACACACATTTTAAGATGCACCCTGAATTTCCAAGTACAGTTTGAGAGTCTTTGGGGGCATCAAGTGAGACTGTAGTTAGACATGACCAAAAACTTCCAGATTTGCAGGGGAGTTTTGGCATCTGGGAGAGGAGCTTTAGAAGAGAGTAGTTGGTTGCTCAGGTGTCTTGAGAGAGATCCCCTATGCTGAGGCTCCTCAAACCCAGGGCCTCATTAGCTCCACCATGAAGCAGACCATCTCAGCAGACTTTCTCAGTTCCACTGTCAGCTCTCTGAGCGTTCCTTGCTCTGCACTTTGGAGATGCTAGTTTACTTTGGAGCTTTGCTAAGAGCGTACCTGCCTTGGAAAGAGAGGGAACATATAGCCAGCAGCAAATGAGCCAAGGAGCTCTGAGAATCCCCTTGGCTGCCTGGACAGTGGTCACTGACCTCCCCATGGAGGGGCCACTCTTCAGTGTATGACGGCCATGGCTCCCTGCTCCTCTCTCCTGATCTTCAGCATCCCTTGCTCACCAGTGTTTCTTGGGACAACATGCAGGGAGGTGGGAATGGAAGCGACTTCATTGACTCTTGTGGGTCAGCTACTAATTTCCCAGCACCTAGTTTGAGGTGTTGGGGTCCTTCTGTCCCAAGTACATGGCGTGTTCTGGAAAGTCTAAGATAGATTTACCCTGGGGTGGAACTCCTATGAAAAAAATATTAAGCTGGGCATCTAGGAAAAGTGAAGAGAACTTTTGGCTAGAGTTGAAGGCCTGTCTTCTGTGCTCAGCTGTTCCACCTATAGAGCTTTTTAAAAGGCACTTTGGCTCTCTTGAGTCTCAATCCTCACTTCTGTTAATTGGGACAATAATGTCAACATTCCTTGGACTAAGTGGATAAACACAGAAAAGCATTTTTAAATCGCAGTGTGCTGCATCCATACAAGGGACTGAAGGTCTGCAGAGAGCAGGGACTGTTTCACTCAGCAGACTGTCCACAGTACGTACGCAGGACTCAGCACAGCCGTGCTTGCTAAATAAACAGATAGGGAGCCATGCTCCGTGTCTAACAATTGTTACCGCATTTTCTCTTAGAAAAACAATGTAGTGAGTGTCAATAAGGAGCCTGTTGCTGAAACCGACATCATGGCCACGAATGGTGTGGTCTACGCCATCACCAGTGTTCTGCAGCCCCCAGGTAGGTTGGCAGATCATAGCCCGGCTCACTGTGCCACTGGTCCTTGTGGCCATTGGTGTTTAGTAGAAAACTGTTCTAAATAAAGATCAGAATAATGTTACATTGTGACATTCACACAGTGCTTATGTAGACACCTCCCTATGACTGAGAGGGGGACTGGGAACCACAGTAAGGAACTTGAGGACACATTTCTTCTTGGTGAATTGTCCGCTGTCTGAACCTACACACACATACACACACACACACACACACACACACACTCACGGGCCGGTTGTTATGTGCATGCCATGAGTTCCCAGCACCCTTCTTACAGTGTCTCTTCACTCCCAGCACAGTTGAACTTCAGTTCTTCCTCTTCTCACTTGTGCATTCACCTTTCATTGAGCTCTCTCTCTGGGGGCCAAAATCTGCCAGGAATTATTAAAAGTTACAGGGGAGGGTGCTGGGGATTTAGCTCAGTGGTTCTGCCACCTGCCTCGCAAGCAGAAGGACCTGAGTTCAATCCCTGGTACCAAAAAAAAAAAAAGTTACAGGGGAAAAATTCATTTGGAAATGTGAGCCTGAAAGTTCAACAGTGCCTCTCATGGCTGCTGGGAATGCCATGCTAATGGCCCTCTTACCAAAGCTGTCCTCTCTTTCCTTTCCAGCCAACAGACCTCAGGAACGAGGAGATGAGCTGGCAGACTCTGCTCTTGAAATCTTCAAACAGGCATCAGTGTTCTCCAAGGTAAGATACCTGCTAGGTTTGTGCTTAGCTAGAGCAGCCCTAAGCCTCTGCTTGGGCTCATGGAGGGGCTCTCAGGCCCCTGTCTCCCTTGGCTGCTTTCTCTGGGCTCTCTTGAGACTGCTCCCCTTCCCACTGGGACATCCTCAGTCCTAGCATGTGTGGAATTCAGAGAATTCAGCTCCAACTTCCTTTGTGGGCTAAAACCCAGGGCTTTAGACAGAGGCCGCTGAGCCACAGACCACCAGGAGCCCACTGTTGGGGAGGATAGCTCTGGATCACATCTGGCCAAGAGGCAGCCCATCCTGAGCTTGTCTTCCAGCAGCCTGCCCAGCCCTGTGCCTGGACCTCTGAGTGTTCTTTCATTTTCCATGGCACTGCCCATCCTGGGTGATGCTGGGCTCTCCTGGGCAGTGTGGATCCTGGACATAGGGCTACTAACCCAGTTTTGTGTGTGGAGCCACCCTCGCTGGCCATAGCCCGGCTTCCCTCTTAGAACCTCCTTGCCTCCTTCTGAGTTTCTCTTCCTGCTCCCCAGGTAGCCCAGGACATAAGCTCCTTTGCTGCTTTGGGCCAGGTAGAACCCATGAAAATGTGGGGCACCTTCAGAAGTTTGTGTTTCAAAAGAAGAGGCTGCAGGGCACATTCCTGACCCCAGAGGTGGAGCTCTAGCCTGTCACTTTGCTTTTGAACAGGAGGGTCTCCCTGTAGCCTCAAGAGGAGCGTAGTGCCTGAGCTCCTACTCCTAGGAGCCACTTCTATGCAGCCCCACCCCCCAAACTGTGGGCTCTGGTCTCCATAGAAGCACATGGCAGGGAGGTCTCCTGGGAATACCCAACTCAGACTCCACTTAGAGGGTCTTGAACAGAGTAGGTAGGCCTGTGGAGGCCAACTGAGGGGTTCTCTGAGGTCCATCAGTTCTGTTTTCCCCTTCTTCTTCTTTACTCGAGCATTTCTAAGTAAGGGCAGCAATGGGCAAAGCTACTCCATAAACATGTGAAGGTATAATTTTCATTAGGAAACTTGACGCCTTGTGTTTTCTTTCAGGCTTCCCAGAGATCTGTGAGACTAGGTAAGTCTGGTCTGGGTTTGCAGTCCCTGCAGTCCTGTTTGGGCTGCCACCTCGCGCCACCATGCCCAACCCCAGCAGACCCAAACCCTCCGTCTGTTGTATATAGAAGGTTATGGTACAATGAAACAAGCCTGGCCTTCGGGGTCAGACCAATGGGGTGAATTGGGATCAGATGTAGAGAACACATTTTCCTTCTCTTACAATGAAGATAAGTGAGTTTTGGCATTGGGAGGCTGGAAATACTGCCCAGGGCTTGGAAAGAGTCCATGGTGAGGATATGATTGCAAACTGGTAGATAGAGCAAGCCTCGGAACATCAGTCATTGAGTAAGAGGTGAAGTTTGACAAACCAAAAAGCACCTGCTCTGTGCAGGGAAGCATGGCAGAAGGAGGCCCCGTTCTCAAGACTCTGACAGTGTCTCAGATAGACATGGAAAAGGCCACACCTTATTCACCATTCCAACTTCTCTTTTTCAGCCCCTGTCTATCAGAGGTTATTAGAGAGAATGAAGCATTAGCACCGAGGACCACAGGAGGAAAGCACCTCAGCAGCTTCCTACAGTTTCTGTCAGTTTGCCAAAGAGACTATTTGAATGTTTTGAAACAAATTGTCACACTTCAGTATATGTGGGCCGCACCATAATGAGACCTGAGCCTCAGGTGGGTGGGAGGATGGGAGAGAGAGATGTGCTTTTTATTTGTTATTTTTTGTTCTCTGTAAACCTGGTTGTTAACCCACTGCATGCAGAGATCTGGATGTCACTACCTGACATTCACTTCCAGAAAGGACCTATCCCAAACCTGGAATTTCCTGCTTATGTGAGTGCCTGGAAGAGGGAGCTGCAGCATTGTGGAGTTAACAGAACATGAATCAAGTGATCCAGCACTCTGGGAAGTCCTGGCATGGTTTGTAAAGCTCTTGAACAGCTGGAGAAATGGCACTATTATAAGCTATGAGTTGAACCGTTTCTGTCAACTGTCTTGCATCTATGTGTGGCTTGGACACTTCTTTGTGGCCCTGTGTAGGTAGAAAAGAAAGGGTATATAGGGCATGTAGAGCCCAGATTTCCTGAATATGACACAGACATGGTGTGTTTGTAATAATAAAACCAATGAAAGGTATGCGGAGTGTGGACAGGCTCATGTGCTGGCCTGGTGTCAGGGATGGGTTCTGTTCCCCGGGGCTGCCGAGCTCCCTCACACTCAGCTCCACCCAGGAGAAGCTCAGCAAAGAGCCGTAAAGGACGGTGTTCGAGATGGTCCAGCAGCTAGCCCTCAGATCCCCAGATAGCCCATAGGGTTAGAACCCAAGCTTTTGATGAACTCATTTCCTTTTTCCTTTCTTTTCTTTTTTTTTTTGAGACAGAGCCTCACTATGTAGTTCAGGCTGGCCTTGAACTCACTATGTAGCCCAGGCTGGTCTCAAACTTGCAGTGATCCTCTTGTCTCAGCCTCCCTCTGGAGTGCAGGGATCATAGGCATGTGCCACCACAACCGGCTAAACTCATTTTCATTTTAACCTCCATAGCCCTGAGGTTTTGAGTCTTCAGTGCTCTTTACTCCTATTTTTACTCCAAAGCATCTTCCTCCAGCATTATGATTCCCTGCCTTTGTGTTGGACATTTGACCCCTCAGCCCCACACTGTGAAGTGGCTGCCTGCGCAGTCCCATTACACAGATGAAAAGACAGAAGCTCAGGAGAAGGAGCTGATACCCCAGCCTGCTGGCTCCCAGAGACCACCATGTGACCAAAGAGCAAGTCCATACTTCCTGGTCCTACCCTCTGGGCCAAACCATGTTCAAATCCCTCCACTGCTTGAATGTGTGCTGAATAGACCATCCTCAGCACTCTGGAAGGCAGGACTATGTAGCTGTGGTGGCATTACTCCTACCTGTGTGCCTTTGGGTAGTTGCTTAACCTCTCAGGGCCTCCTCCTTTGTAAGGAAAATGAGTGTCGCATCTGCTTTTTTTCTGAATCCTCAGTTCATCTCATGAAATAAGTGGTCCCTACAGAATGCCAGATACATCAGATGTCCTTAATATTACCATGGTGTCTGGGATGTTTAGAATCTGGGTAGCTGCGAGCTTTGGCATGTGCCTTTCACAAAGGCAGCTCACTGTCCTAGAGGAATGACTGCACAGTCCTGCCACCTACACCTCACTCTGCCAAGGCTGATTCGCTCCACTACTTGGACCCAGTGACACAGTGATGTGTATAGTATAATGCCACCCAGTCCATCACTGCTGGGACTAGAGCGAGGGAAAAGGTAGGGTTCTTTCTTCACATAGATTCAAGTCTAAGGAAGGACAAGCATGGTATCACTAAAGTCCTTAAAAATCACTCATCCAGTCATTATACAATAATTTGTTGATGACCACCTATATGTACCCCCATGTTTTATGCCCTGGGAAACTGACATATTCTTGTTCTCATGAAGCTTCCCTATGGATGGGAAAAGATTCATTAATCAGCTAATTATGGACTGTACATACATGGGGACTCTAATGCACAGCACTGCAGTTCTGTGAAAGATAATGCAAGAATCTGGGGAAAGGGAGGCCAGAGGAAGGAATACCTGGGAGCAGCCTGAAGCGGGAGAAGTTGAGAGGAGATGAAAGAGCTAGCTGGAGGGGAAGGTCAGCTAAGGGGGAATTCAGGGAAGAGGTGTCCCGAGAGGCGAGATTCAGCACAGTGTGTGCACCCAGGCCCTCTGCTTCCCCACAGCTCTTCCCTGCTCAGTCCACCTTCCAGGAGTCAACCAGGCTAGGGGTGCCCTGACCGCCTTGCTCATTCTAGGATGCTCTAGCCAGGCTTCACTTTGAGCACCCAAATGTATGCACTTGGACTTTACCAAGACAACATCATATCCAAAGAGATAACTAACATAACTTTTAAAGGTCCTGAAATTTAAAATAGAAATCGCCACATGATTTCTTAAAAATGTCAAATCCTAAAATGTATGTTTAAGGTCCTTCCTGCTTCTCTCCTCCATCTGCCTGTGACACTCCACCCCCGCCCTTGCCCCAGCCCTTCCAATAAGAGAGCCTCTAAGTTACTCTCCTGTTGAGTCCTGAGGCTGAAAACCACTTGCAACCTTCCCCTTTTAGCCAAAGAGGATTCAGGTCCTTTTTCTGAGTCCTAATCGGTGCCTGCCCCCCATCCCATCCCATCCCATCACCTCTCTCTCTCTCTCTCTCTCTCTCTCTCACACACACACACACACACACACACACACACACACACACACACACACACACAGTTTCTCACGGGGACCCAGGCTAAGCATTATTCAGGTGCTGCCATCTGGAGGAGGAACTTTTAGGTCTGAGGGGTCAGCCACTGGGTTTTCCTGGAGTGGGTGACTGGGAGAGAGAATCACCCATGAAATCCAAAGCCAGAGCCCAGCCCAACCAAGTGGGACAAAGTTGCCAAGGCCTCCCCTGAGCCTTGACTGCTGAGCCCTAATCAAGGGGGAAAAAAGAGGAACGAAGGGAACAAGGGCCTGTTTCTTCTCTTTTCTCTTTGTTGCCCTTCTGGGACTTGCAGGGCCTTCTGGGATATAGGACTGCACAGATCCTCAGTATTGGGGCCCAGAGCTCTTTCCAGAATGCCTATACCTCTCTCCCCCTCCACACCTTCAGGGAGAAAAGAATGCCTCACTGGCCAATCAGGAGGCCAGCTCAGCAGTGCACCAGAGAAGACCTTCTCCACTGAGCTGTCTTTACTCTTCCTGCCATCAAGGCTTTGAACTAGGACAGTACTGTGGGAATTTTCATTCAGCTGCTGGAGAAATGGAAACTCAGAGGGGTGATCTGCCAGGCCACAGAATAAGAACAGATGGAAACAGACCTGGCCGGTGTGACCCATCAACTCCCTTCTGCCCACCTGCACCAGAGTCCATGAAGGTGGTCCAGGCAACCCTGGGCAAGCCGGACATGGGGGTCGGGGGGGGCAGAAAGGGCTCAGAACACCACACTTCTGTGAGTCCTGTCTCTGCTGGCACAACCTAGATGATGTGTTAATGTGCTGCTGTGGCACTGGGGTGGGGGCGCATCCATAGCCATGGATGCCTCAGTAGCACACATATGTCAGGAAAGGAAAGAGAAGAAAACACCATCTTTGGAACTATAATTTAACATTATGCTTTGGAGGAGCTGCCTGGAATATTGCGCTCAGAACTCTTTCAAAGCCAGGAGAGAAGGCCATGGAATGAGGGATGGGCTGGATGCCCTGGCTGCAGAAGTCAAATGGGGCCATCTCTGGCTGTCCCTGCCTGTTGAGGAAAGAAACATATCCCTTCCAGAGAACCAGAGACAGTAAAGCAGGAGGGAGAAGGAGCCTGGGAGCCCTACGCACGCAGCATGCACACACATACATATATCCTGTCTCTCTCTGTCTCTCTGTCTCTGTCTCTCTCTGTCTCTCTCTGTCTCTCTCTCTCTCTCTCTCACACACACACACACACACACAGACTTAGGACAGAGCCTCAGGCATAGACAACTTGTACTCATATCTTCTCTGGGACATGGAGAGACAGACAGGCAGCCACCGAGGCAAGGCTGTTCCATAGGAACCTTCCAGCTCTGGCCTCAGGCCCTGTTAGGCAGAGGCTCCCAGACCCGTCTAACCACAGCCAGCTGAGTAGTCTCTGCCTTCAGGAAGCTCATCCTGAGTGGGAGTGGCAATGGAATTTACACTGAGACCTAAAAGGTGAGGAGGCTGAGCAAGGGGAGCTGACCCTGAAGACAAAGGAAAGAATGTGTGCAGCTAGAGGGGAGAGGGTAGAGAGAAATTCCTCTGGTGAGCTGACCAGGAGCTAGATCACGCTGGACCATGTAAGCTGTGTTAGGTATTTCAGTCATTATTCTCAGGACAATGAAATGCCGCTGGAGCATTCTAGTTGGGGAGACGGATGGAGAGGAGTATACCATGATCAGATTTTTTTTTTCATTCTACTAAAATATAGTTCATCACTTAAACCAATTTTAAGAGCACAGTTCAGTGACTTTACATTTCACATTGTTATGAAACTTCTTTTTTGGCCTCCTCTGCTATGGTATGGGTTTTTCAAAGGGAAGTGGGGATCTGTCTAGTATTCAGCACAGGAAGGGGCACACAGGAAGTATTCAAAAGTCATTAACCCAAAGCTTGGTTCCCAGAGACCTGACTGGCCCTTCACTCAGCAAAGTGGGCTCAGGTCCCTGCTTCTCCCTGAAAAAGGAAGAGGAGGCTTCCCCGGAAACCTGGGGTATCCTTCTGCAGAGGAGAATAGCTGAGTGCAAGAAAAAGATAAATGGCTTCATGATCACTTGGCAGAATGGAACCCTAACTCCACCCTCTAGTCCTTTTGAGAAGGAAGTTTCATTTTTAGAGAGTTTTTTTCCTATTCCCAGGATCCTCTTCCCCCAGTTCTATTAGCAGGAAGAAGGTCTGAGATTTGGGATTAGCACAGGCAGAGGGAAAGACCTCTGATTAAATCTCCTCATTTGGGCGGAAATGAGTTTTTGAGAGAACAGATGGAAAATTACTCTCTTCCCCTGTCAATGGATCCCTATGGCTTCTTGACAACAGCCCATAAATAATTCAAGTTCAAGGAAGCCATCTGCCTGCAGGAACCTTTCCCTGGTGACAGCTCTGCTGGGCTCCTCACTGGAAGATGAGGCAGAGCCCTGTTGGAGGTGTTATTTCCAGCCAGCTTGGGGGCAAAGGAGGCTTAATTATCCCCTGGGGTGGAAGTTGGGAGGATAAGTACACCTGGGTGCTGGGTTCTTCAGCCACAGGGGCAACTGCTCAGAACGTGCTGGAGAGCCAGAAGAATGGGATCTGTGAATCACCCGCTCATTCTGAGAGGAATGGCTTGCATTCGGGTCCACTGTGTACAGTCTAGAGCAGGAGTCCTAATCCTTCTGGCCAGGGAATCCTGACAGATACAGAGGGACCTCTCCTCAGGAAAATGCAGGGACGTTTGCAGCACACATAACTTTGATGACCCCTGCCCTGAAGCCCCTCCTCTAAGTACATTTCCAATTGACTTGAATTCTGCAGCACCTCATGCTTCCTGAAGGTGGCAAGCAAGTCCTCCACCCTGAGGCATCTCACTTAGACACTGAGCACAGTAGGCTGTTAACACATACATTTAGATGGCGTAGGCCATCGAGCCACAGCCCAGTTTCTTTGCCTGTATCAGGGCATAGAGGCTGTTCCTCAATAGTAGGGCAGTGTGACAGAAAGAAAGGAGAGAAAGGAGTAACCAGTGGGAGGTGGTGCTGGGAGCACTGCCCTATAGATCACTATGCCCAGGCCTAACTCGACTCCTGCAGATGAAGCAGGGCCTCCTCAGGAGAACAGGTGACAAGAGGGTGTGGTGGAGCAAGGCCTGGTGGAGAAGAAGACTGTTCTTCCTTCTTGCCCGTCGGTCAGAAAACCATCACGAATTATGTCCTGCAGACCTTAGCTACTCTCCTGGCTCTGGTTACAGACCAGCCCCCTTTACCTCCTTATCTCTACCACTATAAATAAACTCCAGGACACTTGCTTGAGGTCTTTTTCTCCTAGAGCCCCACCTAGCCCCACCTTATATCTCTTTGTTTTAATCTCCCACCATCATTTCCCACTCCCTGAACTCTTCAGCCACTCAGACAGTGCCAAGGTGGAAAAGCCCTCAGAGCTCAGTGCAGCCATCTTTGCAAGGGTACTCTATAGACCGTATGTCAGCAATGAAGACCCCTGATGAACGACGGAGAACTCTTCCAGCGTGGAAAATGCACACTGGTGGAATATCCTGGACGCCTAAGTAACAAACTCATAAGCATTTAAGTAACAAAGGATTTGTATTTTATCATTTACATATTCAAGGGAAGCATCAGAAGTAAATCTTGAAGGCGTTTATCAATAGCTGACCCCTTATTGTAGAGATCATGAAATCTATACTATTGAATGGTTAAAAAAATAAAAGCCCTTTGTCATCTTTCTAACTGGATTTTTAGCTTTAGAAAAAATCATATTTATGAATTTAGTTTTATTTCCTAATATGTATTTTCTTTTGAACTAACTTTTTATCTAAAACAATAAGTTTTATCTAATTTGATTCACTGTAAGATGGAAACTCAGTGTCTCAATGAATTAATTTCATCTCCAAATTGTCATCCTCCCACCAGAAATTCATCAATTACTTCCTTATCTGCTGCTATGTTTTATTCTTATTCACGTCACCTATGTTTCTGTGCCACATTTTCTGTCCTTTGATCTACAAGCTGTGCTTACATCTGTAGCACACCACTTAAATTGGTGTTAATTTATATCTTTCAGCATCTTGTAGAGTTAGATCTCTTTGCTTTTGAAGGTAATTTTTTCCTTTTTACAAAATTAACACTTTCTCGTTGCAAAAGTTTTAGAAAAATCTAGAGCCACAAAAAGAAAAAGTAAAAAATACAATTCTGCCAGTGCACACATACTGTCAAATTACTTTAGCAGATCTTTCTTGATTTTGTTTTTGAGGAAAATCTGAACATCTATAACATGTTGTAATTTTCCTTTATTATGCTCAAATAATTATTAATAAGTTTCCAAACTAAAACAGGCATGTGGTTGGGAGAATTTTAAGACAGTTTTCATGACTTTCAGCCCACTAATGTTACTGCCTTGATGCACCAGGAAGATAACTCAGGGAGCTCAGTCCCATCTCACAGTCTTTTAAAAAGTAGTTTTTAGGGGTTGGGATTTAGCTCAGTGGTTCCAGTGCCTGCCTTCCTTGCAAGCACAAGGACCTGAGTTCGATCCCCGGTACCAAATAAATAAATAAATAAATAGTAGTTTCTCTACAACTGATGGCCAGAATGGGAGTGAGAAGAACCCTGAGAAGGACTCGTGCAATGTGGCTGGTTTAAAGGTGAGTAAGTAGAGGACCATGAGAGAAAGGATGCAAGCAGGCTGGAGGGAGAAGCCCCAACTGATGGTCATGAGAAATGGACACCTATAGACTTACAGTTACAAGGAACTGGATTCTGCCACCAACCTAACTGACCTTGGAAAGAGATTCATCTCCAGAGCCACCGGTAAGAGCCCCACTGACACCATGGTAAGACACTGAGGAGAGAACCCTGGCAGAACCCACCCAGAATTCTGACTGTACAGATTTGTGAGACAATGAACAGCCACTGTGAGACAATGGTTTTGAAGCTACCCAGTTTGTGGTAACATGGTAACCTGTTAGGCAGCAATGGAAAACTAATACAGGCATTTAAACAGATGAATGATAAAAGCAAAGCCCTTTTATCATAATCTTTCTAACCATACCTTTAACATTAGAAAAAGCATATTTGGGAATAGTCCAATGAGTTTAACTTCCCTTTCTTTACTAATTATTTGCAGAGGCCTCTTTGCTCCATGGAAAGCCTGGGCCCTCAGCCAACAGGGGGTCCCTGGGCCTAGAAGTCAGAGCAAGATGCAGTGATGACCTATACTTAATGTCCAGAAAAGGGCATTACTCCAGGAATCAGAGTGATACCCCCTCATACCAGCAACCAAAGACTTGCCAACACCAGGTAAGTATTCCCTGGGGGCTTTGGATGCACCCTAGACTACTGTGTTCCTGGGCTCCCTCCCTGGTACACTAGCAGATGGCTCAAGTACACCCATGCTCAGTGGCATGACATTGGCCCAACCAGCTCTACTCCCCATCACCTGAACCTATCAGAGCTTATGGGGTCTTCTGAAATCAATAGTCCACCTTTGCATTGTAACACATTTAATTCTTCATGTTTCTTCCCTACAGTGGCCAAAGGTAGCCAGAAGGCTGGCTAAAAATAGATTAAATCACAAAAGGCCCTGGAGCTCCTCCATTCACACCCTCTGGTGCCAATAATAATAATCAAAGCCACCTCTTCTTGAAAGCTTAGTTTACACAAAGTCTGATGATAAGTAATTTACACTCATATTCTTAATCATTATCTTACTGTTTCTGGCTTACAGAAGAGAAAACTGAAGCTCAGAGAAGTTGAGTAGCTGCTATTTACTGAATGTTTGTTTTCCTCTAAAATTCATATGTTGAAATCCTAATTCCCCAGGGCATTGGGGATGGGGACTTTGGGACGTACTAGGTCCAGAGGATGGAGCCTTCATGATGGGATTAGTATCCTTCTAAAAAGAGACAAGAGAGAGCTTGCTTCCTCTTTTTCTCCACCAAGTGAGAATACAGCAAAAGAGTATCCTCCTACAAATCAGAGAAACATCTTTATCATTAGTCAAGTTGGCTGGCATCTAGATTGTGGATTTCCCAGACTCTAACACTGTAATAATTTTCTGTTGTTTAAAAACTCAGTCTATGGTATTTTTGTTATAGCAATCTGAGTTAAGTCAGTAATTTACCCAAAGAAACATTGTTAAGTAAGTGGCAGAGCCAAGATTCTGACCCACTCTTTTAATCACTGCTTTGAGTGGCCAATGGGAAAGTGTGTATGAGGCAACAGAACATAGGAAGTGGTTCTCAATCCTGGCTGCATGTTAGAACCCTCCAAGGCACTCTTTAAAATCCTAATACTTGGGCCTTAACTCCAGAGATTCTGATTTTATTGGTCCTATGGCTACTCAGCCCTCAGTAGTTTAAAATCCTCCACAGGTAATCTTAATGTGCAGGGCAATGGGTCTCCAGTATTGCCATGTATAGGAACTTTCTTATGTGTGCAGATTTCCGGGCCCTATCCTGTTAGATCCTATTTCAGTTGTGTTGAGGAAGCCCAGGAATTATCATATTTAACATGCACTCCAATTCTGTGCTTCTGAAAACTTGTTCAAATGAAAATTCTGATTCTACATCTCTGGGGTGGAGCCCTAGGTTCAGCATTTCAAACAAGTTTCCAAGTGATACATATACTGCTGGTCCAGGGGACACACTTTGAGTGGCAAGTGTACCCCAGTTTGGGAAGATCTGCCCTAGACCAGTATATTCTAAAGTATAGTCCTGGGACTGGCAACATTAGCTGAGTACTTGTTAGAAATGAAGTCAGGGGCCCAACCTCAGCCTGGTTGTATCACAAATTCCCTGTAGATTTAAGAAGCTCCCTGGGTGATACTGGTTAGAGTTTGAAGACCACTACCAGAGATAGAGAACACATCTTCTGGCACAGCAGCCCACAGCCAGCAGAGGGAGTGTCTGACACTCACCAACCTTTATTTCCTCGGGGGCCCTAAGACTGGTCAGTCCTAGCAGAAAGCAGACTAGGATCCTCCCAGCCACATCTGGAACCCAGCAGGAATTCTGTTTCCTGACAAGGTCAGGGGCAGCCACATTGGTATCATTATGTAAATATGCAAAAAGCAACATTCTTGAAGAATAGCCCTTGACTTTGTGATTTTAATGAGCTCTGGCTCAGACCTCTCTCCAGATGTCTATTTAAGGGTTCACCAACAGCTGCCAGGAAGATAAAAAAAAGTTGCTTATTTTCTCTCAACTTAATGCACAAATTTCTGGAGCCTAAACACTCATTTCTGGAAAGCTGTGGGATATCCCAGGCCCAAGGAAATGGGAAAGTTAGTATCTCTCTGAAAGGAGGGAGGTGGATTATCATTCTACACATGCATTCATTCCTTCATTCTTCCCTTAAATATGTTCAGAATGCCTGTCATATGCCATGCACTGTGGAGGGAAGAATGACAATATCATTTATTGCGCACCTCTACAATGTAGGTAATATTAATTCTCCAATTCTTCAGATTAATAAATAGGCTAAAAGAAATTGACACATGCCCAGGTCACATGATCGGCCAGCTGGGTTAGGGAGGAAGGCAGAGAGCAGGGCTGCATTGTTTGTGTTTCTGCAAAACTCAATTGAAGCACACTTGGTTAAAGATTCTAAGGAAATAGCTACTTGGGATGTGAAGAATTAACCAGGCTGTGTCTGGTAGGCTAGCCCACATTGATTCCATGTGCCTCTACCCTACGTGTCCATGCAGGCTTCAGGGGAACTAGAGAAAGACAAGCACCTGTGGGCTCTGAATGTCTTCCTCCTGGCACAATGGCCACTTGATTAAGCATTTCTATTTAATACTTACTACCTTTTCATTGGTTCCTACTGTCAGCACAGTTTTTGTCACTGGGGACAAGATGGGGGTGAGAAGAATAAGTCAGGAATGGAGAAGATGGCTTGAAATCACTGTCCAGGTCTCCGGATTGATAGGATCCCCTCTTCCTTCTCTGCTCTGAAGAGACTATCCTAATGACCTCACACCCACCCCAGAGGTCAGGGATCAGCATTTCTCCTCTTCAAGGTTAGGGTACCCTTTTCAGGGACACACATTTCTCCATCCTGGAGGCTGCTGGTTTGTAGAAGGGTGAGGTGGGGATTCCAGGTGATTATTTATTTATTTATATTTGCAGTAGTGGGGACCAATCCAGGGGCACTCTTTCACTGAGTTACTAGCTCTTTTTAATCTTTCAATTTGAGATGGGCTCTAGCTAAATTGTGGGCTGAGTTTGAACTTCAGATCCCCCTGCCTCAGCCTTCTGCCTCAGCCTCCAGAGTAGCTGAGATCACAGATACGCACCACTCCAACAGGCCAACAATTTCTGTTTTAAACAGGTAGCCCAGAAATTCTGTGCCTCTCTGAGCTGGAGCTCCCAGGCCCTGAAGACAGGAATGCTCATTTACAGATGAATGTGGAAGGAGCAAGAAGGAAAAAGAAAGGCTTTGGGCACCTTCTGTTTTCAAGGAGCACAGGCCCTGCCTGGAGGGCTCCCCACCTCCAAGCTCTTGGCTAGGAGGTCACACAAGGCTCACATTTAAAGCCTAGCTTCATGCCACAGAAGTTCTGCTATGGAAGTTCTTTAAAATCCAAACACCAACAAGAGGGACCAAACATGCAACAGGGGACAGCGCACTCAGAGGTCCCCTGATAGCTGAGGGATGACCTATTCACACAAAAGCAGTTCTGAGGTCGTGACACAGTTCCAGGTCTGTAAGAAGGGAGCACTAGGAGCCACACATCAACAGCCCCAGAAGGCAGCCAGTGAGAGCTGCGCTGGGCATAGGAGTTTGCTGTCTCCACTTCATCTCCTGCCAGATACATGCATTTTTCATTATCAGCGGTTTCCAGCCTGAGGCTCTTGCATTAAAAGGGAGTATGTCTCCAGCCAGCCTCCAGGGGCTTTGGGGATTCAAATGAGCTCAGTTCATCTCCTCACTACTCCCCAAACCGCTAGCTTCTGTATCCTAACATGAGCCCAGGAGCTTTGAGCATTCCCTTGCCTTTTTCCTAACAGAAAATTGAAAGTGAAGGTCATTTTCTGGGTGAAGGATAAGCGGGTGGGCCTAATGGGTAAAGCAGGAGCACAGCTGGATGGCCGCATGGTCCTGGGGAAATGGGATGGAGCCGGGATTCATGTGGATCAGGTAGCAGAGGAAACAAAAAGGAACTGAATTCAGAGGACCCCCAGGTGTGACACTTCCTTACCGGCCTGTAGGCGCAGCGGGTCTCGGGGCTTTCAGAACAGCAGGCCGCTAGGTTGAGAGCTGAGGCGAGCACAGCCAGGTGGGGCTCCCGGACCTGAGCAAAGGCGCAGGTGACGTTATCAGGGCCAGGAGACGTGGATGGCGAGCGAGGGCGCTGCGCCGTGGACCCGGCCCGGCCCGCCACGCACTAACCCCGCGCGGTCTCCTCCTCCCTGGGTTGCAGAGGTTCGCGGCACCAAGGAAGACGCCTCCACCAACGGAGTCTTTCCCAAGCCCCTCCCCCCCCCGCAGGCAAGTATCTAACGCCCTGGGGATAGGCAAGTTCAGAGTCACAACCCCAGGGCAGGAACTGAATAAGAAAACACATGGGCGCGTCCCTGTGCCTTATTCCATTTAACTCGGCAAATACTCTATCTGGCCCACAATGTGCCCCATGCTGGGGATACCCTGAGGGTAGAAGGTGCCGGTCCTAAGGCGTCTTACAT
The DNA here is from genome assembly GCF_000247695.1 of Heterocephalus glaber. The sequence goes on along the minus strand of NW_004624733.1, from coordinate 11,026,229 downwards.
TCTAGAGGGAAGCCCCACTTGAAACAAAAAGGAATCACATAAAATGTCTGGAGATTGTGCAAACTACTAGGAAGGAAAGAAGTAAGGGGTGGAGGGAGGGTGAGAGAGAAAATGTACTTTTAGCGTCCCGTGCTTGGACAGCACAGGCACAGGCCAGGGGGAAGGAACCTGGGGCTTCCGCGGAGTTACAGGAAGATCCCCCCGCTGCAGTCAAGTACAGAGGGAAAGGGTCTTACTAGCTGCGCTCACCAAGCAAGTCCTCGTGGATGGCGCTGTACGCAAAGAAAATAGTCTGTAAGGACAAAATAAGGTGGTAGTTACTGTTATTAAAGTTGGGGGTGTTGCTGAAACGTGACATCCATAATCCACACGCGGCCTGAAAGTCCGGGGCTCTGACCTCCAAGGTGTAGCTCCTGCTGCGCGCTGCCTCTGTTCGGTTCCGTTCCCAGGTGTCTGAACTCGGCCCAGGGCAATCAGCCCGCCCCATAGCACTCGCCCAACTCAGGCGAGGAGCGCACCCTCCGCCCTGCCTGTCAGGCCATCAAAGACACCCAAATTTGTTTAAGAGAATTTAAAAAGGACGAAGAGCGCCACCCAAGTCTCCAAAGTGAATGAGTGTATGGAAGTCGGGACACGTGAAAGTTGCGCAAAAGGGTCAGAAAGCACCCACGGGTCTCGAACCCCAGCGCAAGGTCTAGACGTAAGGAAAGTTCAGCGTGAGGAAGTAACCGCTTGAGCTAAAGCCGACCCGGGAAAAGCGTTGCTGCTGAAACTTCTAAACCCCAAAGGAGTGACGTGGCGGGGCCCAGCTGGCGGTTCCCCGCCCCGCGGGGCCTGCGTCAGCTCGTCAGTCCCTCCCGCCCGCGCTCGGCAACCAGCGAGCCCGGCCAGTCCGCGTCCCCCAGTCCCGGGCGCCACCTCGCGGAAGGGGTCGAGCCCCGGCGAGAGCGGAGAGGATAGCGTGGCCCAAGAGAAATTTCAGGATTTCAAAACCTCACAGCTCAATAAGAACGCCGTTCTGTCTGAAGTAGTGGGAATCCTTCCTCCCTTTGCCCACCCTACTTCCTTGTCTGTATTTCTTTCCGTGGAGAGGATTCAGGGACTTTATGGAGACTTTACCCACCCAGGTGTTAGCAAAGGAGGAAGGGCCTCAAGGATAATCAATAATTATGTCCCCATTTATGTAGCACACACCACGTGTCAAGCTCTGGTTTCAGAATTTACCTCGTTGAGTGGCTAGGACAACTCTGTGAGCTCGGTAACGTTGGCCCCATTTTGCAGACAAATAAACTGAGAATTGGTAAGGAACGGAAATGCTAGGAATTAGGAAAAGTGCTACAGAGAACCACAGTTTGAACTCTGAGGAAGCAGAAGAGTTACGTGGAGTGGTAGACTGCCTGTTGGCCTATCTTGCTTTAAAATAATTCAAAGGATCGCTGCACAGACGGACCTTCCAGTTTACCCCTGCTGGTTTCTCAGTTCCTAGCACAGCCTGATCCACAGTAGACATTAAATGGCATTTGCTAAGTGAGCTACTGAGTGGGGGAGTAGGGCAGCATTATTCTAGGAATTGTGCTGCCCCCAACTTTGGGGGTTTGAATCCCAGCTCCCCTCACTTCTAGCAGTGTGGCTTTAAGCCCATTTTTTCTCATGTTCATTTTGTGTTAAACAAAAACACACAGATGTAGTTTTTAAAAAATGATTACAGGCAATAAAATTCATCCTTGAGCTGTCTACCTCCCAATCTACACCACTCCCCAGAAGTAACTGGAATTTTTAAAAAGTGTGTAGCCTTCTTCTAGTCCTCTTTCTGTAATATAAAGGTAATATATATATATATATACACACACATGTATTTTGGGTATGGCTGCATTTTGTTTGATATGATGGAACTACACTGTACACATCATTCTGTGTGGGAAATTCCCCAGCACGTCTGGGCGATCTTCCTACAACATCATCGGGAGGTCTCTCAGCATTTATGAAGGCCCCCAAGACCACAGGAACCGTGATTTTTTTTTTTTTTTTTTTGCTACCGGGGACTGAACTCTGGACCTTGCACTTGCAAAGCAGGTGGCGGAACCACTGAGCTAAATCCCTGGCTCTGCTTTTTTTTTTTTTTTTTTTACTGTTTCACAACTAGTACTTCAAAGAACACTTTTGAATGGGCCTCTTCATGAACATGGGTGAATGTTTCTGGAGGATAAATTTCCAGAAATAGGATTGCTGGGGCTGAATAGAATATATGTTGAAATATGTAGCTGCCAAGTTGTCATCCCCAAATAGCTATTAATGCTAAAATACGGTATCTTGTTCTGGCCAGGCACATAGTCGGCACTGTAAACAATTATAGAAAGAAGTGTCAACGATTATTTCCCTGCTGTCCAGGTCCACCCCGGCCCCCACTGTCTGATCAAGTCTTGGCTTTGGAGGAACCTGCTTTTGGGAAGAACTGACCAGCGGAAATGGAGGACCTCGGCTGCATCCCAGGTGCTCCCCCTGGTGGGCAAATGTCCCTGGACAGTAAAGAAATCCCCCAGATTTGTAAACCCCAAACAAGATCACAACCTTCCCTCCTCAAAATCTTTCATTCTTACTCTCCAACCCAGAGACACTGTTGGTTGGCTGATCTGGTGGCTACCTTACCTTTATGACAGTCCCTGGACTCCCTCTGCCCCGCTGTAACGCCACTGCCTTCTCTGGTTCCTCAAGCACGTCATTTCCAGCTCCTTTCTTCCTCAGAGATCTCTTCAGCTTTGAACCTCTTCTTTTGTTTTTAGCAGTAGCACTGAGGATCGAACTCACCCATGCTAGGCAAGTAGTCTACTGCTGGGCTAAACCCCCAGCCCTTTTTAAATTTTTTATTTTGAAGTAAAGTCTCACTAAGTTGCCCAAGCTGGCCTTGAACTTTTGATCCTCCCTGTCTCTGCATCACCCCCTCCAAGTAGCTGGGATTACAGGTGTGTGCCACCACACCTGCTCCCTATCTCATCCTTTAACACTCAATTCACACTGAGTGTGTGCCACCTTCTTGGAGAGCCCTTCCTGAACACTGTCTAAAGATCCTCCTCTGTCCTCTCCACACACTCCTCCTTTACTCCGTCATATATGGAGTCAGATACTCTGCCTGTGTATTTCCTCAGTTAGCAAAAACACACCTCAGTAAGCCCAGACACTGCCAAATGTATTAGAGTGCAGGTGTCAGGAGGACAGAAGCTGTAACTGCCTTACAAATGACCTCCTCTTCTCAGTACCTGCCATAGCACCAGCAATAGAAAGCACTCACTTTTAACTAAATGGATGCATGATACATACACAATACTAACAAGCAGATGCAGAATTGAAAATGAGGTCTATCAGTGGGTGAGGCAGGAGATACCTGTCAGGGTTCTTATATCTCTTCCCTCTATAGGCCTTTTCATAATCAACAGGAACATTTTTCCTGCAGTAAACTTTAGCCAGAGGCTGTATCCTAAATGCCCTGGCATATAGGGAAGGGGCAAAAAGGCAAAGGAGCTTTCCATACCATTGCTTTGGTAATCTTCACCACAGTCTGCAAGGTAGATCTTATTATTTGCAGGATAAGCAAAGGAGGACCCACAGCTAGATCAGGCTCAATGAAAGGGCGTTCCTGATAAGGGGAGGCCTAGAAGTCTCTTCCTCTAGTAGAACCCCACACTTAGGACAGGGTATCCCTTCTCAATGGGGACATCTGTGCTGGATGGGAGGCCGTGGTGGGCTCATCCATTCAGCTCACCTTTAAAGATCATATACTGTGTGCCAGCCCTTTCAAAATTGATGAAGGGGCGATTGAAGCCTTCAGAAGCCTTCCAGCCAGAAATGAAGCAAACCACTACTCTGAAGGATGTCAAGCGATAGTTTTGAGTATGTATCGGCAGCCTGCCACAGAAGGTGAGGTGATACATAGCTCAGATCTGGGCTTCACCTTTCAGAATGATCGCAGTGTGAAAGGTATTCTGTGGAGTCCTGTAGCGCACAACTTGAGCAAATTACACACTTCCGATGGGGTTGAGATAAGACATCTGGAGTTAGGTGATCAATCTGTGGAGTGAGAAGAGAGACAAGACCTTAGAAAACACCGATATGAAGGAATCTGTGGAAGAACCAAAAGCCAGAGGCAGGAGGAAAACCAGAACGTTAGAGAAATCAGCAGAAGTGAAACTGAGTTAGAGTCATGGCCATGCCAAGCATGCTGGAGCTGTAAATAGTTGAGCAGATAAGGATTCCCAAGTGTCTGTGGCAACAAGGAATTTGCTGGAGATGTTGGCATGAGTGGAGGAGGTGGTGAGAGTTTATTCAGGGGTGAATGGGACTTGGGAATAGAATGAGGGTGTTTGGTTCTTTCTAGAAGTTGAGCTGTGAAAGGACAGATGGAGAAAGGGTTGTAAGGAACTTCAGGACTAGGGAGGGCTTTGTTCTGTGATGAATTTTGCAGAAGGAAGCTGAGCACGTCTACATGCTGTTGAGAAGGAGGCAGGAACAAAAAAAGAGTTGAAAACACACGACAGAGTGTTTTCTTAGGATGATTCATAAAGGATTGGGGGTAGGGGGGTGGGATTCATAATGGATAAGGAGTCCAGATGCAAGCTGGGCAGGATTTCAGAAGGTTTCGTGGAAGTGGCACACCTTAGTGTCAGGCAGAAGAGACCACTGCAGCAAGCCTCGTGCTTGAAAGAGCTCTGCCCACAGGCCTCTCCGCAGTGTGATGAGGAACAGCTAGGGAACTGAGGGAAGCACACACCGCCAAGTGCTTTATGCTCCAGAAAGTGGAGCCTCCAATCAACCACGAAAACAGCCCCAAACTGCCTCCATGCTCTATGTGGACCTTCTCAGCAGGGCTTGCTCCCAACACCAAGCAGGGAAGCCAGCTCACTATGAGGTCAACAGGTACTGCAACGAGACAAACTCATTACAGAAAACAACAGAGTTCCTCACGAATGTAGAGGCAAAAATTCTTAATAAAATTTTAGTAAATAGAAATCAATAATCTATAAAAAGGATAATTTTATCATGACCAAGTAGATTTGTCATAGAAATAGGTTTATCAAACATTTGAAAGTCATTAAACATATATATAAAACATACATATTATTCAATATATATTTATTCAAAATAACAATATATTATACATATTGATAATGTATTCATTATGTTAGCAAACAGAAAGCCCTACATCATCATTCAATAGCTATAGAAGGTACTTGAAAAATCCAGCATCCATTCCTGATAAAAAATAAAATGAAAATTATGAGCTAGAGATGTAGCTCAACTACAGATTCAATACACTTCCAGTCAAAATTCCAGCTGGCTTTTCTCTTTTTGTAAAAATTTAACAAATTGATTCTAAAATTCATATAAAAATTAAACGACCTAAATTAGCCAAATAACTTTGAAAAAGAGTAAAACTGGGGTGCTAACGTCAACCAATTCTGAGGTGATACTAATCGAGATAAGGAGGAACTGGAACTCTCAGACACTGCTGGTGGGAATGTAAAATGGACCACCACTCTGAAGAAAGACTTTGACAGCTTCTGACATACACTATCATATGATCCAGATATTCCACAACAAGATATTTACTCAAGAAAAAAAAAACTTATATAGAAATAAATGCTTGTGCATAAATATTCCCAGTACCTTCATTTATTGTGGCCCCAACCTGGAAACAATGGAGATGTTCATTAACAGGTTAAAACAAACCCAGTCTGTGGGCCAGGGATTTAGCTCAGTGGTTCTGCCGCCTACCTCACAAGCACAAGGTCACGAGTTTGATCCCCGGTACCAAAAAAACCCAACAAAAACCCAGTCTGTATTATTTTCATACAATGCAATGCCACATGGCAATAAAGGGGTATGAAATATTAAGTTATGTCTAGAAGTATGAATGCAAAATAATTATGCTGACATAAAGAAACCAAAACAGTACTTACTATGTGATTCCACTTATATAAAACTCTAAAAAATGCAAACAAACTAAGCTACTTGGGTAGAAAACAGAGCAGAGCAAACCCTGCCTGAGGATTGTGCAGGTGGAATAGGAAGGAGGGAGGGTGGAATTGCAAAGTGGTGGGCACATGTCTTTCAGGAATATGCTGTGTATGCACTATCTTGATCATGGTGGTGGTTTTGTGGGTATAGACAAATGTCAAAACCTATCATGTGCCAGGTGTGGTGGCACATACCTGTCATCCCCACACTTGGGAGGCTGAGGCAGGAGGATTGCTGAGAGTTTGAGGTCAGCCTTGGCTACATAGTGAGTTGGAGTCCAGCCTGAACTACGTAGTGAGACTCTTGTCTCAAAACAAACAAACATCTATCATGTGTACTTTATTGTGAGTCAATTATATCTCAATAAGTCTAAGACAGTAAATGGGCCTCTCTTTGCACTCTAGTCCAGGGCTGCACAAAGAGTAGAACAAGTACATGGATAGAAAGAAGTTAAACATGAAGAATGCGAGGAGCAGAGCCATGTGTGTGAGCCATGTTTGTGAGAGACAAAAAGAAAAAGACATCTCTCTTGATTACCCAAACACCCAAGGGTTCAAAAAGTGACAGGATACTATAATTAACAGCAAGTTTTTATTTAGCAACCACCATGACCCCAGCCTTGAGTCAGATTCTTCTTCTTCTTTTTTTTTTTTGGTACTGTGGCTCAAACCCAGGACCTTGCGCTTACAAGGCAGGCATGGAGCCACTGAGCTAAATCCCTGGCCCTTGAGTCAGATTCTTGACAAGCATATACAGTAATGCTTTTGATCCCCCAGCAATCTTATACTGTTTTGATAGTATGGAAAACTGAGGCTCAGAGACCTCAAGTCAGCTCTCCAAAGTTGCACAGCAAGAAAGTGACAGTCAGAACCTCTTCCATCTGGCTGGCTCTCCTTGCAGGAAGCTCCCCATTGGTGGCTGCAGGCCTCTGGCTGCACGTGGGTGGCTGTGGAGACAATGGGCCAAGCCTGTCCAAGTGTTCCACTGCCCGAGCCCAGCTATTGTGCATGGAGCAATAGATGGCTTATGGTTGGGAAGAAAGTAAGCTTTACTTTTTGGAGGCTTGGAGGATCTGGGCAGCTCAAACCATCCTACAGGCCTTTGCAGAAGAGGATTGAAAGGTCATTGTCTAAGCACAGTTGGCGTGTGGTTTCTTGGCAAGAAAGGAGGCGTTCTGACCCAGGGAGGTGTGACACGTGTTCCTCTGCTCAAAATAGAGACCTGCGTTTCCTGAGAGGGAGATGGCTGGGATGGGAAAGCAGACCCGGCCCTGTTGCCTCTGAGCAGGGAGGGTCTGGCAGCTCCAGGGGCAGAGGGAAACAGGCAAGGACTCAGGGCCCCGTGGTCTCAGGCCAGCTCAGGGGATGTCAGACAGGGAGTGGGAAGGCGGCCAGCTGTATGACAGAGGGGGTTCCCACCCTGCTTGGTGTGGGTGGGGAGGGGAAGAGAAGCTGTGGAGGAAGCTTGGATCTGTGCGGAGCTGGCTCACAGGGAAGGTTCTGGACAGAGGCCTGTCCATGGGAAAGTGGGAAAGCACAGTGGCATGGAGGGTCCAAGCCGCCCTGTGTGGAGGAGGAAAGGCCCAAAGAAGGTCCAGCACCGGGGGCAGAGGCTGGATGGGTGATGCCCCTGGCCGTGTAGTGAGCACTCAGGGGCGACTCTCTGACTGAGTGAGCAGGAGTGTGTGTGGGTTCACACCCTCTACAGGACCCAGCTTGGGACCCAGTGGTCAGCTACTTGGCTCTGGGGCTCTCCTGGTGGCTAAATGCTCAAATAACTAGCTGGTAACTAGCCAGTGCCCAGATCCCTCAGAATGACTCCTCACCTCACGGTCCCTGTCCTCCCTCCACCTCCATCCTTGGGATCCCTCTTGTCACCGTCCGCAAATCCAACCACCAGAGAGTTATTGTCTAGGCTCCCTCTGAGTGCTGCTAGGGTTGTGAGATGTTGCAGCACTGCTTTTCTGGCAATCCATTGACTTTTGCTGTGTGCCAAGCACCATTCCAGGTAGCTTACCTGCATGGACCAACAGCAATAGCATTAAGATAACGAAGTGGATGCTCATTAAGGGCTATGCACTGTGCTGTATTTTGCATTAATTATAAAGCTTAATGCACACCCATTCTGTATAGCCCTATATGATAGATTTTGATAGTATTCTTCATTTTCAAAAAATTACAACTTTAAAAAAAAGCCCTGAGGCTCAGAGATGTTAAGTAACTTGCTTTGGGTTACATAGGTAGTAATTGCCAGTGCGTGACTCAAACACAATTCTTGCTCTCTCCAAAGCCACTGCCTCAGAATTAGAATACAAACTTGATCATGAAATTGTCTTGAAAACCATGGTTCTGATACTAAAGGCATACCCTGCCTTCTCATCTGTGAGCCTTGCACATTCCTAAGGCAGCCCCTCCAACATTGCAGTTTAATGTTCCTACTATGTCCTCTGAATCTGATGGATGCCATTCTCATGCTAGAGAAATAAATTTGATTGTACCTGAAGATTCCCAGTTCATCTTATTTAGCAGTGGCCTGAAACACTGCATATGGGATGCAAGTGTGTTCGGGCCACTGTCTGCAGGGACTGACGGGAACACAGAGCCTTCTCCCATTCCATGCCATCCATCCACTCTTTCCTGGAAACTCTTCTTCCTGGTGCTTTTTTTGTTGTTGTGCTGAAGCCAATGCAAAGACCATTCATCTACAAAGTGTCTCCTTGGCAATCCTGGTAAAAGATGCCCTGTTTCTAAAAGCAGGCCTCCTGCTGCCTGTGTTCCAGGAACTGTGCAGTGTGTCCATGGCTCGCACAAAGATGTGCTCATCCATTCTTCAGCTCTCTAGTGAGGGCAGCCACATGTCAGGAGCTGGAGAGAGCACCATGGAAAACACAGAGCCTGCTTCCACCCATGGCACTTGAAGTCTAAGGAAAGAAAGAAAAACTGGATACAAGATTGCAGAAATATAGATAACTTTGTACTTAGGCAATGTGATAAGTACTATGAAAGAAAAGTAAAGAGTAAAATGAATGTTGATACCAGATCTTAGAGCATCAAGTTCTTAGGAAGAAGGAACATGACAAGTAATAACTGAGCTGATACCTGAAGTCAGCCAAGTGAAGGAGAGGTCTCAGAAGAAAGTTGCAGGCCCTGGCATGACGTAAGAGTTTGGTATTTTTGAAATTATGAAAGACAGCTCTGTGTGGAGTGAGTGAGCAGGAGCATCAGTGAGAGGGGAAGGGCCAGAGTGGAGTGTGACAGTCTCCTGTGAACGGGGGTCCCTACTGGGAGAACATATGGGAACCTAGCCTGAGAGCACGGAGATGATCCCAAAGCAACACTTTTGGCAGAAGAGGTTGCCTATTCAACAGTGGAAAGTACAGAATCCCCAAAATGCTCTCCTTTTTCATAAGGAGAGTGGGAATGGGCAGTTACTTTCACAACAATCTTACATTGGGCTAAAGTCATATGGTAGGTATTCTTAACTAAAGTCTTTAAACCCAGAGAGACCCTGGTAGAACATATGCCCTGAACCTTTGAGGACACAGAAACAACTCAGCTCAAGTTAAAATTATTGGCCCAGAAAACAGGAGAATCCAGGGCTGGGGATTTAGCTCAGTGCTTCTGCCACCTCCCTCGCAAGCACGAGGTCCCAAGTTCAATCCCTAGTACCACAAAACAAACAAGAAAACAGGAGAATCCAAGGAGTAAAACACCAGCATGGAGAGGTTCAAAGTCACCATCAGTCCTTTGTCATTCCCTTCATCTTTTGTCCCTCTGTATTCCTCTCTCTTACTTTCTTTCTTCTCACTGGCTTACCTGACATGGCTTCCTTCTAGGACAGGCAAAGATAACCTCACACTATTTCAGATAAAAGAGCAAGGTGGTTGCCTGAATTCTGAGTGCCTGACTTCAATCAAATACCTATCCCTGAGCCACAAGCCAGGGCAGCAGGGCTGTGTGATGACTCGGGACCTGCCCTTCCCACCCGAGGGGAGCAGACCCAATTTCCAGGAGTGGGGATGGTGGTGGTGAGGTTATTCTAGAAGAGGTACTGACAGATGAAAATAGATCACCTGGTATCCAAGATGTGTAACACTTGTCCTTGTCTCCACATGTACAATATTATTGCTTCACTTTTCATGAACAAAAAAGACTATGTTACTCCTAATTCTACTGCTTGTTAATATTTTGCTGTGTATCTTATCAATCATACACATATGCTTATACACATATAGATACACAAATACTTTGTTGAGTTGGTTTCTCTTTTTTAAAAATAGGAGAATTTAATTCCAATAATATAAACATTTAATTTTTTGAAAGAAACTTAAACCTGTACTCCTCTACTCAGTGGTATCCCAAATGATACTTTTGTTGACACTCCTCTATATAAACTTCATTTAAAATGTTTTATTCTCTTCCATCTTTGTTAACATTAAGCACTGCTATTACTCTTCCTACTTACATTATCATTGGTTTTAGACTTAACTATAAATGTGACCATGTTCATATTCCCAAATATTTTTTGTACTTTTCCTCTTACCTTAGCTTGCAATCTTCACTTTCTAATTTAAATTCAACCTCATTAGAGTACATAGTACTTTTCCCCAGAAAACACTAGTATACTTTCTGAGATTTGTATAGCCAAAAAACAAAATATCAGAGAGAGTTTACATTGTTTGCAACAAAAGCAGCTTAATAATTATACTGAATCATTTCTCCTTACTCTATGCCATTTTTTTCATGGAAATGTCCATACAGGCATACAAAGAAGTATAGCTTTTCATTAGATCATCGGACACAAGACTGTTTATTAGGCAATGATTTAGACATTAGGAAGATTCTCCTTCAAACAACATGAATGGTCATTGACTGTCACTTACTGGTCTCATATGCAGGAAAGCAGGGTGTAAACATTACCTGCTTGAACTTTCATAGTGGCAAAGCGGCTCAGCCTTCCTCAAGGACCTACAGAACAAAGAAATCTCCTCCATGGGAGGAGCTTTAAATTCTGGGCAGCTAGTGTTCATCTAGGCAAGCATCAGTAGATTTCTGACTTCTATTAAGCAGCCAAACTTTAGTTCTGCTTGAGAATAGCAATGCTTCCTGAGAAATGATGAGGTAGGTGCTGTCATTTCATTCCTGTATCCTCTTGCCACTTGTCTCTACCCAGCAAAGATTCAGTCTGCAGCCAGCACCAGACATGGCCACACTGGATAAATACCCCAGCTTCCGGGTCCCATAGTCAGGGTAATTGTCGGTGTGTGCTACACTGCTTCTCAGCAGCATTGAGCCCACGGTGAGAAATGATTTGATGACACACTCTGTTTCCTGTGTCATTTCTGCACTCCCTGTATGTTTCCAGGGATCACCTACTAAATACACTGCTTGCACTTGAATTCAACCTTGTCATAGGGCCTGCTCCTTCGGTTACCCAAACTCAGACAGTCAGTGAAACTCTGTTGAGCACTGAGCCAAGAGTACTTGGAATGAAAGGATGAAGACTGGGAGTTTATGAGCGCTTTCACACTTCCCCTAGAGTTAAAAATTAGTGCCTTATCCTGAAATTCTATTTTATGTATACCTTCTGGCCTAGTCTTTTTACTCCTAGTTGATTATCTTTTTTTTTTTTTTTTGGTACCAGGGATCGAACTCAAGACCTTGTACTTGTGAGGCCTAGTTGCTTATCTTACAGAAAGATTCATACTCACACGCAAAGGTGACAGAAAATGATAATCTTTGTTGCTTTGGTTGTGACAGAAAACAAATTGCATGCACTTAACTGTCCATAGCTCAGGTCATATTAAGTACCATGCATTCCTATAATATAATATAATACATCTATTAACAATAATGCTACTTCTCTCTAGGAAATGGTAGGGAAAGATGCTCAAAGTATACTGTTAACTTAAAAAAAATTGAATTATGAAAAACAATTTTATTTCACATATATATATACATATAGAGAGAAATAATCTATTCCATACAGTATCAAACTTTTATCGTCCTGTTTTTAAATTTTCATCCGTTCTGTGAACATAATCGTATTGTGTTTGAAAATGGATTTCATTCCAAAAGTATTCAAAGATGAGGAAGCTTTTGAAACTACTTATCATTAATAGTTTGAATACTTTATAGAAACATTTCTTTCATTAAAAAGTAACTTGATGAATACTGTATATATTTGTTTACATGTGTATATATATATATATGTGCTTGTCTATATATATATGTATTTCTCAGACTTTTATAGAGCCTGAAACACCTTATTCCTTTATATGCTATTTGAATTTTTTCCTTGAGGATGACTTACTTTTATTTTCTTTTTTTAAAAAAACTTTATTATCAAACACACACACATACAAAAAGTTAAAACCATTCAAAGAAGAACAATCCAAGGGGAAAAAACTACAATAATATTCTAATACAGTAGAACTCAACCAAAACAAAACTGAAAAGCACTTGAACATTTTTCCATATAACTTTTTTTTTTTTTGGTACCAGGGATCAAACTCAGGTCCTTGTGCTTGCACAGCAAGTGGCAAAACTACTGAGCTAAATCCCTGGCCCTTTTCCATATAATTTAAAAACGTATCTCAAGCACCAACAAGACACCAGAGGATGTGATTTGTTTCAGAAAGGTCCCCAAAACCAACATTGAACAAATAATGATCTGGACTTACTTTTATAATATAAAAAAACCTAGTTTATAAAATAAGTTTCACACACATTCACACATGCAGGTGTGCCCACACACACTCACAAGGCTCTTCTGTCTAAAAGAGCCCCCTTCAGTGATGTGCAGCTCTCTGAAGCTTCACCCCTTTGTTCTTCACTGCCAGGTGCTTTGTGTTCTCCCCTAAACTCCATATTTCTCCTTCCCAATTCACTGTTTTCTTCTTTCCAGTGACCTCACCACAGCAGTTGTATCTCTGCCACAGATATTCTAAGATGAGGAAGAACGTAGAAGCGCATTTTAAAATAATTCCAAGTTCAAAGCCTGAATACTTTAACAAAAGCTTTAAGACATTTTCTTTTTCATAAAAGGCTGAAATTAAGAAAAACATGCCCAGTTATTTTTTCCTCAGCCCCACCCCACCCCAGTATGACTGTCATAAGGAGTTTTTCATTGTAAAGCTTTAGTTATTTTGACTCCTTCCACAAGTTAATTTACCTCAGGAACCCACATTCCTCCATAAAGAAGAGGGGAACAATGGGGTCTTTTACATTCCCAATAATATGGTGCCCATTAGCTAAATGCTGACTTTGTTGAGCTCCGGAACAGAACAAAATATTCCAAAGCAAGGTCATGGCTGTAGCGACCTGGGAAGAAAGGGCACCTTCACACCTGTGTTTGAGCCCTGGGTAGGGAAGGAGCCAGACTGGCGGGTCTAGAGCTGGAGGAATGGTGCCCAGGTACCTTCTCTTCCTCCCCCTCCCTAGTCTGAGGCCCAGAAGAGCTGAGGCCTGAGCCCAGCGGGAGCAATAAAGGAGGGACAGGGAGTGGGACTTACACCTCCTGGGCCAGACAAGCCAGAATGTCTTACAGACCTGTCACATCATAGCTGCCTCTCTTGGTAAGCATTTCTCAGTATCTACTCCCAATAGGTATTATAGGGATATCTTCAATATTGTATAAACTAACAAATGTCAAAAATGTAAAAGATGAAATTTAAAGATAAATATACAGGTCATTTCCATAGTGAGGCAAGATCCCACGGCCTCAGGCTAAATTATGAAATGATCCTTAGAAGTTACCTCTTTAAATATGAGCGTGCAGCCTCTCACTAAGTTCTATCCCTAGTTTCCCACCACATAATATTGAGGCTGTAGAAAAGACACACAATATGTAGAAAATACCACAAATGGAATCTGTGAAATTATTTACTGAATGGAATAGAACGAAAGAAAAATTACTGGCAACCATGCTTCCCCTGTGAAACAGGGTATTCCTGTTCCTTGAAAGAAGGCAGAAAGGATCTTTTGCAACCTCCATTTTTCAGCCCTCTGGGGGATTTGAGAACTAACATAAAATCAGATAGGCATTTCACAACCCCAGGAGGCCACCTTTTTAGGTACTCTGAGGATTATCATTTCCTATTCCCTGCCAACACCACATGTTTCTACATTCATTCAGAGATTGCAGTTCTCAGAAAGGAGGAGGGTAGGAGTTTGGAAGTGGGCAAGAGAGAAAGAGATGGTGTGGAGCATTTTAGGACTGAGGTCCCAAAGTCAATGGTTTGGCAATAAGAAAGGATATCTTCATAGCAACACCCAATAAAGATTTACAATTCTCTGTATTCCATCAGTTCAACCCATCAGAGAGGTGGGAATTGGAAAGTAGGAGAAAATGCATCTTAGGACAAGAGGCACAGGACTGGAATGATATCCCGAGCCCTTATTTTTTCCTTCAATCAAACTTGTAGTTTTATCAATTTTTATTATGAGGTTCTAAGTAAGAACAGTACATTTATTCCTACTCTTATTGGAAACCGCATCACGAGCTCCTCCAGCCACCTGCTCCCCTGCTGGGTTAATGAGAAGTAAGTCTGGGAACTCCGTCTGTGCACTGCCCCAGGAGTTCTTTTTGTGAGTAGACAAGCAGAGCATAGAAACCCAAGAGGGACGACTAAAACTCTACTTGGGAAAACAGCACCTTAGAAATTCAGAGGACAAACAAAGTAAGGAAAACTACTTATGGTAAAACCCAGGAAAATGTTCTGGAGAACTGCAACTTGTAATAAATACCACTTCTATGAAATACAAGTAGAAAGCCATGAGAAGAAAACAAGGGAAGATGAAAGGGATAGAAGGAGGGCAAGGAAACTCATATATTAATGGTAAGATCAAAACCATCAAGGTGGAAGCAATAAAGAATTAGATTAATGCCTAGAAAGTTACTTCATTGATATAGAGGATAAACTCTAGCAGTCTTTACCGAATGCAGAGGAAATGGGAAAAACAATACAGATTACTGGAAAGGAAATTATCTACTAGAAGGATAGATAATGGAGACAAATTCCAAGGAGTGTAGGCTGCCCTAAGGAAGAATCACAATGGGTGGTTGCAGAATCAGTTAAGTATGACTGAATAAAACATTGCAGAGCTCTCAAAAAATTGTATTGGTATATAAATAAAAATACATAAAAAAGGAAGAAGAAAATACAGGTGAGTATTTATCTGATATCAGGGCAGGCATAAGCTCTGTAAACAAATAACATCAATGGCAGCAATTTATTTTTATTCATATATAATGAGAGAGATCTGGATATATACATTTTTTGAAGTTTAAAAAATTTCACAAAATTGAAGTAAGTAATGAACCTGAGGAAATGTATGTGATATATATGAAACAGGATTAATATACTTAATATATAAAGAGCTTTTTCAAAACAAGAAAAAAATAGACACCCTCTCATAAGAAATTCGAGCAGAAATCATAAATCAAATTAAGACCCAAACAGCTGATAAATACTTGAAAACATACTCAACTTCATTAATAATCCAAATATAAAATACCACTCACATAAGTTTTTGCATTTTACATTTGTAGAATTTTTAAAAAGTTATAATATTTAAGATGATTCTGCCATATATAGTTGATTTTTGAGAAGCACAATTTATTTATTTATGTATGTATGTATTTATTTATTTATTGGTACCAGGGATCAAACTCAGGTCCTTGCGCTTGCGAGGCGGAACCACTGTGCTAAATCCCCAGCCCGAGAAGCACAGTTTAAATAGTGCTGCCCTTCTCCCAGAAGACAGTTTCCTCTGCTCTCTTGGGGTTGGTTCAGTTTTACCTTTACTTCCTCCAGGGAGTTTTCTCTATCCACCCTATTTCACCCACAGTCAAAGGAGGAAGGGCACCCGGATGGCATCAGTTAGAAACAATACAGGGACAGGGAGTGATATAAGAAAAAGGATAACTTTTTATCTGACACACAGTGGCAGCCTTGTATCGCCTAAGCTAGGCTTCAAACAACATTAGGAAGGAAAGCCTCTGAGCAGTAAGTGAGAAAGTGAAGAAGTGCCTAGACCCAAAGCTCTGCAGCAGCTTTGTGCAATGGGTGCAACTTGTCACGTGTTTCTAGATGATTTAATACTTTAATGGTCGGAGAACCCTGAAGCAAAGTGCCCCAACCACCACTAACGAAGACCTGTAAGATATTAAGATGAAGCAATTCTGATACTATGATAAGAGCACAGTTCTCTATCTTGGTTTGGGATTTTAATTTTACTGGGCTGCAACTTGGTAAATATCTAAAATGTCCAGGGAGGTTGAAATGACTCTTCACAGATAAGAAAACTGAGATTCTGGATGAAATCTCCCTCCACAGTGTTTCTGAAGGGACTTCTTGGTTTAGCAGCCTCCTGTGGAGACTTTCAGGAGTTCAGGCCTCACTGTTTCATGCTATGGATCTTGGGACCCATTATAGTCTTGCCTGTCCCTGGGCTTTGCTGCTGCTCTTCCTTTACACATTGGTTCCTCTTTGTCTCCTTCCTCATCTTGAATACAGGTCCTGCCGCTAATTTTTCTCTTCCATTCGCTCACTTCTTTTCTTCTAGCCACTTATGAAGGGATATCATTGTATTTCCAATGTGTTTGTGTGTGGTCAGTCTCCTCCATCATGGAGTCCAAGTTCCTGCCCAGTTAGCACTAGGTACAGTTCCCAATAAACACTTATTGAGTGATGAATGGAAGAAGGGAAAGAAAGAAGGCCAACATACCACTTTTCTTGGGCATTTTAAACATACAATAAAAACTATTTTTTCTGATAGTGTATTATGAGAATGTAAAAATATATAGAAAGTTGAAAGATTGTGCAGTATTGGTTCAACAATTACTAATATAAAATAAGAGCTATTAATTGTTTTGTTTTGTTTTATTTGGTACTGGGGATCAAACTCAGGACCTTGCATTTTCATGGCAGGTGGCGGAACCACTGAGCTAAATCCCCAGCCCTAAGAGCTATTGATTGAAGTTTGTTTAAAGAAAAATCAAATTTAAAATTAGATTGACTGGTTGTGACATAAATATTCATTGGTCTCCAATCTCCACCAAATGCTTACGAATTCTCAGGGTCCTGCACTGTCACTATGGGACCCAGACCAGTATCTTGGACAGAGAGCACAGGCTCCCACATGCAGAGGTTAGGCTTCCATGAAGTTCCTGGTGGCACCTCAGGTGTTGGGAATGGGGAGCATATTTGGATCCAGAGGCCTAAACAAGGCCTAAAAAGACTCTGCCATGTGGATTGGCTGACTTCCCTTTTCAGAGCCTGTTTCTTCTCCTGTAAAATGGGGGTTAACATCTGAGACTTGCCCACCTCATCCTTCCCTGAGACAGCATAGTAGGAACTAGAGCTAAGACATTGTCCTTTGTAAAAGTTTAAAGCATGGGCCGGGGATTTAGCTCAGTGGCTTTGCGGCCTGCTGCGCAAGCGCAAAGACCCGAGTTCGATTCCCGGTACCAAAAAAAAAAAAAAGTTTAAAGCATAACATGCTGTTAAAATGTAAAGGGTTCTGGTAATAAGGGGCACACACAAAGCATCTGGGTACCTGGTGTTTCCCTTTTGGTTAATTTGCAATGTTGATGAAGGATTCCAGGTTCACTCCCAGCTCCTGTTATCTGGCAGGACTTTGAATCCTAGCCTTGTGGCTCCTCCTGTAAACACGGACTTGAGCCAAGGGCAAACCTGCAAAGGCCTCTCAGCTACAGCTCACTCCCTGGAAGCTGATGGCTTTGAATGTTGTGCCAAGTTTCCTTCCCACTCGTGGCAGGAGATTCCAGCAGAAAGCATATAGAACGTTTGTCTTCCGCCTCTTCCCTCCCCAGCTGCTGGATTCCTGTCTCACATCCACCCTCCTACTCCCTTTCTTCTTCTCTCTCCCAGACTAAAACTTGTAGGGGACCTTTTGCCCTGAATTTCGGCAGGAAATACAACCAGCAACCAGATGTCTGACTTTTTCACCCCCTTGGCAGGGATTAGCCATCTTCCCTGTAAACTTCCGGCCTTTCCTCTCTGTTAGATCCTTTAGCTTTTCACGCTCCATCTCCTTCAGCTCAGACACACAAATACCCTCCAGAGGAGAGACAAAGAGCAGCCTGCAAAGTCCAGCGAACATGCAGGGGATTTATATGCCCTACTTGCTGGCTATGGCTGCAGATATCAGAGGGGTGGCACCAGGAGGAGAGGACTTTGGCTTTGGGGTTCCTCTGATATAGCTCTAAATTCAGATGCAATAAAGACTAGGGGCTTTAATCAAAGACAGATAATTAAATGTATTTACAACTCCTTGAACACACCAAAGAAAACAAATGCAGATTCTGTGACTATCAAAGTATTTGAGTATGGCAAAATAATAAGTAAAGCAGCCCTCTGAGCCTCAGGAATACGGAAAGCCCCAGATCTTCTCTCACATGAAGCAGATGGCTTTGGAACTGGAAGACACCACAGAGAGTGTGGTATTCCATCCCTTTACTTTCCAGGCAGAGAAACAGGCACTGTTGGAGTGGGAAAGGCTTGCCCAAGCTCCTTACTGGATGGCAGAATGGGACATCCCACTCAAGAGAGCTCTGTTGGCTCTAGTGGAGCAGCCCTGGCCTGGCCTGCTTGCCCTCTCTGTTTCCTGACTGGCTCATAGGATGGCTGGCAGGGCCTGTCGTACTCTCATTGATGGTGGCCAGTCACAAAGCAGCAATCACCTTGAGAATTCTCTCTCCTGTGTCCATCAGCTGTCTAATAAACACTCTGAAAGTGGAGAAACCAAAACTTTTCTTTTAATAAGGGAAAATATAGTCAGAATCAACTTTGCTTTTCAAGACAGCAACAAAGAGCAAGTGTTTCTTAAAGAAATGCAGGAAAAGCATATGGATCATCACAAGAAACCTTTCAATGGAGTTTTAAGGAAAGATCACTCAATTGCACAAAGTCCAGTGTCCCCCTCTTCTGCTTCTTCCCTACCTCTCAACCTTCCCCGTGTGTATTTGTCCTTATTGGTGTGAATTCACGTTCCATCATTTCTAGATGTGTATTTTTTGACAAGTCACTGCCTCCTGTGTGCCTCAGTTTCTTCACCTATAAAATGAGGATGATAGATCTTATCTGCTGCAGTTGTCCTGGGGATTATGTGAAATGAGAGCTATCACACTTAGCTTATAGTAAACATTTAACAAACTTGTGTTGGCTGCCAGTTCTTTTCCTTCTGTAACGGAAGGCACCATATCCATGTCCTTTAGACAATGAGTCCCAACCTAACAGAAGGGTCCTTCTTCAGCAAGCCTAATGGTACCTTGCCTCCTCTCTCACTTGAATCTTTGTCTTGCAGCCTCAGGTGACTCCTAGAAGATTGACCTGAGTCTTAAACACAAATTCAATTTGTCTAGGTTGGGAAGGCACCTCATCCTGTGCTATAGTCTGAGTGTGTCCCCAAAGGATTCATGTGTTGGAGAGTTGGCCCCCAAGGTGGTGATATAGAGGTAATGGAACCTTTAAGAGGTGGGGCCCAGTGAGAGGGCCTTAGCTCTCTCAGGAAGATGTCCTTAGGAGGGACTCCTGTACTGCTCCTGGGACCTTGTGCCCTTGAGAGAGTTGTTATAAGAGCTAGCTGGACCACTGAATCACCCTCTGGCTTCCTGTTTGGCCATGTGTTCTCTTCCTCCCACACACATTCTCACCATTGTGATGCCATCTGCCTGATCTTGAACTTTTAGCCTCAAAACTGTGGAGATAACAAACCACTTTTCTTTAAAAGTAGCCTATCATAGTTATGTTGTTATAGGAAAAAAATGGACACACGCATCCTGGCAGGGTTACTGTGGGAAGTGTATGTCTCTTCTGTCCCAGGACTGTGACCATGGGCTCTGTCCCTGGTTTCTAATGGTACATGTCAAAAAATCTAAAGTTTTCAAGAGAAAAGAAAGAAAGGAAGGAGAAATCAAAAGAAAAAGAGAGAGAGAAAGGAAAAGAGAGAAGGAAGGAAAGCAGGAAAGAAAGAAAGAAAGAAAGAAAGAAAGAAAGAAAGAAAGAAAGAAAGAAAGAAAGAAAGAAAGAAAGCGAGAGAAAGAAAAGGAGAAAAGAAAGCAGGGCCCCAACCTTAATGTAGATTAATCCCAAGGGGGGCCTTGTTGGCTCTGGACTTGGAACAATGAGTTAATTGAAAGTAGTAATGAGAAAAAACAGCTGACACTCATAAACCTGCCCGCTAATGAGCAGTTCAATTCCTGGGCAGGGGGTGAGAGACTGGCTTCCTAGCCAACCAAAATGCCAATAGCTTCTGAAAATAATTGCCTAAAGAGTACTGAGCTACAGGCTTGAGGCAAAGTACACCTCCAGGCCTTGGTTTTCCATATGTAAAATGAGTACATTCATAGTACCTATCTTCCCAGCTCCCAGCATTGCTGTTCAGCATCAAATGAGATGATTTATTTGGAACTCTATAAACTAAGAGGTGTGTTGTGAAAATAGGAGAGCTCAGAATGAACTGAGGAATCAAACTGTGTGGTTAACCAGGTTAGACTAAGAAAATAATTCATACCACATATGATTGATAAGAGAATTACATAAAATTATCCAAACATGCATATACTCTATAGAGGGTATTTGGAATGGTAGCACTGATAGTATGCACTGAATAAATGTTAACCATTATTTATTTGGGGTTATGCTTTGCAGGATTGCCTTGCCTTATAGTGAGTAATACAAACTTTTGACCAGAGGCCCAGTTTGGGTATGTACTTTGCTTCTTTTTCTAATTATTTCTGGTCATGTGGGTCAAACATCCATTCTACCCACAACTTTCTTGCATCATACTCATCATTCTGAGTAGGCAGAGCAGCAGAGAATTTCAAAGACAAAATGACTAATAATACCACTGAGATCTAACTCATTGATATGCCAATTTCAGTGGACCCGAAAATCACACTGCACTGGGAGCTCATTGCATGCAGGCTTGTCCACATGCAAAGCCAAGGAGAGGTGTAATGACATCTTCAGTGAGCCTTTTATCTACACAACTGATGGAGTCCTTGGCAAAAGACACTGGGAATAGTGTGTGTGTGTGTGTGTGTGTGTTGGAAAAGGGATGTGAAATATTCACTAAGAAAATATGGCATGCTCTTTGTAAGACAGAAGAAGCTTCAAGCAGTGGTCCACCTGACTATCTATCCTCCCACCTCTATCCTGCCTCTGCCTGACTTTTTTTTTTTTGGTACCGGGGATCAAACTCAGTCCTTGCATTTTCGAGGCAGGATGGCAAAACCACTGAGCTAAATCCCTAGCTCTCTGATTGACTCTTAAAGCTTCTCAGAAAGCCCTTCTCAAAGACAGTTCTTAGATCAACATCATCATCATCATCATCATCATCATCATCATCATCATCATCGTCATCATCATCATCATTTGTGGTACTGGGGATTGAACCTAGGACCTTCACAGAAGTACATCCCTATCCCCTTTAAAATATTTGTTTTTTATTTTGAGACAGGGTTTCGCTAAATTGTAAATTGCCTGGGCTGGGCTTGAACTTGCAATCCTCCTTCCTCTGCCTCCCATAGTGCTGGGATTATAGGCATAAGCCATCACATTAGGCTAGATCATCTCATTATTCACATGCAGCCTTAAGTGGGAATTTATGACAGGTGCCCAGAGAGCTCAACCATCCTGTGCCAAGCACAAATTTCACAGCAAGTACATGAATGAAGTCTCATGGCTGTGCCTTAACATGTCCTTCAGTACAAGACAAAAGTAATATTAAGCACAACTGTGATTCACACATTGCCGGTAGGGGTGAAAATTGGCACAACCTTTTGAGAGTGCATGTGGCAATATTTTTCAAAACTAAAGATGCATCTATCCTTTAACTCTGCTTTTACTTCAAGAACTCTGTCCTGCAGAAACATGCACATGCACGCACCAGGACAGAGGCACAAGTCTGCTGATCACAGCAGGTCAGTAGGAGGAAGGAGCTGGAAACAACCCAAGGGCTCATCCAAATGCACAGACATGCAAAGTTGCTCATTGAGCCAGGCTTGTAATGGTGAAAAGGAGAGCAAGACAAAGCAAAACCCATTTGTGGAAGCCATTTGTTTCTTTCCTTTCTTTTTTGGTACCGGGGATCGAACTTGGGACCTTGTGCTTACGCCACAGGTGCTGGAACCACTGAGCTAAATCCTTAGCTCTTGTGGAAGCCATTTGAACATTGAGATGATTTAGTATGTAGTCTAGAGTAGCATGGAAAGGCTCCAAATATATACTAAGCAGAAAAAGCAGGTTGCAGGGGCTGGGGATGTAGCTCAGTGGTTCTGCGGCCTGCCTCAAAAGTGCAAGGTCCTGAGTTTGATACTCGGTATGGAAAAAAAAAGTAGATTGCAAAATGTTAAGTGTAGTGAAATCCTTTTGCATAGTATATAGATAGAAACAAGGTCTGGATGAGCTATTAATAGTTTTTATCTTGGTAGAGGAGTGAAGGGAGACTACAGGACTCTTACCCTTTCTACATTATTGAATTCCATAATACTTGACCTATTCTCATTAAGGTATATTAATTTTGAATTTTTTAAAACAATCAGCATTATGGAAATATACATGAACAAAACAGAGTAAATGAACAGGATGAAATGACATGGACACACATGTGGCCCTTGTGGCATGTAGCTGGGTTTGAAGGCAGTTTCAAGGATTCAGAGAGGAGGTTGGATTTATGCTCTTTCATGGGATCTTTGATGAATAATGGCCATGATTTGCTGGGATCTGGAGCACAGAGAGCTCAGATCTGCTCACCATTGAGGGCCACAAACACAAACCGGCTGGCTTGGTTTGTGGTGCTGATTGATAGAAGAACTCTGAACTTCACAGCAAGGTCAAGTGGTATCCCTGGATGCAAGGACAGTCCCCTGCTTTTTACTTCCGGTGGAGCTGGTATACAGAGAGACCATGGTCCAGCCCCCACCCCCCAACCCCACCCAGCAGAGATCTGAATCTAAGCCAGCAAGGAACAGGCCTTCCACAAAGGAACTCTCAACAGCAGATTTTCCCCTCTTCCCTTCCTCTCAGAGTATGTAAGAAAACTTCCCATGTTTCCCACTATGACCTTCTAATTCCTTGAGTTTTGATTTAGGGTGAACTGAATAAGAAAAATCTGATAAACACTGAAGACTCTTAATTCTAGGAAGCAGATGAAAGGGAAGACTCTGTTTACAGCTCCTCATGGTCTGCTGCCTTTGTCTGTCCCAGCAGTGGTGACAGAATACCTTAGACCAGGTAACTTACAAAAAGTAGAAATTCATCACTTACGATTCTTGAGACTGGGAAGTCCAGAATTAAGGTATCAGGGCCAGGGATTTAGCTCAGTGGTTTCGCCGCCTGCTGCGCAAGTGCGAGGACCTGAGTTCCATCCCCAGTACCAAAACAAAAACAAAAACAAAACTAAGGTATCAACAGACTTAGCATCTGGTGGGGGCCCATTCCTCATAGATGGCATCTTCCATGTATCCTCATGTGGCAAAAGGGATGAACAAACTCCCTTGGGCCTCATTGATAAGGGCAATAATCCCATTTGCAAGGGTAGCACCCTCATGACTAAGCATGTCCTGGGCAACTTCTGAAAAACATTACATTGGGGTCTAGAAATCAACATATGAACAGAGGACACACACACAAACCCATAGCAGCTAGTTCTCACAGATAGGTGGGTGGGGCAGAGCCCTCCTCCCTTCAGGACATCAACAGACCTGAAACCATCACTTCTGGAGTCTGAGGAACAGCACATGCACCTCTCTCTCTCTCAATTCAGAGAAGTCATCTGGACCCATTGAAAAGGTAGCAAATGGTAAGAAGTGTTTAGTCTTTTTAATGTGCCTCTGCTGAGCGATCCTGCAAACAGCAATGTTTCTCAATGAAGTCCCTGAACTCTATGGGAGGCTTCCTAACATTGAGGAGATTTAGAGGGTGTCCTGTGAAATATTCTTGAATATTTAAAAAGCCACCTCATTGAAAAAGGTATCAGATCCATCTTGTTGATTTCTAGCAACATGCATACCTGTCAGTGATGGGCATGAGTTATAAGGAAAGGTAGGACTTTTTTATTCACCATAAAGAATTACCTTTTTAAGAAACTGAGTAAGGAAAGCAGTCAGCAATTTTCTACACCAGTGAATTCCCCATCATAGGAAGTACATAGAGAGCTGATGACCATTTGCTAGGCTTATTAGAAGTTGACTAAGTGATGCTCTCTTCTAGCATCACATTAGAATGTGGCCTTCATTAATAAGGGGCTACATCTGCTTATTGATGGTCATATGCCAAAGACCCAGGCAGTGTTGTGCAGGGGATGTTTGTGGAATATTTTTTGAACAGAGTCCTGAAGGATGAAGGAAGGAAGGAAATCAAAGGTCTGTGTATTCTTTGCCGAGCATGAATCCTGCTACAGAGCAATGGAAACGTTCCTTTCAAGGTGTCTGCTTAGACCCTTAGAATTCTTCACTTTTTCCATAAGCCCAAGTTAGCATTCCTACCATCTAAGAACCTGAATTCTCTATGATTTTCAGTCATTAAAATCTATCTGAATTTCATAAATGACTCCTCAACCTATAGATAAATGAGGATGTAAAAGTAAAATTCAGAACTGGGCTATTCTCAGGATGGTAAGGCATTATCAATCCAGGCTTTGAATTCAGACCATTGACTCTGTCACTTAAAAGTGTGACCTTGGGCAAATGACATCATGTTGCTCTCAACCTCAGTGTTCTCACCTATAAAATAGGGATCATAACAATACACTGAACAGTACACTTTAAATTCTCATTAATCACTATTTCCTATGCTTATCTTTAGCCATAGACAGTGGGCTCTCCATTCCGTGCTTCTGGTTACTCCTATACAGCTAGTCTTGAGCTCAGAGCTCAGCGACAGTTCAAACTGTGGGCCTAGGAAAAGACTTGGGAAGAGTCTGAGTTCATCAAGCAGTTGTCAAGCAGCAAAGACTGACAGGCCAGTAGGGAACAAGGAGGACATCCACTGATGAACATTTTAGGAAGCAGATTAAGATTCTGAAAATGCTATCTTATGTTCAGAACTCCTTTATGGAACAGACAGGTGGCCATGAAGGCTCAAGACTTCACATGGATCCCAGCCAAAGAAGTATGTTATTCTCCTAGAGCTGGGGCTAATGAGACTACATGGGGAAATGCACCCAGACACTTAGCTCAGAGCTAGGGGAAGGAATGAGAAGAGGACACTAGCAGCCTTTATGAACCCACTGGGTAAGGGAAGCACCCTAATAGAATACAGCATTCTAACAGGAGTTGGGGGGCTTGTATGAGTTATGGAGGCTTCCAGGAAGGAGCTAGCTCTGGGGCCATAGTCCTTGGCATCCTTCTGCCTTCTGACAGCCTGTGTTTCTGCCCATGATCCCATCACCCTGAGGCTGGAGATGGTAAAAATCCCTTCTAGATCACCACAATCATGAACTAGAGCCAAGATCAGCACCCAGGTTGAATGACTTCTGGAAAGTTCTGGGGTCCTGTGATGATGTAGGATTGTTCAGTTCATTCTAAAAGTATTTGTTGATCATCATCTCTGTGCCAGGCCAGATGCTAGATTTTAAGGGTATGAAGAAGAGCAAGGACACTCATTTACCCATGGGGTCAGTAAATGTGAACTAACTGGCTTGGCACTAGGCCCAGTGCTGGGTTTGTGGGCACAAAGATGATGTTGTTCATCCCTCCTAAAAGCACACATTGAACTCAGGTCATGCAATACAGAAAACAAAGATAAATCTGAGCCTCTCTCCTACCCTTGGAGAGCTCACAGTCTGGTGTATCAAACAGACACACAAGTGCAGCAGTGTATAAACAATGTCATTACAGAGACATGGAGGGAGGGTTGAGTTCTGCCTGGGGTCTCTGAGATGTTTCCCACTGTGGGGGGAGACTCCAAAGAAGAAGAGAAGAGCCTGGCATATTAGAGCAATGGTGTCAGTGGGGCTGAAGGAGCTGTTGTGTGGGTTCTGAAGAAGGAGGATAGGAGATGGGCTGCAAAGATGGTTCAATGTCTGATTATGAGAGCCTTGATAGGTGTCTGAGTTTGACCCTCATCCAGCAGAGAGCTGCTGAGTGATTTTAATTGAGGAAGTGACATGCTGAAACTAGTGGTTCATGAGGATCCTCCTGGCTGTTAGGTGGGTTGTGTTGCTGACCTTAGAAGATCAGGCAGAGGCAGAAGTGTTGGAGGGAAGCAGTTGCCACTCAGATGAGAGAACTACAGCATGTACTGGATTAAGAAAAACAGTAAAGAGGGATTTGATTCTGAGTTCAGCTCCTCCCCTACCAGGACCTGAGCCCCCACTTCCCTTTCTCAGCTCCAGCACCTGGCATGGTGTGTGGACTCCAGTGTAGACTCCACGGATATGTGGGAAGTAATCGGTTAGCACTGATAACCATGCCCAAAACCCTGCCCCATGGTGCCAACATAGGAATTGAAAGAGGGGCAGGAGGTAAAAGAGCATGCCAGGGACCTGCAGTCTCCACTTCTCCACTATTTCAGCAGTATGAAGGCCTGGGAAGTGGGGCTAGGAGATCTAGGAACCAGCTTGGATGGCTCAATCAAATGCATGAAGTTCATTGTCCCTGTTCTGCCTTCCTCCTCACAAATTCATGTCCAGTTTCTTGTCCTCTTTACCTCCTGCCATGCTACTGATGACTCCCTCCTCCTCAAAATGCCCCCTTCCTTCAGTATGCACAAGTCAACTCTTTTAGATTTGCCTTAAGCAGCATGGCTGTTCCTTGCCTTACTTGACTGAGCCTGTTTGCTTTCCCAGAAAAATATCATGGTACCTTTAGAACTCTGCCCTTCTTTGTTTACACTCTCACTCTGAGTGAGCTCATCTTCCTGCTATAGTGTGGTAGCTTTCAAGGCATCTGGAAGTCCCACCCCTGAGGGACTTGTACACATGTCCCCTTAATACGACTTTGTCATTCCTATTATTAAAAGGTAGAACTCATTTCTCCAGTCCTTAGATCTGGACTTGTTTGTGCTAATAGATAATTAACAAAAGTGATGTGAGCAAAGACTAGGAAGACATTTGTGTTTTGGTGCTCACCACCTCTTGCTGTGCTCAAGGCACTGAAATCACCTTTTGAAGAATCCTTAGCTAGCCTATTAGAGAGGTCACGTGAAGGAGAACTGAGATGCTCTGCCCAGCAGCCTAACAAATGTGAGTGAGGCCTGTCAGACACCATTCTAGCTTCCACAGACACAGTGATAAGCAGGCATCTCCAACTCATGGAGCTTACAGATCAATGAAGGAAAGTGCTTCTGATAAAATAATCACAATACTGAATATATAACAACAAAGGGACATATGTGCTCTAAAGATATGAATAAGTTCTATGAGAACCAAGGCTGAAGGAACCTCTCTAGACTAAGAGCCATGAAGAGCTTTCCTCTGAAGGGTGAACAGGAGTGGACAAGAGTGGGGGACCTGTGGATTGAACATGCAGCCCAAGGAGAAGGTACTGCAGAAGATAGTAGAGAAGGCCAGTGTGGAGGGACACAGATGAGGAGGGAAGTGGGATTGAGGTGTGGAAGCTGTGAACAGTGAGGGGTGCCCTTTATTCCAAAAGTAATGGAAAGTCTTTTAAAAGGCATAAATCCAGGAAGTGCTGGGGATTTGAAAAGATATTAGCATTCTGACAATGTCATTCTGTCTATTGTGTGGAAGATACACTGAAAGTGTCAAGAAAGGAAGGAAGGCCCGGGGATTTAGCTCAGTGGTTCCTGTGCCTGCCCCAGGGTCCTGAGTTCCATCCCCAGTACCAAAAAAAAAAAAAAAAAGGAAGGAAAGAAAGAGAATCTGAAATAAATAAATATAATAAAAATGTACACTGGATGATCTAGTCTAATCTTTGTTGTTTTACTAGCCTAAACATCCAGACTGTTTGGTCCAATACCTTGCACTTTTTGTCTGGACTCCTGGGCCTTTTTCCTTCCTCAGGAAACTTTGGCCACAGCCCATGGGCTTAAACTCCCAGAAATTTTCCTTCTTCGACTAAAAGAGCTCTTGACTCAAAGCTTAGAGCTTCGCTGTCTTTCAGGTAACGCAGCCTTCGGTCACTCTCACAGACTCCAGCTCCCTTCCCTCTCCTTGCCTCTGACACCCACTTCCTGATCCACCCCCACCTGACTGCAGCCAGGCAAAGTCTTCCTCGTGCTCATGCATGGCTCCCAAGCCTCTTCTTCTCTCACACAGTTCCTCCTGGCTTGATTCTTCACTCCACCATTTTATTTTGTCTTGGATCGAACTGTAGACTGTCCAGACTCCCCATGCTGGAGGCTGCGAGTACATGGGAGGGAAATGGGAAAGATTCTCTCAAGACCCTCAAGTGCAGGCAGAGTTGTGCTAACTCTCACATTCAGCCCACATCCTGCCCCCTTCTTCCCATTTCTTGCTCAAGATGACCTTCCAGCAGAAGCAGGCACCACCTGAGACAAGGAAGGGCACTATCAATACCAGAAGATGCTCTCCAAGCCGTAGAATCTTGGAGCTTTTTAGCCTGTGGAACTCATCAGAGACAGAGGCTTGGCCTGGGTGCAGAAAGCTCCTAGCTTTGAGTTCTTCTTCAGAGGGAGCTGGTGTATTTGTCACTTTTCCATTGCCAGAACAAAATACCTGACTCCTGTATCTTACAAGAGGAGATACTTATTTTGGCTCGTAGTTTTCAGAGGACTCAGTCCATGGCTGGATGGCTTCAAGACAGAAACAACATGGTGGAAGGGCCTGGTGGAGGAAAGCTGCTCACCCCATTGCTGCCAGGAAGCAGAGAGAGAAGAGAGGAGTGGGGGAGGGACACAACCTCTCCAAAGGCACAGCCCCAGTGATCCACCTCCTCCAACTAGGCCTCACCTCCTAACAGCACATTTAGTTATGAATTTATAAACGGACCAATCTGCCTATGAGTGGCCCATGATCCAACCACCTTCTTAAAGCCCCAATCTTTGAACCTACGACGCTTTGGGGTACATTGTAGATTTAAGCCACAACAGAAGGTGTCCTGCTCAGAGCCACCTTCTAATGCAGAGGAAGTTTCCTAGTTTGTCTCTTCCACCCTTGATGATCCATATGTAACACTACATGCTGATTCTCTTCGTGCAGGTACTGAGATGATCAAGCTGAAAAGAGGCCAGGCTCAGCAAAGTTTCTGGAACATGTGACAATGCACAAAATGAAGAGCTTTTTAACTTTTGAGGAATCATAAAGCATTAGAATGGACAAAGTGTCCTCTTACCAGAAAAATTTACATGTGGAAAATGTTCCAAGCTCTGCAGATAGCACCAGGACTCCACCTCCACTGTGCAGAAGGCCAGGCCTCTGCTCTAGCTGGCAGGTGGCTGGCAGGTGGCTAACAGCCTCCTCCTCTATGGCAGAGTGGGAGGGAATCCTGGCCTCATTCTTGGTCCAGCCTCAAGGTCCAGGCTACAGGGAAGAAGCAGGGGAATGAGAACCTTTCCTTTCTTTTTAAAATAGGGTCCCTTTCTCTCTACTGTTATTTATATTGGAGCTCCAGAGCTACAATTTCCCTCCAGGTCCAGAGGTAAGTAAAGTGCTGTTTACAGTTTCATAAGGGACAAGTCTACATAGTGCCCTCCATGCTTTGGACTCCTCACTGGAAAAGCAAGACCTGGGGCTTTCCTAGGGCACTAGACCACTAAAGAGGAGAGAGAGAGAGAGAGAGAGAGAGAAAGAGAGAGAGAGAGAGAGAGATACGCAGGCAGAGAGAGAGAGAGAGAATATTAATGTCTTATATGTCAATAAGAGCAAAGTCTGCAGGAGCCCTGTTAATCCAAGAATTCTCTATTCGTTTAAAGCATTTATAATGAACTCGCCCTGCCTTGACCCCTCTGAGCACATGAAGCTGTTTTCATTGTTAATTTGGGATGTCCCTCCCAGATTGTTCCTTTAAGATAGTAAGAAAAAATAAAATGGTCTTTTATATGTTTTGCATTATAATTCAAATAATATTTATTGTAGGCCTATTTTGCACCATTCTATAGCAGACACCACAGTGGCAAATTGAACACACACTCCCAATCCTTACCCTACATTATAGAAATAAATCCCAGGTATGATAGTTCCACTAATGCTCCAGGATGTCCTGTCATCCAGGAGTCATGGAGAATGTGATGTCCAACACCTCTTGGAAGGGTAAAGTAGCATGTAGATCTCAGTAGGTCCAAGGAGCCTGCGTGCAGGTGTGCATGTAGGAGACCTTGGTTGTGTTGCACCACAGCACAAGGGAGTTGTGTAAGGCCTAAGGTTGCCAGGTTGGTGGGCATGGGGTGGTAGAATGTTCCTGCGATAATCTTTTTTTTTTTTTTTTTAGGGTACTGGGGATCAAACTCGGGTCCTTGTGTTTGCCAGGCAGGCGACAGAACCACTGAGCCAAATCCCCGGCCCTCCTGGGATAATCTTGAGTAAAAGTCACAGGTAAGATAGTGGTGGTGCTCCTGAAATACTGGAGAAGAATTTGACCTTAGAGTAAGCCCACCTTTCTGCCTCCTTTGTCTCTGTGCCCTCTTCTCTCTGATACCTCCACTGGGATACCTCTTCTCTGATACCTTCCCTTACTGGGAAGGTAACAACTGTTACTCGAGGTCCAAAGAACCCAGCAATTACTTATGATGTGTGATATGGTTAAGATGATTCCAAAACACTGCCCATGGCCTCCAAATCCCTGAGCTGTCCTGCCCACCTCTCCAGTCCCCTCTTTCCTGTTTTCTCCACCCAACACATTGGTCTTCGCTCAGTTTCTCATCATCACCACTGTGCTCCCCATGTTGCTGGGGTCTTTGTCCTTCAGCCTAGAAAACTATGCCCACCCAAATATCTCCCTCATTTAACTCACTCCTGTTCTTTTTCTTGTACTGGGGATCGAACTTGCACTTGCAAGGCAGCTGGTGGAACCACTGAGCTAAATCCCCTGCCCACCCCTTTCTTATTTCAGTTCTCACCTCAAGCTCCTGTTGCTCAGAGAAGTCCTCCCTGCCTCTGGCTCTGTGATTTCATTGGCCCATGTTTCTTTTTATTTATTTGTTTGTTTGTTTGTTTGTTTATTTTATTGTGTGTGTGTGTGTTTGTACCGGGGATCGAACTCGGGTCCTTGTGCTTGTGAGACAAGCAGCAGAACCACTGAGCTAAATTCCCGGCCCCACATTTCTTTTTATACAGTGTGATTATTTGATTATTCCCTATTCCTTCCACGGAGTTGTGGAATCTATGTGGGCAAGACAGGTCTGTTTTGACTCACCATTGTGTCTGGCACCTGACACATAGTAGGCTGTGAGTCAAAGTATGATGAATGTGTAGATGATTGATGCGAAAAGCGATCCCTGCTGAGCAGATCTCCTGGTTCTCGCTGTGTGCTGGACTGGCAGTGGTGGAGTCCAGGGAGCCCATTGAGTCTGCTGTGCTCATAACTGCCTCATCAGGGAAGTTTCCTGAGCCTTTTCCTTTCTGTGATAGTGGTTTTGGCTTGCGCCATGTGGTTGGAGTGGAAGCAACCCAATCGTTCCGGCCACAGCA
Source organism: Heterocephalus glaber (assembly GCF_000247695.1). The sequence continues at coordinate 10,994,640 of NW_004624733.1, read as the reverse complement.
GCTTAGTGAGGCTGATATTGCCCTGCCAGATTGCAAATGGCTGGGTGTGGCAGGAGCTAATAATTCCTTAAGGAAGCTTGGCATGAACTTCCACCAAATAAGGGAACTGTGATTTGGGTGATGGTAAGCTTGGGATCTTCTCTTGAGAGGTCGAACCGCCAAGAATTACAGAAAAGGTAGACTCTAGTGGTGGCTGTCTCTCCAACCACACACTGAGTTGTTGTTCTAGAATCCTGCAGGATAACCCCACATTGACAGCTCTGGAACCAGCAGAGCTTCATGGCTGAAAAACCACATTCCTTGCCACCCCACACTCCCAGGTGTTCCTGTGATGTTCCTCTTTTACAACGGAGCTCATGTTTGCCTTTTCTTCTCAAGTTTAAGGACAAAGAGCAACCCAAGTGTAAGAATAAAGAATGGTTGTTGCTTCCTCCCTTGGGCTTCTAAGAGTCTCTAAAGGTAGCAGCCAGAAGCCAAACTTACTGCTAGTACCAGTTTTCCTCTGCCCATTTAGCTGTGAGGCATTAGTCTGCTGATGAAATTATTCATGACATCCTCAGGATTCCAGCCCTGTTGGGGTCCTTCACAGCTACATGAAGACATGGCATGTTTGTGAGTCAGTGGCCCTCGCCAGCACTCCCTGGTCCTAAGTGATGTAGGCATCAGTGCAAGTGTGTCTTCATGTCTGGGTGCCTCTCATCATTCCAATTTGTTTGTGGCTGTGTGAGTGTTGTGAAGTCGACAAGCAAGATATGAACATATCTGTTTCAATGAGGTTGGTTATAGACCTCAGAAATGGATTGTGGGCATGTGATGATGAGAAGAGTAAAATGAGAAGAAAAAACTGCAATGTAATAGTTTAGCTTAGCCAATGCTTATTGAAACAATAAAAGGGCGGTTTGGAGATCATATTAGGCAGAAGAGATAGAATAGTTAGCATCTGCCTCTCTGCTTCAATTACATTTGCTAAGAGCAGGGGTCCTGTGTGTTGTGCTTTTCTAAACCAGTCCTGGTGTCAGGCTCAGGACCTGACATCTAACAGGCATTCGACAAGTGTTTGTGGGTGAAGCAGAGAGGAAATCACAGTCATGCCAAAGATCAGAATAGAAAATCTACCAAAGAAGAGATGGGAAGAAGATTCAAGGAGAAAGATGGGTTTCTTTTTTACTTATATCTTTACCTTTGAATTTTCTTATTTCACATAAACAAATAGATGAATGTATGGGAAATTTTCCTTACCATTATAATTTCCAGCATATAAAAGAATCTCACTCAACAGTCACAAACAAGTAAAATCTATATTTTATCTTATGTGAGAAATAGACTTCTTTCCTGTGATCCTGAATCCAGAAACAGTCCTCAAATGGTTTTTGCTCTGACCTCAGAGACATTATAGCCAGGATCACATTGGAGTTCAGATGGCACACAAATTCTCATTTCACAGAGTGGATCGGAAGGGAGTTCCATATACTCTGCTTGTGACACGTTTCGGGAAGAGGATTTTGTGAATGTCTTACCTTGCTTTTTGAATGTTTAAGCTTTTTTGGGTGTGCAATGTGGCAATGCTCTACAAAAGCAGGCTTGTGGAAGCAACACAGAGGAGATCGACAGCCCTGGACTGCTGAGCATGGCTCCTCTCTGCAGAGGAAATAGTATACCGCATGACTGGGGAAGCCAGAGTTGGTTTAGAGGAGCTTAACTGATTTGATTCATCAGTACAAATTGCCTCTAATGTGGCACATTAGCAATGCCCCCATATTGTCAATGATACATCCACAGAAGCATTAGTCACTATACAAACAGAATGAATAGGTTTCACTACACTTCAAGATAAACATGTTGGAACACTAACTCCATTCGCTCTAGGCCTTTTGAACTTGCTCAGGGCCCTTAACTGGTTGTCAGAATAAATAAGTTTTATGGTCTACTTTCTCTTATATGAGAAATAGATTTTTGCCATCACCAAAAAACATAGACTCGGGTTAGAAATAACAATTATGTGTATTGACACATTTACTTTTTCTCTTTGTAACTTGTTATTTTCCCAGCTTGGGTTATAGAATATTGTGGTTTCCTGGCATTTATCATAGGGCTCATAGGAACCATTTTGTTGGCATGCAAAAGTAGTTTAGCATGGTTCTGTGCTTTAATAAGAGAGTAGACAGAATTGCGCATTGGTTAAAGCTGGAGTTTGGGAGGTAGGCTTACCTGAATGTGAACTCTTGCTCCATCACATGTACAAACTGAGGAATCAGCTTCACTTCTCTAAGCGTCCATCTCCTTATCAGTAAAATGGCTGTGAAATCGCTTACCTCTCACTATCTCTAATATTACATATCGCATCTCCTTCCCTTCTCATGTACTTTCCAGAATGCCAAACAGCAAGGAAAGATCCTTAAGGACCAGCCAGGCCTCATAAAGGAAGAAGAAGACCATAAGGCGGACTTGAAAGGAAAGGTAGGACAGTCTGCAGGAGGGGATACTCCCTCCCGGTAGAGAGGAAATGTGATGGCAGTTGGGAGTTGAGAGCAGTGAGGGCAGCAGAGAGACCAATTTAATGACAGGGAAAGGAGAGCAGGGATGAGATGTAGGGGAATGAGAAGAGAGGTTGGAAGGGACTGGGTTGTGGGAAGCAAAATGTGCAAGATTTTACAGAATGTGAGAATGAGGAATAAGCCTCATGTGCAAAATATTTCAAACAAATTCTATCATATCTTCCAATGATCAACATAACACTTGGCAAACACTAGTTCTTTAAAAAGACACCTCCTGAAGCAGGATCAGAAACATTTCTAGGAATTATAAACCCACACAGGCTGTAGAAATAAGTGGATTCACAGCTAGTTCCTTAATGTTTCATACTTTAGTTTCTTCATTAAAAAGAGAGAGAGAAAGAGAGCCAGGCATGGTGGTGCACGCCTGTAATCCTAGCATTGGGAAGGCAGAGGCAGGAGGATCGCTGCTGGGCTACATAGCGAGTGCAAGGCCAGCCTGCACTACAAAGAAACACCCTGTCTCAAAGAAACAAAAAAGAGAGAAAGGGAATGATACCATTAGTAATTGTCACTACATTGTAAGGTTACCATGGTATTTCATGAAATATGCAAGGCATGTTGTTCTGCATTTAGCAAAAGTACTTAGTCAATGTTAGATATTATTACATGTTACCTCCAGTTATTAACCATGATCATTTCTGATTCACAGGATTCAAAGTAATTTTTCTTTTTTGGCCTTTTGTCTATAATTTGAATTTTCCCAATAAAGATGCATCTTTTAATAAATATTTACTTAGCAATGAAATAGTTCCAGAAATGTAGTCTATTGAGATGCAACTCTGCTTCTAACAACATTTCAGACTAAATAGTTTAGCCCTTTACTGCTGAAAACTCCACTGTGGAAAAAAGGCCTTGTTTTACATTTTCCTGATTAGGTGGCCTGTAATATGTGGGAATGCTTTATAGAAAAGGAGCTTCTTAATACCAAGAAGGGTCTCTACTGTGAACGATTGGGTATACAGCTTTAAAATGACAAACTTCTGATCTTCTGATTTTTAGATCTTCCTTCAGGTGTTCAAGGGATTGAAGATAGAAGACAACCAAATGTCTGTGAATTTCACCAGGGCAGGGAAAATATCTTTGTATTCCCATTGTTTGAGACAGTACTTGACACACAGCAGATACTGCATAAATAGTTTTAGATTGAATAAGTGAATAAAAGAATATTAACTTCAAGGGCTAAGTTTCTGCTTGGGAGGTATGAAGAGTCATATCCAATTACATACTAAAATTTGGCAAGGAAAAATCAAAAGAGAATAGTGTGAATTTAACTAGGAGCAAACTTAAGACCAAAAGCAAGTAGAAAATTCAGAGACTGTCTGTTGAAGGCCTGTAGCACACCAGGCCCTGATCTCGATGGTGAGGATTCAGTTGTGAAGAAGAGCTTAATTACAGTGGGGAATTTAGACTTTGATCAAGTCATGACATGTGAGAAGCGAGCCCTAGCAGAGCAAGTGCTGGATGCTCTGGAAGTATATAATGGGGGGACCCAATCTAGGTAGAATGGAGAGGGAGGAGGGGCAGGTGTGGCCAGGGAAGGCATTTGTAAGAAAGCGGTGTTTAAACTGAGACCCAAGACTAATGAGGAGTGAGACAAGTTAAGAGTGCTAGGTACAGCATTTCGCAAAGTTCCAAGGTGGAGAGAGAACAAGCGAGGGAACCACATGCACAGACATCCTGGTTTGAAGAAAAGCTGCGGCATGTGAGGAACAGAAGGAAGGCCCATGTAAGCATAAGACATGTGGGAATGTTGGGGATGGCAGAGAGCATACCTCTCATGGCAGGGCCCTGGCAGGGGTTTTGGATTTCATCTTAAATACAATGGGAGTATCTTGACAACTTTTACTCAAGAATGATTGTAATCTTATTTAGTTTTTCTTTTCTTTTTTTATGGTGCTGGAGATTGAACTTGGAACCTCACACATGGGAGACAAGCACCTTGCCACTGAGCTACCTCCGCAGTTCAGCCTTATTTACATTTCCAACTGTGATAATGGTGGGGTGATAAAGGGACTGAGCAAGGCTGATGGAGGCAAAAGAGAGTCCAGGAGAGATGCAAAAGTGACTTGGACTCTCTGACTTGGTACTGACTCCTTGGAGACAGTTGCCATGGACAGACCTGGACAGATTTGAGATAGGGTCTGAGGCAGAACTGGTAAGACTCGATGCTGGATGAAAGTGGGAGGGTGACCCTATTTAAACCTGACTAGACTACTCCATCCAACAGCAGCTATCCTTCCCCTTCATGCCATCATTATCTTCCCAACCTCCATTCATGGTTTTGCTTTTCTCCCAAGTACTTACTATCATGTGACACATAGCTTCTCAGCCTTTTGGCTAAGATCAAGTGCATTACGATGTGACATACTAAATGTTACTTATCTTCGTGTTTTTAAAAATGACCTATGCATTATATTTTCTGTGTTGTTTACTGTCTTATCTCCAAAACATGCTCAAAGCATAGTAGGTGTTTAATAAATATTTATCATCTTATTGCATTAAGGAGCAAAGAAAAGAGAGTTAGAGACAGGGGTAGGAGAAGAATGTCTATAGTTGGCTATTGCTGTATGATAAATACTCCCAGAATCTCAGTGGTATCTCACAGCAAGCACTAACTTTCCTCACTCATGGGTCTGTGGATCAGCCTGGGGAGCTGTGCTTTAAGCTCCAGGTCTATCAAGCTGGCTCCAGGTTGGGAAAATTGTTTAGTTCATGTATATTTTCATCCTCTTGGACCAATGGCTATCTAGGGACTGATACTGTAAAGGTAGATAACAGAACCAAAAAAGGCTGAGCCAAGCCATCAAGAATATTTAAAGAATATGTGGATGTCACATGGACTGACTAAAGTCATCATGCTCAAATTCACCTTCAAAGAAGCAAGGAAGCACATTCTGACTTCTCTAGTAGAAGATATTGCAAAGCACATGGCAAAAGGCATAGATATATTATTCAACAACAGGTAGGGAGTGGAGATTTAGAAACCATAATGCAATATAGCAATATGACTGCCAGGTATGGTTTGAGCAACTATGTGGTGGAACTGTCATGTATAGCTGCAGGGAAGACCAAAGCAGGACCAGGTTGGGGAAGGAGGATGACAAATATTAGTTCAAATTTGGACTTGATAAACCCAGTAAGACTGCCAATGGCATATGTTCCAAGTACTAGAAGTATACCCAGCTTAAACGAAAGCAGACTATGTTGGCTGAGGTAACTGGGAAGTCCAAGGAGGAGGTAGAGATCTTTTAAAGAGCCTCAGGTACAGCTGGATCCAGGAACTCAAAATATTTCATGAGGAATTGGTTAGGAATTAGCTTCTACTTTTCTGTTATTCTCTCTTTTAGCTTCATTTCTATGCAAATGCCCTGTGAATGGTTGATTGATTGTGTCAACTTGAGAAATTTGATTAAGAGAAGCTTATTTCACTGCCTGCTGCACAAGCGCAAGGACCCGAGTTCAATCCCCGTACAAAAAAAAAAAGAGAAGCTTAGCTACAATGGGCTCAGCAATTCCGTGCCCTAGGGTGTAGAAGACCCGCCCTAGGGCAGCTCATAGCCTGGATGGTATAAAGGGGAAATGAGGAAGGAGGCTTCTGCTTCTGTTCTTCAGAGGAGCTCCAGTCTTCTCCTTCACCTTGGACATCATCTTCTGGCTTCCAGCATTGACTCTGGCTTCTGGTGAGAATCCTTCAGACCTCCATTGCAGACCCTTCAGCCTCCAGATACAGTCTCCTACGGGACACTGCAGTGAGCTCCAGACTTTTGACTAAATCCTTCAGTCTCCAGTATGCAGACAGACCCTCTGTACTCTTCCTTATCTGACTCTGTGGGTGGCCATTGTAAGCCAATCTTGTAAATTCACATACATTTGTATATCTTGTGTTATATCTGTTTCTCTGGTAAATGCTGATTGATACACTCCCTCTACGTGGTGGTGAGATGATCCTGATGGCTTCAGAAGCACCTTTAGTTTGACAGTAGGAAGGAGGACTTTTCTCTTTCAACATCCATATGTCAACCTGATGAGTGTTCCATGTTGAGTGAGTCCATATGACTCAGGTCATATGCCCATCTGTGAGCCAATCACTGTGCCTTGGTTAGATGGGGTACTATGACAATCCTCCTGGGTCACACACCCATTTCTAGGGTGAGGTGTCTGGACTGTGGTTAATTAAGGAGGAGACTGACACTACAAAGGAATCAGGAGAATAGGATTGGAAAATATAAGGGCAGACAAAATCCACAACTACTACAGTCCAGTAGGGAGCCCAAGTGGGGAGTTACTCTAATTTGGATCTTGAATGTCCCCTAAAGGCCCAGTGTTTAAAGGATTCATCACCAGCCTGTGGTGCTACTGGGAGGTGGTGGAATCTTTAGTAGGTGGAGGCTAATGGAAGGAAGTTAGGTCACTGAGCACATGCCCTTGAATCAGCCTTGAAAAATGCCAGCCCCAATCACCTTGTCTTACTTGCCATTACAGAGTAGCTACCCAACAAGAGAACGTTCAGTGAAGTGTAATCTTCTGCGCGACACTGGCCATCACTATGGTAACAGCCAGCACTTATGTTTTGGTTAGGTATTATTTTTTAGGAAACACAGGTGGTACCAGAGGCCTGGGAATAAATGAGATTACCTACTAGAATAAGAAGGGAAGAGGACAGGTTGTCTTGTAAAATGAAGAAAAATTTTATGTAGCAAATGAATTTTCTAAGAATATTTTAGTAGTTTCTGGCATATGAGGAACAAACACATGTTTTTAAAACAGATACCTGTAGAGCAGTTACTATGTTTCAGGCACTGTTCCAAGTGTTTTGGAAGTCTCTATGCATTTAATTCTCATAGTAATTCTATTAAGTAGATACTGCTCCTATCTCCAATTTACAGATGAGGAGACTGAGGCTCTGATTGGTTAAGGCTGTTGTTCAAAGTCACACAGATAGTAACTCAGACAGTCCATGTTCACACTAAGAAGTCTGGCTTCAAGGTTCTCATGAATAAGATTTCATGCCATTGAAGGGATTCCTAGAGAATGTGAAATCTTTGTCTCTTTACCCTCTCTCCAATTCCATAACACTCCCAGATTGTCACCTGCTACCTTGGATTTGTATGGAGTGTGCACATGTGGTCTGTCTCCTCTGAGACCATGTCTCTCAGGATGAAAACCGAGAATGTTGAACTGTGGAGGTTAGTGGCATTAACTCAGGGGGTGTTTGCCATCAGGAGAAACAGATGCTGTTTAAGCCCAGAAGAAATGAGTGTTTGCTCCAAGCTCTGCTTTAGAAAGCCTCTTTGTTTTATGACTCTGGGTGCAAGCAACCCTTTTAATTTTGTGTTTTGGATTCCAGCCATAGGAGGCCTTCTTTAATGTAGCAGATGGCTGGAGACAGGCGAGCCAGGTTCCTACACTCTATATCAAGCTGCCTTCCCTAGAGAGAAGTCTCCTAATTATGTTGCTCTGAAAAAGAAAAAAGAAGATAGCTTAAAATGGGCACATTAAAGGTGCATCATGTGTAAAGCAATCTCTGTCTTAAGTATCTGCACACAAGTAGAGATCAGAAGTCTTTTGAGAATCTTGATGAAAGCATTGGGATTTTTCTACAAAAGAATTGTACATAGGTATGCATGGAAACATGTTCACAATAATTGCAAGAAAGCTCTTGGATTCTCTGGTATCAAACCTGGAGCTTCAAGGAGTCTGGCTTCTGGCTTCCTGTGCTTGCCTTTTTTAAACTTGTCTTTTTTTTTCTCTCTCAGTATGTTACAATTCAACTTTTGAGTTGTAAAAATAAGGGGGCTTATTAAGAAAGGATTTCACATGAGAACAGCAAAATTTTACTAGAAAAAAATCCTTTCAAATGCTCTAGAAAACACTTTCATGTAGTCACTGGTTGACACAGAATTTAATTCATTCTCCTACAGACTAACATGAAGATTCTTACTAATTGTTCTGGTGATTTTTTTTTCTCTTTCTAGATTGTACACTATGTCTTTGTGCGCCATTTTTTGGACCCCCTACTCTTCTTGAAACTCTTCCCTGTTTAACTCTGGCTTCGGTACAAGGGTGTGGGGGGGGGCAGAGGTCTTTGTGATGTATTTCACTGATGCTTCTATACTGGGAGATGCCTCCAAATATCATTGCTTTCTTCCAGTTCTACTACACACATGGGAGTTATTTAGGGAGAACTTTCTGAGCTATGGCCAAGCGAGGAATTGAGATATTTGTTAAGGATCTGCAAACCCAAACCAATATGCCCAATTATCTTAGATTTAAAAATAAAACTTAGAAAACACAAACTTAGATAATTATTCCAATTCCCACCATTTCCTCCACATTCTACCTTTCCTGAAATGTGCCTCATCTTATATATGGAAACCTCAAGCCAGGAGTAGGACATCTTATATATGGAAACTTCAAGCCAGGAGCAGTCAAACATTTAGCTAATTCATTATATCAAATTAACAATTTAAGCACTTACTGAAGATACTGAAAGAAAAGGTTGTCCTTTCTAAACACGAACGAATGAAAGAAAAACTATTTAGGAAATAAAGCAAGGTTTTCAGCCTCAGCACTATTGACATTTTGAGTTGGATAATTCTTGGTAGAAGGAGGGTGTCTTGTACATTTTGGGCCTCTACCCACCAGGTCCCAGTAACATTGCTGTCCTATTTGTGATAGCCAAGAAAGTTCTTCAAGCTACCAGATATGTCCTGGGCCACAGTTATCCCTGGTGAGAGCTACTGGCCTGAACTATCCTGGAATAGATTTCTTTACAAATAAAGTAAAATTGAGTATGGAAGCTGCTATAATCTGATCTCAATCAGCTGAGAGGTGAAACTGGAAAAGCATTTTGTCTATTTTGATTCCCTTCTGATTATATCCATCTGCTCAGATTGTTCATTTGCTTTTAGATTCACTTGATTGGCAAAACCAGAGACTTCCTTCTTCCATTCCTATGACTCTGGAAAGCCTGGTCATTTGTTATTTGCTAATCTTCTTGACTACTAACGTATATAGATTGTGAGCTTCTGATTTTTTGTGCTCTTTGAGGTCTGAGTAATTTCTCAGTCCTTTGGAAGGCTTCTGTTGGTTGCTAGTCTCCTTTCCTCTCTTCTATATCACTATCTCTTTCAACTAAAGACCTAAATTGAGCCCACATAGTACCTAGGAGAGGCTGGAGTCTGTGGTTGATTTGATCACTATGTGGACACACAGTTCAGGAAGCAAAACTGTTGGCTTTAGGATACAAATGTGATTCTGAAAAAGAATCTTGTAACCACAAGTTACTCTTACATATATGCAAACATTTTGTTTGTGGAAAGATTTTACTGGCTGTTTGAAATAAGGAGGGGCCGTAATGTACAAAATATTTAAACCAAACTGTTACATTCTACAATGTTCAACAAAGCCCTCTGCAAATACAGGTTTTGAAAAAAGGGCATCCTCCAAGGCAGGGTTATAGGCACTTCTGGGAGCCATAAACCCATGCAGGCTCCAGAAATATGTGCCTTCCAAGGGTTGGAAAGTTCTGAATTAACAACAAATAATCAGTGAGTGTGACAAAGAGTTAAAGTACACAGACTTTACTTTCACAAAGTTTATGGTGTTGTAAAGAAGTTTAAGATGTAGACCTGAGATTGCAAACTGATGGCCAGCAGGCTAAATTGGGACCATGGGTTTGTTTTGTTTGGCTTGTACAGTGTTGGCCTCCCGATCCTCTAAGAGATGGGAAGGAAGAGGGACAGGAGGAGCAGGAAGGGGGAAAGGAGGGGCGGGGAAGGGAGAAGACAGAGAAAGGTTGCTAAACAGATAACAATTTTTTTCCCACAAAAATACAGATTTCCATCCTCCTTTGAAAAAAATTAGAAGATCTGTCACACTGGGCCCTTATTCCTATATTTCCTCCTTGTGACTATTAGAGTAGAACAGCAGCTGGCCCATTCCTGTGTCAGCTGAGATGACACTTGGTCATGGAGACTGGCAATAAAGAGGACGAGAAATTGTCCATACAGTAGTTTGAAGGTAGATTTAATAGGACTTAACAGATTGGACTGGTGTATGAATGGAAGGATTAAAACGCGATTCCAATTTTGATTTTTATATATTTAAGTAAGAAAACTTAGAATATTGAAAAATCAGCATGACCTTGTAAAATTCAAAGACAATTATTTAAAACATTTCCTCACTTGTACTTTCCAAGTTGGGCGCCCTAGGTTGTACTATAGGATATTCTGGGAATGCTGACGCTTTTAGGAATTTGAAGGGAAAAGCATGTAGAGAAAGAACCCTAGTTACTAAGACAAAAAAAACCAAGAGAAGGGCCGGGGAGTTTAGCTCAGTGGTTTCGCCGCCTGCTGCCCAAGCACAAGGACCCGAGTTCGATCCTCGATATCAAAAACAAACTAACAAAAACCCCCCAAGAAACAGGCTGACGGGCTGAAGGATGTCCCCTATGGATGTTTCTGTGGCCCCCCTCCCCGAGCCTGACTACTAAGTGAGCTCCCTTCTCCAGGAGGTGGAGGGGCGGGTATCTGGACTGACCGGGTCAGTCACAAGCTGGGCAGTTGTGCTCTTGGAACTCGAGGCTCCAAGATAGCCCTGTCGGGGCGGCTTTATGGTTGCATTCAGTTAGAAACTAAATAATGAGTTCAGAAACTTGTTTCGAAATTACTTTCGCACAGAAAAAGGGCTCTCTTCATTCAGATTTATATTACAAAACAACAAAGCAGCTAAGCTGTATCTGAAGAGGTTTTTGTTTACATTTTATGGCAATCTCCAATTGTCCATATCAAGGACATCTACTTTTTAAAAAGATTGTAATACGGGTTCAATTGGTTAGGGAGCTACTAAATGCCTAAAGCCGATTCCCGCGCTCAGGCCTGGCCATTAACCGGAAGCCTCCAGCTGATCGGAAGTCGGGGTTTGCAGGCGTACTGCCAAGCGCGGAGACTTTCTAGTCTACTAGTGTAGGGCCGCGCTTCACTCCGCTCCGCAGCGGTCACTCGGCCGTGGTGCGCATGCGCGGACCCCACGGACGCCCTCCCAGGCTCCCTCCCCTCCCTCCGTCATCCGGGTCCTGGGCGAGCGGGAGCCTTGCGCGTGTCCTGCGGCCGAGCTACTAATAAAGTTGCAAAGCGGAGAAGCGCCAGAGTCGGGAGAGCGCACCAGCCGGCCCGCGAGTGAGTGAGGGACCCGGGGCGGGCAAGCGGTGCCAGGGCCTGTAAATTCCGTCCGGACGCGGGTCTCCCTCTGATCCCGGCGGCTGCACTCGGGGCGCGGCGGGGGCGTTCGGCCGCGGGCGGGGCGGAAGCGGCCCGGGGCTTGGGAGCCGGAGGTAGGCCTAGCTTGGCCTGCCGGGGTCCAGGCGGGCGGGGACCGAGCGCCCGGCCTGCGGCGGAGGCCTCGCCTGTGTCCCCCTGCGTCCTGAGGCGTGGCCGAGGCTTGCCTCCGTCCCGCCTCCACCGTTCCGGCTCGGACTGTGGAGGGAGGCGTTCGGGACGTCTTCGAGGGGCTCCCTGGGCCCGACTTCTGTCCAGTGGAGCAGTTTGCTCTCCTGCCGCATCTAAGCACCACTCTCGATACACACCCCTGATAGGATTGCCTTGCTCGACTGAGCTTGTTCTGCTGCACGCAAAGCTGTCCAATGGCCTGAGGAATCCGTGCTGCTGTCGCTTTGTGTTTCAAAGATAAGGATCCACGCTTATCGGTGGGAATTACACCGGGCAGTGGTGACCTGCTACTGCGCTCAGCTGGTACTAAGATCTGGTTTCCACTTACCATGTCATTTTTTCAGCTTTACGAAGATTTCTTAGGCTTTATGTAATCTTGTTTGAGTTGCAGAAGAAAATGTTCAAGCGGTGTCTTTTTTTCTCATGTTCCGATCCTGTTTAGCTTCTTCACTTCAGTATCAGTACTCAAATTCATATTCGTCTTTTTGTCCTCCACCACCCCCTTTCAGCTGCTGTTATTACGTGAAGTTTGGAACCTAAGCTTTGAAAACTCTCGTGTGGCGCCTGTCTGAAGTCGGGCATGCTTAGTAGCCAAAACAGATTTTGACTGCAAAAAAGAACTGAGGCGTGCATAGTCGGGGCATTTGGAGGTTTTCTCAGCTTTCTAACCAAATGCTCCAATTCTGCTTTTGGTAGGGTATTGGAGCATAGAGCCTAGACCAGGTGGAGATTAGGAATGTCCGAACACCCTAAGCCAGATCTTTGTCTTGATTGTAAAGACAATGTTTCTTGACCAGCTGGGGGTTGGGGGAGGAGGGCGCTTGCGGGGGGAGCATTCCTTGCTGCTTTTGCATTTAAATGGGTGTGGTTGAAGTTTATCTTGTTTACCTTATCATTGTGTGGAAAAAAGTTTTGAAATCTTGTTGGATTTGTCACAATATGCCTGTTGCCTAGCCCTACCAAAAGTGTTCTTATCTAGCGACCACACTGGATAGGTGGTGGCATGATCTCACTGAAGTAAAAGAAAGTGGGCGCAAGAGTAACTTTTTAAAAACGTAGAGTACTTGAATTTCCTTACGGAACCTGAATTACTACTGAGAGATTTAATTTTAAGTTTTAATTTGAAAGCGGAAAGGTTGAAAATTTTAGTCCCAGTAGATTTAGTAACATTTCCAATATCATTCTGCTAGATGCCAATGAGGTAGTTAGTGTACGAGGAGGGGAAATGGTACACTGAATATGACAATTTCACTTTTACTGATCTGAATATCATTATGAAATTTGCACATTCCATTCTGTAAGTAAGGATTTGTTTGCACATCTCTAACAAAGTATATTATTTCTTTTACTTTTTTGGTAATTTTTTTTCTCTAAGTTGAATCCTCAGTACACATAGAAAGCAACTCAGAAGACACAATTTAACAAAATCTAACCTTTGTAAAGATGATACATATTATGGTTAGATTTTTAAAACTTAATATTTGATTATGATTGGTTGCATCATCACCGTACCATCCTGCTTTCCTTCCCTCTCTACATTGCTGTTCGCTTAATCCTTTCACTGGTGCATCTTTGTGTTTCTGTCACTTTCAGATTGTAGCCAAGATAAGCAGTAAAAGTTAGATGAACCTTTCTGACTTTTCCTCTTGAGTTTTAAATGCATCCATATGATACAGTCCAGATAAAAGGAGGAAGAGAGCAGCAAACTGAAAAAAGAATAAAATATTTTTGTATGTTCTGTACAGATCTAGTAGTAGTATTTGCTTGTCTGGTTCCCTGTGGTAGGCGCCAGAGAAATGGGTAGATTGATATGTGTTGCCTTTCTTTTCCCTCTGGCAAAGTCAGCTATTAATTTCAGTGGGAGACTGTGGCAGAATGTTGTTACTAATGAGGTTTAAATCATATTGTTGTTTACTGTCGGTTATGTAATGTGTTGCTGAGAGTATTATTAAAAGTTGCTTTCTGTAGCAAGGTAGAGAGGCAAGTAAATTCTGCTTACCGTCTTCACTTGGTTTTAATTCTTGGCTAAACCTGAAGGCACATTAGACTACAACCACAATTACACCTGGCCAGCCTGTTTCCTGTTTTCATCATGAACCCAAACATTATGATTTGCAGTGATGATCTTTTTTGTCCTTTGCATTTAACAGAGGCAGTATTTTTTTCTTCTCTATGGAAAACAGATTTGTAACTTGGTCAAATCAAAGATTTCAATGTTTTGAAGACTACATAGTAAAATAACACTTTATTTCTTAGTAACTTACATTGAAATGCCATATAAAAATCTATTTCATATATATTCTTTGGTTGTGGCTTATGTAAATTTTTTTTTTTGGGTACCGGGGATTGAACTTGGGTCCTTGCGCTTGCAAGGCAGGCAGTGAAACCACTGAGCTAAATCCCTGGCTATGTAAATTTTAATATTGCCAGTAGCTTGTAGAGACTTTGAATTAAGAAAGCCTTTTTTGTTTATGACTTATCAGTGTTTATTATTACCAGATGTGTATGTTGGTTGGGGCAGTGAACCCCCACATCCGGGTGAATTTCTGAGCTGACTTGAATATATTTTAGGATGTTGGTGCCTTTTATCCCCTGGATTATCGGTCTTCTGTATTCTCTTTATTTCTAGGGAGTCCGTGTTCCTAGTCTTTTCCTTGTGTTTAGTAAAAAGCACAAAGATAAACCAAAACGTTTTCTTCATATGATAAAGGCGCCTTATATCACTTTACTCATAAGGTCAAAGACATTGGAGAAGATTCCCGTTTTTTAGGAGCAGTAATGGCTTGAGTGTATGAGTCTTATCTCCACCAGTCTGAATATTCTGGAGAAAAAAGTACCTGGAAAGGTAGGAGTGAAGTAGAGTGCTTTCCTATCAAAGAAGATGATGCAGGACCCACAGAGCTGATGGATGTCTTTTTACACATTGTTTTGGAAGGAAGAGTTCCTTCCTTGTTAAGACAGTTCTCTGAATGTGAAACTAATTTTAATTCAGTTTTGAAAGGTAGTTGGTAGTGTACATTTTATAAATAGGCTTTGTTCTTGAGTCCTTTAGGACTCCAGTCTTTGCCTGTAATATGTCTGTAATTTATAGGTTGGCACTCTATAGGAAACTGAAAATGGTTTGATCCGTTGTTAGTGACATTTTAGCTGGATTTTTCCTTTTGATTTCCATATATGTTGTTTTGTTGTACTGAAAATAATAGAAAATGCATTATCACCTTTCTACCTTTCTCTCAGCATAGCAACTTTTGGCTTGGGAGGAGGCTTACATTTTTCACATTTAACTATGATCTCAGAATATGGCTTCAAGGCAAGTTTTGTTTTGTTCAGTTTGTTTTCATGATATGCTGGGATCTGCCTAGCATCCTATCTGGTCGGCTGTATAACTTGAGATCTAGTTATTCTGGTTTTTGTGTTCCCAGAAAGAAAGGGTACTGCAGAAATATTTCAAAGCTAGTCTTCTTTTTCTTCCCCCTTATTCATATCTTCCTGCCCTTGTAAGCATGTGTCTAGTAATTAGGTAAATGATGACTAGAGTGGAAAAGGTGCCCAGAACTGTATTTACCTTTTTTTCTTTTAAGTAGGGAACTTGATCTCTTTTGTGCACCTGAGGTTACTGAAGAACATCTTCACAGTACAGTGGAATATATGTTTTGTATACAAATAGTTAGGTCTTTGTGCTCCAGGGACATTTTAAAGTAATGATTTGATATTTGCATTTGGATAGTTTTGTAATTTAAAGGAAAGCACTGTGAAGATTGACCAACTCTGTCTGGTCCTGTGCCTACAAGCCCATACAAGCGTGCTCAGATACTTAGGGTAGCAGTGTAGGAAATCTTTCAGGCTCTGTGGGGGTGAGTGATACATCTCGATCAGGCACTGCTTAATTAGAGGACTTAGAGGAGCAGGTGAAGCTTAAAGAATGATTAAAAACTGGGAAACGAAAGTCTGGATGTGTGTGGACATAAAGAAAATATGCAAGATGATGTGAGAAGTATCAAGGATCATGAGTTCAGCTCCTGGATGGCTTTAAAATCCACTATGAACACTTTAGATGTCTTTGGATACATTTGGGAAAAATGGTGACTAAGTATCTCTAGGAAAATAATTTGGGTGCTCATGTGATTGTGTCCTCTCTTCCTTGTAGATACATCCATAAAGAATAGGATATATGTAACCAGAATTGCTGTGGGCAAATTCGCTTTCAGTTTTTTTCTTCTCTGGGTGCAGTCTTGGTTTTGGTTTACAAATTCTGTAGCCATAGTACACCTAGATTTGGAGTTGTTTTGACAGAGGTGGTGGGTCTATTCTTCCTAATCGTTGGTGACTACTCTTGATATTACAATCACAAGGGTAAGAGATTTTTAAAACTTTACCCTAACTCCCTAGATAGTTACTTTTGGGAATATTCTCTACCTACCTACCTATTTGTATATGCATATATGCAAGTGGATTTCTTCCATTGTAGATGATCCTGGGCTTTTCAGTTCCCAAAGCTACTGCATAACTTGGGATTCCTGATAAAAATGTGGGAAGTAAGGCTGTACTTCCTAGCGTAATGAATCTGAATCTTTAGGGATGATTCTAAGAGATTGTTTCTTCAAAATTCCCACTTACAATTTTGTACAGGTTTTTACTTGGATGATGGGTCATAACCCATATGGACATCTGCATGAGATGGTGTGCTTGGGAGATTTTGTTTTGGTTCATGATGTTGGGGAAATGTGGGTGATTGGTTTGCTTGCCTTTTTATTTTGGTTTGACACAATCAGAGATACAAGCAGGAAGTCAAGGAGCTGTTTCTGTGAATTTGTTTTAGAAGTCTGGGTATGAGATGTGTGTGTACAAATGGGGATGATGAGTGGTTTGTGTGTGTTTATGGGTTGATTGGATGTCCTGCTTCAGTAGTTTGTTGAACAGGATGGCCTACTTCCGTAAGGAGGAGAACTTTTGGGTTATTGCAATTAATATGACCTCAGTTGAAGTCCTTGTAAAGCTTAGCAACATTTTATTCTTGGGTCTAGGGTTTAGCTCAGTGGTTTCACTGCCTGCTGAGCAAGCTCAAGGACCCGAGTTCGATCCCCGATACCAAAAAAACAAAACAAAACAAACATTTTATTCTTAAATCTAATGTGTATAAAATTTAACTTGATCCCGATCTTCCTTTAGCCTTATCAACCTTTTTGAAGTCAGGTAGTGAGGAAGCCCATTTCTTCCAGCTGACACCTTGAAATCATTGTTGACTTCTGTTTTTTTATACACCTATTTCACTTCCATCAGGAATCCTATTGATTCTCCTGTGTCTGCTTCTTGCCACCCTAGGATTATCACCCTGGTCTAAGCCATTATCATCCCTCAGCAAGGTTACCTCAGCTCTGAACTCTGGTCCCCTTGCTTTTCACTCACCCCCTGGCCCCATTTATTCTCAGCACACCAGCCAGAGTAATTTCTCTTTCCCTCCTTCTCTTCCTTCTTTGCTTTATTCTTACCAGTCTTCCATTTCCCTGAGTTTACCAGGCAAGCATTCACTTTAGGATCTGTGCACTCACTACCTGTTGCACTCGGTTGTAATGGCTTTCCTCCAGTTACCTGTCCGGCTTACTCTATTTTCTAAAAATTTTGATTCATTTGACATCTTCTCAGTGAGGCCTCACCCACTCATCTTATTTAAAATGATACTTCTCCCCTGGCACTTTTCATCTATCTTGCCTTGCTTTATTTTTCTCCATAGCTGTTTTTACCTTACAAGTATAACATACCATTTACTGTATTTTGTCTGCTTCTCTTCACTGGAATGTAAGCTGCATGAGGACAAGGGTTTTGGACGTTTTTATTCACTTTTATATTTCCAGATCCTGGAATACTAATTTAATAAATATTGAATTTATTATTAGTCATTTTTAATTTTTAATTTTAATAAATAAGCAATATTTATTGAATATTGAATGCCTGTCTTGAATGAATTTAGCAACTCATCTCAATGTGCATGCTACTAGTTTTAAAGATTAGATTCTAGTGGAAGAGACAAATCAAGTAAATGAACAAAGTATTACAATTTGATTAATACAATGAAAGAAATGAACATAATATTGAATTAGACATTGAGGAAAACCTTTTACAGGGTTAGGGATGGCCCTGGGATGGTACCTATAGCTGAGACCCGAAAGAAATTACTCGATGGAGCTTGAGAAAAGTGGCATTTGTGGGCAGAAAATGGCATTTGTAAAATTTGAGGTACAACATACATTACAGAGAGAGGAATGCTTTTGAAGAATGAATTCTTACTAATATTTATTGGGAACAGGACTATTGTTTTCTAAATTGTATTTCATTATTTTAAGGAGCAATATCTCATTTGCAGTAAGAGGACACACTGAAAAGTGCTAGATAGTCTGAATTAGATGCCCTTCTTTTGTGTTCCGTGGGACCTCAGGCCTGTCTTCTTGTACTCCCGTGTAGAATATAGTTTGGTGTCTTGTGCTATATTACTCTGTGAAAGGAGATTCTGTACCGTTTGGATTTTTTGTTATCCTTACTGTTCATATAGTACATATAGGACTTAGAAAAAGGCACATCCACTTACTCCTTCACTCTTGTATAGTGACCAGACTATATAACCTGACAGTGGTTCTGATAAGTTCCCAAATATACGACCTTGTTTAGAAGATAGTAGGTGCTCAATAAATGTTTAACGACCTGTGTATATTTATGACAGCCATTTCAGTTAATGTACATGTACTTTCAGAAGTAGTTTTATTATATCATAATCATTTCTTTTTTTCCCATATTGACTTGCCTAGAGTATTATAGTTGCAGAGATTTTGCTGCTAGTTTCTGATTGCTTTTTCTTAGTTTCTACCTCCACAATTCTATAACCTTAAATATATTGGAGTGATTTCTTTCAAAGTATGGATGACACTTTATAATGTGAACCCCTACTGTAGTAAGGGTTTTAATATGACTGAGGCATAGCTGCACTTTAATTAATTAATTAATTAATTTTTTGTTGTTAAATTCTTTTATTGGTACATTTTAGGTATACAACACAATTACATTTCTCACTGGGAATTGTACCTTTACATAGTGCATCTTGGTTCTTATTTTTTCCCCATTCCTAGCCCTCCCGTCAAGCCCTCCACCCTTCCCTATTTACAAAGACTTTATTTCCATTTTTTCCATTTCTCAGCATTTTTCCTTTCCCTTCTTTCCTTTCCCCTGCCCCTCCCACTACCCCTACCCCTTTGGACCTTTTCTCCTATTTTACATCATCGATTATTCATTGTAATCATTAGTGCATTTTAGGTATACAATATAATGACATTCATCATTGGAAATTTGCACCTTTACATAGTCTCTCTTGGTTCTTATTTTTCACCCTTGCCCAGCCCTCCCTTCAACCCCTCCATTCCTCCCTATTTACAAAGATTTTGTTCCTATTTTTCCATTTTCTCATATTAATCCCATTCCCTTCTATCCTTTCCCCTAGCCCTCCCACTTCCTTCCCCTTTGCCCCTTTTCTTCCTATTTTACATTACCTACTATACATTTTAGTCCTTATTTACAGCTGCACTTTAATTTAAAAACCAGTGTTTTCCTGTTACTTTATAAAGAAATACATGTTTATTTTTTGAGAAGTATAGAATTGTATGAAGCAGGTAATGAGAAGTATTCCTGAGTCCATTCCCCCAAAGCTCTCTTCACAAGCTCCGTATACACTTCCCCTTTTACTTATTAAACATATTTATTGAGCAGGTGTATCAAAGGTGTACAGTGATAAGTAAAAAACAGATTATGACACTTCTTGGAACTTACATACTTATGTGACAGATTATATAGATAAAGATGTGGCAGGTGCTACAAAGTGGAAATACGGGATACAGTAATTATATATTGGAAAATCATTAGGATGACTTCCTGAAGAAGAGATGCTTGAGCTGAAAGAGAAGTGTGTGTTCGGGATGTGTGGAGGGAGAGGAATGTGTGTGATAGATTCTTTTGTAATAAATAGCATCTCAATTTTATAAGATACTCATTTATGTCTCAGGTACGACTGCATTTCTTTGGCTTTCCAAGTGATGTTCTGAGGTATTGTTCAGTCAGTAGGGAACCTAACACTCAAAGATTTCTAAATTCTGTTGTCTAGGGTTTTCTTTCTAGCTCTGAGATTGTTTCTCTAAGAAATACAAAATACATAAATAAAAAGGTATCATGGAATTAAGTATTCATAAACCAGAGGCAAGCTTTAAAAGACCGAGATAGGGGCTGGGGATTTAGCTCAGTGGTGCTGCTGCTTGCTTTGCAAGTGCAAGGTCCCGAGTTTGATCCTGGTACATACATACATACATACATACATACATACATACATAAAAGACCAAGATAAACCAGGCTTGAATAATCCCAGCTACTACAGAGGCTGAGGCAGGAGGATGGCAAGTTTGAGGTCAGCCTGGGTAACTTAATGAGAACGTGTCTCAAAAAAAGAAGAAGAAGGCTAGGAATGTACCTCTGCTCTTCAACCCCCAGTACTTCCAAGGGGAAAGAGAAAAACCAAGATAATAGCAGATGATGGGTCCGTAGTTACCAAATCCCTCTAACTTCTGCTATAAGAAATAATACATGTTCCTGTCTGCTCAATTACTGGATTTCTATGCTTGTACTTTTTTTTTCCTTTCTCTATTTTCATGCCTCATCTCTGTTGGCTGTCATATAGAAATAAAGCTGAGTAACATTGGTGCACTAAATACCATATGAAACTGGCCGGGGATTTAGCTCAGTGCTGCTGCCTGCCTCGAAAACGTAAGGTCCTGAGTTCGATCACCGCCCCCACCCAAATAAATAAATAAATAACATACGAATCTATAGCACCTTCTGTCTCTCCCTCCCTCTTTCCTTCTTTACCCCTCCCCACTTTTCCCCATTACTCTCTATGATCTTTGAGCTCATGAGTATTACCTTTTAAGACTGAGTTCCTAGCATGGACTATTCCTGGTATGTAGTAGGCACCCAATAATTTTTTTAAAAAATGAAATACTGTCACAGATTTAACTATCATTTCTATTCATATGATCTTTCTGTAACTTTTATACATAACTATTTTGAAATAGCTTCTTATGGAGGTTTATTGCAAAAAACGCCCCCCACGTTGATTATTTAAGTTCTTTGAAGCTTACTAATATTAGGATTTTCTTTAGAACTGAATATATCCCCTTAGCCATATATAGTGGTGTACACCTGTCTCCCAGCACTTGGGAGGCTGAGGCAGGAGGATTGCCATGACTTTGAGACCAGCCTGGCCTACATAGTGAGTTTAAGATCAACCTGAACTACATAACAAGACCCTGTCTTAGAAAACCAAAAAGAAAACAGCAACAAGCCCCTCCCCCAGTATATATTATACCCAGTGTATTTCCTAGGTATATTTTAGAATAGATGTGTTTGGTGGTCCAGGATGAAGATGACATAGGTGCAGGTAGAACTCATTCAGAGCCATCTCCTAATTTAAGGCAATGTGTAACATACATGGGCTGTCAGATGGTCTTCTCTTTTTGACACTGCAACAGACTCAGAGGTAACCAAGTCCTGTGGTACCTGAAAGTATCAAAGATACAGATTACACACTCTATACTAATTGGGTTCTTTTGAGACAGAAGAAAAGTTCATTTGGTTTAGATTTTTATCATGTAGTGGGTAAGCTTCTTCGAAACCAACTCCTACTAGAAGAAGCTGTGAGGAATTCAGAAAGAGGAGGCAAAAAAAATAAATAAATAAAAGGAATGATAACAAAGGAAGACAAGAACAAGTACTGGTGGCAAGTACTGAAGAATATCAAAAGGAGTTTGGGAGCACAGAAAAAAAATGCTGCTATGATTCTTCTAAGATCTGCATATTTTTCTACCTTGTAATATCTCTGAAATTGGGGTTTCTTAGAGTCAGTGACATACGAGTATTGTTTTTGGCCAGGTGGCACTTTTGATGTGGTTGTCATTGTATTTACATGTCTCTCCCTCTGCTGTTGCTAATGCTTTCAGTTCAGTCTCCGTATGGTCACTGTTGTTTCTACTCACAGTAACTTCCATTTAAAAGCTTTGGTTATTTATTCTTTGCAAATCCTCATAAAGTGATGGTCAACCTTTTAGAACTTTCAGTGATAATGAATAGCTGGCCATGGCTCATGTGCCATAGGTTCGCCACCACTGGCCTGGGACGATCAAGCAAGCATCATTTTCAAAATTTATAGTTTGGGTGTCAGTAGCTTTGAAGACAATCCTAGAGCAAGAGTTGAATACTCTTGAGACCTGCAGTCTTGATGGCAGAGGGACATGCTGTGAAGAAAAATTTTAAGTGCTAAGAAAATATTATGTGATAGTTTAATTTGTAGCTTTTTCTGGAGGGTTTATGAAACAGTGTGCCTCTTAAAGTAGATGGCTTTGTAAATTTGTTGGAGTAAAGTAGCCCAGCTCTATATTTATCATCCTTAGCCTCATACTAAAATTTTTATGATTATTAAGTAACTGTTCATCTCATTTAACCCTTAGTCTCTTTAGGGCTGTGGTTTTCATTATATAAAATAGGAAAAAATGGAAATTTTAAGTTTTAAATGTTGGATTCAGAACTTGAACCCAGGTTTATTATACTTCAAATCTGGTGCTTTTGTGTGTCATTATATATATAGTAGTATCACTGTGTAGATTTGCCTTATTGTATATTTCTAGCCAGTTCTCTTGTTCTAGCATATTGAACTTCCCGTACTTTCTCACCCTGGTAGAATAAACTGTGGGCCTTTGCAGATAATAGTTTTTATGCTTAGCATTTAACTACTTCATGCTTCATGTCTCCTTTCACCTGGTCCTCAAAGGAACATCCCCCGAATTCCTTTCAGCAACCTTTGCATAAGTAGGGCATCTCCATTTTTCTCTGTGTGTTGTGGCTAAGTACGGGCACATTTTAGTTGTATTAATTTCAAACTCTTTAGAGTTAAGGTCTGGATTTGATTTATTGGGGACGGGGATTTAGCTCAGTTGTTCCGCCGCCTGCCTCGCAAATGCAAGGTCCTGAGTTTGATCCCCAGTACCAAAAAAAAAAAGAAGGCAAGAATCTGATTTCTAGCTTCTTGTAACCTGGATTTGATTTATATTTCAACCCGTTTTTATATGACTTAGTGTTTTTCTTTTGCAGGCACTCATTGAATATCTGTAGTATTAATAATAAGGCTGTAAGTCTGAGACTAAGTTTAGCATTGGTTGTATACATTTGTGTTTCTACAGACCCTGAAAACAGTATAGAAAGGGAGTACACAAGACCAAAATCTCCCTATCTGCTAATCTGTACATTCTAAATATTGTAGTAGTTGCTGAGTGAAGTCTTTTGGGACCTTTTCTATTGTTGGGATAAATTTAGAGATAATATAGACTATTATAGACTGGTATGAACACATCAATTGATTGAATGTAAAATGGGTATTCTTGGTGCTTCTAAACTAGTTTCAGTGGAAGGCAGACGGAATATGAAAGGTTGAATCAGCTTTACAATAAGAGACTTATACATTTAAACATTTTGGTTACTAGAAAACCTAAACGTGGTCTTATTTTCAAGGATGTTACGAGTTCACCCCAAGCTCATGTAGCATATGCTAGTATATGGAAATCAGAAAGTACAGCATTTTATTTGTATACATAATGAGAAATTCTTTCATCACCAAGGACTTATGTGAGGACAATACAATAAATCTATTGTTATATCCTTCACTTTCTGATACTTTATTTCAATCTGTGAACAATGGTTTGTCTTGTTTTTAAAATTAAGTAACTAATTGACCAATAAGGCTGAGGATGAACCTAAGGCTTTGAACATGCTAGGCAAATGTTCTACCACTGAAATATACCCTCAGATCTATTTTGAATATGATATATTGTACAAAAAAAGAAACAAGATTATAGGAGAAAATGGATCCATCATAGGGGAACTAAAAATTTCTGATTTTTATTTAATTATTTCTTTTTTATGTTGATGATTTAGTTAATTTAGAAACCTAGATGTTAAATATTAAGAGAGTAGGTAAGTAAAATCTGGTTGAGCCATTAAAAGAATTCAAACAAATTTCTATATTGAGGTGAGGGGAGGGCAAATACTTGTCATATTAAAAGGAACATGCAAAATGCCAGATAGTATTTTGGTATATCCTCAATCATAAACAGGTTTGGGGGAGAATATATATGCAGAAAAAATGTATAAGGAAGTATGTGTACTCAGTGTTATGGTGTGATTATAGGTAAGTATATTTTGTAATTAGAAAAAAGTAGTTCATCGCCAGGTGTGGTAGCACACACCTGTAATCCCAGCACTTGGGAGGCTGAGGCAGGAGGGTCACAGCAAGTTTGAGGCAAACAAGACCCTGTTGCAAAAAAAAAAAGGTAGTTCATTGCCTCATTATTCTGAGGTAATGATATCCTAGTGGTAAATGTCGTGCACTTGATCTTAGCCAAAAGGCCAAGAAGCAATTGGTAAATGTCCTAATTAGGACATTGGGTTAAAGTTGGTAGGTTGACCCACTTGCTGTGTACACTTAAAAATTGCATATGTTGTTCATTAATTGTAATATTTATTTAACAGTACTGGGAATTGAACGCAGGGCCTTTGCACTGAGCTATAGCCCTTTTATTATTTTTCTTATTTTGATTTTTTTTTTTGGTACCGGGGAACGAACTCGGGTCCTTGCGCTTGCGAGGCAGGTGACGGAACCACTAGGCTAAATCCCCGGTCCTATTTTTCTTATTTTGAGACAGGGTCTTGTGTCATTGCCCAGGCTAGACTTAAACTTGTGATCCTCCTACCTCAGCCTCCCAGAGTGCCCATGGATGTTGACCACCACTCCTGGTTGGTAATCACTATAATCAACTTTAGAACATTTTTATTTCTACACAAAGGAGTCTTGTTACTCATTAGCAGTTACTCCGCATTTTCTCTTCCCCTAGACCAGTGATGGTGAACCTTTTAGAGCAGTGGTGGTGAACCTATGGCCCACATGCTGCAGCAGGCTGTTTTATCATTGAAAGATCAAAAAGGTTCACCATCACTGTTTTAGAGCTTTCATTGGTACAGACAGCCTGCTGTAGCACAGGTGCCATAGGTTCACCACCACTGCCCTAGATCCTGGCAACCACTAATCCACTTTCTATCTCTATAGATTTGCTTATTCTGGGCATTTTGTAGAAATGAAATTATATAACGTGGCCTTTTGTGTCTGACTTATTTTAGCGTTGTTTCAAGATTACCCATGTTGTAGCATGTATCAGTACTTTTTTTTTGGTACAGGGGATTGAACTCACAACCTTGCACTTGCGAGGCAGGTGCGGTGCCACTGAGCTAAATCCCTGGCCCAGTACTTGTATTTTTAAAATTGTTGAATAATACTCTATATAGTATGGCAGCTGAATCTCTTTCTCTGTGTGTGTGTGTGTGTGTGTGTGTGTGTATGTGTGTATGTGTTAGTGTTACTGGGGATTGAATGCAAGGTCTTCCCACTGAGCTACATCCCTAGCCCTTTTTTCTATTTTCTATTTTTTTTTTTTTTCTATTTTGAGACAGGCTCTTGCTAAGTTGCTTATTGCCTGTGCTGGGCTAGAACTTGTGATCCTTCTGCTTCAGCCTCCCAGAGTGCTGGGATTATAAGCATGAACCACTATTGCTGACTCTCTTACGACCTCCACAAGAACCTTTCTTTTCAGAAGGATAATATATAAATAGTGAGTAAGAGTGTGGGTTCTGTAGCTGGACTGCAGAAGTTTAACTCCTGGTTCTATTTCTTCCTAGGAATAAGTTAGCAGGTTACATTTACTCTCCCTTTGCCTGTTTTCTCATCTGTAAAATGAGAATAATGGAATTTACCAGATATGACTTTTTAAATTAATGACTTTCAGTTTCTAAATGTGAGATCCTTAATGGTGTTTGGCATAATGAGTGCTCAATAAATGTTAGTGGTTTATGAATACTCTTAACAGTTGTCAGAGGAATAGTATGATTCCTTTGCTTAAGCAATTGATTTTTAAGAAAGGAAGCTCTTGAAATCTTTGAAATAGTAATATTTTTAGAAAAGTGAAATATACAAAATTCTTCCTCTATAAGTAACTTTTCAAGATTATTTTAGCCCTTTTTTCTCTTTAGTTTGCAAACTTCTACAGAGTTTCTAGCTTAGCATAACTACAGGGTTGATAATGATACTGAGTCATCAAGAAAAGCTCTGCTGTGTTTTAGGTTTTATGGATATTGATAATTTGTTCAAGAAGAATCTCATTTATAATAAAATCACTTAAAATATAGACTAACATTTCATACTAATTGGTGAATAAAAGGTGTCTGGGGCTTTAAATTGAAAAAAATGAAACTGCATTTTTGGGAAAACATTGAGTTATATTGATAAACGTATGAATTGTTATAATGAACAGAATGAATCAAGTGTGAATAGATAGACTTAATTTTTCTCAGGAAATAATTTGGTAGTATATGACAACCATTAGTTTGACATTGGTGGCAGTAGCATTACCATTAAGGTTTTTTGGCAAACGTATTGATAGCAATTTTCATAAAGATGTGCTAATCTTACTTTTTGGGGGAGATGCTATATAACACTTTTAAAAAAATTAAGTGGGCCGGGAATTTGCTTAGTGGTTCCACTGCCTGTCTCACAAGCGCAAGGACCCAAGTTCGATCCCTGGTACCCAAAAAAAAAAATAAATAAATTAAGTTACATTTTGAGATACACATAATGATCACATTCATCATAGGGACTTGTGCTAATCTTTTGTTAGTTAAGTTACTCTTTTTTTGGTACCGTGGATCAAACTCGGGTCCTTGAG
The DNA here is from genome assembly GCF_000247695.1 of Heterocephalus glaber. Next base: position 10,967,784 of record NW_004624733.1, on the reverse strand, counting down.
CTTCCAAGGCAGGCGGCAGAACCACTGAGCTAAATAGCCGGCCCCAAGTTAAGTTACTCTTTACTTTTTTTTTTTAAGTTAAATTCTTTTATTGGTACATTGTAGGTATACAACACAATTACATTTCTCATTGGGAATTGTACCTTTATATAATGCATCTTGGTTCTTATTTTTTCCCCATTCCTAGCCCTCCCGTCACGCCCTCCACCCTTCCCTATTTACAAACACTTTATTTCCATTTTTTCCATTTCTCATCATTTTTCCTTTCCCTTCTTTCCTTTCCCCTGCCCCTCCCACTACCCCTACCCCTTTGGACCTTTTCTTCCTGTTTTGCATTATTGATTATTCATTCTAATCAATGGTACATTTTAGGTATACAGTATAATGACATTCATCATTGGAAATTTGCACTTTTACATAGTCTCTCTTGGTTCTTATTTTTCACCCTTGCCCAGCCCTCCCTTCAACCCCTCCATTCCTCCCTATTTAACAATTGTCACAAAGAATAGTTTTGTTCCTAATTATTATAAAAGTAGTAGATTCAGTAAGCTCAGTATTCTTTGGGCACATACACACACTGGGAAGACCATCCACGAGGGCCACATTGTATCACTCACCTGTGTTTTAGGGAAAGGAAGTCCTGCATCCAGGAAACAGTAACAGACTAACTTAATTGCTTTACATTAGGATAAAATCAGGCCCTAGACCCTACATTTTTTTTTTTTTTTTTGATACAGGGGATCAAATTTGGGACCTTGTGCTTGTGAGGCAGGCAGCAGAACCACTGAGCTAAATCCCCGGCCCGACCCTACATTGTTTACCATTATTTTTATAAATTTTGTGAAATCTTGTAGCTTTTACAGAATTTTCAGTTTCATAGTTTATAATAAATTATTATGATGAGGGAGATGCTAGTGAATGGGGACTAATTTTATAAGTGATCCAATCACTAGTAATTTGTTAAAAGATTTAAAAAAATGAAAATATAGTATATAATAAAGTACATAAATCTTCAGTGTTTATAGTTTAATGAACCTTTACATATTTACACTCATATCATTACCACTCAGATTAAGATACAGAAAAATTCTAGCTTCTTAGAAGGTTCTCTTGGCACTTCTTAGTACCATTCTAGCTTTTTTGCCTGTTTTTAAATATATAAAGGGAGTGATACAATGTGTATTCTTTATTTCCTTCAGTATCATATTTGTGAAATTCATCCATATTTTATGTCTTTTTTTCCTATTGCTGTGAACTATTACAGTATGTAAGTTTATCACCATGATTTATTTACCCACTTTATTGTTTCTTGTTTTATGGTTTTTTTGGTACCAGGGATGGAACTTGGGACCTTGCACTTTCCAGGCAGGCAGTGGAACCACTGAGCTAAATCCCTGGCCCCATCCACTTTATTGTTGATGGGTATTAGGTTCCAGTTTGGGAGTATTCCAGATAAAGGTGCTGTGACCATATACTTGTCCTTTGGGGCACTGCACTCATTTATGTTGGATATATACCTAGGAATGAATATACACACCTGTGTTGGGTCATGGGGATCATGTTTAGCATAACAATACTGTCAAACAATTTTCCAAAGTGGCTGAGCTAATTTGTATACCTGCTAGTAATATATGAGAGGTGTTCTGTTTTATCACGAATGTTATTTTCTTTCTCTCTTTTTTAAAGTATAGCCCATTTTGGTAGAGTTAGAGTGATATCTGTTGGTGATGTTTTTGTGGTGTGAACTGTTTGTTTTTTCTTTTGGCACATAGCCCAATTAATGCCCTCCCCCTTTTTTGACAGGGTCTCACTATGTAGTTCAGGCTGGCCTTGAACTTGTGCCCATCCTCCTGCCTCAGCCTCCTGAGTGCTGGGATCACAAGGGTGGTCCACCACACCTGGCAAGTGAATATTTCTTAATATCAAGTGTTTATTTGTTCTTTTTACTTTGTTGAAAACCTGTTTTTCTAATTGTTTCAGCTCTTTATGTAAAATCTTAAGTCCATTTCTCATCTCTGATTCACTTAACCTGTATCTGTAGTCATGACCTTTCCCAGTGGGGTTTATCATCTTCGATAGTGACAGATATACCTACTGAATGTCCTTAATTCTATTAATGGAATTGTGATTATCTTAATCATTTGGCTGTAAAATTTGAAGTTATCTTTAAGATATAGTTGGATTAGTCCGTGTATTAGCTCATTATTATAGGGAAATACCTGAGGTAATTAATTTATAAAAAGTTTACTTTGACTCACAGTTCTGAAGATTCCAGTCCAAGATTGAGTAGCCTCATTGTATTTGGCCTCTAGCAAGTGTAACACTTCAAGGTCTTCCTCCAGAAACCACCTCCCCATGCTGGGGACCAAGCCACGGGCCTTTAGAGGACATTCAAGTTTACAAACCACAGTAGTCCTCTCTCAGTTGCTATAACAAAACAGCTAGTGTGGATAACTTATAAAGACAGATTTATTTTAACTCACAGTTTTGAAGGCTGAGAACCCTAATGACATGGTCCTGGCTTTTGCAAGGCACCCCCTCCCGCCCGTGTCATGTCATTACAGGTCACATCTGGTGGGAGGATGTGTGAGAGGGAAGGTTCACGTGGAACAACAGAAAGCCAAAGTGTAGGCAGGGCTAGTCTTGCTCTTTTATAACATTTAGTTTTTGTGAGTCTTCAGTCCTTGTTTTCTGTTTACACACACAAATACCTTTACATTTTTCATGTTAGCGCATACTGTTGTGGTTAGTGCTTACTGATGATGCTGATAATAGATTAGTAGTTAACATTTATGCAGTGTTCTCTGTGCATGCACAGTTCTAAATTATTTATATGTAATAGATGATTCCCTTTTATAGATAGAGAATCAGAGAGGTGAAGTACCTTGACCAAAGAGACAGTATCCATATTATTCTAATAGCTGCAGAGCATTCTTATACTGTATCACATTTAAGCTATTTTATCATAGCTAATTGTATTGTTTCTGTAGTCACTGTTATATTTAGAATGAAGTGTGAATTCTGAAGTTTGGTCTTTAAGCTCCTATTCTTTACCCTTCCTTCTTCCACAGCATGTCTAGCCAGTGCTTATATGGCTTCTCTCACAATGAACTGTCTTGTCTAGCCCACATGCCTTTATTTCTGAGTAAAATCATAATCAGTGAGCCTTATCTCTCTTCTGTGGTAGGAAATGCTCAGTTTATGTCTCCCTATACATTTTTTTGTTAGTGTTCCTTTGCCAGTGGAATTTCTCAGCTCACCTGAAACCCTCAAACCATGCCTTTACTCTGTGTCTCAGATGTATTTTATTTCACATCCTTGATGTAGTTACAACTGAGGACAGAATTTCTTGGAGTTCCTTTAACATGTAACATTTTACACTCTGTATAAACACTTTTGTTACATTTCTGGTTAATGTAGCCAGTTTGATGTTTTTGGCAAAAGTCACCTTATCCAGGTTGGGGAAGTGGAGGGACAAGGGTGTGTCACACCTGAGAACACCTTCACTCTCCTGCACCCTCCCCCTGCTTCCAGGACAGCAGACTGGTCAGCCACTGCCATTTGCTGAATAGTGCCATCCAGAATAGTACCTGGCTCTTAGCATGTTCTCAGGAAGTACATGCTAAATAAATCAATTTGTTGATTGTGGAGAAGCAACCTATTTGGTGTGACTTTTTTAAAAGCCCCAATATGGCCATACACAGTAGAGAGCACATAACAACTAACCAATAATTGTTCAGTTTTTTCTTTTGTATTAAATTCTTTTATTGGTACATTGTAGGTATACAACACAATTACATTTGTCATTGGGAATTGTACCTTTACATAATGCATCTTGGTTCTTATTTTTTCCCCATTCCTAGCCCTCCCGTCATGCCCTCCACCCTTCCCTATTTAC
>NW_004624733.1:10876613-10956638 GCF_000247695.1 Heterocephalus glaber | reverse complement strand
TGTGAGAAACTGAAAGTGTAATTAAGGATTAAAATGATTAAAATGAATAATTGATAATTTGAAATTCAAAGAAAAGGTTCAAAGGGGTAGGGGTAGCAGGAGGGGAAGGGGAGAGATCAGGATACAGGCTGGAATCTGGAAAGAATCCATATATAGATTGTGTTTAAAAACTATAGGAAGAGATGTAGATAGAGACTAAGCTGGAGCACATCAGTGGGTTGGGAAGGAAGAGTCACTGGGGTCAAAGGAGAGGAAGGTATGTTTCCAGAAGAAGCACATACAACTGTGTTCAGTACACAATACTCGATAGTGTGATCAATGACTGTTACTGTTTTAGATACCTATCATAACATGCTGTGCTTTTCATTCTTTACAGCATAATCCTACTTATATAAAAGAGTTTACTGTAAAACAGTGTGCTGCTATGCCAGTGATAGCTTCATGTGTCTCGTGTTTAACTGCGTATTTGGATAATATCAAAGGACCATCACAGATGATTGAAGTATACCTTTTCAGTTTGCACTTAGAAGTTGGCACTCTGTGTGGTGCTTCGTGATAAACATGGATGAAATTGCCTAATAACGTATTTCTCAGATTTTATTTCCATCACGTATCACATGACTGTATTGAAATTTAAATTAAAAAAAATTTGGCCTATGTAGAGTCTACTAGTTAATTAGGATTTTTTCTCCAGACCACTATTTGTTTAATATTAGTTTTGAAAATCTTTCTAAAACAAATCACATCTTATGATGTCTTGTTAATGCTTGAGATTTTTTTTTTAATTATATAGAAATGTTTAAGTACTTTTCAGTTTTCCTTTGGTTGGGTTCTATTTGAATGTTATTATAGTTTTTGTCCCTTCCATTGCTTTTCTTTGAATAATTTTAATTTTTGTATATGTATGTGTTTAGTGAATGATTAATAAAGTTAAGGAAAAAAATGTAAACTGACTTTTGGGTTAAATTGAGTATTCTCTTTAAACTTACTTGTATTCAAAAAGATTTATTCCTAGAAATAGATGCTTGCCACTTTTCTGGCAGTTATATGTGGTATGATTTATTTGAGAGTTTGTTACATCTTATGACAACTTTTAATATAATTTGTATCTAATAATGTGACTTGAATAGTATCAGGGCTTTTGTCTTGTAAGTCTGCTAAACATTTCATTTTTTTCCTTTTGTGCTTCCCTTCCTCCTCTATCTTTTTTTCCTCCCTCCCTCCCCGGCCTCCCTCCTTTCAACTTTTTTTTTTTTGTCCCGGGGATTGAACTCAGGACCTTGCGCTTGCAAGGCAGGTGGTGGAACCACTGAGTTAAATCCCCAGCCTTCAACTTTTATTAGTATGTTTGCAGTCCATAATGTTTACATTCACTGTAGGGAATTGGTACATGTACATAACACATTTTAATTTATTTGCCCCCCACCCTCTTTCATTTTTCCAGTATCAGATTCATTTATTTATTTTATAAAGGTAATTATATATACAGATTGAAAACCAGACTAATAGGCCAAATAATATGTAAAACACGTAAGACAATTGTATTAGGTCAAGGTACATTTTTAAATACATTGTCCACAGTGGATTACAGTACCTTTTTTTCTTTCTTTTCTTTCTTATTATGTTTTTTATTTATATATTTATATATATATATATATATATATATATATATATATATATTGAGTTTTTCATATAAGAGAAACCATGTGATATTTAAGCCCGTGTGCCTGAGTTACTTCACTTGCCTATGGTCTTAAAGTTCAACCATTTTCCTACAAATGACTCGTTTATCATTTTTTATGGTAGAGTAGTACTCCATTGTATATAAATAACACATTTTTACTCCAATCATCTGTTGATGGACATATAGACTGTTTCCGAGATTTAGCTATTATGAATTGTGCTGGTGTAAACATGGGTGTGCATACATCAGTGTAGTATGATGTCTTTAACTCTTTGGGGAAGATATGTACAAAGGGGATAGCTGGGTCAAAAGGAATTTCTACTTTTTTGAGGAACCTCTATACTGATTTCCGTAGTGGTTCTATCAGTTTACAGTCTCATCAGCAATGAAGAGGGGTTCCTTTCTTCCTACAGCCTTTTCAGCATTTGTTATTGATTCTTTCTGCAGTGAGATGGAATCCTAGTGTTGTTTTTTGCATTTCTCGAATGGCCAGTGATATTGAACATTTTTTTCATGTATTTATTGGCTCTTTGTATGTATTCATCTGAGAAGTATCTATTCATTTCAGGTGCCTTTTTTTGTTTGCTTTTCTGAGACAGAGTCTTAACTACATAGTTCAGGCTGCCCTTGAATTTACTATGTAGCTCTCAGCATCTTCTTGCCTCAGCCTCCTGAGTGCTGGGATTACAGGTGTGTGCAGCCACACCTGGCTCAGATGCCCATTTTTCAATTAGGTCTTTAAATTTGGAGGGGGTCTAATTTCCTTGAGTTCTTTATATATTATAGATATTAGTCTTTTGTATGAGGAAGAGCTGGCAAAAAACTTCCCATTCTGTAGTTTGTCTCTTCGCTGTGTTAGTGGTTTTCTTTGCTGTGTATACTAAACATTTTAAAAAGAACAATGACTTTAGGGAAGAGCTAGATTTCTCTTAGGGCTTTTGATTAGATCAAGACATATGTTCAGAATTGACCTACTTTCTAACATGTATTTCAGTGAAGGAAAGTAATACTTCAGAAGCAAATCTCACAAGACTGGGCTTAGTGGCCTCATCAAAGGAAATAAAGTCTGGAGCCTGATTTTGGTTGTTGTTTGGCATTGACAGTAAATTTTTGTTTGAACTATCAAGGAGGAAGTAAAAGGTCACAGAATTTTTAGAGAAATTTCTTTTTCTAGGCTTTTGTTTTGTTTTGTTTTGCTTTGTAATGCTTTACTGCTCTTGTTTACAGGCAACATACTTTTTAAGTACGTTGATTTAACTGGATGTAATTGAGTTGGTTTAATTTAGGATCCTTTCTCCCTTTCTCTTGTAGAACTTGAACCAATGAAAGAAGCATATGGCGCTTGTGAAGATAAATGTTATTGCTCCTTCTGTAATTGGAACTCCTGCTTAGGACCTGTATGTGACTTTTCACCTTGATCTGTTCTTCTAGTTACTACTGACTTTGATTACAGGAAGGTCTCTGAAGATTTGTATCAAATGACGTCAATGGCCAGCTTGTTTTCTTTTACTAGTCCAGCAGTGAAACGATTATTGGGCTGGAAACAAGGTGATGAGGAGGAAAAATGGGCAGAAAAGGCAGTCGATGCTTTGGTAAAAAAGCTAAAAAAGAAAAAGGGTGCCATGGAGGAACTGGAGAAAGCCTTGAGCAGTCCAGGACAGCCGAGCAAATGTGTCACTATTCCCAGATCTTTAGACGGACGTCTCCAGGTTTCTCACAGAAAAGGCTTACCACATGTCATATATTGTCGTGTTTGGCGCTGGCCTGATTTGCAGAGTCATCATGAGCTAAAGCCATTGGATATTTGTGAATTTCCTTTTGGATCTAAACAAAAAGAAGTTTGTATCAACCCATACCACTACAAGAGAGTGGAGAGTCCAGGTAGGTTTTACTCTCTTGAGAAGAATTCTTTTAAATGTTGTGTTGTCTGATTCATATATAATTAGATTTATTAATTACAAGGTATGTTAACTTGTGTTCATTTTTTAAAGCTTTAATTTTGGAAGGAGTATTGGATTGGAATTTAGCTTTCTTTTTTATGTAGGTGATATTACTCTCAAGTGACTTGTCCTAATTCATTGTGCATAGTAAGGACCCGTATATGTGTTCTACCTTTCCTGTGGATGATCTGTCTCTATTTTATCTAAGAATTAAGCCCAGTGTGTACACTGGATCCTATTCCTTTTGGTCTGTTCAAGATCTTTGTTCATGCAATAGCATCCCTCTCCCTTGTATTGTATTTTCCCACTTTACCAGACCATTTCTGACAGCATACAAGCATGTCATGATATTGCATATCCTAAAATAAAAGTTAAAAAGAATTCTTGTCTTATTTCATTCACATATCTGCATGCACACACACATCTCATTTCCCACACTGTTTCTTCTGGTCATTTTATAGTATTCTTTTATTATTTCCACATCTGTGTTTCCCATTCTTTCTTATCTTTTCAATTATTCTTTCTTCCCTACCATTTCACGTGTCAAGATCACTAGTGACTTCCCTCTTAGAAATCAAATGGTCATTTCTCAGTCTTATCCTATTTGCCCTCTCAGTAGCACTTGAGAACAGTTCATCTCCTGCCCTCCTAGTAATAATTTTCTCTTTTTGACTTTTAAGACACTCCTTTTCTGATTGTCCAACTTTACTGGTTATTCTTGTTCAGAGTGTTTGCTGTCTTGTCCTCCTGTTTCACCGTGCTCAGTCCTTGGGCCTTTTTTGTATGTGTTCTTTAAATGTCTCATATGTTTTAAAATTAGCTATAACCTGATGCACATAATTTGAATTCTAGAATCATCTTCCTTGAGTTTTAGATTTGTAAAAGTCAGTTACTTACTAGCTCAATTGAATGTCTCATAAACATCAGATACAATATGGCTACTTTTAACTCCCCTCCCCCAAAAAACATTTTCTCCTGTTTTCTCTATTGAAGTACATGGCACTAGTATTCATGTAAGTATTGCCTAAACAGAGGCCATCTTTTATTATTTTTAAGTCCTATATTTGAGCTATGAAGAAATGTTGCTTGCTGTACCTTTATTTATTTCTTTATTTTTGGTACTGGGGATCGAACTCTGGTCCTTGTGCTTGCGAGACAAGGGGCGAAACCACTGAGCTAAATTCCCAGCCCCTTGTACCTTTAAAATATGTCTTGATACCGTCACCTCTTATCAGTAGTACAGACTGCTACAATTTCTCACCTTAAGTAGTCTCCTAATTGGTCTCTCTGCTTCTTTTTCTCCCAACCCATTGTGTTTTCTACACAGCAGATAGAGTGAAATTTAAAATGACATATATCAAATATGTCAGTTCCTACTAAAAACATTTAGCTTTACTATACTAGGAATCAGAATTCTTAAACAGAATTCTTAAAATTAAACTTAGGATAGGTAGTTTCAAGACTACACCTATCCCTAGACATCCTTTGACCCTTGAACTTGCCATACTCCTGTGTATATTTTAAGTCTTGCTGTTTCCCCAAAATCTTTTCTCGACACATGTACTTACTCCATTCTTTGTTCAAATATCCTCATCACTAGTTGATTCTACATTAGATATTTAGTTTATTGACTGACTGGAGCAGGGCCTTCCTCAGTCTCACTTATTATTACATCCCCAGTGTAATAACTAATGAAGTTTCCTGGCACTTGGTAGGTAATGCTCAGTAAATATTTTTTGGTAATGAATGAATTCCATAAGCTGATACCTTAGTTTATTCACTGCTGCTCTAACAGAGTACCAGACCAAGTAAATTATAAATGATTGGTGTTTACTTGGCTCATGGTTCTGGAGTTAGAAAGTGCAAGATAGAGAGGCTGCATCTGGTGAGGATCTTCTGACTGCATCATAATGTGGCATGTGGCCAGTAAGTGTAAGACAGAGAGGGGACAAGAAGGGGCCAAACTTACAACAAACCCATTCTCATGATGAGTAATCTACTCTTTCAGTAGGCCCTACCTTCAATAATGTTGCATTAGGGAATAATTTTCCAATATGAACTTTGGGGGACATCTTCTAAGTATAGCAGCTGCACAACAAATTACCACAAATGCAGTAGCTTGACATACATATTTATTACTTCACAATTTCTTTGGGTAAGGCATTCATCACAGCTTAGTAGGACTTTTTGCAAGCTTCTAATCTAGATGTTGGTCAGAGCTAGGGTCTTATCAGATGCAGGAGGATCTGCTTCCAGGGCTCACTTTGATAGTTAACAGAATTTAGTTTCCTGTAGGCTGTTAGACTCTTGGTGATTATCAGCTGGAGACTACATTAAATTGGTTACCACGTTGCCTTCTTTATACGTAGTTCACATTCATGGCAGCTTCTTCAAAGCCTGCAAGGAAGAGAGTCTTCTAACAAGAATGGCACTCATATGGAATGTAATCACATATATCTTCTCACTTTGCCATGTACTGTTAGAAGCAAGTCACAGGTCATACACTCAAGGGCAAGAGATTAACCAAGGACATGAATACCTAGAGGTTGTAATCATAAGGCCACCTTAGAGTCTGTGTGCCACACTCAAGATAATATGAGCCCAGTGTGATAAAAAGACTGAAAGGAATATTGAGTGTGAAAACTGGCAAAAAAGAATAGCAGTGATTGTACTCTAAGGGAACTTAATAAGAGCTTTAGTTAAAGCTAGATGATATTTGAGGTGATTTTTTATTTCTTAAAGGAAAGCTGCATCCTGAAGGACTTGATGAGGAATGGAAGATGGGAAGATTTAATAGACAAATTCCTGAAAAACTCTCAAGCTAGTTATTTGCTAGGAGTAAGTCGACCTCATGGCAATCCTGCCTCAGCCTCCCAAGTGCTGAGATGACTGGCGTATGCCACCACGCCTGGCAAGACTTCCTGAATTTGAATCCAGGTTTTAGTGTATACTACTAAGTTACTTACAATTTTTATGATTTAGTATGAGAATAATACTACCCACCTGACAGGGTTGTTATGAGGATTGGATGAGGCAATGCATGAAAAAGTGCTTAAGCATTATGTGGTTTAGAAACAATTACAAATTAACTACTAGGATAATACATTCTGGAAATAGAGCATAGCGGGGAATGGTAGAGAGAAAAATCTTCAAAGAAATACTACTAGAGCTGGGCATAGTGGTGCATGCCTGTAATCCCAATACTCCGGAGGATAAGGCAGGTGGATCACCATGAGTTTAAGGCTAGCCTGAACTACCCAGTGAGACTCTTGTCTCAAAAAAACAAAAGAAAACAAAAAAGAAATACTACTAGAATAATTTCTAGATATGTGAATTGAAAGGGCCTACTGACCAAGTAGTCAGAACTGGGATTGACAAAAGACCAACACATGAAATTTTAGTATATCATGGATAAAAAGAAGTCAGATTCTGAAAGCTTCCAGAAAGCAAATATAGGGGCCGGGGATTTAGCTCAGTGGTTCCGCCGCCTGCCTTGAAAGCAGAAGGACCTGAGTTCGATCCCCGGTACCAAAAAAAAAAAAAAAATACTTAGAAGGACTTATTCCTTGGGCCAGGGATTTAGCCTAGTGGTTCCATTGCCTGCCTCACAAGCGCAAGGACCCGAGTTCGATCTCCGGTACCAAAAAAAAAAAAAAAGAAAGAAAGCAAATATAGGACACATAAAATACTCGAAATCAGAATATTGGATTTTTCACTGCAATTATGGATTCTAGAAGAAAGTGAAATAGAAATTCTGCTTGCAAACAAGCAAAAAAAAGATATTTTTATATACATTGTTTTTCTTCCCCTTTCTTAGGAAGCTAATAGAGGGCGAGGCTTATGAAATGGGATGTATAATGATTGCAGAGAGAGGAAGAGAGGAGGTCCAAGGACTTTAGGTTTGTAGGAGACTTAAGTAGCAACTAGTTTTGGCTGGAGCAAAAGGGTGGAAGATCCAGGAGGAAACAGGAAATCACAAATTATTTGATAATTTACAGCATCTGGAAGATGGTCTTGAGTGTCATTTGACAGATCTGTTGGAATACTGGAAATAGTAGTAGTACATAAAACTAAGCAAGTGAAGGAATATTAACTTTAATAAAAGCACTATTCAGGGAAAATATCAGCACATTTGCTTATTAATGAATTACATAAATACATTTAGCCACACATACACATATGTAATGTAAACATTAGATACCAATTTAATCCAGTTTTTTAATGTAAATTTACTGTAGGGAAAAGAAGGATAATATAAGATAGCTGCCCCATTTTCTGTAAGACCAAGTCTAAATAATTCACAAATTAATAATAACAATAAAAATATTATTTAGCAGTGTACAAAGTAAATGTTAGAAGAAATGGCTATGAATTTAAATTTGTTGTTTATGGATATGATCTGAGAGGGGCCTAGAAATTGCTGTTTTTGTTATAATCTCATCTTTTTTGTATGCTTATAATCTTTTAAACTCAACATACTATTTTGGATGAAAATAATTCTTAAAAATCATGTGCACAGATAATACATAAGCAGGAAGGAAGCCAGTGATGTTAACTATATCTTTAACAAAGAAAGAAAGCTTTACTGAACTGAATTCTAGTTATTTCCTTAAGTCTTTCAGATTACTAGCTAGCTAAACAGAAATTCTTGTCTAAAACCGTGATCTCCAATGGCAGCTGCCCCATAATCATTCAGGGAAACAGCAGTTGTTAATACACAATATAACAAAAACAGTTGTAGTCATTGTTGATCATATTTGTGCAACACTGATTCTGTAAAAAATGAAACAGTACAAATACTGACTGAAGAGCCTTTGGTTTGTTGTGTACAATCTCCCTACTATAGAGAACCAGAGTATGATTTAGTTAACTCAAAAACAAATTGATTTTGTTGCTGCTAAATGATAACAGAATGAAAGTTTTGAAAAACATTCATTCATTCGCAGTACTGGGGATTGAACCCAAGACCTTTACACTGATCTACAGCCCCAGCCCTTTTTTTCATGTTTTACTTTGAAACATGGTTTCACTAAGTTGCCCAGATGGGCTTGAACTTGTGATCCTCCTGCCTCAGCCTCCCAGAGTCAAAATGACATTGACATATACAGGAAAGTTGTAAGAGATGAATTGTATATTAACAGTATCAGTTTCCTATAGGGAAAAGTAATCAGATGTTTCAGTGTTAGATGTTTAAATGTTGATCATGGATCTTCAGATAAAGTGAACATTGGAATAAGATTAACTTTTATCTTTTAAAAAAAATTTCTTCAAATGTGTAGACATTATTGTATGTACAGTGGTACCTTGGTTGATGAACTTAATTTGTTTTACAATTTAGGGGAAGATGGCTGCATTTGTGTTTCTGTGGGGAAGATGGCTGTGCTCATTTTTGTCACCTGATGTGGAGTTTCAGGAAGCAAAAGTTTGCTGAATGCTTTTGTTTGTGAACCGAATTGCTTACAAACAGAAGTGTTTGATCCGAGGCATTACTGTATTTTTATTATCATAATATGGAGAAGACTGCTTTTGAATGGAGGACTTTTACCTCGGGAATGTTACTATTTTCAGTAGGGAAAGCCTTACTGAAGAATTTAAAGTTTGTGATCTCTCAAAGTGAGAATGATGAAAGTGTTCAAAATTGGAAATGTGAAAGTTTTCAGGGCATCCACATACCTGACCTCAACTCTGTAGTCTTACTACCTAGATCTGTGCCTAGGCCAAATGACTTTTCTTTCCCTTCTTTCTCCTATACTCACCCCTAACACTCTCTTGTGAAATTCTCCTGGTTTGTTAAGGTCCAATTGGATGTATCTTTTCCACAATATTTTTTTTATTCCCTGCTAGCTGGGAGTGCTCACTTTTTAAACTTTCATTGTATTATGGTTGTTGTTAAATATGTCATATGTCCCATAAAAACTGAAGTGATATCTTTTCTGGATTTTCTGTCTTTCAGAGTCCTTTATATATAGGCTAAACATTGACAAGAATTTTGGGTTTAGTTTTTATGTAAATATAGATTCAGGTTTCTGTAAAACAGCCCTTCCTAAAAGTGAACTGTTTTAATAGGTTTAGTCTTACATGAATCCTTTCTACTAATCCCTTAATGGTTGAATGGGGCATGTTTTTTAGTCATTCCTGACCAGTTACTTTTGATTTTTGTCTTTCAGTCTTACCTCCAGTATTAGTGCCTCGACATAATGAATTCAACCCACAACACAGCCTTCTGGTTCAGTTTAGGAACCTGAGCCACAATGAACCGCACATGCCACAAAATGCCACATTTCCAGATTCTTTCCACCAACCCAACAACACTCCCTTTCCCTTATCTCCAAACAGCCCCTACCCCCCTTCCCCTGCTAGCAGTACGTACCCCAACTCCCCAGCAAGTTCTGGACCAGGAAGTCCTTTTCAACTCCCAGGTAAGACTTTATTGATACAAAAAACAAAAGAAATAATCCCTGAGAATCAGTAGTTATTCTTACTATTGACCCTCTGGGTAAACTGTTATACAACAAGAGCTACTTGTTTCTGACTGTACATTTTTTATGTAATTCTTTGATTTTGAGATGAAGTTGGATTTCATTGTGTCAAGTAATATTTGTTTAAAATCTGGAAGCAAGGGAATTAATACTGTTTAACCTACTATTAGGAATTTTCTCAAAAGCAAATTTTCATTATTTTGTCTTAGTTTCTGTGCTAGTTGTAGCTGTTTCTCAAAATACATTTTGTACAAACCTTGGTGTGAAAGACAATTTGTATTGTTTTACCGTTACTAAGACAAAAGTTTAGCTGTTGCTTTTGCAAAAAAAAATATTTCAACTATGAGTGTTGGTACTTAACAGATTCCATGTTTAACATTCAGTTTGCTAAGCTCATTACCTAGCCATTTAATGAGAAACAGCAGCCATTTATGGACATGGCAAAAGTATTAGACAGTTGCTGTTAGTGTTGATGGCAAATTTTAAAGGGAATAGTTTTATATGACAGTATACTGTATGTGATGATCAATTTAAAATGTCTATAGTATGTATATATACAAACTAGGATAGTCTATGTCCTTCAGATTGTTTTGCATAGTACCAGTTTCTCTGAGCATGTGATTCTATGCAAATAAAGACAAAATTACTGATTTTGAATTCTTTTTCAGTGGATTTTAGTACTAGTCCTGGATTACCAGAGATCTGGACTGAATAAACGTGGCCTTGTAGTAGGTTTTCATTTGCTATTCGCTATTCAGTATGCTGACTTTTCTGTCCTAGGATAGGGTCCTACATTTGTGTGTATGTAATTAGTAATGAACCCTGCTGGTTATCTTGTTTTTTAAAAATGTTTTTAGACTAATAACTGGGCAGGATGAAGATTTCTACTGTTCTTTTTGGACTTGTCTCATTTTATTTCTCTTAGCTGATACGCCTCCTCCTGCCTATATGCCACCTGATGATCAGATGGGTCAAGATAATTCCCAGCCTATGGATACGAGCAATAATATGATTCCTCAGATTATGCCCAGTATATCCAGCAGAGGTAAGAGAAGTAATCATTATATTTATTTTGTTGTTGCTATTTGTATTATTTTTTAACCTCTTGGCCACTTTTACTTATTTGAGTTTTCTTTTTGCCCTACTGAGGATTCATCCTAGGGCCTCCTACATGCGAGGCAGACATTCTAGCGTTGATCTACATCCTGAATCTTGGCCACTTTTAAAAAACCTTTTGTGAAAAAAACCACTTTTGTGAAGTATAATTTATATACTATAAAATATTTGTAAATATTTTTTCTCAGTTTTAAAAATAATGTCTTTTGAATCACAATAGCTTAAAAATCTTTTTTTTCATACCAGAAATTGAACTCAGGACCTTGCACTTGCCAGGCAGGTAGGGTGCCACTGAGGTAAATCCCCGGCCCCACCATAGCTTTAAATTTTGATGAAGTTCAGTTTATCAATTCTATTTTCTGTATCATGATTTTGGTATTGAATCTAAGAAAGTTTTATTTGTCCCAAGGTCATGCAAATATTTTTTGATGTTTTCTTCTAGATGTTCTATAGTTTTAATCTTTATATAAGGCCTTAGATTCATTTGGAGTTGAGTTTGTATGTGGTATATGGTAAATATCTATATTAAATTTTTTGCATGAAGAAATCCAGTTAGTTCCAGCACCATTTGTTTTCTCATTGTGCTATTATTTGCTTGGGTCTCTGCTTACAGTTTATTTGAGTATTGTATACTTGGGAGTAGAATTGCTGTGTCATATGCTAATTATGTGCTTAACTTTTTGAAACACTGAACTTGCTGGCTACTGTGAATAATGCTACTATGAACATAGGTGTATATTGAGACTCTTTAGTTCTGCTGTTGTAGGGTTATCATTGGTTCTGTGCATTTTGATTTAGATCTAACTGGTTGAAAGTATAGTTCAAGTTTTCTATATCCCACCTTGGTTTTTTTTTTTTCCCACCTTGCTTTCTTTCTTATTATTCTATCAATTACTGACAATGGGAGATTGAAGTCCCCAACTGTTACTGTTGAGTTGTACATTTCTATTACCAATTCTGTTTATTTGCTTTATGTATTTTGGAACTATGATAGTAAAGTATACAGTTCATTAGCATTAGGTATGTCTACATATTATGGATCCATTCCCAGAACTTTTTTATCATCCTATGCAGAACTTAACCCATTATAAAACTCCCCATTCCTTTTCCTCTAGCCCCTGAAAAATATTATTCAACATTTTATCTCTATAAATTTGCCTATTCTAGGTATCTCTTCTAAATGCAATTATAATACTTGTATTTCCTTTGGTGTCTGGCTTATTTCATTTAGCATGGTGGTTTCAAGGATTACCCACATTACAGTAGTATTGGAATTTCATTATTTAAGGCTGAATAATACTCTGTTGTATATGTATGCACATTTTGTTTATCCATTTGTGTATTGAGAGACATTTAGGTTTAGCCTTTTTGGCTATTGTAACTTTCAGTGATACCATGTCTGTTTGAGCTTCTGCTTGCAGTGCATTTGAGCATTATATACTTAGGACTAGAATTGATGTCATATGCTAATTATTTGTTTGACTTTTTGACAGTATTTGCAATGATGCAGTTGCATCATTTTACATTCTTACCATCAGTGCATAAGGATTCCAGTTTCTTTTCCTTTTTTTTTAAGAGTAGGAAAAATTTATTGGGAGAAAGAAAGCTTCTGCCTAATAGAGACAGAAGGAGGACCAGAAAGTGGGTTGCCCGCTCACCCCACTTTTCAAAGATGTTTTATACAGCAAAGCCATGTGGTGAGGCAGGTACAAAGTGGGACAAAACTGGAAGACCCAATGGAAATTTACAAGGTGGGCATGAGGTGGGGCAAAACCATGACCAACCAATAAGATTACAAGCACAGTCACCCAGGTAATATTGATTAAATGCAGGTCAAATGGGGGAGCAAGTCACATAGCAAGTGTACTAGGATTTTCAGTAAGGGTGTGTCTGGGATATTTCCTGGAAAGGCTGGGTTAAGACCTTGGCCCCCCCACCCAGGTGATTGATACCTGTTTAGAATATGATCACTGCTATTCATCCTACATGGGCGTGGTAGTTTCTCTCCTTTTACAATGCAGGCCTTCAGTGAATGTGTCTTCACTGTCCTCCATGTTGGCTCCTTGTGGGCTGGCCCTATCTAACTGCCTACAAGATATCTAATTAACTTACCTATCTGCAATATTCCCCCCTCTGAAGTACTCCTAACTGCTGTGAGGGGGCAAAGGGCGAAGACCAGTCTGGCTACTTCCAACTGAAGAGGGTTGAAGTTGTAATCAGCAGTCAGAGTTACTCTATAGAGGTCTGTCTGAAGGCCTTCAATAGGCACCAGGCATTGTCATCTTGGGTAGCCTTATAGCTTCAAGTCTGGAGGGGACAAAAGCCAAAGAAGCAGTTAAGAATACATGGGCTAAATAATGTCATCAGGACTGCTCTGAATATAGCCAACAAAGGTTTCCATTGGGAGGAACTAGTAATAGCCTCCCACAAAGAGGGTAAGAAGGTCCAGGAGACTTCAGAATCCAACATAGAAGTCGTATAGTTTAGCACTTATGAGCTGTTTACAAGGTTGATCTGGTGGATCCCGGTAAAAGAAGTCTAGCACCTTTGTCATTGGTTCCATTTGTATGACTGTTTTGAGTTTGGCAGCCTCTAGGCAAGAGTAAACAAAACTTTTAAGAAATTAAAGCATGTATAATCTAAGCATGAGCACACTAGAATGGAAGAGCAGGTTGTGGAGAAAGTCACACTTAGATATTGAAATAGTGACTGTAATCTACTGGCTCTTAGATTCTTTCATTGATAAAGATTATGTATAAGTCTGATACTTTAAGAAGAGACAATTTGAAGAACAAATCTCACTTAAGAAATTTAAAACTATAGCTGAGGTCTTACAGATTTTACCATAGTTTTTTCCTAATGGTCCATAACCATGGTCAGCTACTGGTGTAGCTAGAAACTGCCAGAAGGGGTCAGTGACTGGAGCCCCTTTTTATATCTAGCTTTATTACTATAGCAGTATTTTATACCTCTTTTAGTTATTCTTTTCTCCTGGTTGTTTAAGACCAAGTTAAAGTGAGACCTGTCAATCGGTGTGAACCTCTTGCTCTCTATCAAGGTCAGTTAAGTCTCCTCAGGCATTGGTTTGGAACCATGCATAGAGCCTCTCAGCTCCTGTCAGTGTCATCTGTCACGATGGGTCATGGCCTTGCTTGACCATGTTGCTTTCAGTGAAACCGTGGGAGATTTTTCCCTCTTGGTGACCCTCCTTTGGCACATGGTACATTTGTTCTCTGGTGCCCAGCAATCTCCCTGCTCAGGAGGTTGGGTGACTTACCAAAGATGTAGGATCCTGTAGGAAAGGTTCCTTTGTTTCCTGGATCTTTGTTGACCTTGAGGGGCCAGGGCCAAAATGTTGGCTATCCTCATAGCCCAGTTACCTGTCTGGTTTTGGACTCCAAACTTTAGTTGTTGAACACCTAGAAGAGAAGATCAGTGACATAAGTATCTCAGTAGGCGCAGTGAGCTTAACTATTGTAATTTCATCTGGGTATTAAGCACTTTTGAAATATATTTTTTCAACCATGGTCATTTTAGTAGTTGAATCCTTGCAGAATGTTAACAGACAACAGTTATACATTATATGGAAAAACTTTAGAATCGAGAGCCACACATAGTATTTTAGCATGGCAGTCATGATGACATTTTTATTGTAACACTTACATGTCCATCTTAGTACGGAATAGTCTTTCAGTCAAACACCTTTGTCTGATCACAAGACATTAAATGACATACAGAAAACTCTTATTTGTTATTCTTTGGTAGGATGCCATATAAAGGGAACATGCATATTGGCCTATTAATGTACTTTAGGAATTCCTAATGTCTAGCCTCAAATTTTAGTGTGTGACATTGTTTCGACTGTTTGGCAACTGAACATCCCTAAGTGTGGTGACACATAACATAGCTATCACATGATTTTTTAAGAAAACTATTATTTGACTGGTTTTCTCATGCTGGCTCGATATGTACTTCTTATCACAAGTAGCTGGAGTGCAAGAGAAAGGCAGATACCTGAGTCAAAAAAGATCATTAGAACCTTGTTTTCCCACAGAAAACTTAGACCATGACCAGTGTATACATATCACAATAACATCTTTAGCAGTGTATTTCCCACGAGGCTATGGAAATTATTGGGGTCCCCAGGATTCCAGTTTCTTTACATCTAGGCCATTTATTTTCTGGGGTCCTTTTGGGGTGGGGTGGGGTGGGGTGGGGGGTTGGAATAATGATCACTCTAATGGGTATGAAGTGGTACCTCATTGTGGAGTTTGGCATATTTTTATGGTGGTGTTGTGGCTTTAAAGTTACATTGAGACTTAAGCTCCTTACATTGTAACAAGTTTAGAAGTAAGGTCTGCCATTTTACACATTTCTTTTTCTTTTTCTTTTTTTTTGTACCAGGGATCGAACTTGGGACCTTGCACTTTTGAGGCAGGCGCCCAGAATCACTGAGCTAAATCCCTGGCCCTACACATTTCTTAAAACAATGTTTGTGTGCTTTTTGTGTATTTGTGGTGATAAAAAAAACATTTACAGAAGCTGGGCCTGGTAGAGAATGCCTGTAATCCCTTGGAAGCCTGAGGCAGGAGAATCACCAGGAGTTCAAGGCCAGCTGAGCTACATAGTGAGACCCTGTCTCAAAAAACAAAAAAGGCAAACAGAAATTACAGAAAACCCACAGATAACATCATATGTAATGGTGAGAAATTAGAAGGTTTGCTGCTAAGATCAGTAGCAACTCAAAGATGATTCCTGTGAAATACTTGTATTCATAGTTTGCAGAGAGTGTTTTTTAGTTTAGCTTTTTGCTAAGAAGATGGTGATATAGTTATGTCTTTCTAGTGGCTGAAAAAGTATATATCTCAAATTTAAGCCTAAAGTAGATTATCCTAGAAATGTAATTTAAAATATGATTTGTTGTTACGTTCTGAATTATGTCTTCCCCAAGTTCCTATTTTGAGGCCCTAACCCTCACTATTAGTGTTATTTGGAAATGAGATTTGGGGAAGGTAATTAAGTTTAGATGAGGTTGTGAGGATAGGGTCTTCAGGGTGCAATTAGCGCCCTTATAAGAAGAGGAAGAGATCCCTTTCTGTGTATCTTTTTCTATACTATTGAATACAACCCAAGGAAAGGCCAGTGAGTACAAAGTCAGAGAGCGGTTGTCTACAAGCCAGGAAGCAAGCCTTCACCAAATGCTGACCTACCACTGGTGCCTTGATCTTGGACTTATCTAGAAGTGTGAGAAATAAACTTCTGTTGTTTAGCCACACAACCTGTGGTATTTTGTTATAGCCGCCTGAACCAACCGAGACAGAAATTGGAATCTAGAAGGGGAATGCTGCTGTAACACATACTGTACCTAAAAATATGGAAGTGGCTTTGGAGCTAGATACTGAGTAGAGGCTGGAAGAATTTTGAGGTGCAAGCTAGAAAAAGCTGTTACTGCTGTGAAGTAACAGTGAAAGGTGATTCTGAAGAGACTATATAAATAATTTTTGCATACAATATTAGAAATGTAAATGTTAAAGTTGGTTCTTTTGAGGCTGCAGATGTATATAAAGAACATTGTTATTGGAAAAAGGAGAAAAGGCTATCTTTATTAAAATAGTGGCAAGGAACTTGACTGGTGTTCCTGTTCTAGTGTTTTGTGGAAAGTAGAATTTCAAGCTGTGAAATTGGATACTTAGTTGAAGAGATTCCTGAGCAAAGTTTTAAAGAAGTGGCCTAGATCCTCCTAGCTTCTCGTGGTAAAATACATGTGGGAAGAGAGCAATGAATTGAAGGAGAAATTGTTAAGCAAAAAGGAATCAGAACTTAAAGATTTAGAAAAATTCTCATCCTATCCATATTTCCAAAAAATGAGAAAATATATTTATAGGGAGATTAGTATGGATGTGACCCATAGACCTGATTAGCCACCTCAGCATGACACAGATAGTGTGACTTGAAGGGGACAGAGATACGTCAGAATTAAGGAAGGCTATCAGACATCTTAGATTCTGTATAGACAAGGCAGTTAGCTATTCAGCTGCAAACTTGTGCTATTCCTTAAAACTGAGGAATGGCCCTGAAGTGATTCGGAGATCATCCAGATCACTGTCCTAGTTTCCGCAGGTTGGCTGAAGTTGTGGGAGCAAGCATGTATGGGGCCTTGAGGGTCTAATTCTCTACAGCTTATAACTTGTGTGGTTTCACATGTTACCACTGGAGAGG
The DNA here is from genome assembly GCF_000247695.1 of Heterocephalus glaber. The sequence continues at coordinate 10,939,200 of NW_004624733.1, read as the reverse complement.
AGTTTTGCTTTGGAATTTTGTCTCCAGTCTCATCTTTTTCTCATTTAGGTAAGACTGGACTTTAGACTTTATAGTTTTTGCTGGAATGAGTTAAGACTGAGGGCTTTGGAGATGGATGTTTTTTTTTTTTTTTTACCTTTGAAAAGGGCATGGATATTGGGAGGGCAGGGTTGAATGGTAATGGATCAAATTGTGCTCCTTTCATCACCCACCCTGGTTCATATGTTGAAGCCTTCACCTGCAAAGTGATGGTTATGTGGAAATGGAACTTTGGAGAGGTGGCTGAGGTTTAGATGAGTTCATGAGAGCGGGAGCCTCGTGATGGAATTAGCTACCCTTATCAGAAGATGTATCAGTCAGTATTTACTAGAGAAACGGATATAACACAAGATATACAAATTTATAAGAATTTACAAGATTGGCTTACAATGGCCACCCACAGAGTTGGATCAGGAAGAGTGTAGAGGATCCCTCTGCACACTGGAGACTGAAGGATTTAGTTGAAGGTCTGGTGCTCACTGCAGTGTCCCGTGTGAGTAGGTTTGCCGTGGAAGGGTGCAGAGTCAATGCTGGAAGGAAGGCTGAAGGATCCGTGCTGGGAGCCGAAGAGGGTGCCACAAGGCAGGAGATGACGTCCAAGGTGAAGGCAAGAGCTCCTCCAAAGGAACAAGCAGTGTCCTTCCTTTCTCATTTTCCCTTTATAACATCCAAACAACATACTGCTCTAGGGTGTGGAATTGCTGACCTGATTTAGCTAAACTTCTCAACCAAACTTCTCAAGTTGACATAATCACTCAACCATCACAGAAAGGAGACAGACAGATCTTTGAATCTTTGTGGTCACACACTGAGGAAAGACCCTATGAGCACGTGGTGATAGGACAGCTGTCTATTTATAAACTAGGATGGGAGCCCTCACTAGACATCAGATCTGCTGACACGTTGGTCTTGAACTTCCCGGCCTTGAACGGTGAAAAAAAATTGTTTGAGCCACTCAGTTTGGTGTTTTGTTAGAGCGGCATGAGTAGGCTAAGGTTGTTGCCTATCTTTATATTTATATAATTATTTAAATTGTCACAGGTAAGCTTATTTCTAATGGGGTTTTTTTGCATATATAGACTCAAAGTGAGACCTAATTGAAATAATATTTTTATATGTAATGCTTTGGTTGAGTTAGAGTAAACACAATGAATGTGGAGTTTCTGATAATCATTTATTAAACTTTTTCTGTGTTGTTTGTTCATAGACGTTCAGCCTGTTGCTTATGAAGAGCCCAAACATTGGTGTTCAATTGTCTACTATGAATTAAACAATCGTGTTGGGGAAGCTTTTCATGCATCATCTACTAGTGTGTTAGTGGATGGATTCACAGACCCTTCAAATAACAAAAGTAGATTCTGCTTGGGATTGTTGTCAAATGTTAATCGTAATTCAACAATTGAAAACACTAGACGACATATTGGAAAAGGTAATCTTTCATTTGCCTCCATTCAGTTGAATTCATTTGTTTTGCTGTCGGTGTATTGTGTAAGGGTGCTAGAAGAATATAAAGTATATTAAGGTATGACCCCTGCCTCAAATTGCAGATATTGAAGAATTAATTAATCAAATGATAAGTCCTCTATTACTTATGCTGTTTAGTTCTTCTCCATACTACTGAAGATCTGAAATCATATTACTTCTTTGGTTCTTGACTGTTACCTTGGCTAGAATACAAGATGCACAGGAATTTGCCCTGTTTATCCTTAGTAGATAGAATAGTGTCTGACTCCTAAACTATACAACAGATATTTATGGAACATATGAATGCTGGTGAAGGATTAGAATTTAATAATTACAGTATTTGTGGAATATCTTTTTAATTGAGATGATCTATAAGAATTACCAGAGTGTTAGAGTTAGAGCTAGGAAACCCAACATGAATAGCAAAAGTCTTTATTGGATTTACCCCTTGTCCCCATTTTTTAAAATTCAGGTAACAAGGTTCTATTTATAATTCATTCAGCAAGATAGTTACCACAACAAACAAGGCACTTTTCACATTTCAATGAAGTGCTAAAATCTCATTATCTAGTAGTCAGGAAAGAAAGCCATCCCTGGTAGAATGTATTCCATGTTTTTTGGGATATTTTGTTTTTATACCTTGCTGCTTTTTGCTTCTTTGATTTAAAAAGTTAATCCAAAATAAGAATAGGAAAATATAATCATGATGAGATTTCTTACGGAAGAGATTAAAAACAAAAGTATGTTGAAGCCGAGTGTGGTAGTTTATGGCATAATCCTAGTACTCTGGAAAGCTGGGGAAGGAGAATTGCAAGTTCGAGCCCAGTCCAGGCAACTTAGTGATTTAGCAAGACCTTGTCTCAAAATGAAAAATAAAAAGGGCTGGAGATGGAGCTCAGTTGGAAGGGCCTGTGGTTCAATCTCCAGTACTGCAGGGGGAAAACCAAATTGAAGACAAGTTTCCATTCTCTCTCTCTTTTTTTTTTTTGGTACTGGGGATCAAACTAGGGACTTTGCTCGGGAACCACTGAGCTACATCCCAGGCCCTCCATTCTCTTTTGACTTCATTACCAAGTTACCATGTTTTTTTTTGTGAAATACTTTACTTGTATGCATTGGTTCCCCCTCCTCCCCAACTACAGTAAAAATACTTTAAGGGAAATCTCTTTGGTAAAATTTAAAATTCTGTAATCAGTTTTTCCAGTATGTCATTCTGGGATCCTTTTGTTTATGGGTCATTTTTATTTCTTCAGAAGCAAAACACATTTTAAAATAATCACAGCTTGATACAATTCAGTGACTTTCATATGTGCTGAGGTATGTAGGTACAGAGATGGTGTTAAAAAGCACTGTTTGAAAAGTTGCCCATCAACAGACAACAAATAAATTATATGTATTCATTTTAGAATTCTATAGTATTTAGGATATATGAACAATAGAAGATTTATTATTTTGGAGCATAGTAAAATCTCTAAGATTGGTTAAGATGAAAGATCGAGTTTGTAATGATTTAAACTATGCTACCATTTATTTACATTAAAAAGGCAAAACGGCCAGGGATTTAGCTCAGTGGTTCTGCTGCCTGCCTTGCCAGTGCAAGGTCCTGAGTTCGATCCTTGATACAAAAAAAAAAAAGGCAAAATATCCCCCTTACATAAAACCACATAAAAATATTCCTGAGGAACATATATTTATAATGAAGTCTATGTTAAAAGATTTGAAAGGATATACACCAAACTGACAGTTTCTATCTTTGAAGAAGAAAAGTTTGAGGTGTTGGAAGAATACGTTGGGAAAATACTAGGTGACTCCAGCTTTCGTTATATAATTTGAATTTTAGTATTGAAACTGTTTTCATGTATTTTGTATGTATATTTTTAAATATCAAAACTTTTAAAGTAAAGTAAATCTTATTTAACAGCACTTCCTGTGACCTGAAATTACATGTATGCTTTTATATGTGTGTGGGGGGGGCAGTGTTTGTTTGCTTTTGTTTTTGCTTTTTTTTTTTTTTTAACTGCCATCTTGGTTGTTAATAAAAACAAAGGACAAAACTGCCATATGACACTTTATAATAGCTGATAGCATCAGGCATTCCTTTGAAAGGACTCATGAAAAGGCAGATTTAGGGTGTTTTTTAGTTATCTCATTCATGGAGATGATAAATGATTGCTAAAAAGGAAAAAACCCAAGTGAATAACCTAATAAACTGCTAACTTGAGGCTCACCTCTTAGTTGTTTGAAGACCACTTTAGGAGTCAGACTTTTAATCTTGAATATCTTTAGTGGCAGAAGGCCATCTAGTGGTAGCTTCTATCTAAAGACTTTTGAGAGTTTGCTGTGTATTTCTGGGAATGTTGGCTGGATCAACAAGCTCTTGGGCCTCATTATTCTTTGTTAAGCTGACTGTCCTGCTGCCCATCTTTTTAAGGTGTTCATCTGTACTATGTTGGCGGGGAGGTGTATGCGGAGTGTCTCAGTGACAGCAGCATATTTGTACAGAGTAGGAACTGCAATTTTCATCATGGCTTTCATCCCACCACCGTCTGTAAGATTCCCAGCAGCTGCAGCCTCAAAATTTTTAACAATCAGGAGTTTGCTCAGCTTCTAGCTCAGTCTGTCAACCATGGGTTTGAGGCAGTATATGAGCTCACCAAAATGTGTACCATCCGAATGAGTTTTGTCAAGGTGAGTGGGTTGTGATATGTAATGTAATTTGAGTCAGTGGAAGAATGCATGTCTGCGGGTTATAATAAAAAATTTTGTTAAATTCAAACATGATCAATACTTTTTTTTTTGCTTAAATTCTTTTATTAGTACGGTTTAGGTATACAATACATTTACATTATCAATGCTTTTAACCTGATTTACTAGGTTTTAATTTTAACCGTGATAGGTCTAAGATTTCATTTTGTAATCCAAACATTATAAAATGCATGATTGATTTTGATTTTGATTCTGAGTAGGGGTTGAGCTAACAAAGAACTCTAGTTAAAAGATTAAATTGGGGCTGGGGATTTAGCTCAGTGATTCCGCTGCCTGCCTCGAAAGTGCAAGGACCCGAGTTGAGTTCGATCCCCGGTACCAAAAAAAAAAAAGATTAAATTGCTAGAAAGCAATACTAAAATTGCTTTTTGAGTCCCTTAGCTTTCACAGTTTAGATTGTAAGATTGTATTGGAATGACTTAACAGAATTGGACTCCTAAAACTATTTTACTTATATCTAAGCTTTGTTTTAAGCATCTTGCAAAATTCAAGTTTATGCTCTTGGCCTAATTTTATTGAACATTCCAAAGATTATGGTTCATGAACAAAATTTGGAAAGAATTTTAATGATATCTGTATCCATCCATCCATCCATCTTCTAAACTATAACCACATAGTCTTTAAGGATTTAGGATTTAGTCTAGGAAGAAAAACTATCAAATGCTTGTGGTTCTTTTTCTTTTTGGCAGTAAGACCTAGTATTTCCTTGCTGCTTTGTTGGAGGTCTGTTGTTATGTATGTTTATTAATTGCTCTAAAGAAATTTCCTCCTCCCTCTTCAGAAATACTTATTTTAATCTTCATTCTCTTATCTTCCCCAGTCTTTACCCCTTCTTGTTCTCCTTGTTTTCTTGGGCTAGGACAGAGAACTTGTAAATTCAGGGCAATAAAAGTAAAAATTTTCTGTTTCAGGTTTTTTTTTTTTTTTTGGTACCAGAGATCGAACTCGGATCCTTGCGCTTGTGAGGCAGGCGCTGGAACCACTGAGCTAAATCCCCGGCCCTATTTCAGTTTTTATATAGAACTTTAAACTAGTTTTCAGCTCATTTCACCTCACTACTTTCCCACCTTTAAGGATAAAGGCTATATGATTGCATTAAATTACTCATGCACACATTGATCAATATCTGCAGTGTCTCATTTAATAAAAAAACCCCCTCAAAACCAAAGCTTTTGGTAACAAAATCTGACATGAAGCAACATGAGGCTTTTTGTGTGTTTTATTTATCCTAGTGAGAATGTATCTCATAGCAGAAATATTAATTGTGAAATACTGTACTGTATGACTTCCTTAAAATTAAAAAAAATTGAAACTTGTTTGGCCCCATGGATTTTTAAAGAAGAATTGTGTTATTAAAAAATTCATGTATTTTTTAATAATATAGCTGTTGTCTTGCTTTTAAATTTATGATGAGTGCTAAGATTGGTTTTGTGATATTCTGTGTAAGTACATTAAGAAAAGTGTTTAATGTTAAACTATCTTTTTATTGTTAAAATTGGTTGAGAGTGGTTGGTTGATGGTTTGAAGAGGGATTTGCTGTGATACCTCTTTATTTTCATAGGGCTGGGGAGCAGAGTATCACCGGCAGGATGTTACCAGCACCCCGTGTTGGATTGAGATTCATCTTCATGGGCCTCTGCAATGGCTGGACAAAGTCCTTACTCAGATGGGCTCGCCTCTGAACCCCATATCTTCTGTTTCATAATGCAGAAGTGTTCTTTTTAATTATATTAGTGGACTTGTTTTAATTTTAGAGAGACTTCCAGTACAGATACTGTGAGCTGACATGGAAAAACAGATATTACAGCTTATTTTTTTCTACATAATTGTGACCAACACATTTGTATTTTGTGATGAATCTACATTGGTTTGTATTCATGTTCATGTGATTAACTTTCAAAAGTCTTGTGAAAGATGCAGAGTATTATGCCCCCATAGATTGATCTTAAACTAGAACATGCTTTTGTTTATTATCCCAATACTTTTTAAAAATTTGTTAATTTCTAAAAAAATAATACATCACATGATGAAAAATTGTAGTGTTAAGACGGCATATATAGTGAAAAATAAGTTCCTTTCTTGATCTTTCAGAAGCTGTACTTCTAACAAATTCTTTGTCCCACTAACTTTAAAAAAGCATAATACATTGTTTTTCAAAAGCATAAGGTAGGGGCTTACACTATTAAAAAATCTTTTTTTGAAGGAACACTATGCACTGCTATAACAAGTAGTGTTCAGTAAAAGCAAAGTGATAGTTTTCTAGCTGCCATCATAAAATTTACATTTAATATAGCTAAATGTCTGTCAGTGTAATGTGATTTCATGCTATGTATCTTTTGTAAAACACTTCCTTTTTAAAAAAATTATACAAGTAATTGATCTCTCTTATATGTCATTTATTCAGAATCTGTTGTAAGTACAGTCCTACTTTATCGCTAGTGACAGTGTATGCACGGCCTTGTTCAGCTGTCTGCCGCTTTTGACCAGTGTTGCAAGAACTCTAATTTTGACATGCATTAACCTTTTATTTTGCACTTTTATGAGTGACAGTTTTTAGTATAACCTTTGCTAAAGCACACTCAAGTGACTTGGATTTAGATGCTTATCTTTACTTCTTGTACCCCTTTTGTATTAACAAACACTGCAATTTATAGATTACAGTTGTAGAAAGCTATGCATTTTAAAATTTTCAACCTAGGTTATAACACAGTTAATCTGTAGTCTAACTAAGGTGTCTTAAATTCTCTACAGTTCTATGGGTGTTATTAATGTTGGGCAAATCATGTACTTAATGATTTTACTTTTACTTGTATCAGTCTCCCCATGCAATGACCTGTGCACTACTTCTACTTGATCTTAGCCAAAAGGCCGAGAAGCGATGTGTGCACTACTTCCATAGCCATAGGAGATGTCAAGGATGAGGCTACTGGTCTGATATGAAATGAGTCAGCAGTAGATGTTGGGATAGCTGGTTTTAAAATATTCACATTTCAAAAAAAATGCAGACTTATTTCACCATCAGTGCTCTTTTTCAAGTACCCACGTTGATGCTAGTCTCACAGAACATAATCCTCTAAGAGGAAAGACAAAAACCCTAAATATCCATTTAATCAGTCATGCCTTTGGCATTGATCATAGGACTCTTAACCACTTTTTCTAGGGTGCAGTCAGATGGATCTTAGTTGTGGCATGAGAATGAAGAAATTATTTTGAAAAGTTAATGACCTAATTTTCCTATCAAAATGAGCTTTATTTTCTGATGCCTTTTGAAAGCATATAGAGCCATGTCATTCTTCTGTTAAAAATACTTTGGTTTGACTTTTGACTTTACCCTTCCTGCTTTTATGAAAAAAAAAGCGCATTTGTTAAGGAAAGGATTTTTTGATCTTTTTTTTTTTCTGTGTCATTATTTATTGCTTTTTCAAAGTGCAGCCATTGGATGGTTTTTGTTCCTTCAGATGAAATGCCATGTGTGTTTCAGCCCACAGTTGTTTGCTGGGTAAAATGAATTCTTTCAGTCACCTGAGCCTTAAACATATATGTTACATAGCAAGTATTCTTACACTTCCAAAGCTGGATCAGTCACATGACAGAGAATTACTTTCTTATTGATAGAACTTAAGAATTTTTATCATTCTTTTATTTAGCAGGCTCATGGCAGTCTTTGGAACAATCTTATATAAAAAAAACACGTTGAATGACATACATGTAATCACCTTTAGTGGATTCTAGTAAACTAGTAGAAACTACTGTTTGATGTTTTCAGCTTGTAAGCTAAAAATTGCTACTTGCAGTCATCATGTAACAGCCTTTAGGATTAGCAGGATTTTATTTGTCCTTTTCTGTATTTTTTCTAAGGAGTTTTTTCTCATGATTAATAGTACTGAAAATATTAACTATTAAAGAGTTTTCCTGAGAACCAGGTGTGGTGATACATGCGTGTAATCCAAGCACTCCTGGAGGCTAAAGCAGGAGGATCATAAGTGCTAGCCTAGCCTGGGCAACTTAGTGACTTAAAGTCCCCAAGGCTGCACATGTATCTATGAATAGGAAATGAAAATTGCTAGTAATATTAAAAACAAAAAAGTAAAATTTTGGCCAAAAAGGATCTCTTAAAAAGAAGCCATTTCAGAATATAGGGTTAAGGTTTTTTTTGTTTGTTTTTTTGAGACATGGTCTCACTGTGTAATTCAGGTTGGCCTTGAACCCACTGTGTGGCCCAGGCTGGCCTCAAACCCAGGCTGGTGATCTTCCTGCCTCAGCCTTCCAAGGGCTGGGATTACTGGTGTGCACCACCACACCCAGCAAGATTTTTAAAAAAATCTAAATAGTAGTTTTTAGTCAAATTTATGCAAACATCAGCACCATTAGAATAATCACACTCTGTAGCATTTAAAAAATATATATATATCAGCTAAAAAGAATAATAAAGTTATATGCAGTTTGGTGTATGCATAAAGTAGAATAGAATAAAAAATCTCAGTGGTGAAAGCAACAAGTAGATGTTGACTGGAAAAAGGATAAAAGAGGTGTATTTGACTGGCATTTCTTAGTATATTATGATCTGGTTGGTATTTCCTGGCTAAATGATGAAATGTAAATTTGTAGGCGTGTTATTGGTATACTGAAATTCATACTTAGAGAAAATGTAAGGAAGACATCAAGAATATCAAATATGCATCAAAGTATAAGTAATTTTTACATCATGGTTGCTATTTAAGAAAACTGGTAATAGAACTGGCTGGATTGCTGAGGTGAAATTCAGTAAATACAGTTACTAGATAGTTCAGTAAGCCACATCTAAAGTACAGATAGAGGATGTGCTATTTTGTATTTTTCATATTTGAGAGTAAGACATCCTTTTGAGATATAAAATGATCGGTAAATCTTCAAACTTGAAATCTATTGTCAAAATAAGATTGGGGGCTCACCTTCTAAAACTGCATCTCAAGGGCTCCCTATGTGAAACAGTTCCTTCCTCATATAGTGTCCTTTTGCAGGAGAAAGTTTATATAATAATTAAAAATCCTACCCGTAGCAGACAAACTCTTCTGTTATAGAGAACATTTGGTATACTAATTTGAATCCCTCCCTCCCTCCCTCTCTCCTTTCCTTCCTTCATTTTGTGGTACTAAGAATTGAACCCAGACTAGGCTTGAACTTGGAATCCTCCTCATCCAACTGATTCTTTTTTTTTTCGCCTGTACTGGACATTGAACTTGTGATCCTTCTGCCTCATGTTCTCAAATAGCTGTGATTATAGGTCTGCACCCTCACTGGAGTTCTTTATACTTTTTCTAGTCATTTGCTTAATAGTACTTTGGATCATTATCACCTTTCTCACTTAAAATATATTAATATCCTTTGTACTTCCTGAGGAAGGAAGACTCTTGATAATTGTTGAACTCAACCTCCAGTGATGTCTCACATTTTGGACCTATTTACTTTGAAGACATCAGAGCCCACCTGCCTTTGTCTTACTATTAACATCTTTTCTTGATCTCTGAATATAAACGTGTGTCCTCATAACCATCAGCTAAATAAACAAGAATCTTTTGAGATAGTACAAGTCTGATGGTTTTTGAAGTGTTTGGTGAATTTCATGGGAAGGCATTTTCCTAAGTGGTGGCTTTTAGGTTTCCTCAGATATTAACTAGGCAGCTTTTTGGAGGATCATCTCCAGTTTGCCTGTTTTCCCCAGAGCAGCAGTATTTTCTTCATGGATACAGGTAATATTCTTGGAGATTTTTCTTATCACAAAGTATGGAAAGTGAAAATTCAAGGCATATTTTCTATAGAAACAAAGAATTTTAATTGCTGGACAGAAACTTGCAAAGTCCTTTGAAATCCACTGGATTACAGTTTACTGTGTTCTGATAACAGGAGGTAACAGTATTTATCAAGCCTTTTTTATACTAGATTACTCATAAAAGAAACATCTCCCTGGCTGGGGCTGTTCAGGTACAGCATTTACCTAGGTGCTTGCAGCCCTCAGTTCTATCCCTGTTGATATGGTGGTGGACTGGGGGGAGACCTTCCTTATTTCCCCAAATATAACTGTATTATAATTGGAGTGACACTCTAAAATTTAATAATTTACCACAACCAGTGGGTTGGGGTGGTTTTTAAAGTATGAATACATGCTGTAAGGTTGCTGATAGCAGTTCCTGTAAAATAAGTGATGAATTATTTCATTGTAAAGATCTAGTTCTAGAGCAGGATTCTTTGATCATTCGTGGCACAATGAGAAAGAGTTATGTTATTCTTGTCCAAATAACTCAGTTCTTAAAATTCTTAAAATTACTGCAAACCATTATCGTTTAAGGATTTGTTTAAAATTGCTGTATTTAAAAAGTTAAAAATTTTGTGTACAGGTAGATTCTTTTCCCATTAAAAGATAGCATCTTTTTAAATACTAGCTGGTATTAGCTATAACAAAACTCCTGTTAGGCCAAAGAGTCCCACATTTTTTGTAAAAGAAGAAATATATTAGGGTCAGATTGTTCCTTTTAATACTATTGGAGATGGTGTTGCTTGTTTTATTGATAACGTATTTTAGCTGTAGGAACTATTGATAATGGTTGGGCAAATGATATTCTTTTTGACCTGGTTGAAAATTCATTTATTTTAAATTAGGATAGGATTGTAATTATGGAAACTCAATGTGTGTACCTACCCCCATTCTCTTAATAAAATATTTTATATGCAGATGATAAAGACCAAACCAATGGCTGCACTCTTGTCTATTTGTACTTGTTCTGCTTCTGTTTATGTGTAGAAAATGAAATTCTAGTAAAATGCTTCAATTCTATTATCTTTTTGATACTTACAAAAATGTGTTAGGTTTTACTATATTGTGCTTTTCAAAGCCATAACTCTTAAGAAATTTGTTTTTGCATATTGTTTGCTAAACTTTATTTTAATAAACCTCAAAATCTGCTTATTGTGTCATATTTATTTGTGATACTTTGCTCTGATTTATGTTCTATTAAGAGGAGTTACAAAAGAGGCATGAAATTATCGGTTGATGCAACCAACTGAATTATATTTTTGTGTGCTAGTGGTAGAAAATATGACTATACCATACCTTCCCATCCAGCTCAGAATAATCAGGTTTGCTCAGAATGATCGCTCTTTCTTTCCATTGTTTATAAGGGAGTTAGTGAGTTTTTCTCTTTTATTTTAAAGGGGGATTTGGGCCTATAGTCTTCAATTTTTCTGAGTTTAGCCGCTACTTTTCCTTTTCTAGATTTTTTCTTTTTGTCTAAATGAGGGGGCTTGACAGGATAATTGGGAGGCATGACAGGCAGATTGCATTTAGGACCTCTGACTCTGGCATCAGCCTGTCTGCGTTTTGAGTGCTGGTCTCTGTAGCTCTGCGCTCTTACACAGGTAGCTTAACCAGTCTGTGCCTCAATTAACTCATCCTACTTCATAGAACATTAAATGAAGTGATACAAGTACAGTTCTTAGAAATGCCTAGTACAAAATAGCTCATACTTTCAATTATCATTATCTTTTCACATTTCTGTTACTTGTATGATTCAGAGTAATCATTTCTGATGCTTCTTGATCTTGGTAGATCAACCCTTGATTATCCTCTTTGTGAATTAGATGTGCTTTTTTTTCTTGTCCTTCCCCTCCATTTTTTTGAAAAAAAAAAAAAAATCACAGGCTAGCTTTTTATTAAAAGCCTGCTATGGTGCATACTTCCACTGCCCTTTATATTACATATACAACAAAAATAGAAAAGCCCAAACATTTTAACCCAAAATAGTAAACATAAAAAGTTCTTATTCTGTTCTTTAAAGCCTTCCTCAAAAGGAAGTTTTTGTAGATAAGTTATTTCTTGTGTCATTTGAAAGGCATCAAATAAAGTATTTCACTAGCTGTTGTAAAAAAATTTCAGTGAGCTCTGAGTTGTTGGCTTCTTTTAAATTTAAAATAATTAGTTTTCTAATTGATGTAGCCTAAACAGTTAAAGATAATGAAGGGGTGAGACTCAATGGGTGATACTTTCTATTACACCAGTTTTCATGTAGTTCATATTTTCTAAACATTTATAAGAAAGCTGTCAGCAGACTGGGCAATGCTTATCAGAAAGTTCTTATTTAGAGCTCTGTATAATATATAGAACTGAAAGGATGTATTTTTCAAAAGGTGTCTCCCACTTCCTCCCCATTGAACAATTAAAATATTACTATGACTTTTATTGTTGAATTTGTAATCCTATCTTTACTAAACTTTTTGCAAAAATGTATTTTTTTAACTTTTTTGTTTTGTTTATTTTAAACATTAGGGCAGTGAAGCTAAAATAGCTTTTGGCAGTTTGGTTAAGCATCTCCATCTTAATGTTGAAGGGGGATTTTAAGTTGGTGATTGATTCTTTTATCCTTGCAGAGTTTATTGAGGTGAAGGTGTTAAGAACCTTGTAATTTAATTTTAGTGGCCTGGTTTAGGACCCCATAATATTTTTGCTTATTTGTGAGAGATAAATCTTTGATTGCACTTGGGTCCACTGCAGGAAATGCCTTTGAGAACACATGACGTGACAAATATGTGGCCTATATTTTGCAGTTCAGAATAAAATATTAATTTTGCTGAAAAGAGAGAGACACAGAGACTCAAACAGAACAAGTCTGCAGGGGTCTGGATGGCTTTGACAGGTTTTGCCCAGTCTATAGTTTTGTCAGCATCAATTCAGAAACATATTTAATGTAAGCATTCCCAATTGCTTTTTCTTTATATGAACTGTGAAATGTGGCTTCATTAACTTAGAATTGTTTATGCCAATTTAGTGATGTCAGTAAATGTGAAGATGATGAATGCAAGAATAATAATACATAAATGGTAAAGATTGCAGATATGCTGTTCATATGTTCAGATGCTGTTCATATCCTTTTATTGTCTAATAAATTACTTGAAGTTTCCAGATCTCGCTTCCGCCCTTCTTTGATTCTAGAACATATGTATTCAGCTGGATACCACATTCCCCAGTCTCCTTTTCAGCTAGGCCTGGTCATGTGACTAAATTCTACCCCCATGAGGTATAAGCAGAAATAGTACATGCCGTTGGAAGAGGAGTGCTCTTGCTCCTGTTCCTTTCTCTATGGCTGCAATGCAGATACTATGGTAGGAACCAGAGTTGTCACTTTGAAGTGGACATGGAAGCCAAGGGATGAGGATTTCAAAGCTGTGCTACCCCTGGAAGATTGCTGTGGAAAAGCAGTCCTGCTGGGTGTGTTGACATACACTTCTAATCGCAGCACTTGGAAGGCTGTGGCAGGAGGATCGCTTTGAGTTCCAGGCCAGTCTGGGCTACATACTTCAAGGCCAGCCTGAAATACAACGTGAGACTCTGTCTCCAAATAAATAAAAATAATCCCTTGCCACCTACCCTAGTGTATGTGTGTGTGTGTGTGGGGGGGGGATGGCTTTGTTATAACTATTTGGTGTAACCTTGATATTACCTACTTACTCAGTTACTCTCAACGAACTATTCAGTGCTTACCAAATTGAGCTTTGTGATCCTCAGTAGATCTGGTGTCATAGTTACCTTCCCTCAGGGAAAGTGAAACTGAAACATGAGGTTTAGATTCCTACCAGTTTAGGTGTTAATCCTATCAGTAGTGGAGAAGCAGGAGCAGAGAATGAGGGAAACTAAAATACATGCTCTGCTCCTGTGTTTCTGAAGCTATTTTTGTCTAACCCTAAGCAGTGTTATATTGCTCATTTGTTCAACTAATAATTGAGAGCTGTTGAAAGTCATGCTGAGGATTAAAATAATTATTTCCTTCGTGGATCTTTAGTTGATGGAATCAACCAACAAAATACAGAGTAAGTTCTAAGGAGAAAAAGCAAGAGGAGACATCAGTGTGGGAAGTGGAGAGGAATTACAATTTTATATGTAGTTAGGGGATGTCTCATTGAGAAGCTAATCTTTAATCAGTTCAGGAAACGGTGAGGAAATCAGTAGAGAAAGTAGATGAAACCTTATTCAAGTACACTGAGAAGGCATATGAATGATATTGCTAAGATTTGTGCTTTCCTACAGGAAAAGAAATACTTCAAGCAGAAATAGCTAAAAGTACAGACTTAAATTGCATGTTCTTTAGCCTCTGTGGGTGATAACAGCGATAACTGAGGCACTATAGAGATGGAGACAGGAAGGGTGAGTTGCTAACAACTTTGTGGATCACCAGCCCTAGCAAACTGGCCAGTCAATAAGGTAGAGTCCAACTCAATATTTCATATGTTACAAGTTTAGTTTAAGGTGGAAAATCAAAGGAGACATCTTCAGATAAAGAATAAACAGGTAAATTTACCTTAACTTCTAGTTTTGTTTTTCCATTGTATTTAAATCAACAAATACTGTTTTATGCCTCTTGTGTTTTAAACTATGCCAGACATTAAGGAAACTATGCCAGACATTGAGCAAGAAATGAAAAGATATCCCTAACCCCATAAAACTTAAATGGTAGTATGAAAAAGAGACATTAGGCTACTAATGCAATAATTTAATAGGCATGTTTAAGGGTATGATTTGGGACTATTAGAGAACACAGTTGATCTTATCTTGGGGCTCAAGCAAAGTCCTTTTTTGAGAAAGAAAGATTGAAGTTGAGATCTAAAGGATAAAAAGGTATTAATCAGAGGAAGGAGAAAACTGCTTAGGTAAAGGGATTTTTGGGATTAAAAAGCCATTGTTAATAGAGCCTGGAGTGAAAGAGCAATGTAATATATGAGGTGAGTGGGCTCAGATGATGCTGGGCTTTGAGGGTCAAGGTTAGAGCTTTCCTTTTAGTCATGAGAGTGAGGAGAAGCCATTTAGAGCATAAGCTGGGGCTGGAGGCAAGTGCTAACATCAAATGTGTGTTTTGATTGGAGAGAGGCAAAGTGGATGTAGGGATTTGAGATAGAGTGGTGGTGGTGGAGATGATTTGATGGAGTAGAGTGGAATCCAGGAGATGATATATTGCATATGGGAGGACGAAGAGTTTGGGTTTAAAAATGACCACATGCTCTTTTTTTTTTTTTTTTTTCCAAACTTTGGACAGCCACATGCTGGTGCAACTTACTGAAATTGAGAAGACTAAAAGTATCCAATTAGAAAAATGATGAGGTTTAGACTTGCTGAGTTTGAGGCTTCCTGTGAGAATCCCAATTAGAGTTACTAAGTGGGCTGAGGGATACTGTGGAGAAGTCACTCAAGCCAAGAAAATGCATGGGGTCCAAGTAACTCTGCCCCCCAACTCTGGTCATACCTACTGGGGAGTAGCAGACCTCTGTATGGTCTTATATAATACACATCCCTGACAGGGTAACTACAAGTCATTGTTGGGAAGTGCTGGAAACACTTCCACAATGGTTCCATTGGTTAATCATGGTGATAGCTCACATTTAGAGCACTTCCTCCTGGTCAAACATGAGGTAAACACTTTAATCTACAATGTCTCATTCAAAGTTGAAGATCCTCTGAGGGAGGTACTGTCCATTTTACAGATGAGGAAATAGACTATCAAAAACTCAGAAATGTGATTGAAGTGTAGAGTAGGTGATCAAGCTTGGTCCCCTGGCTCCAGGACTCAGCCTTTTGGTCACCACTCTTTCCTCTCCCTGATTCTTAGTGTCTGCAACCACCCCCTCACCTTGTGTCATCTTTTCCTCAGCCTGCCTGCTCCCAGTGGCTGGTTATAGCAGAGGAGCCCAAACACCTATGATATGGGCTATATTCCTATTTTTAGCCTGCCATGCTCAGCTCTCTAAAAGTAGTTTCAAGCAGCTTGGCCTTGGTAGGATAGCAAAGGACAGGAAGATGCATGTGTACAGATGGACTTCCCAGATAGCCATCTGTCTTAGCTTTGGTTGCCATAAGAAAATAGTGTACATTTAGGTAGCTTAAACAACAGAAATTTATTTTCTCACAGTTTGGAAGCTAAAAGTACATGATTAAGGTTGGTTCAGTTTCTGGTGAGGGCTTTCTTCCTGGTTTGTAGATGACCAACATCTTGCTATGTACTCACATAGCCTTTTATCAGTGCATGGAGAGAGAGAGAACATTTGCTCTCTGGGGTTTCAGGACACTAATCCTATAGGATCAAGGTTCTACCCATATGACTTCATGTAGCCTTAATTCCTTACTCCAAATATAGCCATTCTGAGAGTCGGGGCTTCAACATAAATTTTGGGACATTCAGTCCATAACATCATTCGATTGTGTAATCACCACGTTGGAGTTAACTTACTCTGCATATTAGTAGAGGGCAGACATGAACTTGGCTGCATCCCTTCTGCTGAGGGGGAATCTGAGGCTGGATCCAAAATGAGAACGAACCTATAACTTCTCAGCTAGTCCAGTGCTATCCTGAAAAGGGGAATGAAGTTATTTAGGGCCACAGTGCCGACAAATAATATTTTTACTGACCCAGCTTGCTTTCTAGATTTTAGGTTTCTGTAGGCCTAATTACTCATATATTTGAAATGGCCAAGCCTTTGATTTAGGTGGCTAAGGCTACTGTAACCCCATAGAGACATCAAAGAGATACTTTCCAAGTTGTGTCCCATCTTCCCACTTTTCGGTTTTAACCCATTGATGCCTTGTAGCAGTATTTTATCAAGGGATTGCAGGAGTCTCCTGAACCACTTTGGCTCCAGCTGTAAGGACTTAGGAACTACAAGTGACTTCAAAGCCAGTCATCCACTCATGTTCTTCCCTGAAGGAACCACATCTGTTTCTGATTACAGAAGACAGTGGCCCTAGTGAAGAGCACATCCTGTTTGTGGGTCAGCTTCTGTCAGTACTGCTGCCTCAATTGAGTCTTCAACTTACGTATAATAATAGCTATCATTTATGTGCTCACTTTGTACAAGCATGGTGCTAGCCTGTTACACTGGTTACATTGATTAATATTCAGCTCTAGAGAGCCAGCTGATATAATACAGACTCGGGTTAAATAATTCATACAAGGTCACATAGTTCTTGAGAGGAGGAGCTGGAATTTAAAGCCAGACAGTTGGACCTCAGAGGTTGTTCTCTGACCACTCTGCATACTACATTCAAACCTAGCCACCAAGAGGTGTGGTAGAGGCATGCTGTGGGCTTGCCTTAGTCTCCTACTTTTCACAACTCCCAGGTCAAGGCTGAAGTGGCCTCCATTTCAGCCACAGATAGTTTCAGTATACCTGGCAGGGCCTCAGATTTACCATTCATATCCATCTAGTCTTCTGTGCAGCCAAAGGTCATGCAGATTAAATGAGTTACCTTTACTGTGGACCAGAGAAGTTTGGCCACATTTCCAAAGACTAAACTAAAATGTTCTAAGAATTAGTGCCTGGAAGGTGTTAGCTCTGGAATGTGTGGCCATCCAACCTGGAGGTTCTTGTTTTTATTGTTCATCTCCACTGCTTCCTGGCATAGGGGCCAGGAGGGAATCTTGGACAGTGGCTGAGGAGAAGTGGTGATGGCCTCTGGATAATTCAGTGTCTGAAGACCTTTATCAGTGTTGCAAAACTGCATTGGCTGGGGGCAAGAGTCCTTATCTTGCTTCAGATTCTCAAAACCCCAGTGACTCCATAGATACTCTTGTCAAATTCTTTTTCAGTCAGAATTTCTTTAAACTCTACTGTATCTTTGATCCAGGTGATTCCTGGAAGGTTTTGTTTTGTTTTGTTGTTGCTGTTGTTTGTTTGCTC
Source organism: Heterocephalus glaber (assembly GCF_000247695.1). Next base: position 10,921,239 of record NW_004624733.1, on the reverse strand, counting down.
CCTCCACCCCACCCCTTGGTATTGGGGATTGAACCCAGGGCTTCCTCTATGCTAGGCTAATACTCTACCCCTGAACTATATTCCCAGCCCACCTGGAACTAGTTTAAACTCCTCTACAAAAAAGATTCCCTGGAATTGCATCAACTTTGAAAATGGTCAGGGTTATTTACAAACTTCTCCATTTCCTCTCTCTGTTTATAGAGATTTTCTCTATCTCCTTTGAAATTCCCCTAACAGGGTTTATTAGAATTTTTTATTTTTGTCCCTGTGGGATTCTCCACGGCTGGCTTCTGCCTACTTAAAAGGAAATGCTGTGCGTCTTGCCCCACTCTCCCACCTTCAGGCCCTTCATCAGATGTTTCTGATCCAAGATAACTCTTCCGAGGCTTCAGGCCTAATGAAGTTTCTGAGAGCAAAAGGGAAGACAGGTGGGTGGAAGGAACTGCCCTGCAGAGAGGGTCTAGTGGAGTCCAGTTACCTGGAATTCTCTCCGCAGGATAGGTTGCAATTTTCCCTGGATACAGCTCTGAAAAAACTTTGCAGAGTAATTGGCCCTGAGGAAAGCTAGAAAGGAGGAGGTTACATCACACTGACCTGGGCCACAGCGACGGGGAGCAGGCCCTTGGAGCTTGGGTGTCTTCTTGCTTCAATCGACCTCTCTTTATTCCCTTTTCCAAGCGTCGCAACCAAGGACCATTTTTCTCAGTGCTGGGTCTAATTCGTTGAGTTTTTATTGTGGAAATGTGACCCCTGAAGAAGTGAGACAGGAATTTCGACTGCAGCGCCCTGCGGACGAGACTGTATGCTCCTCCACTGGGGCTCCCTCCACTCCTGCCAACAGAAGGAACTGGGTGTTTGGAGCCGGGTGGAACTCACTGAAACGCCGAGTCCTGTCATTTTACTGGGGGAAGCTGCCTCCGAGGGCCCTCATTCCAAAGTCCAGCTGAATTCACGCTGGGATCCTAGGGGGTCATCAGTGCCAAGAAGAAAGTGAAGCAGTAGCAGCCTTTGGAGATAGCCCCGGAACCAGACTCTGGACAGGCAATCAATCCCCAGGCTGGTTAGGTACACCTCAGGGTGCCTGCGCCTTCCATGTGCAAAGTAACAAAGTCAGCCCACAGCAAGTAGGGCTCCTGTGCCTGAGTGGGCACACGGTCCTTCGGAGTGGTTCCAGGGCAAGAAAGCCTAGGCCAGTGGAGTACCACCAGGTACTGGGATCGGGACCCTATGCAGCCTACTAATCCCTCCAGCCCCCTTCACTCTCCGGTTGCTGCTCTGGGTTGAAATGGGTCTTTGGGTCAGGGCGAAGTGTTCTTCGGCCAGCGCCCCTCGGGGGCAAGCCTGCCCTGCCCCGCGCCCGGTGGCCCAGGTTCCGTCCACCGCTAAACTGGCCGAGTCTTCCAGGGTGCTCGGGCGTCTCTCAGAGAGCGGTCGTGGGGCAGCGCTGCAAAGGCCGAGTGGCGCAGCTGGCAGCCGATAAAGAGGACGACGAGCGCCACGGAGAGCAGCAGCAGGAAGAAGAGCAGCAGGTAGGTCGGCAGGTCGGGCTTTGTGGCTGCGCCGTCCCGCATGCCGCGCGCGGTGGCCAGCTCCAGCGGCAAAGCGCCCTCCGCCTTGACGGTGGCGCCCGGGGCCAGCGCGCCGCCACCCGCCGCCTCGGGGCTGCCCGTGGTGTTGAACAAGTCGCCGTACATGGCCCGGGGTCTCGCTGACCCTGGCGGCACCACCTCACTTCTCGCACAGGACCGTGCTGCCCAATGCCTCCATGGCGCTCCCTCCGCCCTGCTGCGCGACGGACCGAGAGTGTGTCGGGACCGGGGGCCGCGGAGATCCCGCCAGGCGCTCTCTTCGGTGTTCGCTGTCAGCTGCGCGGCGCCGGACTCCAGCCTCGGAGGGGCACAGCTCTGAGCCCGCGCTCCTCGGGCTTTCCCCGGTTCTTTTGGTCGCCACCGGTATAGAGGTCCGGAGTCGCTGACTCCGCACGGTTTTACAGCCGCCCTCTTAGCTCTGATCCCCAGCTCAGGTGAGCTCTGAGGTCCAAGGGTCTCTGGGGTGCAGCAGCGGTGAGGTGCCCTTTAAGTGTGGCCGAAGCTCGGGACCTTGATAACCCTGGACGCAGAGTGCAAGGAGCGCAGGTGGCTGAGAGTCCTGCTGCCTGGTCTCGGAGCAGATCTGCAGCTTGGGTCCCTATGGAGTCCCCTGGTGTGTGGCGGGCGAGCTTGTCCCCACTCTCCTGCTGCTGTCTGCAGAGCTGGAGAATGAACAGGAGACTGAGCTGGAGGCAGCCCTCTGCTCGTCGGGAGTGTGTGTGTGTGTGTGTGTGTGTGTGTGTGTGTGTGTGTGTGTGTGTCCTGAAGGCGCGGGGGCGGCGGCTACCCCAGGATAGCGTTCCAACCAATGAGAGGAGAGAGGACATCTCTGTGACTGCCTTTGGCCAGCCTCACATCACTCACCGACTGAGGATCCAGAAGAGGGAGTGAAGGAAGAGGGAAAAGAAGAGAGGAGGGAGGGAGGGAAGGAGAGAGACAGAAACACAGAAAGAACCAGAGCCAGAGAGACAGAGAGAGATGAAGGGACAAAGACACTACAGACTTAAGAACAGAGCAGCAGGCCAAACAGGCCGACTTTTGAGGGCAAGGGCAGCAAAGGGGCCTCCTGTGGAGTCTCAGCAGAGCATGGAACCTGCTTTCTTTCCCCTTCTTCAAGTCCTCCCTTTAGGGACAGCCAGTTTGCCTGGAGCCCGGTCTGACTGCTGGGTAGCTCAGGCAGGCCACAACTGGGCAAGGTGAGGCCTCTGGGGAAAGCTGCCGAGCTGGGGCCTGTGGGTCCATGGCTTCCTCACCATGAGCTTACTTGCTCAGCAACCCTTCCTGCTCATGCTGCAGTGCAGAGGGGCAAGAGGAGGACTCGGCACTGGCCCTGACCCCCCCACCTTTGGCTACCTTGGAAAGGCTTGGTGGCTAGATCAGAGGTGGGCAGTAAATTGGATAGAGGAGAGTCCCCTTTTCTAGGAGTCCCAATTCCTCACTTCCTGTGAGTACCCCCCCCGCCCCCCCAAAAACCCCAAACTGCCCTGGGCCGCTATAGCCCGGTGCACTTCTTATCCAGCATCTACTGCCTGGAAGTCATTGCCCAACAGGACCAAATAAGCCCCGAGAGGCCCCCTGCAGTGTTTCCAACTTTGTCTCATAGGCCTCTCGGGCGCCTCCCTGGGCCAGGAGGGGCTCTGTGGAGGGTGGAACCTATCGCTGCCCCATTTGCTCAGTTGCCATCCCAGACAGAGCCAACTTTGTCCTGGGCAGTTGCCCAGTGCCTTAAAGGCCACAGGACCCTGGGGCCCTTTGCTTTACTCCTGCTTAGGCCAACACCTCATTTTTCAGATGGTGAAGTTGGCTCTGAGAGGGGCCAGGGCTTATCCTTGTTAGCACAGGAGAGTTATCACGTCATAAGAATGCAGTGGCAGAAGTGGCAGTGGGCAGGAGTCCCTTTCTCTGAAGACCTGACCTACTTCAGACAGCATTTTTCTCAGCCAGTTGGATCCTAAAGGACATTATGTAAAACTAGACGGGCCTCTAGCATGTTGGCTGGATGGAAAGGTTTATCCAGGAGAAGGCTCTGATCTCAGGAGCTTCCTTTGTTCTGGTGAGGCTTGAATTCCCTACGTCTATGTAGCATACCCCTCGTACCGGGTAAGAACCCAGGTAGTAGGCTTCCTGCTATCAACCGGGCCGCTCATTTGGGAGTTCGTAAGTGGAATCTGTGGCAGGGTCCAGCCTTTGGCTGTAGAATGAGCCATGACGGTAGGTGATTTCTAGTCCTGCGTGGGAAACATGCTGTGATTATCCAGAAAATGGCTGTGGAGCAGGGGAGTCTGCAGAGGGTTTGGTGTAAGTGGAGGTCCCTATAATTTCAATATTTATGGTGCAAACAGGGCAGTCTCTGAGCCTGGGACACTGCTCCTTTCCCTACAGTTGTTTTTCATCCTTATGCTTCAAGATGTTACACCTGGGAATCAGGAGCTGGGGCTTGAATCATGTACTTGACCTCAACAGTGAGAGCAGCTACCATTCATGGCCCTCTAACCACAAACTAAGCATGGGGCATGGGCTTCAAGATTCATCTTTCTTAACCCAGCAACCTGTGATAGCACAACTATCATCTTCATTTTCCTCAGGAGGAAGCCAAAGCCCAAGAAGCGGTGTCACTTGCCAAGGTCACACAATTGGGTCTTGCTGTGAGGGGAGCTTCAAACTCTGCAGCCTGTGCTTGCAACTCAGTCCTAGTTGCCTTTTCTCTTGTTTTTTGGTACTGGGGATTGAACTTGGGACCTTGTGCTCGCGAGGCAGGAGCCAGAACCACTGAGCTAAATCCCCAGCCCACTAGTTGCCTTTTCTAAGAAGAATCTTAACACAGACTGTGTGGTCAAACTGTCTTTCTGTTTGGCAAAGTTGGAAGATGTATGCTACCCTTTTAGGGGAAGGCCTTCAGTCATGAAATGGGAGGGCACAGTTTCTTTTTTGAAAGATGTTCAGAGCCCTGAGAAGGCAGTCATGTTCCCTGCACATCCTGGACAGGAAATTAAACAAGGCTGGTACTGAGTAAATGCAGAGATGAAGTTTACATAGCTTTTTATACAAGCCAGGGCGACTTTCCATTAACAGAGCTTTGTGTACTCATACATTTAAGTCTTTGAAAAGATTATAAAAGGGGACTTAGAGGTCCACTTTGACAGGCAGAGGTCATAGGGCTGAGACCTCAGAGTGACCTCTTTCCCATTACACAGTTGTTGAGTGACACATGTGCCTGTCTGCAGAAACCCTGAGGGAGTCGAGTCGAGGGCGCCTTCCCTGTCACAACAGAGCCATTTGGCAGCTGTTGAGTGGAAACTTGGGAGACAGGGAGTATTGGAGCCCCAGGATTTTGTAAACTGTTGTTCAGCAGCCTGTGGTGCTTGATGAAGAAACTTGTTTCTTCCAGACCCTAGGGGAATTATTACTGAACTACTTAGTGTCATACGGAAGCCAGGAGTAGAGGTCAAGGGTGAGAGGTTGCTGCTGAGGTTGGAGTTGGTTGTTCCTGCAGTGGGTGTCCCTGTGTGTGGCGGGGAGGGTGAGTTTAGCCTGCTGCACAGTGAATGCAGATAGTGCCAGTGGTGTTCTGGCTTGGAGAACTGGGGGTTTTTGTTGTTTTTTTAACCATCACCCTTGACATCACTCCTTGTTGTTGCTGTTGTTGTTTCTGCTTTTCTTTTTTTTTTTAATGGATGACTTTGACAGCTGTAGTGGTTGGTGACTTAAGGTTTAAGGCTTTATTTTAGAATGACCGTTTTAAGAATGAAATAGCAAGTAGCCCAAGCCTAGCTGCTGAAGTTTCAAGGCGGCTGCAGTTTGGGTCACACAGTGGGTAACTACTGAAAGGGTGAGGTGTGAGGGAGGGATCATTCCACAAGGAGAGAGCTCACAGAGGTTGCAGGCTCCTATGACAGAGCTGTCTCTGTGGTTTCCTGGTCAGATCACATGATAACATGGAAAGTCAGTCTCAAGATGCCTGATTGTGGCTGGGGCCACCAGGGTACAGATCCACCTGCAGGCTGTAGGTGTTTGTGGGTGCTGACTCTGGTGATAGCTGACTTTGGGTGTGCCAGTTTTAGGACCAAGTCTCACTATTCACTGGTTAGTGCCTTCACATCATTCTCTTTGGTTCCAGTGCTGTATGATCTTGCCTGCCTCAGACTCAGCAATGGAGATGGGCAGCAGGGCGGGCAGGGGGAATGTTGTTCAGACAGTGAAGAGACCCTATCCCCAGCAACACTGATGGAGAACTACTTCCTTTTGAAAGACCTGAGACTTGGTAGGACTTGCAGGGCCAAAGAACTTATTGAGAAAGAGGTTGTTTTTTGTTAGATTGTGTTTCCTAAAATTTGCATAGCTCAAGTGGTACCTGCATCTAGTGTTAAATATCAGTGAATCAATCACACAATGGCTAAGTTTCTGTCTTCATCTGTTTTTCTTATTCTTATCATGGCAAGGAGACAATTCCAGTCTGGTGCTGTGTCAGTCCTGGTCCTCCAAGAAATGTGTATATGAGAAGAACTGGGCAAAATACCTGAGTGATAAGAGGCACAGGAGCAAGAGGCAGTAGGGAGAGCCTTCAGATGGCAGTGCTAATATGATCCCTGGGAGAGGAGAGAGAAAGCTGCTTGGTAAGAGGAGCTTCAAACTAGAAATGTCTCATCTGGGCCCCTTGGGGGCTCCTAAGCAAATGATAGAAAATCCTGTCAAGCAGGATGTCTGTGGGGCTTGCTGGCCCAGCATAGGGTCATCTTTCCTCTGCTCAGTCTGAGGCTTGGGGACCTTTGCAGAGGGCTGTTGAGTCTTGGAGGAAGGGGCAGGTGCCAGGGGTTGAAGTTCTCAGTAAGACTCACCTCTCCTCAGAAGTCCCCTTCCCCTATCCCTGGTGTAGTTCATCTTTTCTCCCGATCCTCTTATCAGTGGAAGAGATCTGGGCAATATGGCTACCTCCTGCTGGTTCTAACTATGTCTCTCATTCAGGGCCTTCTCAGGGTGCCAGTGGTACCCTTGGGTTTTGCCTCTGACTTTGGGTTGATGAGCTCAGGGTCCAGGAGATTGGCCAAGGCCTCATTTCTGTGGTCAGTGGTATAAGACGCATGTATGTCTTTGGGTTTTTGCTGGGCCTTCTCTCTCTTTTTGCCATCAGTATTTCTATTAGCTCAACTACTGCTCAAGCCCAGAGCTCCACTGCTGGACACTGCAGTTACAGCAGCCTCCTACCCTTTTGCTCACCCAGTGGTCCAACTTCAGGAGTAGATCTGGTTGTCTGGAAACAAGACACTGTACATCTTAGGGGCACATTATCAGAAGAAGATGCCAGAATTAGGTTTTAAAGTGCATATTTATTTAGACCAGGAAGCAGAATAAAAGTAAATTGAAAATGCAAAAAACATGACAAAGATCTCAAATATTAAATGAATTAAAACACTGTCCAGATTCTCTTCCAGAAAGGAAGGACTTAGAAAGGCATCTGGCTTAACCTTCCTAGACTTCAGGAGCTGGCCTGGGAGGCCAGGGAATGACCCAGGGGACCTGTAACTGCTCCCATAGCTAGGAGCGGCATCAGCTAGGAAGATTGGTCTGGGCCATCCAGAGGCTATAGTGTAGATGAGCCAGGCCTGGGATTAAGCCAGGCAGGGGATAGCAGGTGGTGCAGGCTGGAGCTCTCTGTTTCAGATTCTTCTTCTGAGCTGGAGGCCTAGATGGGTAGTTAGGGCCTGACATCCTTCTTGGGATTAGGCCTGTCCTACATGGATAGGCCTCTCCTCTTTATTACCCCAGCCCTCGTGAAGACCAGACCAAGCCTAAAATACCTGTATTTACCAGAAAGCTCTTCCTTCTTTATGGAAACCCTTTGGCTGACCTGGCCTCCTGTAGAGCCTGTCTTCATGGGCACTGATCTCATGGTTACTTCTAATGGGAGGCTGACCTAGGAGAGTCGTCCTTTGGATTCACTCTTTGTGCCACTGACAATACAGGGAAGGAGTCCATCCCTGACTAGAAAGAGGAAGAAAATCCAAGTTTATAAAGCTTGAGGGCATATTCCTTCAGGGTTTGGAATTATGGGTTTTTTTCCTTCCCAAAGTTGAAAAAATTCAATAATTTGTTTTCTCTTCCATAAAGCTACGATTGGCCCTCTGCATCTACATTGGCAGATTCAACAACTGTGAGTCAAAAATATTCAGAATGAAAAATTGTACCTGTTTTGATGTATATGGACTTTTTATTCTTATTAAGTAACTGATACAGTAAAACTTCTATTTACATAGCACCCACATGGAAATAGGTATTATAAGTAATCTAGAGATAATTTGGAGTAGACAGGAGGATACAAGTAGGTTGGTTATATGCAAATACTACATTTTATGTAAGGAACTTGGGTATCCTTGGATTTTAATGCCCTAAGGGTTCCTGGATCCTCTGCCCCCTGCAATAATGAGGCCTGACTGAAGAATCCCAATTCTCCTAGATTTGGTTAAATTCCTTCCTGCAGCCAAGCCAGTCACATCCTACTCCACACCTTCCTTTTGGGCATGGCCTGGGGGCAGCTCTTATGTCTTTATTGGTGACCCGGCAGTGTCATCTTCCATGGATCACAGCTGGTTGCTCTTAGGTGTGTGAGCAGGAGAAGGGCCTCCTGACCAGAGAAGCAGCACAGTGGTCATTGGAAACCTGAGAAATGATCCCTTTTGTTCTATTACTGCTTGACAGGGAGGGAGGGAGGGAGGGATGCATAGGCCCATGGCCTGGTTCGTGAGGAAATGTGAAAAAAGTTTTGAGAGAACCGAAGCTGTCCTTTAAGTGGCATTTTAAAATGTAAATTGGAAACTCCATTAGCATTGCCATTTTATGCTGAGGCAATAGAAATTCATCATTCTCCTCCCCTCAGGTTTCTACATGAGATATTAGGTTGTCTGGATCCTGGAAACTCTCCTCTGGGAGGCACATGTAGTCTCCTGCTCCCCACTCCTTCTAGGGAAAGGGCTGCTTCTACTCTGGCCCTTAGGAGGCAACCTGCAGGCTCCTGTCTGGTGGATGGCAGAAATGGGCTGGATGATATGGAGCCATTTGTCCCTCTTAGAGAAAGCCTTTAAGTTTGTACTCCCCCAGAGCTGGTGCCAGTCTTCAATGAACAGGTGGAACCACAGCAGACACTTGGGGGTGTTAAGGACATTTCAAGATACGACAAACTATCATCTAACTCTGGTCTCCTGTTCCTGAATTTGCCTACCCTGGTAGAAAAAGCAGTGTCCAGCAGATCTCCAGTGGGGGCTGAGGGACTGGAGGTAGTGGCCTCCACCACTGACTGGACCCCCGGTTTCTCCTCTTGGGACCTCCTCTACCCTGGCCTCTTGGAATCACTGGTTATACTTTTGTTTCTTTGGTACTGGGGATCGAACTCGGGACCTTGCGCTTGCAAGGCAGGCAGACTGGTTGTACTTTTAAAAATTCAGGTTTTGGTCCCACTCCCCAAGATTCAAAGCTGGCATTTGGAGTTGCAAGTGGGTTTTTCATTTGTGTTCATGTGCATGTACACATGTGTAGGTATATGTGACATTGTCGGGTATTAACCAAGGCATTCCCTGCACTTGCTGATACCTGTGATCCTGCCATGTAGCTCAACAGCAGCTGGACTCCCCAACCTTAATTGCCTCAGGAAAGGGACAACACTGTAACACTCAGCTATCAAAGGAGTAAACTTTTAGCTTTTGTCTTTCAAAAGCCTAGGCTGAGATTTGGAACTAGACGTGAGGAGCAAGGGCAAGGTCATGGCTAGCCCATATGGCACCTGTGGGTGAATTAGGGAAAGGCCCTCTTCTCCTTGCCCTACTTTCCAGCAGGACACTTTGTGCAGAGCAGGTTGAACACTGTTCAACCTAATGTAGCAGCCCTGAGTAAGGCAAAATTTTTCATCCTTAAGGTAGAAATGATCTTTCTGATCTTGGGGGGCAGGGTAGAGTGGAAGGCAAGGAGAGTTGGTAGGGAGATAAGGAGACCCTAGAACAGGGATAGCAAGGCTTTTAGAGCTTTCACGATACAAAAAGCTCGCTGTGGCTTGGGTGCCATAGGTTCACCACCACTGCTTTAGAGCTTAGTGGGTCCCTGAGAATGGACTATGGGGTTCTCTTCCTTAGGAGAGATCACAGAAACCCAGATTGTCTGGGGAATCAGGATTCAGAGGGAGATAATAAATACCTTTCTTAAGTAGAGGTCCATAGAGACAAAAGCCCTCAGAGTGTAGGTGGCTCCCCCAACCCAGTAGGTGTGAGGTAGTAGGATCATTCCTTCAAACTCACCTGTGTGTACATGGAAGTGCTGAGAGCCCACAGAAGCTGCTTCTGGTTTCAGAGGGGTTTGGAGTCACAGGGCTTCTGAGTTAGTGCCCCGAGAAGGGTAAGAAGCAGGTGAGTATTTCTGATGGAGAGGAGAGTGTGCCCCAGCAGTCTGCAGAACTGGCTTATAGAAAGCAGACTGGACAACAGGGCTCTGTGGATGCCAGCACACACAGAGCAGGCTGTGGGTGGGATCATGCCTGCCTCACCATGCAGATGTCAGCACAGTGCCTGGAAAGTGAGTGTGGGCATTTTGGGCTAAGCTGAGATTTGTAGCCCTCAGAGGGATGGAGCCTGCCTGAGAGAGACTGACAGGGAAAAGAGCCTTCCATATCCTACCCTCTTGAGTGTGTAGATTAACATTTATATAAATATGCAAAGAAAACCACAAACAAATACCCCTTAGTAGTTATTTTTGGGTGGTTGAATTAAAGGTGATTATCATTTCCTTTTTGTGAGTGCTGTGGTTTTTGAAAATTTCTCCAGTGACCATGGTTTACTTTGTAATGAGAACAATATTTTAAGAAACAGTATAAAACAAGACAGCAAAAAAAATTTATTTTGTTATTTCTATCCCTCTGTGTCCTCCTTGCTTAAGTGCTTCCTCACCTCGCTTCCTCTGGACCCTCTGGCTGCAGGAAGCAGGGGCCTGGCACCTGCTGGGGCTGCCAGGAAGGAAGGCTGTGAGCCCCAGTTCACCATGACAGTGACAGTCAGGTCACAAGGAATGATTTTCCATCCTCTCTGTGCCCACTTGAAAGTACAGCCAGGGAAGAAGAGAAATTCATTTTTGGCTTGGGGAAATGGTCTCTCCTCTGGCCACGCAGGCGTGTCTGGTGGGGTTCTGCTGTGACAGAGGGAGAGTGGCTTAGACTGTTTCATATCCAAGCTCCCAAAGCAGCACCCAAATAGTTTGGCAAATTCTCAAAATCCGCTTCCCTGGCCCCGTGGAGCTCTTACTCAGAGCATCACTCTGAATCATGACAGAGGAAAATGCCCACCCTCAGGGTCCCACTTGAACTATTTGGAGAGAAAGAGGAAAGAATGACAAGCCAGCGGGGCCCCTTTAAGGAATCCCCACCTGGGAGGGGATGGGGATGAAAATAGAACCAGGGAGCCAGGAGGGGGAGGTTTAGTGGGCTGGAGGGAGAAACATACTGATTATTAAAGAGTGAATTACCTGGGTCTAATTATGAATGTGCTTAAACAGCACATTTCCTCCTGCTGCAGATCGGAAGTGGCTCAGTTTTAGTCACAGAGAGTACAAAAGGGTGAGAGAGGTAAAAAGTAAATCTCCAGTGCAAGGAGCCTGCCCCAGGGTCCCTCCTTCCCCCCTCTGTTGCTAGTCCACATTACTCATCCTAGGAAGAGGAGCAGACTCCCTGGCCTCCACCAGCCCTGTACTTAGCCTGACTGGAGCTTTTCACCCTGCCATCTTTGTCACAGCACCTGCTAGCACGATGGGACGAGGCCTCACCTCTCCCAGTGGTCTCAGGCCAGGACACCTTGGCAGCTTGATGGCAGGTTGTCTGCTTCAGGCCTCTGCTGTCTGACACCTGGTGAGTTTTGAGATTCTGGGACAGAGGGGAGTGGAGCTTGCCCATGCCCCAGTACATAAATGACATCTTTTCCCCTTTGAGAAACAGGAGAAAATTCCAACTCTACCCTGGACCATTGTTAGAGTGTTTGCGGTCCCTTTACTGTGGGTTTTCACTTAATAGCAATACTGTGTGTTGATGGAGAAACAGCGTGGCCTAAGAGGGAGTTATTCATTCATTTCTTTTTTTCTTGCTGCCTCCAATGCTTAAGGCTTCCTTATCTTTTCTCCACGCCCAATTCTCAGTAGTCCTTCTGAAACTGGATCAGTCTCACCCCGAGCTAGCTAGAGCCCTGGACCAGGCTTGAAGTCAGATCTCATTTCTACCACCCACCCTTCAGATGGCCTGATAACCTGCCATCCAGCAGGGATGTCTCTGGCAGTAGTGCTCAAATATGCTGTAGCCATGTAAGTTCTACCCTGCCTCTGGGTCTACTTTAGCAATACATGTCCTAGGAGATTTTAGGTAGGAGGTCCCAGAGCACATTGGGAAATACCCTTCAAGAAGCACCCCTCCTCCCCAGGCTGCCTACCAGGGACAGTGTTTCTATATTCATTGCCCAGGCTAAGAGCTGTCCTCCTATTCAGTTCTTTTAATTTCGCATCCACTCTGCACCCAGGCTTTTTGACCTTTCAGTTTATAGGGAGTCCCACTCAAAGCGACACCCACTCTACTTAAGCTCTTTCTATGACATGGGGTTAATGAAACCTCCCCTGCCCAGCTCACTGAGTTGTTTTAGTTAAATGAGATAGAGGTTATGAAGGCACTAGATAGTGTAAGATTGGAAATCTAAGGGGGTGTTATCGTTGTCCACTGGGCAATGTTAGTTGGCTTTTTGTTACTATAATGAAATATCTTAGATGATTAACTTATTTTTTAAAAGGTTTACTTTGGCTTATAGTTTTGGAAGTTCCAGTCCATGAATGATTGGCCCCATTTTTGGGAGTCCTGTGTCAAGTCAGCTTATCATGGCAGGAGCATGTGACAGAACAATACAGCTTACATCATGGGCCAGGGACCAAAAGGGAAAGTATCAGGGACCAGGTCCCACCATCTTCTTTGAAAGCATGCTCTCAGTTATCTTCAGAACTTCCACTATGCCACTTTCCCTAAAGTTTCTAGCACCTCCCAGTAGTGCCACCCTGGGAACCAAGGCTTTAACACATAGACCTTTGGTGGATTTTCACCATCCAAACTGTAGTAGGCAACAATCTACCAATTTCCTTGTGACATCTCCTCTGTATCACCCACCACTCTTATTAAAATCTCATCAACCTACCCAACTGTTCCCAGGCTCATTTCTTTCTCTCCAGTGAGACTATAAACCCCTCAGGGCTAAAGCTTATGGAATCCTTCCAGTCCTCCATGCAATGCAGTATGTGAGCTGAGGTGAACACCAAATTGACCGGCTGCATTCAGCTTGTTCAAGAAAGTGTGCATCCCCCTGTAAAATGGGCTAAATTATTTGAGGGAGGGAGCATGAAGAGGTTCTGTTTGTGTCTAGAAACAAGACAGAGGGGCACAGCTAGGGCACACCTGGCTAAGCTGGAAACCATGATTGTAGTTTTATTAACACCTGCTAACTTGCACTTGTTGAATACTGTTGACTGAAGCTCAGCCATATAACTCAGGAGTAGATCATTCTTTTGGGATGAATGGGTGAGATTACTCTCCTACAAATGGGCTGAATATGTCATCAAAAATTCCTGGACCATCACACAGCCCCTTCGTTTTAATTTTCTATTACTCTGTAACAAACCACCCCAAACTTAGTGGTCTAAAGCAACAACACTTTATTATTTCTCATGGTCCTGTGGCTGACAAGGCTCAGCTGAGTGGTATTCTGCTTCATATGGCTGAATCACTCAGCTGGAGGCTTGAGTAGATTGGAAAGTATAAGAGGCTTCTCATCCTCTGAGGTTTCTCTCCACATGTCCTCTCTGTATTCAGTAGTCTAGATGAGCTTCTGAGTTCTAGATGGCAGCTAGCTGCTGTGAGATGAGCCCCAGTGGGCATGTGCTTATCAATAATGTTCATGAATACTTGCTAATGCCTTATTGGATAAAGCAAACCATATGAGAGGAAATACACAGGGCATGAGTACCAGGAGGCATGTATCATTAGAGCCACAGATGTAACAATTCACCACAGTCATATTTTCCTTCTTTTCTTGCAAAGTCATCCAAACACTTTACAGAATAGCAGTTATGTTTGTGCTATTTGTGTTTTCATTCTGGAGCATCTGCCCCAGAACATTGTCTTTCAACTGGGACCTAGTGTAGCTGGCTCTGCCATTTCTTGTGCTTGGAGTCCTGTGGTATGTTTTGGGGGAGGTTGCACAGGGTCAGCTGCCAGCTGCCAGCTGCCATCTACTCTGTTCTGTGCCTGTTGTTGTTTGTATCTCTGGGTGACCACTGCATGTAAGGAAGAGACACTGAGTCCTGGGTCATCATTTGTGTGTGTGTGTGTGTGTGTGTGTGTGTGTGTGTTTCTTTTCATCGTCCAGTGCCCTTCTATGATGCTGCCTTTTGCTCAGTGATTTCTGGTGTGGCCTCCAGTGAGTCCTATAGGAGTCCCTGTCCATAATGAAGATTAAACCACTGATATCTCCTCCATATATCCTTGAATTGCTTCCAGATCTCTGCCACTAAGTGGACCTATGTGAGAGCACATACAGGGTACACTTTCATTTCTCTTCTTCTGTTGTGCCTGTATTTGGATACAGTCCCGAATGGATCCCATCCAAACCTCTGTCCTTGTCTCTGTCCATGCTGTGGAGCACCAGAACAACGAGCCATGCACCATCAGCTTGAGAAACACTTTTAATCTCTTCCTGTGCCCCTTGGGTAGGTGCACACACAGGCTGGGTATCAAATGACAATTTCCCTGGTGTCCTCACACATCTGTGTTCTTGTCTTGAACTGTTAGGTCCCTTTTCCAGAAAGTGTCCATTTCACCTCAGGCTGACTCTTTCATGTCATATTCAGGCTAAACTGAATTGTATTTAAGAATCAAGAAAACGGCGTTTTACCCTTTGGGAGGAACATTGGAAATCTATGCAAAATGACTAGAATACTTACCTATGTAATCCTCTCCCTGACGAGTTAGCTCATTGGAAATCACTCACCTCTGAGGTCCTACTTGGAGACAGGCTCAGGAGTCCCAGGACACAGAAAAACGTCTGTGTATCTCTGAAGGAGAAATGTCATGAGATGATACCCCCATGGCCTTTGCTGCAGCAGAGAATATGCATTCTGTTCATGCTGTTGGTGATCGACAGTGACAATGCTGAGGCTCTTCACATGAAATGGTGCTGTCTGAAGAATCAGCCTGGCCCTTAGACCGAATGCTCACCTTCAGAAGGGGGTTCCAGGCCTCGACAGGCTTTAGTGATCATCTAATTTAGTTTTGCAGATTGGGAAGAAACCAGGGGCTCGGCTTTGCTGGAGTGTCCGTTCTAAGATTGACTTGAGCCAAGCATGAGACCCTGGAGCTCTGTCCTGTTCTATCATTGAAATGACCAAAAGAGCCATTTTGGTTTCTCCACAGGTTTAAGGTGGTCACTGCTCTCCTTCTCAACATCAGAAAAGCCTGCAAGTCAGTGGTGCAGCTGTGGGAATTCATGCTGGTCCTGCTAATCTATGCTTGTGGAAACCAGCAAAAGTCCCCATAATCCAGTATTGAGTTGTATTTACGTAGCTGGAATAGCCATGTCACCAGCTTGTACCTACAAAAAGCTGTATATTTCCTATTTATAGAAGCAAGCTCACCAGCCAGAAATCGGTCCTCTTCAAACTGTCTACTGGTTATTTCAGGTGTCTCTGAGGGATGACCCTGTAAACTTGCTCCATCTCTCTGCTTTGCCTCCCCTTTGGTCTCCTCCTTGACCTCTCTGTTGGCTGCCTCTATAACTTGAGAGTTGCTTCACTGGGTCTACTGTCCCTCACATGCCAGTTACAGAGCCTTCCAAAGCCAGGGAAGAGCAGAAGACTGTTCTTTCCCCCCTTGTCCTGAGAGGCATGTTTCCCCTGGGCCTCGGGCAGCCCTGCCTGGTCCCACAGCCTGGTAGATTCTCTCTTGAGAAGCTAGACTGGGCCTTCTCCATTGTTCAGAATCTCACCATGATTCAAGGAAAAGAGCCTTGACAGATTCTGGGCTTGTTGTCTCTAACCACAGAAGCTCAAAGCCAGACTCGGGAAGGGTGGGAAAAAGAAGTTAGTGTCATGTCAGTGTTTATCAGGACTTGGAGGAGATAATGAAAGAAACTCAATGCAAATTAGCTTAAACAAAAATGAGGTTTATTTGGTGGTGAACCATGTAGTCATGTGGAACAGGCCACCAGATCTGAGGAAGAGCTGTAGGAAGCAGAGCATCAGGGTTGGGCTTGACCCAGGGTCAACATTATGCTTCATCTGCCCCACCTCCCTTCTTTCTTCTCTTTTCGTCTCCTATTTCTCATTTACAAATAGTCCCTCTACTTGTGTCAGTACTGGGGGAGTGGCCCTCTGGCTGGCTGCCCTGGGCTTAGGTGCTAGCCTCTGTCTGGGAAGGCTGAGATCTGCTCACAGCCAGAGTCTCTCAGTGCTCTCACCTTAGCCTCTGCACCTGCCATCTCTGCTTCTCCAGGGATGGAAGTGACACAGCCTGGTGAAGTGTTATCTACCCTATCCATGTCTGGACTTGCCTTCAGAGGCCTGAATGTCCTGTTAAATTTTTATTTGGCATATTTAAGTTGCCTCCTTTTGTCTTCTGTTTTTCCCAACGTGGTCCCCACCTGCTATTAACCTGGGGGCAGTGAAGGGTTGGTGGCCCAGCAGGCAGCTTCTGGCTATCAGTTGCCCCCAGAACACATGGACCTCTGTCAGCCAGTGTGGCTGATATTGCAGCCATGTCATGGCACCAATCTTGGCTATTTGACCCAGTTATTACTTAGGTATTCTGAGGACCTGAAATCTGTACTTTTAAAAGTTACCATCACAAAAGGATACTTTGCCCTGCCTTGGCTGGGGAGGCCCCTCCCTTCCTCTTCCTCGTCCTTCCCAGGTGTGCAGCAGAAGCTGGCTGCTCTGGAGTCTTTCTGGGTGCCACAGGAGATGGCCCAGCTGGTCTCTGGCTGACTCCAGCAGGGCCAGGCAGTGCAGAAATGCGAATCTAGCATTGACCCTTGTTTCTGCCAGCATCAGAGAATTCCTCTTCCATCTAGCTCTCTTTACCAGCTGCCCTGGCAGCTCTGTGCTCATGACCTGGTCTATTTCTCTCCTGCTCCAGTCTGAGAAAAGCCTTTCTGTGTAGAGGAGAGCCCTCTGCTTCTTTCTCACCATTTTTCTCAAACTTAGATTCTTCTCTCAGTCCTTCTTCCCCTTCTCTAAAGACCGAGGCCTTTGGAAACCAGAGCCCACACACCTTGATTTTTCCTTTCACTATGTCATTCCTTCCCTGAAACAAAGGGCATAGGACACTGGTGGCGAACCCATGGCATGTGTGCTGCAGCGGGCTGTATGTATCACTGAAAGCTCTAAAAGGTTCCCCATCCCTGGGATAGGATATCCTAGATGCTTGCAACAGGAAACAGAGGAGAAATATCAGGCCCACAGTCAGTGGGAAGGTGTTTTCACAGTGCATCCAGCCCAGGTGGGCTTCCTCCCAGGACCCATGAGGTTGGACTCGCCTTAGGAGCTTTCTATGCCTGGGAGTCCAGGGTGGAAGCAGTTTTACAGCCTTCTTGACCAGTGTAAGTTGATTTACATTCACATGACTCTCCTGAAGTCCTTTCCCCCTCAGATTTTCATGGTGCCAGGGATGAAGGGAAGAGTTGGATAAACATAGAATGGAGGCGTGTCTGCCTGCATCAGCAGCCTGCCAGCCCTTGGAGCCTCAGACTGCGCTTCTTATAAGTGCTAAGGAGCCCTTGGGAGTGACACGACAGGATCACTTATACTAAGGGGTCTTGGCCTCTCCCGGAAAGTGTCTGGTCACAGCCTTCCCAGGCCGGCAGCCATGCAAATAGCTTTCTTGGTGTTGGACTGTACCAGGGAATCTCCCCAGTCTTGGATGTGTCTGGAGATTTTTGTCTTGGGACCTTGCCAGGAGGGAAGAAGATAATCTTCAATGTACAAAGACAGCCACTGTGCCTTTTCGAATGTGTGAGCACATGCGCATCAGCAACAGCTCTGGAGGCTAATTGGGGCTTTTTGCCTGGGAAGTGTCACTAGGATTGTTGAATCCCATTAATTGTCACGATTGGAAGGTGACAACTGATTGGAGAACTCTGCTTAACCACCAGTTACCCCTGAAGCCTGGCAGGGGCTGCCACTCGAGTTCCTTGGGCAGGAACAGGGTGCTGCATTGAGAAAGGCAGTGGGGCCTCCTCCCAGAATATGGTTAGAAGGGAAAGGGGGCTACATGGTTCAGCCACAGCTGGGCAGGGGAAAAGTAGGGGATGACTTGTGTTTTCTGCAAACTCCTGGAGTTTTTCGGGACCCAGAGGTGCTGTCTGAAGGAACTTCAGAAAACATGGGCCAGAAGGGCCCAGCATGACTCACTAAATACCCGCTCTTAGGCTCTGTGTCAAACATCAAGAGCAGACTTGACTCCCCCACCCTTTTCATGGGAGTTCTGGGGACCGAACATAGAGGGTACTTAGCTTTTATTTTATTTTATTTATTTTTTTGGACACAGTCTCACTAAGTTGCCCAGGCAGGCCTCAAACTTGCAATCCTCTTACCTCAGCCTCTCAGTGTGCTGGGATTACAGTTGCACTACCATGCTGCACTGTGACCTGGACCCCTCCCCCCATGGCTCTTTTCCATAAGCAGTGGAGTCAGCACTAAGTGCATAGACACTACATGCATACATTGAAGTCACGGGTGGAATGATGACAAGTGTGTAGAGCTGCAGGGGACAGGAGGGGCTTTGGAAGTATGTATGTCTCAGGGGAATTTTGTGGTTTTTTTTCAGGGAGGGCCTGGGCCCGCCCTTTCTCCTCCCTATTTGTCCTTGAGTCCCACTTAGGTTCCATTCCTCACTGTATTGTTTGGTGTCTCCAAAATCTGCCTTCCTTGCCTGGTTAATTCAATGTGGGCCAAGTTCATGGGGCATATGAGGGTAGTTGTCTGTGCCTGGAAAATCATTAAGCTCCAGGCTAATGTGCTTTGCAAGCCCTAAGTTCCAGGCATCTCCAGCAGCACTCCACATCAGGAAGGTCCCTACCTTGTCTTTTCCACATCAACTTGACAGCCATGTGTCCATTCCTGGGCTACATTCACTTTCCAGTCATGGTGTTAAAAGCCAAATTGGATGGTGCTGATTTTCTTTTCCTGTTTCAATTACTTAATGTGACTTCTGTTCTTTTATCTCTGTAAGGAGCAGACTTGAGACTCAGGTTTGATAGGGAAAAGGTGCCATATGGCTTGAAAATGGGGTTGCCAACTGTTTCTGGCTGAAGGCAGATAGAGAAATTGAATAATGCATCTCAGAAGTGTTTATTAGCATTCTGATGAAGGTAAGTGGGAGATCTGAAAGGAAATCTTCTAAAAATGTTGGTAATTTATCCTCCAGGAAAATCAATTGCTCTTTCTTCAAAGCGCATCAGCCTCTCTGTTCAGAGTCCAAAATTGGAAAGGAACTCTACTGGACCCATATGGACTACTCCCATTTCCTGGAAGGGACTGAGTAAATAAATATCTGCTGAAGGAGTTCATTCCTCTGGTGGGCTCATGGGTCTGTGGGAAGCTGCAGAGATGTGCCATCACCAAGAGCTAGCACACAATCTGAAATCTACCTATGCCTGATCACCCCATGGACCCCAGGTTAAAAACTCCTGGACCAGAGTTTACATCTGTAAAGTGCCCTGCACATGCCAATGCCCAAACAGGTACCCACTAGATGCTGCTATTTCCCTCTTATTTGAGCCCTGGGTGGTGGTACAGATGGGGCTGCAACTTCTTCTCTGGTCACCTATCTCAGTGGCCAGGGGCCCAACAAATGTTGACTTTTTCTATCCAGAAATTGGTCAGATTTGGCAAAACTGGGACTGTATCACTTATAGCAACAATCAGCTAGGTTGAGCATCTGGAATGTACTTTAGGGAGGGCATGATGGTCTGGTTTGTCACAGCTTGTCCCCACCCTCCTCAATACTGGGACCAACTTCACTTATTTTTATCACTTCACCTGACTCTTCTTTTCTTATAGTTGCATTAAGTAAAAAGCCTTTGCCATTGAAGATGTATTGTATATCTTGAAATACAAATTGTTTCTCTATACATATACATACAGATGTTCTCCAACTTATGGAGATATAATAAGCTCAGCATAAGCTGAAGATATTGTAGGTCAAAATGCATTTAATGCACATAACTTATGGAATATCATAACTCAGCCTCACCTACATTTAATGAGTTAAGAAGTCTTACATTAGCCTACAGTTGAATAAAATGATTTAACACAAAGCTGATTTTATGATAAAATGTTGAATATCTCATGTAATTTATAGAATAACTATCTAAAAATGCTGGCTACATAGTGCACTGTAGAGTGTTGGTTGTTTACCCTTGTGATTTCTTGGCTTCCAGGGAGGTGCCACTGCTCAACAGCCTGAGTGTATTGCACTGCATATCAATAGCCCAGGAAAAGATTGAAATTCAAAAAAGGAATGGTTTCTGTTGAATAGTATCACTTTTATATTAGTGTAAAGTTGAAAAGTAATTAAGTCAAACCATCATATGTCAGGGACCATCTGTACATATATACCTATATATATATGCTTACAATTATGTGTGGGAGTATGGTGTACATACATATATGTGTATATTATGTGTGTATAATTTTTTTCTTCCCTTTGTAGGGCATCTTTGAGATATTTGATTTTGTAACCCTAACACTCCTCACAGGGCTGTTGTGAAGATTCAGCAATCTGATGCATACAAAGCCCTGAGCACAGTGCCTGACACAATAAGTGTTCAATGCCTGACCAGCGTCACAAGTGTTTTCTTGGGACCAGTGGACTCTTCTGGAATACAACGGCATCTTCTTTGGCCTGCTCAGAATGGGAATTGTTTGGGACTGGACGCCCTCTGGTGGCTGTTCTTCCCACTCACATGCAGGCTCCTTCAGACGAGTTTTGGGGCTCTTTCCGGGCACCCTTCCCCTCCCTCCTTCACATTGGAGGAGATGGGCTGGGAGAAAGCTTTCCATCTTCTTCCCCATTTTCTTTGCCTCTTACCTGACCTTGATGAGGCTAGAATCACTAGATCTGGGTATAGGCAGAGGAGCTTGGCAGTGGAGTCCGGACCCCGTAACTTTCTGGGGTCTTGGCTGTGAGGGTCTCTCGTGGCTGTTCCCTCTCCTCCCAAGTTATCCCTGGCTCAGGGGTTCGCAAGTCCACCTCCAGACAGGGCGCAGGATAACCCCAGTAGCACATCCACAGAGATCCCCCAGGCTCTTATGAGGTAATTTTATTTCTTTCCATTTTAGGTAAAAATAGTAAATACAAGATAATCTTAATAAAGGTAAAAATACATCATTTGGATTTTCTTGTTCTCTAAACAGTGCTACCTACAGTACAATTTTTGATTTAGGATTTTTATTTTTTATTTTTTTTATAAACAAATAGAGCTATTTTGCTATTAGGCTATCTGTGTTCTCATCTGGCACTTAAGAATAGATCACAGGTCACCTCCCGGTTCTGGCTGGATGTGGGGGTAGGCGGGGAGAGTGAGAAGGACTTGGGATGAGGAGGTTCGACGTCCCAGGAACAGGCAGAGCTATGGTCCTATGTGCGGTGGAGGGCATACATGTGCATCCAACATGGCCCTTTCCTGCTCCAGCCACAGGGGTGTATTTCACTGAGGTTGGACTGAACGTTTCACAAGTGTCACTTCCTCCCCTCCTCTTACCCACCAATCTAGTTGCACAACAGTTCTGGGTCCAGGCAGGCTCTTGGGGTGCAGAGTCAGTGATGTGCTCGAGACCGAGCCAGTAGGTCCCCTTGTATCCTAGAGGAGTGGGCTGGGGCCCTTCCCCACCAGGCAGTGCTGAGGGCCAGGGCATCCAGCCTGGCCTTGGAATGCTGGTAGAAGTCACAGATGCCCACTGGGCTGCTAAATGTCTTTGCCCTTATTCACCCTCAGGTGGTCTTTGTTTAAGTTCTTTCCAAATTTCTCACTGAGCTGTTGGATCAGGTCTGCCAGCTCCCCTGTAGCTTGGGATTTCTCTTCCAGAAGCTCATAGCGCAGGCTGGAGATATCTTGCTTGATTTCCTTCAGCTCCCCTGCAAGGACAGATGAGCGTTTGCTGAGTATGATCAAGGAGAAGGAAGGGGCTCGTCCTACATGCACTGAGTCCAGTCCAGAGGGGTACAGTTGAGGTGGTGGGTACCACCTAGCTTTCTACCACCAAAGAACACATCCATTCAAAACCCTCTTCCCCTATCCCTGGAAGCCTTTCCCTTAACAGTTCTTTCTTTTTTTTTTTTTGGTACCAGGGATCAAACTCAGGTCCTTGTGCTTGCGCAGCAGGCGGTGAAACCACTGAGCTCAATCCCTGGCCCCCTTTCCCTTAACAGTTAAAAGCAGGTATGGAGATCTGGGCTATGAACTACGTCTAGTACCTGCTTTGTGTGGTAATAGTTAGAATGTTGGTCTGGGAGCCATTAAGGGCAGATTTGAAGACTAAGCAGCAACCTCATTAACTGGAACATTTATTTTCATGACACTTTATGTTTTATTCTGTTGATATTTGCAGAGAAGAGAAACTCCAAGTGCCCAAGAGAATGGCTCAGCACACTGAATGCTTGCATGAGGCTGGCCAGCCAGCTCCCCAAGCTGGTCTACTTAGCTCAGTAAGCCACATAGCCACACTGATTACCTGCTGCCTCACTGCCTCACTGTCGCCTGCTGCCATGGCCTCTCATGCCAGGGACTACCACGGGGGACTTTCACTTTTTTATTTCCATAGTGAGCCATGAAGTCCAATGAATCAGGGGCACAAGAATCTTTTTATTAACCAGAGTCAAAAGACCCTTTTCTGATTCCAGAGGTACAGGACTTGACTAAGGTGGAATGTATTGCTTGTGGAAATATTATTTATTCATATCTATTTCTAGGTATGCTTTCCATAACCAAAACACAGAGATCTCAAAGGTATGGTTTGATCCATTTTGTAAAGTGCAAACCCTCCCTGTTTATTTTCATCAAGTGCTTCACTGGTCCTGTTTCATGGTGGTGTTTAAGTTGCATGAGAGGTGAGTATCCCTACCTTCTATATCAATTGCATGCAGGTCAGTCACAGTTCTGCACTGCTTTAGGCTGGCTGGCATGACACCTGGCAGTTTTATATTTGAGATCTACAGGTGTGTGTGTGTGTGTGTGTGTGTGTGTGTGTGTGTGTGTGTTGGGGGGGGGGGTTGAAAGGCTGCTACTCAGCCCCAAGGCAGTGTTAGCTCAGAAGTCAGTTTGGTCACTGCTGAGCTTCAGCCTGAAAACTAGATGGCCCAGAATGAGGCACAGGGTCTCTCAGTGACCTGGTAGCCCCCATGGCTCAAGGAAGGGGGAGATTTAGGGTCTTCAGTCATGGGTGAGGCTGTTTTTAGCTACCAGATATTTGTCCTAGGTGTGTCATGAAGATCAATAATCTGGTATGAGTTAATTTGCTTTTCACATAAGAGTAATTGCTTAAAATAGACTGGAAAATACCCCCAACAGTGAAAAAACTGTACTTGGAAAACTTCAGTGTGTATGAGTCACCTGCTGCTATTACCCAAAATGCAGACCCTCAGGCCCTACCCTGGATATGCTGACTCACTAGCTCTGGGTGGGTCTGGGAGCTGCAGTTTTAACAATTGGTTCTGAGGAGAGGGATACTTAGAGGAACACTGCTGGTTATCAAAAACTAAGAAACTGAAATAGACAAGATGGGGCTGACTGGCACTAAGCCAGTGGTAGACTCTAGAAGTGGTGTGTAGACTGCTCCCTCTATGTGTGCACCCATGGAATGAAGTGTGGTCACTGGAATTCAGAGCCACCCTGAACTCAAGGCAGCCATCACTATAGAAGACACAGTAGCATCTCCCTCATCCCTGATGTCTTCAACCTAATCTCTGGTGTTTTACCTGAGAAGATGTATGTGACATGGCAAAAATGAAATAAAGGTGCAACCAGAATTAAGGTTGCTGGATTATTCAGGTGGAGGCAGTCTAATCATATCAGAACTGAAGGGGGAAGCAGAAGAGTAGGTCAGTGATAGGGATGACAGATGCCAGGCAGGCGAAGTGCAGAGAGACCTGATGAAGGCTCTGGGCTGGCTGGCAGATGGAGCCATATACATGCAGGTGCTGGAGAGTGTCCTCTGGCCTTGGGCTCAGGGCAGCCACAGCTATACTGGCAAGGAACCTCGGGTCCTTCCTCCTCTTAGAACTCTGTTCTGCCCACAGTTAACAAGTGAGGAAACTGATCTTCCTCAAGAGCCTCCAGAAAGGAACCAAGCACCCCAGCCACATCATGGTTTTAGCACTGGGAGACCCATTCCTGGCTTCCGATCTGCAGAGCTTAATGTTTTAGGGCCCCATGTTTGTGGTGATGCAATCACTTACCTTCATTGACTTCATCGTTTTCTCTGTCTACTTGGGCCTTCAGCACATATCTTTTTATGAGCCGTTTCATGATTTTCTGAAATGAGAAGTATAGAGGGGCTCAAACACACCTGACCCAGCACCTACATGGTGTAGCACAGGGTACCTCAGGAGTCAGTGAGGACTCCCACACCTGGTACCTCACTCTGGAGGGGAGCCCTGCCTAGTGGAGGAGGCTGGCCAGTCTCTGTGTTTAACCTCCCTGTCTCCCAGGATTCAGTGTCTACCTGACCCTGGGATATAAGAACAGGATACTTATTGGTGGCAGGAGGCTAAGACAAGGAGAGAATCATCTTAGTTGTACAGCACTGCTCAAGGGTGCTAGGCTGGTTCTGACCAGCCACATCTTCTTTCCTGGACATCAGTTCTATTTAAAGCAGAGAATATTGGGGAGTCTTAGCAGGCCAGCCCAAGTGAAACTGCATCCCTGGGATGAGAAATGTGCCATTAAGGAGAGGAGACTCACTTTGGTGCAGAAGTCAGGGCCAGACTTGGAGGACTGGGCTATTGTACCTTGGAAGATTCCAGCCAGAAGCAGCAGCAGTTACAGCTGGGCCTCTACAGGCTTTGTGGAGAGACCACTTCCTTCAAAATCCCACAGCCTTACCCCGTGTTGCCAGTCATGCTGGAGGAGAGGGGTTTTGCCCCCAGGTTTCATTTATTATGCAGATTCTGTATTTAAGCAAAGGAGTCACGAACAAACACTTAAGAGACACCAAGAATAAAACCAAGTGTGAGAAAGACTGCGGGAGGTGAACTTTGGATTTTGCTATGTAGTTATTCCAGGGTTCCTGAGAAATCACAGGATTTAAAAATATTCTGGAATCTGAGACTTCTGACTCTTGCTAGAGATGAATAGCTTGGAGAAGTGGGAGGGATTTCCCTGCTCCTTGGTCCTTCCATTCTGTGACATGCTCACCTGCTCACACCTAGGCAAGGGGATAAAGAAAACACTTTCTACATGGAAGAAGCCTCATCTGAATTCAGGGATCTGAATGCTTTCCCTGGTTTGCTGTGTGACCACCTGCAAGTTGCTAACTTCTCTGTGACTACAAGGCTCTACAAAAGCTTCCTGTATGTTTAAGGTAACAGAACTGGGTGCAAAGAGCTAGAGGATTCAACTCATTTTAATCACCAAGTGATAGTTTTCTCCATTCCTTTAATAGTGAAGACCTTGCTAATGTGGTGTCTCCAGATTGTGATTCCTAGACTTCTTGTGTATAATCCTGAGTTTGCTCACTCAGGCCAGCCTGCCCTTCCTCTGCTGTTGGGCCTGCATCCACCTAACGCCATGGTTCAGGTGGTGGGAACAGGTGATGAACAAGTTGCCTTCCTTCTACTCCATCTCAGACAGCCTTCATCCAAATCATGTCAGTGGTTAAATTGCAGAGCTGGATTTCTCAGGGAAATTTTTCTAGTTGGTACAGCAGATTATCTAAGTTAGAAGAATGTGTAACTTTCCATTGGACTCTATGATGCTGCTTTCACTTTTACTGGGAAAAATAGAGCAAAACCATTTTCTTCCTCTGTATCTCATGGAAAAAAACCCCCTGCAGATACCTAAGTGTCTATCATTCTTATGGAATAAGTTCAGAAATATTTTTCACTGCAAATTTTCAGGCTGATACAAGTTAAAGGAACTTAGAGTTTGTTGCTTTGTCAAGAATTAAATTTCTGGGTCCATCCATTAATTAAGAGCCTTACTGTTTGTGATGGAAACTGATAAGCCAGAGCCTGGAAGTGGAGTGGTATTGAGTCAGATGCTTTCATGGGTACAGCAGCAGTCAGTCACAGTCCTTCCTGCTCAGTGTGTGCTGTTTCAGTGAAGCATGATTAAAACGATGATTTCAAAATATTCTATGGGCAGTGTTTACTATTATTACAAAATATGCCCTGCAAGCACCTTTTGTTGTAAATAGATGGGATCCTTCTCACAGCTTCCTTCAAGTGCAAAGTAGCCCTCAGGAGGAAGGGAGGCTGAATTAAAAAGAGAGAAATGAACAAACATATTCAGGGCTTCCTATACACAGGTTGTGTCAGGCTCTTTCACAAAAAATGATCTCCCTGAATCTTCCCAGAAACTTAATGAAAAGATAATTGTTATTTCCATTTATAGTACATGAATACACTCACAAAGCCTCAAAGAGCAAGGTGACTTCTCCAAGGTCACAGAGATGGGAAGTGGCAGATCCCGGATTCGGCCAAAATGGAAAGGAAAGCAGGGCTTTGTCTGAACTTCAGAAAAGGATTAAAATCAAGCTTGTTGAAGGAATGAGATTCATTACTCATTAACTGGCTCCTATTAGCCAGGTAGGGTTTGGGCTACTTCTGAATACCAAGATATTTTATGCAGGAGGAAGCCTCACTAGGTTTCAGGGGGTGGGTGACTTCATGCAGTGGTTACTCCTTGGGAAAGAGGCTCACTGGCAGGCATTACCATGAATGCTCATGGCCCACTCTTGAGTACTGGCATGCCTGAGCTGAGTGGGTTTTCTCGAAGACCTGGGGTTCAACGGGTAGAAAAGCAAAGGTTTGCTTTTTAAGTCCTCAATGTGCATTAGAATTATAGAGGCTTCAGGTAGACCTAGATCCAGATGAGCACTGCAAATGCGCAAGAATGTCCGACCTTTCTTCTCAATCCCAAGTTATTGCCAAAGTGGCAGGGACCTTCAGGGGGAGTATTGCGATCACTTGCTGTCCTGAGAGACATCATGTCCTCTTGAGGACCCAGCTTCCTCTGCATTAGACAACTTGGAATCTGCAAGAGCAAGATGCTAGTGTTGCCCCTAAAAAGTATACAATGGTTGGAAAATCCCACAAGTTCTATTTAACTCAGATGCCATGGAAGATATCTGTTTGCAGATGTCTGTGGACATCAAAATCTTCCTTCCTTCACTATGTGGAGGAAAGTGTGTTCTGTTGTGATAAGGTTGGGGTATCTCTTTGGTCTCTTTCATAGAGTACTTTCAAGTTATGAAGAAGAACTTCGCACAAATTAATATGCCCCTGTTGGTGACAACTCTCCTGCCTAGTCCCCTATTAACAAGCACTTGGGAGGAGTATATTTAAGAATATTAACCAGGCAAAAGGAGACTCAAGTGGATGCAAATGAGCTACACAATGGGTAAAAATTGTTGCCTCACAGAGATCTACAGCCAGGGAGGAAGACACACAGTTCTCCCAGTCCAGACTCGAAGGGGCCAGGTGGGCTCTGGCTGCTGCTAGTGGAGGGGAAGGCAGAATATCCTTCCACAGGAAAGACAAAGTCTCCCCTGTGCAGCCAGATGGCTAAAGACATGGAAAAGGAAGAGAACACATACTGCATGTTGAAGATGGTCAACAAAGTAGAATCCAGAGGGAAGCATTGTTGCCACCTAGGAAGAGAGAAATTGAGGAACATTTGGAAGAGAGTGGAAAAATGAATAAAGGGTTTTGTAGATACCAGGATAGAAGAAATAAAACTGGCAAGTTTTCTATCCTATTAGCTTTGATCTCTATAGCTAACATCATCTAGAAGGGGATAAAGAGGACTCCCCACTGGATTTTGGGGGACAGACAGCATCATAAAGATTGTAGCTCGTTTGAATGATAGGCTTTGTCTGGATTCTGTTTTTTTGTGTTTTTTTTTGAGATGTAGCTTTTTTTTTGCCCATGAAGAAATGCAGCTTTCAGAGAATAGGTATATGGGGTCTGTAACTTACTCCCCTCCCCAAATTGACACAAAGTCACAAGGTAGGTTTGAGAGGAAGCACATTTTGACTATCTCACCAATGTCATGATTTTATCCCATTATTTAGTTTCAGGTCCACAGAGCCCAGATTGGAAAAGACATTGCAAAAATAAGAAACTAGTTTTTGGGGCAAATAGCAATTGAGAATCCTGGGAGCCTAAGCAAAGCAAAGCACAGAGAGCCCCCAAGTCTGTCACATTGTCTTCCTTCACAACAGAGGGTGCCACAAAACTGAATGATTGACAGGCTTAAAATAAACACTGAAAACACCCTCAATGGCAAAGACCAACAGAAGGAACAGAAGGGAAGCCAATTTACTAACTAAATGTGTCTGAAAGACCGTTGGGTCTTCTCAGGAATGCTGCAGGATTTCTTTGGAACCACAGCAGTATGAGAGGCCCAGGTACTCATTGAGATGGCAGTTCTGGTGGCAGCCTGGAGAGGAAGGGAGAGAGAATGAACCGGACCCTCATGTACTTTGCACATCTGGAACTGTTATAGAATGAAAGCAATGTGGAAGGCCCCCAAGTGGGCCCAGGAAGCAGATGGGCATCATCAGATTCCTGCTTGTATCTCTCCTTCAGTTTCTGCTGCGGCAGCTGATGATAGCCAAGGAACACAAGTGCCTCTTCCTGCTCATTGCGGTTGCCTCAGGCTTGGAAGGCTCAGACAGATCTACCCTAGAGATCATAGAACCCAGGCAAGGCAGGTTCTGAGGAAGGGTCTGGAGAAGCACTATGAAAATGGATGACAGGAGAGGGCTTCGGCTTCATGATGCAGTGAAAGACTCAGACACATCGCAGTTCAACAAGATGTGTGAACAAAAGACCCACAGCCTCTGCTCCCTCAGCTAGTAAATGAGGTGAAAGAAATATGGTGAGACTATACCTGGTTAGTGTCTTGCCTGCTCCCAACGGACCATGAGGGCCTTACAAGGTTTCCTCCTATAGTGAGCACACAGAGATGGCTCAGGAAGATGCCCAGACACAGCCTAGCAGGGTGGAACAAAGTGCCCATGTGCAAATAAATGCAGAGTGCTCCTAGCCCAATTGTCCCCTCAAGTCTTTCCCTCTGATGCCTGCTGACCAGGTTTTTCATTCTTTTCTGTGACTACTATTTGAATAAGTATCTTGGAGATTTTCTCCTTGGATTCACAAAATACAAGGTGAGCAAAGCTTTCCAGAGTCATCAGTAGCGTGGAGCTGCAACCCAACCAATCTCTGTCATCACAGCAGGACTTTCGCAGGGAGATCGAAGGCGGAAGGATTCAGTTGATGATGATGGAAGACAAACAGGATTGCTCTGACACTGATTTTGAAAACAGTCTTGTTCATAAAAGATTCTTTCTGGGTACAAGACATTCACACATAATCAGTCTCCCTTTATCTCAGGAGCCTATTCTGCTTGAAACCTGGAGAGATATGGCACTAACCCATTAGAATTTTCTATCTTTTCTGTGACATATGATCTTCCTCTGAGAAGCTGAGGAATAAAAATCCTTCCATTGATCAAAGGATTTGGCCTGTAAAATAACCCAAAGAAAATCAAAGTGGGAAGTCCCAATTCTGTGCATGATTAAATACAAGATTTTCCTATTGCCAGTTTTTAGCCCATGTCATCTGATAAAACTATAAGTGCTTTCAAGGATGAGCAATTTCTTAATTGTACAATTCAGTCCTCCTCATTGCATAGCTAGCTTCTGAAATGTGGCTGGAGAGATTCAATTAGAGACCTGTGTCTGGAAGATGCCAAGTCTATAATTGCTCCCTGTGGGAAGGTGGTACCAGGGGACAGTCATCTGGACCCAAAGGAACAGTCAGGACAGCTTCAGATACATCTGATAAGAAGTGATCTACATGGATAAAACTGCTGATGATAGGGAAGCAGATGGCAGGAAAAGAATGGCCTGCACTTTTATAATCAATAACTTGTAGTTACATTTATCACTGGCTCATGTGCTGGTTC
This sequence comes from Heterocephalus glaber, assembly GCF_000247695.1. The sequence continues at coordinate 10,891,415 of NW_004624733.1, read as the reverse complement.
AAAACTCACTCAGGGACTTGGCATTCATTCCTAAAGGCAACACAAGAATTATCTGCATAGAAGGTCTTTTTACAATTTTTCTAATGACAGATGTGGTGAGCTGACAGTCTAAGGATAGGTCCTCACTAAAGACCCTAATATACACCTGGTTGCTTAAAGAGCATACCTGGGAGTCACGCTGGGCTCTGCTTCTCCCTCCCTCAAGAATAACCCCAGCACCAGGTCTCACTGAAATATGCCAAGAATGTGCACTGACTCTGCCTTTCTCCATTGCCCTACTCAGGCCGAGGTGGAAACCACCGTCCCCTGTACGAGAAGGACTGTTACATCTTCCTCACTGGTATTCTTTTTGCTCTCATGAAGACACAAATAGAATTTTATGATCTCCCCTGCCCTGCAAAGTTACCCTCCCACCCCTCCAACAGTCTTGGAGAATCTAGAATATAATTCAAGTCCTGACCATGTTGGACTCTGCCTTCCCTTTTACATCTTGCTCTAATCTCCCCTCCAGCTGCTCAGGACTGCCAGGCTTCTCCCTCTGACCTTTTTGGGTGCTCCTCCACTGCCTGAACCTCTTTCTCTATAGTTGCCCCTTCTTATCTGTGAGGTTTTGGCCAATTATCTTCTCTTCCAGGATGCTCTCCCAGGTAGAACCTCCCTATTTTTCTCCATTTCTGAAACTTATTCTTTCTTCTTGGCTTTTCTATCAATTTGATGTCATATATTTATCTGTGTTATCTTGTTCACTAACCTGAAGATGCCACTAAGGTAGGCACCATGTCTGTATCCTCAGTAAATGCCACTCAATAAATATGTACTCAGCAAAGGCAGGAAGGGGGTTATGTTCTGTGGAGATGGTACAGACATGCGACTAAATTCATGTCTGAGTGGCATCTACTTCTGCACATCCTGGGGAAAAGGGGTGGTCACCTGGTATCTGGTGGGCTTGCTGAAAGTGTTGTTTGCAGTCAGGTTTTCAGAATTTCTCATGCCAGCCTGGTAGCGAGTCTTCTGGAAAAAAAAACACATATATGTATTGCAGGACTTGAATGAACAATGTCCACATATGGACTGACTCTATAAGGGACCTTCTGGAAGCTGGTTTATACTTTGCTGCTTGGCTTTTCAGAACACTCTTCTCAGGAATTCTAGTTTTGCAGGGTGTTCACAAAGGTTAGAGAATGTTGTTTGGGAGACTCCAATCTGGTTTGGGAAACACTGAGTTAAAGTTATGTGAGTGTCTTTCCTCTAGGACTTTCCAGATGCTCTAATATGTTAAACATTAAGAATCCACATGAGGAAGAGAGAGTTGGCAGGGAAACTTTTGCTCAGAGATCATTCTCCAGATACTTTCTGGAAAAACTATTCCAATTCCAGTAAGGAGGTTCCTTTATGAGACTGTGGCTCAGCCAGGCAGCAGGCAGCAGGTAGCTTGCTAAGATCTCAGTAGTGTACCTCTCCAAGGAATTACAAGGAGAAGGGCTGGTGCCTCGGGCAGCCTCTGCTTGGTTGGAGCTTTGTGATGTACCCAGCAGATTCTGAAAGGCAACAAACTGTTGCAGCTCCCAGCTTCCCTTGCATCGGGGGCCACCATCTGAATCAAACATGCACACTGTCTTTGCCTCCAAATCCCACTGCCTTTTCTAGCCCCACAAACCAGATGCTACCTACCCTGAATTTGGAATTCAGCATGCCCATTTCAAGGTCATTTTCACAGCTTTTGGCTTTAGATTTGCAGAGTTTTATGAGGCACATCTTGATTCTCATTATGAGATAATAAAATGATTTAGGACTTGGCACTAGATTAAAAGGAGCAGGTAGAGTTCTTCCTTCATCAAAATAAGACAGCCAGAGTTTTGCTCGGGCGAATTTCCACTCCACATCTGCATCCTCCTGTGGAACAAGGGAATCAACAGCACACCATCAAAGGCTACAACTCAACAACTGTGCTCACTGTGAGGAGTGGAGATACAGGCCTCAAATTCTGAGATCAGATTTCTAAAACAGACTCTGGTGGATCTGTGGCTGTTCATCCTCTCTAGAGAGTGTACAAAGATGGGGATTTTCTCTTGCTAAGAACGCATGAATTTGTCACTCTTAATGCCTCCACCTACATCCTTGGGATTCCTGGTGGAAAAGCCTCAGCCAGTTTTTGACGTTCTCCTGTGTTCTCCACTGCATATTTTCACCAACATTCTCCACTTGCAGCTCACCAAAGAACTTTTCTCACTGCCACTTCATCTTGGTACTCATTAATTTTTGTAGCTCTGTGAATGGATTAATCAACCACCACAGCATCAAGGTATTTATTTATCTTTTAGAGAAGTGCTGCCCAATAGAAATGTATTGTGATCTACAAAAGTGACTTTACGTACATTTAAATTTTCTATCATATTATAAAAGGTAAAATGGAAAGGGAAAATGAATGTCAGTGATGTATTTTATTTAAAGTTAATGAGTCCAAAATGTTATCAATTCCAGAAGGAACTGTGATAAAAATTATTGCCAGAGATGAAGCTCAGGAGTAGAGCTCATGCTTAGTGGCAGGCAAGGCCCTGGCTTTGACCCTCAGCATGCCCCCCACCCCAATTATTAATGAGATAGCTTTCCTTTTCCTTGGATACTAAAAATTTGGAGGCAAGCATGAATTTGATATTTAAAGCACATCTCAGTTTGGACCAGCTTCATTTCAAGTGCTCCATAGGCTCTGTAGGTTAAGTGTCTACCATATTGGACAATACAGGGTATACATTAAAAAGTATATTTTGTACGGGCCAGAGTGCTCCTGGGGGGATGAAGAGAGATCTAGCATGTGTAATTCAAGGGGAACAAAGCCTGAATGTGGTTTGGAGGAGGTAATCCAGCCACATTCTCTCTGGTGATGGGTTAGATTAAAAACTAAGGCTTCTGACTTGCTATCAATGCCAGAATCCTGAGTGGGCCCCCTGAGAGACAGTAGGAGTGTTTTGCTATGGATAGGCTCCTTGAACCTCTGTTGGGGGGGGGGTGTTCCAGGAAAAAAGATGGGACTTAAAGGGTTTTTTTAATTAAAATTTTTATTTTGAATTGTGCATGTTCTTACTCATTTGAGGATGGGATTTGGAACCAGATAGATCTGATTTCAAAACCCCTTATTTACTTTGTGATTTCAGATAAGTCTTGAGCTTGCTTATCCAGACAAGGAACATAACACTGTGTCCTTCATTCCTCAGGTATTGAGTATGTGCTCATTTCCTCCAGCAGTAGATTCACACCAGGGGCTGTGAATGCAGCAGGGGCCTACATGAGGCCACTGAGCTGTGCCACAGGAGTATAAGGTCATAACCTGCAGCTTGACCACTTTGCTTGCTTCTGTTGAGGGTTGGTCTGCTTGAGACATCCTATGTGTCACTTTTAGACCGGAATGGGAAGGTTTTTTTTTCCTTTGTGTGTATGTGTATTTTGTTTTGTTTTGTTGAGACAAAGTCTTGCCATGTGGTCCAGGCCAGTCTGGAACTTGCTATGTTCTCAGTTAACTCCTGATTCTCCTGCCTTAGCCTCCCAAGTGCTGGAATTATAGGGGTGCACCACTGTGCATAGCAGATTGGAAGCTTTCTGAGGGCTGGGGTCCTCCTGGTCTCACCATTTAAAAGAGCTATAACAGGGGCACCTAGACTCACCCAGACTGAAAAGAAGGATTGTATAGAGGTAAAAGCATGGGTTCTGGAGCTTGCCATGGTTCAGATCCCGGTTGCTCCTTAACTGCTGTGAAACCATGGCAGCTGACTCAGTTATCTCATCTGTAAATAGGAATAATAATACCTATCCATCTCACAGGTTGTTGTGAGAATTAAAAGAATTAATGCATAAAAGACATTTAACAGGGAAAGATATTGAGTAAACCCTAAAAAAAAAAAAAAACCTATTTTCTTTTCCACAGCCTAGCACAGTGGTCAGCCCTTAGACATTTAGTAAATATTTACAGATCATCTACTCAGTGCCTGGCCTGTGCTGAGGAGTAACATGCCCTGTGGATTGGACGGTCTGGCCAGTGAATTGGTTAAGCTGCTCAGCAGCCAGCCTTTGATTGGGAGGTGTGCCAGAGCCTTGGGAAGATCTCAGGCTGGGCTCTGGCCTAGGGCTCAGAAGCCTACCCATGGCTGGCGTTAGAGCTGAATAGTTCTCAACCAGGTCAAGTGGGGGCAGGTGGGGTTGGGTGGAGAAGGAGTGGGAGTTAACAGGGAGGCAGCGAGGAGAAGTGTAAACAACTCTGGAGAAGGTTGGGAATAAAAAGCAGGGGAGAGAGTGGTTCAGAGCTGAAAGTGAGATAGAGCGAGCACTTTTTATAGTTCCTTTTTTTTTTTTTTAAAGATCAAGAGACTTACTTAAATACTGATGGGAGGGACTGGGTAGAGAGGAAGAAGATGAAGACGCAGGTAGGCTGGGCAGGGGTAATGTGCTGGGGGTGGCTTTTGAGGAGGAAAAGCAGCTGCCCAGATGGAGTGAGGTGGCTCTGTCCAGAGGGGGTGGAGGTGGCCAGCAGTAAGGTACAGGCAGGAGTTGACTGGGGTAGTAGGTGTTCAAGACTTACTGAATGAATAAATAAGTGGGAGGACTTACAAATATTCACTTTATCAAAGCTCAGCATGATTATGAATCCTTGTCATTTTCCAATGAGACAGCTGGGCAGGTGTGCTCTCACCTGTTGGGGAATTTCAGAGTGCAGAGGGAAGATGTGGGGCTGCAGTGAGCTATCTCTCTCTCTCTCTCTCTCTCTCTCTCTCTCTCTCTCTCTCTCTCTCTCTCCCTCTATCCTGTGCTGGGATAACTTGACATCACATTCTGTGAGCTTTCCTGGTCCTATTCTAAGTTAGAGGGCATCCCTTAGCCAACCACGTGAGTTCCTCTACTACAGTCATTAGGATCAAAGTTGACATGCTTGTTAGGCTGCGGTGGAACTACTCTGGACGAGCAGTATAGAGACCCACAAATTATCCAGGCATCACCTGATTTTCTTTTACATGTGGGGAAACTGAGACCCAGAAGGACAGGACTATTTAGCAAAAGCTCATAATCCACATGGTGACCAAATATATAAATGCTTTCTTGAGAGCAGAGTAGCAGGCAGCTAAGGCTTCATGACTCGCCTTTCCTTTCTTCTCACCTCTTCTCACCTCTTGTCTCTTTTCCCTGCTCAATCTATGCTCTGGGCAATGCTGAACACACCACATTGTTCTACCCTTCCCCATCCCGAGATGGTTTGGAATACTCTTTTATTGGCTGTGTGTTATTAGGCTGAATTGTAGCCCCTTAAAATTCCTGTGTTGAAGCCCTGCCCCCAGTACCTTAGAATGTGACTGTGTTTGGAGGTGGACTCCTCAAAGGGGGTGCTTAGAGTTAAAAGAAGTCATAGTGTGGGACCCTAATCCAGCAGCATAGATGGCAAGGCCAGGTGAGAACACAGAGAGAAGGTGGCTATCTGCACCCAAGGAGGCAGGCCTCCCAAGAAACCATCCCTGCAGACACTGTGATTGCCTACCCTCTGGAACTATAAGAAAACACATTCCTTATGTTTAAGCTGCACAGTCTGTAGTTTGTTTTTTTTTTTTTTACTGAAAGGTATAGCAAAGCAAGATCAGAGATCTTTACTTTTTCTATATGAGGAATACACAATTGTTTCTTATAATTTAAGTACAGAGCTATACTGAACAAATATGAAAGTCTCCTTTGAAATCTCCTTTCTCCTTACACTCCCTTCCTGAGCAGGTCCTTGACTGAGAGGCTGGTAGCATCCCTTTCTCTCTCTTTTCTTTCTGCATATTTACAATTGTATTAGTATATAAATATGAGACTTGTCTGTTTGTGTTTTTCTACAACTTGCAGTTTTTCTCTGAATAATATCTGAGGGATTTTTCCATGTGTATTGTACATATACAGTATTCTAAAATGACTGTCTCAGTTTAAACAAACTGATGTAGATGAGCTATTGCCAAGTTTTCTTTTAGTGAACATCTATGTAAAATCACATTTATGCATAGATCTACTCTTAGAACTGGAATTGCAGACTAAATGGGTTAATGCATTTTGAGTTTTAGTTAATTTTATTTAACTCTATAATAGGTAAACATGATTTAGTAAAGTATAAGAGGGTGTGTATAAAGTGAAAGTGATCCCACCCACAATGAAGCCTCCCCCCAGGCAGGCACCCTAGTGGTGCCTTTCTTAAGGACACTTTCAGAGGTTTGTTTCTCTTTAAAATGTGTGTATGGTAGTATGCACCTATAATCCTAGCATTCTGAGAGGCTGAGGCAGGAGGATCCCAAGTTTGAGCCAATTTGGGCAACTTAGCAACTTAAAGACCCTATCTCAAAAGAACAAATAAAAAGTGTTGGGGATTATAGTTCAATGCTACTGTGTTCAATTCCTAGTACGGCAAAATAAAACAAACAAACAAAAACCTTTTACAATAACAAATCAGTATACATTCTGCCATCAGCATGTAAAGAACATCTTCATCTCTTTTGTTAAGTTGCACAGCATCCTATTGTTCAGGTGCATCAAATTCTATTTAACTAGATTCCTGTAAATGCTCATTTAGTTTGCTTTTAATTTCTTGATGTTCTTAGCAAGATTGCAATCAATAGCTTATGGTTTATGCATTTTAGATTTTGATAAATTGCTTCCCAATACTTTCTCTCTCTTTTTATTTGGTGCTGGGGATTGAACCCAGGACCCGACAGCGGAACCACTGAGCTAAATCCCCGGCCCCCCAATACTTTCTTTTAACCCCCTTATCTGCCTGGTAAAATTGTTTCTGTGTTTCAGTGCCCTTCAAGTAACCCTGGAAACCTCCTTCCCCATAGCCAATCTCTCTTTGTTGTACCTCTCCTATACTCAGTTGCTCTTGCTCTAGAGCACTGTACTTTGTTGATCGCCATCCCTCCTTTTCCTTCCCGACTAGGAGCTCCTCAAAGCCGGGTACTGTGTCTTAGTCATCTTGTATCTGCAGCACCTAGCACAGGCTTGGCATATAGTAGGTACTTAAATAGCAAGTGAGAAGAAGAAAGAGAGCAGGCTGAAAGAGTCATTCTGATGTGCCATGAGCCACCTGAATGGTATTCTAAGGGGCCACATGTCGAAGAGTAGTTCTTTCTGCTTTCATTATACCTTTTTGTGTGGTATTGCCAGCCATACAATGTGGCAGATTGACTGGATGCATTTCTTGAAGCTTCCCAGAAAGAATGTCTGCAGTTTGTTGCCCTAGCCTCACATTTAATTATAATAACATAAGGCTTCTGATGTCATCACCCTCATTGCTGAAACCAACAGTGTTAATTAAGCAAGCAAGAGAAACTGTTTCCAATGAACTGGTCTTACCTCGATTTCCTGATAGGAGTTGTTAATCATGGCTATTAGCATGTTGAGCAGCACTACCACCATGGTGACGTTATAAACGCCATAGAGAACATAGCCAATGTTCTCGATGAATTTATGGTCATATTTCAGCACCACCGAGATCACTTCAGATAAGCCGAATATGGACCAAAATAAGGTTTTAAAACTTTCTTCAACTCTACAAGGAAACAAACAGTCATTTAATGTGTTTGAATTAGTTCACATTTTTAAAATGAAAGCTGCCCTTTCCCAAGCTTTAGTGGTCCCCCTGGAGTGGGGCTGGGGTGGGGTGGTGGTGCCTATGGTCCAAAAATAATAAGTTACTTAAATTCCTAAGAAGACTTGGAAGAATATTATAAATGGCAGTCTTTTCCTTTTTCATTCAGTCCATTTATTGGGACTCCTAGAGGAGGTATTATTTTTATCTCTCTGTAATTAATTAAACATCTAAAATTAAACAATGGGGCAAATATTTGTTCTTGAGGATTATTAGCCTCAGAAAGCAAACTGCTCTTTCAGTAGACTCTTCTCAGACTGCACAGCCCATGTGACGGGAAACTCGGCAGTGACCTGGGAAGCAGGTGGTATACAGATGGAGCTGGCCTCCATGGTGCCCGGTACTTGCAGGGCCACTTGACACAGAGCAGCCACGTGAGTCTTATGACCACCTTTGTCGTGCACTCACTTTTACCTCTGCATTACATGCCTGAGACCAGCCACATCTACTAAGTCCTCTAAACTGGGCTGGAATTACCAGAAATGGCAATGAGGATTTGGTGTGTCTACATTGTTCAGAGTCACTAGGTATCTGCCCAAATCTTACACCGTCACATCCCCAGGTGGAGGCTGCATGTGCTTTAAGGGTAGTTTAGGTAAGATCTAGCTTTTAGAATATTGTTCTTTGAGCCTTTTGATACTATGAAGTTACTGAAATACAGAGGTTTTAAGACTAAGGTCCAACCAAGCATGTCCCACAGTCTTTACTTTATGTGCATTATGATCCCTTTTCTGGTTTATGGCATAGAATCTTATCAGAAAGCTGGATTTTGGTTAGAAGGTTTAGAGTATTCAGGTGTATCTGGTAACACTGGGATGGCTAAGTGCAGTTATTTTAGTTTGCATCCATCCAAATTTTTGGTACCATAATGAGAAAAAACTATTTTTTTTTCCTCTTTAACATTTCAGATTCTCTACACTCACCCACAAATGGCCAAGATTAACAGATTTTTAAAAAATCAGTGTCTGTCAAGGATTGATATTTACTTGATGGGAGGTACAAAAATACTACTTGTCACTTGAGCTAAAATTCCACTCTTGCATGAATTTGCAACTCTCTTGAGTGTGCATATCTGGGAGTGTATGTGTGTCTAGCGAGCTGTTTGGCTCATTCCAGAGTCTGAGTAACTAATGTTTGAAGTAGATTTGTGCTGTCATTATTTGTTATTTCTCTTAATGCTGTGAATTTGGAATGTTTAATTGATTTCAGTGTTATTGAGAAGGAATTTAGTTACTAGTCTGTTTTTGTTGTTGTTTGTTCTTTATTTTTTTGCAGTACTGGGGATCAAACTCCAGACCTTGTGCTTGCGAGGCAGGTGTGGCACCACTGAGCTAAATCCCTGGTCCTGTTTTTTGTTTGTTTGAGACAGGATCTCACTGTGTAGTTCAGTCTTGCCTTAAACTCACTATGTAGCCCAGGGTGGCCTTGAATTTGTGGTGATCCTCTTTCTTCAGCCTCCTGAGTGCTAGATTACAGGTGTGCACCACCACGGCTGGCCTAGTTACTAGTTTTTGAAGCAGTGACTGGGTACAAAGCCATTGTCACAGAGCTCCAGTCCCTAATGCAATTCTGAGAAAGTAGAAAGCATTTTCTTCATGCAAGATGTAGCCTCCATTTTGTGTGAAAAGATGATATTCATTTTGTGGGAAGATTTGTTGTCATATTGTCTCTCTCCCAGTATGATCTTGGTTTTCACTCTAGTGGAAGGGAACTGGACTACACTGACCCTGAATGAGCCCCAAGCTGGAGGAGATGGCAGGGCATGATCTTGCTGGGCAGGGGGTGGCACAGGACTATGAACTTGCCATGAATATCCTAAAAAGTAGGTAATCTTAGTGACACAGAGATAGTTTTACCCAAACTCTTTCCTATCTTACCTGGAAACATCCTACAAAGCTTTGGCTGACACAAATGAAGCAAGCAATTATAAAGCACATCCAGGGGAAGCATTCTGAAATTTGATTTGGTGAAATGGGTCTAGATTTAGTGTGTATTTTTTCTCTCATTTGCTTCTCATTATGAATTTTGCTACAGAGTCCTGATTTATTCTGATTCCCTCATTTAGGGATTGTATGCCAACAAGCAGAAGGAGGCAGACCCCAATAAGCAGTATGTGTTCTGGAAAAAGAATATTTATAAATCTCTAAATTTAGACCTTAGTTCCTTCTCAACCAGAACCCCCAACTGAGGAAAATTAACCTAGCTTGGAATCTGTTTGATTTGTTATCTGTTTTCCAGACAATCTTCATAGCCCTATACCTGTTTGTTTTCCATTCTATAGTTTAAGAATTAACCACTGGGCTTACACTTGGCCATTGTCTCTAGGAGACTCTATCGACTCACTGAGATTGCCTGAGAAAAACCACCCCTCCCATAGCAGTAACCACCTGCCCCAGCCTGGCCAGGAAGGGGTCTGAGCTAAACTTTGCATCTCTGACAATTGCTTCTATGTTCTTAAGGGAGAGTGTTCATGGCCTTTACTTCCTTCTTTTGGAAGCAAAATGAGTTGAGATAAGAAACTTCTTCTGTAAAGACAAGGTGGATGTATTGGCTTGAATCACCCAGGATGGCCAGATTCATCATTTGGATCTCTTGAGTCTTTAATTTATACCCATCCCCTGTGACCTGAGCATTCATTGTATTACCTGAATAGATCAATTTTATTGCTCGTTTTTGACAGGGGGAATCTTATCGGCTAAGTTATGCTCAATTACCTGTGCTGAATTGTAAGAAATATAGTATTTTACCCACAGTTTGCACCATGTAACTAGATAAATTCTGAGGAGAACCAAAGAGTTAAATATTAAAAATTACATCATCAAAAAGTAGGTTACAGTATTTCTGAGTAGCATATAATCTTGGGCTGGGATACATTCCAGAAACTCTAAAGATTTAGTCACACAAAACTTAACTTGTTTATATCAAAAACATAGTAAGTAAAATATAAGGCAAAAGACTGAATGAGGAAAGAATTTGTATTTGCAAATGTTATGCAGACAATGATGATTTCCTTCTTACATAAAGAGCACTTACAAATCAATATGAAGATGATAGAAACCATAGTAAAGAAAGGGGGAAAACATCAATGAAAACTTAGTGCCTTATAGGGTGACAAGAACTCTACAATGAATGTGAGATGTCATGCTAGCATTATGTTCTAGTTTAATATGTGGCAGGAAATAAATGGAACCTGGCCTCACTGCCCTGAGTAGGAAAAGATTTGTGTTAGCTTGACTTTGAAAACCTACAGTAATACATTTTCAGAGAAGCTGGTCTTGGAAACCAACCAGCAGTACATTTTGAGTCCCACGGGCTCAGGTCCTGGAGCTAGCCCTTGTATCCTGTGAGGTTATGGCGCCTTCTAAGACATATTAATCATCATCTACAATTTTCATTAGTAAAAGAACCCAGAGGATAGGGCAGAAGGCCCATTCCTGGGGAAGTTTGGACCTGGCTTTCAGGTAGAAGTTATCTTGGAATTGGCTTAATTGATGTTTACCAAGAAGGCACATGTCTCACAAAAAGCCCCACTGTCAACTAGCAGGTTTCAAGGCTAAATTTGAGGTTCTTTACTAATAGAAATGGCAGCTACAGCTCCCCATCTTTATCCCACCTACCATGGCTATTGATTTTGCCACAGACTCCTTCAACTTTGTCAATCACAGAGGGCTTCACTGATAGTTGGAGGAGTAAGAAGAGCAAAGGTACATTCCTGGGTTCAAATCTCAGCAATGCCACATACTGGCTATGTGAGTTTGGGCATGTTATAAAGCCTGTTTGAGACTTAATTTATCCATCTGTGAGATGGGCATAATGGTATCCTTTTGTTTAGTTGCTATAAAGTTACAATAAGAAAATTTTATAAAATACATAGCAAGAGTCCAATAAGTGGTAGCTATTGCTTTGATTTCTTTCTTTCTTTCTTTCTTTCTTTCTTTCTTTCTTTCTTTCTTTCTTTCTTTCTTTCTTTTTTGTATGGAGAATCAAACGCAGGGCTTCACCCTTGTCAGGTAGGCACTGTACTGCTGAGCTACATCCTCAGCCAGATTCATTTCTTTGTTTATTGAACTCTAAGTGCCAAGTATCATATCAGGAGCTGAGGATACAATGGTTTCCTGAACAAATGTGTTTCTATCCCTTTGGAGATCCCAGTCTAAAAGACAGCCCAGTATGGTGAGAGCATGTTATAAAGCTGTAAGCAAGGTGCTCTGTTTGTCTCTGCCTTACCTCAAAGCACACCAGCCCCATCAGCTACTTGGATGCTGAATGAAGTTAATAATTCAGCTGCTTATTGACTTTTTCTGAACAAGCTTTATTTTCCTTCCTGTCTGTAGGGATCATCACAAGCCCTTGATTTCATGCAAATTCTGATTTTTCCTGCCTATGCTGTCTCTTTATTTTTGGCTCTTGGCTTGCAGTGGAAGGGAGTGAAATTTAGTCAATAGGCCACCCTAGCTCCTAAGAAGAGCTCCTAATGAAATAAAAGAGCAAAGTGCCTGTGAGTGCTGTTGAATAGATCATGATTCACCCTTCTTTTGCTGGGCGGGGGTGGGTGTGGGGGAGGCTGGGGCTTACTTGTCATGTAGACAGGGACAAGGCAGGGACAAGGTAATCAGTTCTCTACCAGGTCTGTCTCGCCTGGATAATGAGACTTTAATAACAGGTTGCCTGAAGAGGTGGTGTGTATGGTGCTCAGAGAACAAACTAATCAACAAGGCGAGAGTTTTGGGCAATTGTTATGAAAATTGCTGCTTCTTCAGAATGCCATGACTCCCCTCCCCCAACCCAAGAGTTCAGTGCAGTTACCCACCCAAATGTGCACATAGCAGGCTAAAATTAAGCAGGAGGATTAGATCTCAAAAGGCTGTTTCTCAAGTTCAGAAGACAATAGCTAGTCCTATGTTAGAGTTCTGCAAAAGGAGAAACAATGTGCCCAGCTGCCATCCAGGCTGGGTTGATGGAGGAATTTGGAATGGAGAAAGATCTTGCTGGAGAGCTGTGTTTCTCTACTGTCCAGAGCCAGAGACTAAAGCAGTCATACCAGAGTTGAAGAAAGGGGAAACCGTGAAATGTCTGAGGAAGTCTGGACCTCATGCCTGCCATGAGCCCTGCAAGGTCTTATGTTATCACCTCCTGCTTCTAACTTGGCTCCTAAATGAGGAGTTGGATTTGGACTCAAGGAGAGGAGTTTGGCCTAAGAATCAATGCCGAGGACCAGGATGTGCAAAGCCTATGGATAGAGCCTGGATTTATTTATACCAAGGCTTAAGCCATACTCCTGGTAGACTGAGGGCAGAAGCTGTGCCTTTTCTAATCATGAGACTGCACACAGAGCCTGGCACCCAGAAGGCTCTCAGTACATGCAACGTCTGCTGCATGAGTGTAGGCATGAATCTCTGATGCACATTTTCACTTCCTGTTCCCTGATACTACTGTTGATGGCTGATAAATCTGTGAAGCCAGGCAAATCAGGGTTTGACTAAATTTTTTTCCCAAAAAACTTAGCCTCTCTATAGCTCTTAGCTATAAAATGGGAAGATAATAAATAGTCTCTACCTCATAGGGTTGTTGTGGTATTAGGTGAATGAACAAGATGCTTGCAAAGTGCATTAAATACTGCCTGCCTTATATCAATTGCTCAGTAAATGCTACTACAGTTTATTACTCATATTAGGTCTACCCCCATTCCCATCCCAACTACAGCAGGCTGCAACATCTGGGTGAAAGCCTCTTGAAATCTATAATTAATTCCCAGAAAACTTTTCATAAATAGAAATCAGGTATTGCTCCCCTGTTTTAGTGGCTTTTCATATGGCAGCAGTCAAAGCCAATCAATCTCCAGCCAAAGTCTCAGGCCATGAGCAATCTGGCTCCTTCTACCTCCTGGGGCCCTCCAGAGGGTTCAGTTTCCTGTCATACTGTCACTTTGAAGAATGACAGTTTAAACCTTACTTGCATCCCAGATGGAATTTTAGTGAATAAAAGGGTAGGAATTTTCTCTTTGTCAGTGGCCTCCAGTTAGCCTGAGAAAAAGATTGAGGTCTTGAGGATAATGTCCTCAAGGCAATGCCATGAAGACACCATCTAGAGGGGCATATTTTCTGCGTATCTTCAGATTTCTTTCCTCTAAACTTTGTGACTTTTCAGCCGTTCCAGAAAATTTTAAAATTTATGCCATGAATAAACATCAAGTGATCATGTAAATAAACATTAGGTGATAGAATATTGTCCAGGTTTAATGATTCTTCTAGAGAAGCCCAGGAAAAAGTCTATATTTTTATCACTTACTAGATAATTATGCAAAAATAAGAAGTTACTATAGGTTCAAACCTTCTCTTTGACCCATTAAGGTCATACTCATTTACCCAGCATCTTTTGGCCTGACCTGGGCTACATTATTAACAGCAGGGCATCCTCCATCAAAGCCCAGAACTTCTCTACTCTGAGAAATCCAGAGGATCATCAATACTTACTGCAAGAATCTATATGCCAGTAAGATGGAAAACACAGAAAAAATGGACAGATTCCTAGACACATATGAATTACCAAAGTTGAACGAAGAAGACCTAAAAATTCTAAACAATCCAATATTAATGAAATTGAAAACGTAATTAAAACCTTACCAACTAAGAAAAGCCTGAGTCCTGATGGTTTCACCTCTGAACTCTACAAGACATTTACAGAGAAACTACTACCACTACTGTTTAAACTCTTCAATGAAATTGAAAGGGAAACAATACTTCTGAATTCATTTCTGGAAGCAAGCATCACCTTGATCCCCAAAGCAGAGAAAAATCCAACCGAAAAAGAGAATGATAGGCCAATCTCACTAATGAATATGGATGCAAAAATCCTTACTAAGATACTGGCAAATAGAATGCAGAAGATCATCAAGGAGATCATAAACCCTGACTAAGTGGGATTCATCCCAGGGATGCAGGGATGATTCAACATATGCAAATCAATCAATGTAATATGCTATATCAATAGAGCCAAGGACAAAAACATATGATCACCTCAATAGATGCAGAAAAAGCGTTTGACAAAATCCAACACACATTTATGATAAAAATCATACAAAAAATTGAAATAGATGGTCTCTACCTCAATCTGATAAAAGCCATCTATGAAAAACCAACAGCCAATATCAT
>NW_004624733.1:10851061-10866877 GCF_000247695.1 Heterocephalus glaber | reverse complement strand
GACGGGTGGGGATATAAGGTGTGTTTGTGCTCCTGGCGCCCATGTGGCTCACCTCCTCTGTACTGGGAGTGGTGGTACGTTGGCCTGGAAGCCCCTACCTCTGTGCTGGGAGTGGTGGTATGATGGGCCGGAAGACACTTCCTCTCTGCTGGGAGCGGTGGTACCTGTTAGAGAGGCTTCTACTTCCCTGTTCTGGGTTCCCTTATTGCCCCTACCCCTCCTATTCTCTGTGTATTTGTCTAGTTATATGGCTTATAATGATGTTTCTATCAACAGTGCACATGCATATACAATGATGATCATGCATAGCATGTATGAAGATGGTCACATCCCCATATACAGTGATGGTCATATATAGTGTAGAAGGCTTTATTAAGTAGATTTGTGTAAGTACACTCTGATGTTCACACAATGATGAAATCACTTAACGTTAAGGTTCTCAGAATGTGTCCTCATTGTCAAGCCACGCTTGACTGTGTAAGGAAGGCATGTGTGTCTCACCCACCTATATTTCCTCTGTGTGCTAAAGATCTTTTCTCATTTTCTAACACTGTAACAAGAGTGCTGGGATCCCAAGGTTTCATACAACCTTGAATCAGAAAGTCTTTGCTTTATAAAACATATGCATTTCAGCTAAGTTTACTAAAATACAACCTGCAAATCCTAGTTCTCTACTGACTTCTACAGATATAATAAAAAATACATTCCCAGTAACAAAATTCCTAACTGTCTGAACTGAGAACTTGTAAAAAAGACTTTCATAAAAAAGATATTCTCCCAGGTGATTTTTTAATTTCCACATCCACCTTCTGGGATAGTTCATTTTTGTATTCTGGGAGTATAAAACTGGTCTCAATGCTTTCTCTCTCTCCCCTTTGGTCACTTGCAGCTTCCAGGAGAAGTGGCTTGGAGATAATGAGCCACCAGGAGGTATGCTATCTGTCATGTCCAGACAGGCCCCAGCTTACCAGCCAGGGACTCAGGTGCATATATTTAGGCCAAATCATGTCACGAAAGTGGCTATGAAAAACAATGCTGGATCTGACCCGAGGGCTTGCTCCTGCTGGATTTGGTTACCTTATTCAATGGCTTGTGCTTAAAAAACAAAACAAAACAAAGCAAAACCTGCATGCATGGCCTGAAATCCTATTAACAAGATACTTACTTACATTACTTGATAAGAAATTCACTTTTGAGCTGCACAGAGCTGAGAGTGGCTTCCATCTCATTTGTGTAATGATGAGGTTGGATCAGATCCACATTTCTTATCCACCCTATATGAAAATCCTACAATGGCTTTGTTAATGCAGATTTCTGGGTCCTACTCTGGAACAATTGTAATTACATGCTAAAATGTGGGGTCTGGAAGTTCCAATTTTATTCATGTCTGTAGGTGATTCTGGCGTGGTTTAAGGACCACTGACCTTTGCATTTATTCACACCTGGGATTGAAGTAGTTCAATCCACCCATTTTTTTCTAGCCTCTTCACTAAAGTCTGCTGGGTGGAAGAAATGGGAATTTAGGGGTAGAGAAGGAGCTATGTGACTCTGGAATAAGAACACCCTGGGACTTAGGATGGGGCTTCTTCCTTGGGGCTTGGAGGTTGCAGACTCAGAATGCCTGCCCTATGCCTCTCCTTTGAGATGGAACTAAAACTTGTGGGACTCAAATGGGACTGGCTTTTGTGAGCTGGGACCAAATTCTCAGGGCCATCAGGGCTCTTGTGAATAACCTCCTTCTGGATTCCCAACAACTGACTTTCTAAGTAGACTCCTGAGGAAAATTAGGTTCTATTGAATATGGCAGAAGTATAGCTGGAGGGCAGTTCAAAAGGGGAAGCATGGGGACTACTGCAGTGTGTTCCAAACCAAATTTTCCTTCTATAGGACTGAGTTTTGCCACAGTCTCTTGAAACAGGTGAAAAGAGCTCTGTCTTTCCCCACAGATTCAAAATTCCCCAGAGGGTAGGCCACTTCCTTGTGGACAGACAGAGAGAAAACCCCAAGCTGGTTGGGCTGCTTTGAAGCAGGCATGCACCTAAGTGGAGTCGCCTGACTTTATCATCAGCACAGCCCTGAGGCCATTCCGGAACAAGTCTTATTTTCCTTGTGTGGCTTTTTAAAAATTATTGTCAAAGAAAATCTCTTGGGGGTGACATGCTCCAGAAAGCAGTCAAAAGGTAAAAGATGACATTTATAAAAATCCATTCTTTCCTCTTTCCACTTCACTGCTCTATTGACTTCTCTTGTTCAATCAAATCCTATTTACAGGTACACATCCCATTGCAGGGACTGCCAAAGCAATGAATATCCTGTTCTTCCTAAATTGTGCTTATATTCCCCCTCCATTTTTTCCCATGTCCCCATTCTGGAAGGCTTGGGATCCTCAGTTGGGTTCTGTCATGGTTCAGATACCCACTGATCTCCCTTAAGGCTGTTCAAATTGTGTTTATTCATACTTCAGGTGAACTAGCTCAAGCCATCTATTTTCAGAAAAGTGTGCTAGACAGTCTTCATTTGGTTCCTAGCACATGGAAACTAGTTGCTATGCCCCTTTCTCCTGATTTTATCTTTCCTCATGACTTCTTAACTAAGACCCCAGCCCAGGCCTCTATAGGTAGATTACCTGTGCTTTATCTGGTTAAGAATTGTGGCTAGATCAGCCCTTCTCTAAGTCATGGCCTTTTTTATGGTCCTGTAAGTCATATAGGTTCTTAGTAAGGGCAGGGGAGGAGCTACACAGAACAGCCTGGGCAACAGAGATGGGCAGACGCTCATACCATCAAATGCCCAGTCCAGTGGTTACCCTGCTCCCTTGAGAATAGGCTTTGTTTCTCCTGTTTATTCCTTCACTCTTGTTCACAAAGCATTTACTGGGGAAATACTCTATGCAAGGTACTGTGCTAGACTTGAAACATAGGAGGGAGTATCAGGTTCTGACCATGGAGAGTGTTATTGTTTTTATCTGGACGTCCCCCCAAAGCCTCATGGGCTCATAGGCAGGGCTCTTGGAAGATTCTTGGACCATGGGGGTGCTATATCTAAATGAGATGTTAGGAGGAGGGGCCTGGTCAGAAGAGGTGAGTCATGGAGCCATGACCTGGTAGGGAGTATCTTTCTCCCTGGTTTCTCCCTTGGTTCTCCGCCACTGGACAGCCATGATGTGAGCAGCTCTCTTCCATGGCAGGACCTCCTACCATGGCATTTCAAAATTGGAACCAGACAACATGGACTGAAGCTTCTGAAACATGAGCCAAAATAAACCTCTCTTCCTTTAAGTTGTGGATGTGAATTATTTTATCCCAGCAATGAGGCAAGTGACTAAGATAGAGTGTAAGAGCCTTTGTTTATTGGCTGAAATCTTCTCGTTTCCAGTAACAATGTGTCTCATGATGAGTGGATGCCTTCTTCCAGCACATCAGCAGCAAATTTGCTTTTGGGTACTTCAAGCTTATCCTATTTCTTCAACAGTGAACTGCAGAGTATTACAGTGATATAAAGTAGTCCAGGCTGACTCCACACTGCTCTTGACCTGAGCGGGTGGACAGTTTGTCAGCTAGGCCACTGCCTAGAGGTAGCCCTACAGTGCTGAGTGATTATCCAGGTTTCTCTGCCTGCATTTATCCCCCTCCCACTCCTTGCTCCCATCTCTATTATCATCATTTCCATTTATTTAAGGCTTATTATAACCCAAGCACTGCATGTATCTGATTTCTTCTTCTTTGTCTTCTCCTTTTTTTATGGTATTGGAGATTGAACACAGGGCTTTCACACTGAGCTACATCCTCAGCCCTCTACCCTCTTCACTTTTTATGTTTAATTTTGAGACAGGGTCTTGCTAAGGTACTAAGGCTTGAACTTGTGATCCTCCCACCTCAGTTGCCCTGAGTATCTTGGAGGTCAATTTACTTGGTTCTTAGACACAAATATCTTCCCTTGGTGAGTGATTTCTCTAGAAGCAAGGTAAGCTGAGGCCCTGCTGCCACGTGGAACTGCTCAGGGAGGTTGTGTGACTAAGGCTCAGAGCCATTTCTAATGGCGCAAAAACCACAATGCCAGGCTACTCAAGGCTTCCTGGTGACAAGTATCAGGGAGTGCTTAGCCCTACGGGTCCCTCTGTTGTGCTTGTGGTGGGGACCTGACTCTCCTTTCAAGATCCTGGAAGGAGCTTGCTGAAGACAAGGGGATGTTCTAGAAATAGGATAGTCCAGGAAGGACACTGCTTGCAAATGCTCTGTGGCTAGATATTTT
This sequence comes from Heterocephalus glaber, assembly GCF_000247695.1. The sequence continues at coordinate 10,862,626 of NW_004624733.1, read as the reverse complement.
CAGGAATGTTCAACCTGTGGCATGTGGGTTGGACACAACTAGATTATAATAAAAGTATTTTTAAAGGAAGTTTTATTACTCATATACATTAGCTATATTATATGTTTTATAGAGACCTAGGACAATTCAACTTCGTTCAGTGCAGCTCAGGCCAGTCAAGGATGTCCAACCCATGGGCCACAGGTGAGACATGCCCACTTTACATAAACTGCATTTACCCATGTAGCCTTTATGAATAAGGTGGGATATCTTATTTCCATTTTCCAGATGAGGATATAAAACCTCAGATAAATCAAGTGACATGGCTTAAGGTCCATTGGCTGGTAAATGGACCATCAACTGGCCCTGTCAGACCCTTTCACTAGACCCTGCTTGGTACTAAGAGAGGTCCTTCAGGAGAACACTTGACATTTCCCACGGGTAGGAAGAATTTTAGATCTGTATGGACATGAGCTTGGTGAGCTCTGTCTCCACTTCCATGCAGGGAAGGTGTTGCTCTGTCTGCTTGGCCAGTTAGATCCCCCATAGGAGCTATTTCTAGACCATGATATTAGTGCCTTGCCTTATACCCAGCCCACATGTCTCCTGCTTCCCTTGACTGGCCTCTGACTACACAGGTACACAATGTTGCAAGACGCCTATGCATAGGCACTGGCCTGCCTCGATGCTCAGCCAGGTATGGACAGCTGCTGGCCTGTGCCCACTGACCTCTATGTTATGTAGACACAGTTGCCCTAGGACTGCCCTGGAAGTGCAGGGTGAGTTATGGATCTGATTCACAAGAGACACCATATGGGAAAAATTTGATTGATAAATTTTCTATTTCTCATCCTGATCAGCTCCTCTGAGTTGTATGTGATGTTTCCATGTAGTCTCCCTCAAGAAGACTGCTATTCTCAGGTTTTATATTCTGGCAGACAGTGGTCAGGGCAGCAGCCTGTCTTAGTCTTCTTTGTACCTGACTTCCCATACCTTCCTCCCATTCTCCACTTTCCTTCCCTCCTCAGTCTTATTTCCCTTGGACTACAATTCCTGCTCTAATGAAGTGCAGGTAAGCAAGTTTTGCCCAATGTTCTATTTTCTAAATAACACAGAATAAGATAATAATAATAATGATCATCCTTTCCATTTATTGAAGGTTTCCCATGTGAGTTACACCATCTCCTTGAATCCTCATATTATGTCTATGGAGCAGGTATTATTATCATCCCCATGTTAAAGACTAGGAAATGCAGGCCCAGAGAAGTAAGGAATATGCTCATGGCCACATAGCATGAAAGTGGTAATATGAGGATTTAGCCCAGCTCTTCTGTTCTGAACTTGAAATCTAAGCCACCTTTGAATAAAGTTGCCTTTAATCTTGAGCAATACCAAAGAAACTCAAGTTTTGCAAGAAACCACCTGCAAGAGACTCCCAAGGATTCCCAGGAAGCCCAGAGACCCTCAAGGGCAATCCCTGGGATACTCACGTTGTAAACGCTGGGTTGTACTTCGCACCTCTGTAGTAAGAGTACAGGTTGAACATCCCAATCATGAAAGCCACAAATACCATGATGAAAATGACCATGAACTTGAAGATATCTTTCACAGTTCTCCCCAGGGAGATCTGCAGGGGCCCAAAACTCTCATTGGCTGGCAGGATGTATGCAATGCGAGAGAAGCTCAGCACGACTGCTATTGCATATAGCCCTTCTGATATGATCTGAGGGTCTGAAGGCCACCACTTGTCCCTGGCTAAAAGAAAACAAGCTGGGTTACTCACCGGGGAGGGACAGGATCTTCTGTGAAAGAGAAACCAGTTAGGTATCTTTAGTGGTCTCCAACTACGACTTGCCATTTCTGCCTTGCCCTTAGATTAATCCCCATACACAGAAGGTGTTACCCTCTTTGAATGTGCTGTTCCACCTGCCTGGAACACCCTTCCTCACTTTATTTCGAGTTATTCTTCAAGTCTCTGCTCTTATGTCACCTTTTCAAGGAAGGATTCTGTCACTACCACAGGATGGTCAGGATCCCCATTCCCTAGTGTGCACCCATGGTAGCCTGTGTACATCCCTGTCATGGCACATGCCACACTGCTCGATATTGTGTCCCCTTAGCAGTGCTTAAGTTCCACATACAGGATCTATCCCACTTGCTGGAGAAGCAGCAAAGGGGAGGTGGTAAGGATTAGCATGAGTTTAGAATCAGCCAAGCTCACATAGGAACCAGGAATCTGAGGGGTCTTGCTTGAAAAAAATACTTTTGGGTTTTGTTCCCCAGCTAACGTGCTGGGAAATTTGCCCCCTGATTTAGCTAAGGCCCCCAAAGTGGTAATCAATGTGGCAGCTTTGCCATGATAGCTCTGTTCCAGGGGAGTAAGAGTCCTAGGACCAGTCCTTAGCTGAAAAGACTGCACATGGTCAGGGGTGACCCCTGCAGCCAGAGCCACCCTGTGGCAGCAGAGCAAACCTGCAAAGTGTTCCTTTTGCAGTTTTAATGGTATAAGGCAGAGCACCTATTGCTAATAAGCTGCATGCTGTATTTTAGGACACTCAGAGAGACTCAGTGAGGGTAACACCTCTTTTCTAGGAAAAGTGTTGGGGCTGTCTGGTTGTCACACTGACTGGGTAGGAGAATTATTGGGATGCTTAATGTTTCACAGTGCTCCAGACAGCCCCACACCATGAAAATCACCCTGCTGAAAAAGCCAATAGTGTCCCTGTTGAGAAATGCTGAGTGAGACTTAAATTGAGAAACACTGAGAAACTTAAATTAGCCCTTACACTTACATTAGCTGTAATTTTCACAACAACCCTGTAGAGTAGATATTATTATTGCCATTCTAAAGATTGGGTTTGGGGTATGGGGTCCTTTTTAGAGCCAATAAGTGCACATAGCAATTCTTGGAACCCAGGGGCAATGGAAGAGGAAGAATTTTATTTTTTATTTTCAAAGGTAGACTCTGTTAAATAATTATAATAATAGAGAGCAATAAGAAACCTTTAATAAGGGAAGCTAGGCTACAACATTTCATGTAGCACATTCTTAATTACATCTGGAAATATAATAACCTTATAGACTATCTTCTCATCAAGATCATAACTCAAAAGTCTGTGAAGGACAAGTAAGGAGAATAAATTATGTATTTTCAAATATATCTGTCACTTTCTATTGATAACACATCTGAATCCCATAAAATAGGATGTGGTTTCTTCTATTAAACACATACCAAAAGAATTTCTTTTTTCTGTCACCTGTAACTTACTATCTTCAACCTCATCTATAATAATAGAAGCCACTCCTATAATCTATTAAAATAGATCTTGCTGTTTTGAAATCCTAGCGATCAGGTCAGGACTTTTAGAGAAAAATATTTTGTTTGGGTGCGCTTGTAGGAGTAGTGATGGGTGTAAGACAAACAGCTTTGTGGTGATTTAGACAAATGGAACTCCATCTTGGAGCTGAGAAAAATTGTCTTATCACAAATGGAAAAATCTGGGTCTGGATAGAGTGCTGTAGACGTTCGAAGGAACCAGTGGCTATCTGGCCACGAGAGGGCGCTCTGCCCTTGTTTCTGGGGCAGTAGTGAGCACTAGCAGAGATCAGATTTCCAAGGGCACAGGGTCTGAACCACAAAAGCAAGGACAATAATGTGCTATACTTTGGGTTGGGTGAGAGTTAATACAATTCATAAGAAGTAGAAGTCACAAATGGACAATATTGCAGACTAAATCATGACATAAAGAAAAGTCTCATCTTTCCCTGATGAATCTTGAGGAACAACAAGGAGGAAAACATAAAAACTCATTTTGCTTTAAGAAAGTCTGAATTTGCTAAATGGGGAGAAGATGATTTCTAATACAATACTCTCCATTTCTTAATAGCAGTCTACATTGAAAGTGAGCAGCAACTCACGTTTTGCACAGCCAGCTCTCTACAGTTTATTGCTGTACCTGACCACAAAGATTCTGTGGATACAAGAATCATCCAGTTTCATTAACAGGAAAATTTGACACCCAAACCCTTCAATATGTAGCAACTGCCATTAAGGAATGCTTACAAAGTGTCCAGCTACTTTTTACTGGAAACAACAAATGACTGCTGTTTTTTCCATCCTCTTATATATCTTTTGCTAGCCTCTCCCCACCTTGCCAGCCTTTGCATTGAGCTGCATGCCCAGCTCCCTCCCCGCCCCGTTTTAATTTTTTTTTTTGTACCAGGGATCAAACTCAAGACTTTGTGCTTGTGAGGCAGGTGGCAGAACCGCTGAGCTAAATCCCCCCCCCCCATTTTAATTTTTGAGTCAGGGTCTCTCTAAGTCTCTAAATTGCCCAGGCTGGGCTTGAACTTGTAATTGTCCTGCCTCAGCCTCCCAGAGTGCTTTTGGATTACAGGTGTATACTACCAAGCCTGACTCATCCATCTCTTTTACTACAGAAAGTATGGTGTTTGAGCAAGAAAATGACCCAAGAGGTAGTACTGATAATTTCTGTTATCATTTAGTGAGCATTTAATATTTTCAGGACATAGTGTAAAATTCTTCACATGCACTATTTTATTTCACTTTCAAAACAAACTTTTTGACATAGGTATTATCTCTGTTTTACATATATGAAAATAGAGAGTGAGAAAAGTTAAGTAAACAAGGTCTCACAGTATACTACAGAACTAGAATTTGAACTTTGGTGTCCCCAATTCCAAAGCCTGGGGTCATATGGCATGATTTTCAATTAATCTCAGAGTAGGATTCTCTGCTATATAAGGCAATCCTGTATTTCTGGTAATATCATAAGCCCTACCAAGAAAACCTGTTTCTTCAGCTATAAAATGGGAACAAGCAAAATGAATCAATTTTGCAGGGCTATTGCTAAGATGAAGTTTATGTGTGTAAAATGTCTACACAGTTCCTGGCACGTAGTAAGCCCTTAATAAATGGATGCTATACTATTCCTAAAATGTCAATTTACTACCTCAAATTATGGGCCTTGTGGCTTAAAAAAATTGTTATCTTAAGAATTTATCTTGCCAAAAGAAAAGAATTTGTAAACTGGAAAAGTTGAACTTTGTACAAAACAGAGGGATCCATATGAAAGGAACATTTGACATATACATCCCCTTTACCCTGGATCCACATCAAGAAAAAAAATTCCTTACAAAACAAAACAAAAAAACTATGGAAATGTTCCAAGAACCTTTCCCGAAACAGTAGAAAATACTTCTTAACACTAAAAAAAGAGATTCATTTCTGTCGCTAATTAATTCCATGTTGAGATGACTAAAGTTGGCCATGTCACAAATCACAGACTATGACACCAGCCAGCTACGCAAAGGGTCCAAGGCAAGGCTCCACAAGCGGCTGGGGCAGATGGCCCGTCCGACTCACCGTAGGTGAAGTAAGCCACTTCCGGCGGAAGCGAGACGTTGTGCAGCGTGTTGTCCTGCACGTACTGATCCACGTACATCTGGGCCTCGCTGGCCTTCAGGAAGGCCATGAACCTCGCAGTGAAGGAGGCCACAAAGATGGAGAGCATTCCAAAATCCAGTAGGTTCCACAGGTGCAGCACATACTCCCGTGGCCCCTCCTCCCAGATTTCTTTGCATTCAGACCAGATCATTCCTGTGTGTGAAAGAAGGCCAATCCCATTTTTAACTTTCGTTGGCATTTGTGACCACAAGAAGATACAGATGGGAGCAGAGTACAAATGAAAATGTCAGTTCTTGCATGCTGAGAACATGATATACAAAGGTAGACCAAAACGTGTCTAAAAAGACAGATACAGAATCAGGATATCCTCTGAGAAGACAATTCACTTGTCTCATCATACAGACAGATCATCTCCAGAAGTCAGGAGAGAGTTCTTATCCATCTTATCTATCATTCTTGGAGACAATATAGGAGAAATATCATTGGTGGCCCTTATACACTTTAAGAATTGGAGATCTTAAGGAATCAATTCAGTCATAAACTAAATATGGGGAAATTGAAGTCCAGGAATTTCTGAAGTCCCACATATGACCTAGAACCCAGTTTTCCTAACTTACAGGTTAGAATGCTTTCCTATGTGTTTCTGTGACAGTTTCAGTGAGCTTTAGCTTGGGGTTATATTTTTTCTTTTTATAATTTATTGACTCTTAAAGACATGCCCTCATTGTTACATAGTAAACAAAAAGTATGCAAACAAAATGTTACTAGTTCGCCACCCTTCTTGGGAGCCAGCTCTCTCGAGTGGCCTGGGCTTGCTTTCATGCATGTCCTCCTAGAACTGCACTGTCTAGTAATGAATCCACTTTGCTAATGTCTCAGATGAATATCCTCCAATTTAAGAGCTGCAAACCTGAATTCCTACCTTTCAGAGAGACTGCTGTTAGTGAATGTTTTGCCAGTGTCCAGAGTACCACATATTCCAAGCTGACCTACTTATGTCTCCTACCCTTCTGGTCCCTTCTGGTCTGTGTCTCCCCCCAATCCCCCCATCCCCTGGCCCAGTCCACCTCTTGCAGCCCTGACTTCTTTGGCTCTCAGCAGAGATCACCATTGTTCTGCAGATCCTCTTTTGGTAGACTCTCACATCTATCTGGACCTTTCAGTTTTTCTTATGTCGTAAAGTACAGGTCATGTCTTCTGACAACTGCAGTGTATTTCCCATTACCCCAAGGTAAATTTCAGACTCCAATCTAGAGTCTTAAACCTTCCTGTGATCATCTACTGTTTGTATACATCCTGTACTCCAGCAGGGCAGGTCAAACCCTCAATAGTTCCCTCAACAGTTCCATGCTCCAACTATTTGCTGTGTACCTTTCTTCTTTTCAGTAGACCTGAAACCCAAGCACGCTGACAGATACCCACATTATAATACAGTGGCCTTTGAGGATCCAGCTGCTGAAAACACCTGGGGTCAAAGATAATGTTGGGAGCAGACAATGATGGGGGTCTGCCCTGGCCAGAGCATGGCTGACCTTGTCACAGGCCAGCTCAGAGCACAGGAGCTGACTGCCTCCTCTCTTCTGGGGCTCTTCCCAGGAACTGTTTAATCAGAATTTTCCCTTTTCTGGCCAAAATGGCCCATCAAAAGAAATTGAAATGTTTTTCTAAGATGAAAGATAATTTGAGAACAGCTGTTTTAAGGAGTCATGGCTTTGTTTTCTGAAGTTCAAATTAGAGTACCTACAATAGGAAAAATAAACCTCCCTTCCTCCTTTTTTTCCCTTAACAAAGCCACTTCTCAAGCATACCCTACCAAAATTTGTTTGCTAATTCAGTGAAGTCATTATTTTCTAAACACTAAGATATACTTTCATATGTGCCTGTTAAAACAGACATTTTAAAAGTGTTATTAGAAAAACCATTACAGGCTAGAAAAAATATGTTTGTGAAAATATGTTTGTTAATTTTCTCTACCCTCAAATTAAAATTTCTAATGTCTTAGTGGAACTGCTTTTAGCTGAGCATTAGGAGAATTACAGGCTTTCACTTACGATGATTGACTTTAATGCAAGAAACCCTAGGTTCAAGTTCTAGCTTGATTACTTATTGGCAGTATGACTTTGTATATGTCTCTGATCTGCTGTTTAATGTTTACAGATTTTATATTTACAGATTTTATGTTTATAAAACGAATGAAAAAAGCCCTATGAATCTGCTGTGCAAATTATTTACAGAAGACTGACTTCTCTGATGGGTAGAGTAGCATCTTATTGAACATTGCAAATCACTTCCTCCATGGTCAAATGCCTGCATCAGTCTTCCTAGATTTAAATATTAATTTAGCCAGACTAATTTAAATTATTCCAAGGCCATGAGTAAAAGTAACAGGGACCCAGGGGTTTGAGCAGCAGGAATGGTTAATGAAAAAAGAAATGTGTGAAATTAAGTAGTTCAGTGAGTGAAATTAGGCCCCTTGCTTCCAAGAGAAGAGCAGTTTAGGAGTTTATATGGGAGCCAAGTCCCTGGTTTTTTACTTCCAACATGTCAATCAGAGAAGTGTTTAGAGCTCCAGGGCTCAAAGGATAAGGATGCTGGGCACTTGCACCTCTTTTTTAGGCAAAATTCTCTGTACTCAGGGATGCCTAGAGCTCAGACAACAAGGTCACCAATAATTAAAAATGGTGCCTGGCAGTGGAACAGGCTGGGATGCACCAGGAAGCCAAAGGGGAAATAAGTAGGGTGTTGTAGACAGCTTCTGAGTAATGATGTGCTGCTATGGGGATGAAGCCTGACAGCTGAAAAGGCCTTCCTTCACTCCCATCCTGGCCTCTTGTAGGTATTCAGAAAGGTTCTTTCTTCAGAATCCTGTGAATAGCCACATTCCTTAAATGATCATTGCCCCTAGGGGTTCCTCTGCTCAGTTCCAGACCCATTATCTGCCTTTCTGTTCCCTCAGGGCAACATTCCACCTTTGGTCTATCTAGGGTGTTCTGTGAATTCACTGGAGGGAAAATATGCCTAGAAGCTCTCTACCCACAATCCCTAACATCCAAACAATATCTCAATGGCAAGTGTTTTGCAGAAATCTGGACTTTATACTTTCAGAGTTCACTTATTTTCTAGGCAGGGAGATGATATTAATAGTTTCCAAAATTACCTAAGAAAGCTCTCTTCCTTCTCTTCTTTTCTAATTACAGCAGTTAACAATTTTGAGTACTTCTAGGTGCCAGGCCTTGTGCTAAGCGCTTTACAGACAGTGAATCTTCATAATAGTCTGATAGACAGCTACTATAATCACCCCAACTTTCCAGTTGAAAAATCTTCATGTACAAAGGTGGCAAAGCCACACAAACAGTCCAGGCTCCTTGCTATCCACTGTGCTATCTCCGCTATACACTCTGCTAGGCACAGGCTTATTCTTGTACTGATTAGATATTGTCGAGTTGTTCCTCTGCTAGGCACCATTCTGGGGATACAACAAACAAAATAATGACAGCCCTTTCCTCGAAAGCTGGAGACAGATGTGCCCATAAACAACCACAGAGTTGCTATATGGTGACAGATGCTATAATAAAACATGTCCAGGGGACTGTCACGAGGATTAGAGGGTCAATGTTATAGTCATGGGATCCAGCAGAGCCTGGCATACTGTTAACTCAATGAAGGGGTGAGTTTATGGAGGAGGTGACCCTTGGTGTGAGGAACTAGCAGTTATCTAGGTGAAGGGGGAGGGACTGGCAGTGTTCCAGGTGGTGGCCCTGAGAGAGCAGCCCTTTCTAAGAAACTATAGAGTGCTCAGTAAGGGTCAAGGATCAGGAAGTGACTGTAGGTGAGGCTAGTGAAAGACTTTTCTTTAGGCCATGCAGAGAAGACTGGAGTGCTTCCCTAAGTACCTGGAATAAGCAGTACTGCAAATGGTTGGGCTTGCTGGAAGAAACATAGGCAAGTTGTTTGGGATAGTCTGTTTAGAAATCCTATGTAAGTGAAGACACCATTAAAAGAATGAGTTTGATAGGAACCTAACCCAGATGATTTTACAGTTTTACTCCTGGCCAAACCAGAGTTTATAATTATGTGTTGAGATGAGGGAGCAGTAGGACTCTGATATTTTACAGATGTAAAAACTGATATCCAGAGAGGAAAGGCCACCAAAAAAATTACTAGGATTTCCTGACACCTAGTCAAAAGTACTTGTATCTTTCTAGCATTTAAATGTATTTTGCTACTGTACTGCACATTTGCATGCAATTCTGTCAACTGAGTTTTCAATATTTTGGCATCTGTTGTAAGAAAACATTTGTGGGTTTTCTATGAGACTGGTGCAGAGAGCCTTCCATGAAATGATTCTGTTCCTAGTGGAGGAGTCATAAGCTTTAGGAGAGGCTTCCTGACCTCCAAACCTCTGATTGCTTTCTGCTAACTACTAATGTTATTATATCCCTTGGATGAATGTCTCTAAAGACACACTCTCCAAGTGAAAATCTTACAAACTCTTCAGCTACACCAGAAAGTGTTTGTCATGCAATCAACAAAGATAGGCAACTGATGTTGGAGATTTTTCGGGCTGGAAGAAGGGACATTCTCTGGTTGACTTGTTATACTCCAAAGCCATGTATCTGACAGCTTTCCAGAATATATGTGCATACGAGCAAATGTATCCTTCCTTCCTCAGTCAGACTTCTAACTTGGCTTCCTTGAAGTTGTGTCCTGGATTTTCTTCTGCTTTTCTGGCTATGTCTTCTTAATCTCCTTTTCTTTTCAACCTCTGCCCATGGTTTAACCTGGGTTGACAACTTAGAATTTTCTCAAAGTTCTGTTGAAAACCAAGTAAAGTATTTTGAGTAAAGGAAGGATACATTTCTTACTAGGTTTAACTGTTTTACAAAACTGTATAGAAGAAGAAGAAGAATCTGCAAGGGGGTTGGGAAAGTAAGTTAGAGCATTGTCCCAGCATGTGGTCAGTGGAGAAAGTCATTAGGAAAACTAGGTGGTCACATGGAGAGAGAACTACAGTTAAACAGAAGATGAAAAGTCACCTACATATGTATGTGACTTCAGAGAGATTAATATTAATTGAGACAGGCAGGAAACAGTAGACATATAGTCATGTCAGTGGTGTTAACTATTATAAGAAAAACAGACAAGGGAGAACAAGAGACAGTGGGGCTGGGGGAACTTAAATTTTAAATAGGTTGGTTGCAAAAGCCCTCATCTGAAGAAGGAAACTTAAGTGAAGACCAGAGAATATAAGGGAGTGAGTCCCCTGAGCAAGGCAGAAACAGGAGTAGGCAAGACCAGTGGGGCTCAAACAGCAAGTGAGGTGGAAAGTGGTGAGAATGGAATCATAGGGATGAAATGGAGAGCTGAGGACATCATAGAGCACTGTCTATCATTCTGAGGGACATGGGAAACTACTGCAGAGTTCTGAGGCAGAATGACAAGAAGTGATTAAATTTTAATGATCACTCTAACTCCTTTGCTGAGAATAGACTGAAGCATAGGAGTGAGAAGGACAGAAGCAAGGAGACCTGGACAAGGCCATTCATCTCTCTATGACCAAAACCTCTGTTCTTTTCTCATATCTTTTCCTTTCCCTTCTTTCCTTTCCCCTACCCCTCCCACTTCCCCTACCCATTTAGACTTTTTCTTCCTATCTCACATCATCAATTATTCATTTTGATCCTTATTTACACCTTCAGTTTCTCACACCAGAGAAATTATTTGGTATTTACACATGTGTGTCCTATTTGTTTCACTTAAGAGCATGGCCTCAGTATGCATCATTTAGCTATAAATGTCTCTAGTTTCTCATTCTTTATGGCTGAGTAGTACTCCATTTTATAAAAAACTCACATCCTTATCCAGTCACCAGTTGATGGCCATTTGGGCTGTTTCCAAATTTTAGCTATTGCAAACTGTGCTGCTATAAACATGGGTGCACATATATCACTGTGCTATGATTCTTTTAATTATTTTGGGTAGATCCCCAGCAGGGGAATAGCTGAGTCAAATGGGACCTCTAGTCCTGGTTCTTTGAGGTATCTCCATACTGATTTCCACAGTGCTTGCACCAGTCTGCACTCCCACCAACAATGGAGAAGGGTTCCTTTCTCCCCACACCCCTGCCAGCATTTGTTATTGGTTGATTTCTTGATAGC
>NW_004624733.1:10767284-10827626 GCF_000247695.1 Heterocephalus glaber | reverse complement strand
GATTACCTCCTCTGAGCTGGGTGAGGTGGGACAGGGGCCAGGAGCAGCGGTAGGGATGGTGACCCAAAAGCCCTTTCCTGTGGGCTGGGAGCAGCCAGAGGGATGGTGGCCAGGAAACCCCTTCCTGTGGACCAGGAGCAATGGGATGATGGCTCAGAAGCCCCTCCCTCTGGGCCTGGAGCAGTGGGAGGGATGGTGGGCCGGGAGCGGTGGGAGGGATGGTGGCCCGGAAGCCCCTTCCTCTGGACCAGGAGCAGCGGGACAGAAGGTGGCCCAAAAGCCCTTTCCTCTGGGCTGGGAGCAGCAGGAGTGATGGTGACCAGGAAGCCCCTTCCTCTGGACCAGGAGCAGTAGGACAACGGCTCACAAGCCCCTACCTCTGGGCCGAGAACAGTGGGACTCAGTACCTTGGGCTGGTGTCCTCTGCATCTTTGTGGTAGGTAATTTTATTACTAAATCAAGAGCTCCTTAGGAAATAACTACTTTTCAGGGATGTCTTCTAGGTGTAGCTGGCTTTGGACTTTTGAATCTATCCCAAGATCCTGCCTCTTCAGTTTATTAGAGATGAGAGATTGCTGCTTGTTTGGCCTAGCATCCAGTTCTCTGGTACTGGACTATGGTATTGCTTATGACCTGCAGACAATCTCAGTATTTGCATACAAAGAACAACTGATCACAATGACTATGTCTCTGTGGCTAAAGTAGTATGACCAGTAATAACAATAGCATCAAGCACAGTCTAAAAAATGACAAACTATGCTGTTAATTTGCCACCTTTAACCATAGTTACAAGATTTATAGTTATGTAGCAAAATCTAAAACAAATCAGAAAACTATATACAGTAAATATCCCCTCAACAGAGCAATTCTGCCTTCAAGGGAGAAAATTTAAAAGGGATAAGAGAAAAAATAGAGAAATAAAAGAAGAAAGAGGGATTAGAAGCAAAGCTGAAGGACAAAAGATTGCATATGGTTTGGAAAACTGTTGAGGAAGACAGGAGTGATAGAAAGAAGGAAAAAACAAAAAGAAAAACTAAACAAAACAAACTAAAAACAATGTTCACTCTCATGAGAAAACAAAGTCAAAGAAAAAGAGCAGAAAAACAAAAAGAAATAAAATGAATAAAAAATATTTCTTTGTGATTTCAAGCCTGTAGTTATATACCGGGGTCTATAATTTTGTTGTAGTGTCCAATTCAGGGTGTGTCTCCATTGTCACTGGTAGACAAAGGTGGCAGACAGAGCCTAGATCCGTGTTGTATGACCCCAGGAAACCTACAGTAGGAATAAGTCAGGGTCCTGACTGGTGCTCTTAATTCCACAGAGGCTGATCCTAGCCTCTGATTGTGGAGTGGGGGTCTGGGTTGTTAATCCTGTAATACTCTGGGTATTATACCTGACCTCAGCTCCATGACCCTGGATGTCTCCCACAGTTGTGCCTCACACAGTCACTCACAGCCCAGAGAGGAAGTCAACCCATGGCTGCTCTGAGTCCAGGGTTCAGTTGGCCCCTCCCTAAAATGGTGTCTGGCCATGAACCCTCTCCAGGGGATCCTTGGATTGGAGTCACTCACCAGCTGTTGTAGTTAACAGCATGCACTGCTCCGTTCCACTGCTGCATTTCTCCATGGAGAGCTATTGGGTCACCTATGATGGAAGCCTCTGGAGTCATCCACCTTCACTGTGTCTCTGTAGATTTGAGCCTCCTCTCTCATGCTATGAGCCAGGAGTCAGAGAAAGTGCAGTTTGCCACTTCCTTTTTCTGCACTGAAGTCTGTCTCTTCACTTTCCCTGTGGGCTCCAACTCTCCCTTCAGATCCTTCCTGGGTCCCAGGGATCTGCTTCCCACCTTTTCTTTCCCAAGTTGTTATATTTCAGTGTCTGGCTTCTGAATCTCAGAGAGGCTGATTTTCTGCTGTTTACTGCTCCATCATCTTCCCAGAAGTCCAGAGCTGCACTTTCCTCTTGCTCATTTCTTGACTGAGTCTTTAATTTTTTTTTGAGTTCTTTGTATATTCTAGATATTAGTGCTCTGTCTGATGAGTAGGTGGCAAAAATACTTTTCCTGGGCCAGGAATTTAGCTCAGTGGTTCCTGTGCCTGCCTTGCAAGTGCAAGGTCCCAAGTTCAATCCCTGGTACCAAAAAGCAAGCAAACAAACAAACAAACAAAACGCCCCCAAACCTTTTTCTTTCTATAGTTTGTCTTCTCACTCTACTGGTTGATTCTTTTGCTGTACAGAAGGTTTTAATTTTGATATAATACCATTTGTTTATTCTTGCTGCTATTTCTTGTGCAATTGAGGTTCTGTTTAGAAAATCCTTTCCTACACCTATGTCTTCAAGTTTTGCCTATTATGTCTTCTAGAAGGTTTAATGTTTGTATCTTTGATCCATTTTTATTTTAATTTAGTGTACAGTGACAGGTAAGTGTCCAGTTTCCTTCTACAGATAGCCAGTTTTCCTAACACCACTTGCTGAATAGACTACCTTTCCTCCAACATATGCTTTTGACCCCTTTGTCAAAGATCAGATAGTTGAATATGTCTGAGAAGGTTTCTATATCCTAGTTCTATTCCACTGATGGGCATGGCAATTTTTGTTTCAGTATTATGCTGTTTTTGTCACTATTTCTTTGTAGTATAGGTTGAAGTCAGGTATTGCTATGCTGCTTGCTTTGCTCTTATTGCCCAACATTACTTTTGCTATTCTGCGTCTCCTCCATATGAATTTTAGAATTGTTTTCTCTAGATCTGTAAAGTATGCTGGTGGTATTTTGATTGGGAATGTATTGAATCTGTATAACTGTTTTGGGAGTATAACCATTTTGATGATATTAATTTTGTCTGTTCAGGAGCATCTTTCTATTTTCTGATTTTCTCTTCAAACTCCTTCAGAATACTTTAGTATTCTTTGCAAAAGTCTTTCACTTCTTTGGTCAGGTAAGTTCCTAGCTATTTCATTTTTCTTGAAGCTTCTGTGAATGTTTTTGTTTTCATAATTTTCTTCTGATCCCATTCATTGGTATACACAAATGCTAATGATTTTTGCTGCTACTTCGCTAAAGTTCTTTATTAATTCCAAGAGTTTTTTGGTGGAGTTCTTTGGGTCTTCTACATAGAATATCATGTCATCTTCAGATATTGGTAAGTTGAGTTCTTCCTTTCCTATATATATCCCTTTTATTTTTTTCTTTTGCTTAATTTCCCTGGCTAATGCTTGAAGTAGTTATGTTGAATAGGAGAGGTAAGAGTGGACATCCTTGTCTTGTCCTCATTTTAGGGGGAATGCTTTTAGTTTTTCCCTGTTAGGATGATGCTGGCTCTTGGTTTGTAATAAACAGCTTTCACCATATTCAGGCATGGTCCTTCTATACCTGTTTTCATCAGGGATTTTATCATGAAGGGGTGTTGGATTTTGTCGATAACATCTACTGATATGATCCTGTGGTTTTTCATCTTGTTCCTGTTTATGTGATGTATTACATTTGTTAACTTATATATGTCAAACCATCCTTGCATCACTGGGATGATGTATCACTTGCTCATGATGTATGCACTTTTTGATAATGTGCTGCATCCTATTTGCTAATATATTGTTGAGGATTTTCACATTTATGTTCATTAGGGAGATTGGTCAATAGTTTTCTTTTTAAGTTGAGCCTTTATCCAGTTTTGAGATCAGCATGATGCTGGCTTCCATACATGAGTTTGGGAGCACTCCATCCCTTTAAATTTCTTTGAAGAGCTTTAGGAGTATTGGTGATGTAACATCATTAAAGATTTTGTAGAATTCAGCAGTGAATCCATCAGGTCCTGAGATTTTTTCAGTTGGTAGATTCTTTATTACTGTGCCAATGTCAATGCTTGTTTTTTATGACTTCTTGGGTTAGTATTGGTAGTTTGTATGTATCTAGGAATCTGTCTATTCTGTCAAACTTTGATAAGTTGTTGAAATATAATTTTCAAAGTAGTTACTATCTTCTGGATTTCCAGAAGTGTCTGTTGTGATTTCACCCTTTTCATTTCTAATTACATTGATGTGAGTCTTTTCTCACTTTCTCTTTGTAAAACTGGCTAGGGGTTCATCTATTTTATTTGTTCTTTCAAAGAACCAGCTCTTCAGTTTGTTGATTTTTGAACTATTTTTTAGCCTCAATTTCATTGATTTCAGCTCTTATCTTTATAATTACCCTCCCCCCCCATTGTTTGTTGTTGTTTCTCAAGTATCTTAAGATTTCTCACAAGGTTATTTATTTTGGCTTACTCTGTTTACCTAATGTGAGCATTGATTGCAATGAGTTTTCTATTCAGAACTGCTTTCATACTGTCCCAGAGGTTTTATTCAGTTGTACAGATATTTTCTTTAACTTTCAGAAATTAAAAAACTTCTTCTTTGATTTCTTCTGTGACACATTAGTTGTTTAGGAGTATTTGTCAATTTTCCAGGAGCTTTTGCCTTTTCTGAAATTTCTTCTGTTGTTTATTTCTATTTTCGTTGCACAGTGGTAGGATAGTATGCATGGGGTGATTTCTATTCTTCTATATTTACTTAATCAGGCTTTGTGGATTATGTGATCTATTCCATATGGTCTGTATTGTATATGATCTATTTTGTATGTAATCTATTTTGGAAAAAGCACTATGTGCTGCTGAAAAGAATATATACCTTGGTGTAGAGGGGTGGAATAGTCTACATATCTATTAAGTTCATATGTTCAAGGATATAGTTTGTCTCTGAAATTTCCTTTTTTTCTTTTTTTGGGTACTGGGGATCGTGAAATTTCTTTATTGGTTTTTTATTTAGTTCATCTATCTCTTTGTGAAAGTAGGGTGTTAAAATTCACTATTATGATTGTGTTTGTATTTATCTGATCTTTTAATTTCAGCAGTTTTTATTTTATGAAGATAGGTGCTCTAGTATTTGGTACATATATGTTTATTGCTGTTATCCCTTCTTGTTGGGTTGTTCTCTTAACTCGTATATAGTGACCTTCTTTATCTCTTCTAATCAGTTTTAGCTTGAAGTTTACTATGTCTAATATTAGAATTGCTTCCCCTTCTTGTTTTTGGGGTCCTGGTGCATGAAATATTGTTTTCCATCCTTTAATTTTTAGTCTATGAATATCTTTTTGGATTAGATCAGTTTCTTGAATGCAACTAATTGTTGGATTCTGTTTTTTGATCTATTCTGCCAGTCCATGTCTTTTAATTGGAGACTTGAAGACATCAACACTTGGTCTTAGCCAAAAGGCTGAGAAACAATGTTGAAGACATTAACATTGAGAGATATTACTGAGATATGTTGGTTACTTAATGTCATTGCCTTCTTTATCTGTTGGTGTATCCTTTGTTTTTCTTTTCCTGATGTTTTTGTTCCTGTTTATCCACTGCCTTCACTGGTTTCCTCTGTGTTTTTAGCTGTGCCCAATTTGTTGTTTCTGTTAAGAATATTCTTAAGTATTTTCTCTGGAGCTGGTTTAGTATTCATATATCTTCTGAGCTGTTCTTTTTCATGGAAATATCTTATTGCTCCATCTGTTTTGAAGGATAACTTTTCTGGATCAGTTGATCTGAATTGGAAGTTATTTGCTCTTAGGAATTGAAAGACTTCACTCCAAGCTTTTCTGGTCTTCAGGATTTGTGTTGGGAAGTCTACTGCTTTTTAAACTAACTCTGCAATTTACTCTTGATTCTCACTATAGATCTTGCTAAAAAGCAGCAAGCAGTAGAAACCATGCTACATGGGGCTGTTTTGACATTTCTTACACCAGATTCATTAGCCCACAACACTTAATTTCAGTCTCCCTCAAAGTCTCAGGACATGGGGGAAATGTAGACAAATTTTCTGCCAAAACATAACATACATGGCCTTTAGCTCAACTCCCAATGGAGTACTTATTCCCAACTGAAACCTCCTGAGCCTGGTCATTATTGTCTGTTTTTATCACTATTCTTGTCTTCTTAGTTCTGACCAGAATCTCCCATTAAGCTCAGTTTATAGCATTCTAGGGCTATATGCAGTATGTCTAAAACTTTCCAAACTCCTCCTGCAAACTGATTCCAAAGGCTACTGATCCACATGGTCAGATATGTGACCATGATCCCAATCTCAGTACCAAAAATCTGTCTTAGTCATTTTCTCATTACTAAGACTCGATAACCAACACCCACAATTATAGGAGGAGAGGTTTATTTTGGTTCAAAGTTTCAGTCCAAGGTTTGCTGGCTCAAATACAGAAATCACAGAGTAGAAGGGCCAGGCTGAGGAAAGCTGCTCATATAACAGCAGCCAGGAAGAAGCAGAAGCAGAAGCAGAAGACATCCTTCCAGTTCATGGCCTCAATGATTCACCTTGAACCAGGCCCCACCTCCTCACAGAAAATCAGCCGTAGTGCCCCCATGATGCATTCACTTTCCAAAAGCCATGCCTCTGACAGTATGAGAATTTGGGTGAACGTTCTAGACCTAAATCATTACACTGCAGGTATATAGTACAAGTGTGATGATAAATATAAATCTAACATTTAGGAAGTAATGTTAACTAACTATTGGTGTAAATAAGTGTACTTAAAGAATGTGAAATTCCTCTTTATAGTAATATATTGTGCTGCTGAAGTATGCTATTGAAATTGCCAAAGAAATTGTACCTAATTTCTCCACTGATTGGTTAAAAAAAGTTCTCTCTCTTGTATAAAATTCATAAAAACTATGACTAACAGGGGCCAGGGATTTAGCTCAGTGGTTCTGGTGCCTGCCTCGCAAGCGCAAAGTCCTGAGTTCGATCCCTGGTACAAAAAAAAAAAAAGGCCATGGCTAAAACTGAATACAAAGAAAGTTACAGATTTTTTCTAACATTGAAAAATACAAAATTGAGTGGTTAAAAAAAAAAGGCTTGGTAGAAAAAAATGAACTGCCACAGCTATTATCAGTAATACTTCATATAAGCAAAACCTCAATAAACAATTCTCAATAAATTCTTAGATTTGCATCTAAAGGTTTCGTGTTTCACAGAGATGTTTTGAGTAAAACAATAGATCAAAAATACTGAAAAATGTACATGGTATAAAGATATGGTCAACTACTAGGATTGAAAGTCCCATTTGACCTTGCTATTCCACTGCTGGGGATCTTCCCCAAAGAATTAAAAGAATCATACCACAGCAATATATGTGCCCCCATGTCCATAGCAGCACAGTTTGTAATAGCTAAAACTTGGAAACAGCCCAAATGCCCATCAACTGGAGACTGGATCAAGAAAATGTGGTTTTCTTAATAAGATGGAATACTGCTCAACCATAAAGAATGAGAAATTAGAGACATTTATAGCTAAATGCATGTACGTTGAGGTGATACTCTTAAGTGAAATAAATAGGACACACATGTGTAAATACTGAATAGTTTCTCTAGTGTGAGAAACTGAAAGTGTAAATAAGGACTAAATGGTTTAATCGATAGTGTGAAATGGGAAGAAAAGGGGCAAAGGGGAAGGGGAAGTGGGAGAGGTAGGGGAAAGGAAAGAAGGGAATGGAATTAATATCAGAAAATGGAAAAATGTAAACAAAGTCTTTGTAAATAGGGAGGGATGGAGGGGTTGAAGGCAGGGCAGGGGAAGGGAGAAAAATAAGAACCAAGATAGATTACATAAAGGTACAAATTACCAATGATGAATATTGTATACCTAAAATGTACCAATAAAGTTAACTAAAAAAGAGATTTGGTCAACTACTTAAATTGGCTTAATGGTATTCATCTCAAATTTTATTTTGTTGACCAAATTCAATATTGGTATAATTTCATTATGTTTACATGCACAAACATTCAAATAGGCATTCAGCATCAAACTGTCTATGCCATCAAACACCCAAATCACAAAAGAAAAAATACTTTAAATGATAACGCAATACATGGCCTGTGGTAACTAATATACAGCCTAATAGAGCTAAAAGAGTTGAAATAGTATAGCGCACCTGTTATGGCTCGTGTTTAGATGTCCCCCCAAAGCCTCATGAAGTCATATGGAGCTTTTGCAGAGGTGGCTGGAACTAGAGAGTGTGATGCTGGGATTGATTCATGGTGCAATATAGGATCACAGGCACTAGGATTAGGGTGCGAGTGCTGCCTATCCTAAGTAGCCCAGATAAGATATAAGGGATAGAAAAAGCTGTGGTCATCCCTTGCTTGCTATGCTATCTGCTGTCTGCCGTGAACTGTTTCTCTGTTGTGATCCATGTCTTCCATGCCACCCTGCCTAGCAGCCAGCTGATTATGGACTCAAACCTCTACAAATTGTGAGCTAAATAAACCTTTCCTCCCTTTAACTGGATATTTTATCTCAACAACAAGAGAGAAATAACCAAGACAGAATTTGGTACCAGAAAAGTGGGGTCATTGCTGTGACTAAAGAGTCTAATTGTGATTAACTGGCTTGTGGGAAGGGGAAGAGTTAGGAAAGGTTCAGAAATGCCAGAGGAAAAATGAAAGCTGGAATTCCTTAGGCTGTGCTTGATGGGAGATTTTGGTTAGAGCTCTGAAGACCAGAATGCTGATTGAAATTCAACCTGTGAAGACCAGGCTCAGGAGGTTTCTGCTGGGAAGAACTACATTGGCTACTGGACTCCAGATGATGTGTGTTATGGCTTGGCAAAAAGTTTGTCCTTCATTTTGCTCACCTCCAGAGACTTTGCCTGAGACTGAGATTAAGGGTGGCAGACCATTAATCTGGCAGAAGAAATTACAAGGCAGTCTAATGTTGAGGTGTAGGCACGGCTACTCTTGGGAGCCTTCACTCAGATTGATGTTGAGAATCAAGAGCAAAGAGCCCAGCAGAATGATTTAAAACATTTTGAGTTTAGCCAGAAAGGAAGCTCCAGTAAAGTTGTGGCCTGAAAAGATGGAATAGAGGAGAAATTGGTCTCTGAAAAGACTACAAAGAAAAAGCCATGTATTTCAGAAGGAGACAACAGAAAAGATGGCCTGAAGACATCACAAGACCAGGCAGGCCTCCAGCTTTTGCAGCCTCCGAGTTGCAACAGTGAAAACACTTTGCTTTGAGAAGAGAGCCCCAGACACCATGTTTCAGAATGCTGGTGGCCTAGGGAAGTTGTTCCTTATGATTTGGTTCATAAGCACTTGACCCCTACACCCAAGAGAGAAGGAAGCCTGGCTCCTGCTTAAGCTGGCAGTAGACCTTGTCATCACCCACATGGTGCTGGTTTTATGTGTCTGCAGAATGCAAGAGTTGTGGGGTCAGGAAGGCTTCTACACAGATTTCAGAAGAAGGGTTGGGAGGCCAGGCAGTATGCCCCTGAGAGGGCAGTGTCTGAAGCTGTGAGTGTGAAGCCAAAGGTGCAGTGGAGACCCCAGAAGTTTAGAGAAGCCAGGAATGTGATCATCTGAGAAAAACTACAAAAAGGGAGCAGAGCCAGCCCAAGAGAGAAGCCATGGGAACTACCATCACCAGAAGTGCTGTAAGGGCAGAGTCTCCTAATTCCTTTGAAGTTCACATCTTGCCCCAGATTGCCCCAGATGCTGGACATGGAACTACAGGACTTAATGTTGGCCCTGATGGATTTTGGACTTACTTTAGTCCCATTCCTTTGTATCCCCTTATTTTTACCTTTTGGAATGGTAATGTCTATCTTGTGCCATTGAATGTTGGAATTGTTTAACTTCCTTTTCATTTGTACAAGGGTTCACAGCTAAGAGTTTGCCTCAAATCTCAGAAGAAACTTTGGACTTGGACTTTTCAGCAGTGCTGAAACTGTTGGGACTTTGGCAACACTTGGAGATGGACTAAATGGAATGTGCATGAGTCTTTGGGGGTCCAGGGGCAGAATGTTATGGCTTGTGTCTAGCTGTCCCCCCAAATCCTCCTACAGTATAAAGATTTTTCAGAGGTTGATGAATCTAGAGTGTGTGATGCTGGGATTGATTCATGGTACAATGTACGGTCAAGGGCACGAGGATTAAGTGTGTGATTGCTACCTGCCCTAAGTAGCCTGGATAACATATAAGGGATTGCAAATCTGTAGTCATCCTGTGCTTGGTTTGCTACCTTCTGTCTGCATGCCACCCTGTCTAGGAGCCAGATGATTATGGATTCAAACCTCTACAAACTATGAGCTAAATAAACCTTTCCTCCCTTTAACTTTGAGTGTCAGGTATTTTGTCTCAGCAACTAAGACAGAATTCTATGGAGGTTCTAGCTGAGAACAATTAGAAAAGTGGCCTCTAATTTGGATCTCTTAATAGCCATAAGGAGAAGAGAATGGTTTGATCCAAACACCTGACAGGATAGCACATAAGGCTTCCCCAAAACTTTTTTTTTTTTGATACCAGGGATTGAACTTGGGACCTTATGCTTGCAAGAGAGGTGGCAGCACCACTGAGCTAAATTCCTGGCCCCCAAAAACTTTTAATAAGAGTGCAAGCCTGTGGGCAAAGGCTCATTTAGTGAAGTCACTGGCACTAAAGTTGGGAAGGGACACTGAAGTCTGTTATAAATCAATTTAGTGACATAAATTTCACAGTTCAGAATCTGTCCTAGTTCTCCCTAGAGCATCATCCATGGTTTAACTAAATTAAGTACTTCAACATTAAGCACTTTTAAAAAAATCACATGTTGGGTTTATGGATAAAAATTTAAAGTGTTAAAAAGTCTGAAAAAATGGCAGAGCAGTGGGTGCCAGCAACTCATCTTCTCCAGGACAAAGTGTCTAGAGTCTGGAAAACAATAGCTTGAAGAAGAACTAAAGTGAATGGAGATTATCTAGGAACCATGGGGAGAAGAATACAGGATTGAGTGATACAGAAGAAATGGAACATACCATGGAAGAGAGACCTCACATGCTGCTGACAGTGGCTGGTTGGTTGCCAGCTGGGAAGCAAAGTAAAACTGAGAACCAGAGAACTCCATCAAGACTGAAAGAATCACTTGCAGTTAGAAATAGCCAGGAAAACATGGGACACTGCTTCCAGAGCAGCCTTTCACAATCAACAGTTGGTGAGTGACCTCAGTACAAGCACCCAAAGCTAAAACCATGGAGCAAGGGCAGGCAGGGACATCATTGTTGGGAAGGGCTGAGTGTTAAACCTGGTACCCAGAGCAGCCCCTTGGCTGCTTCACACTGCCAAGTTCCCAGAGTGGATGAGGAAAAGACAGTCATGGCAGACTGCTGGCAGTTGGAGAGCCAAATGGGAGGAGTCCCACTGAGAGACAGGGGCTGGTGAACACAGACCAGCCTCCTATAGTCAGAGGCCAGATTTAGTCTGAGTTATACAGGACTGGAAGGTCATATTCGCACTGTTTTCTCATTATAAGAAAATCTCTACACCATACCCAGGACCATTCTGGGGGTAGACTGCCACCTTAGCCTTCCAGCATGAACAGAGACACAACCTGGCTTGAGCTCTACTTCTTAACCCTAAGCTAAGGAAAAGAGCCATGCATCCAAAAAAATAGAAAAGTTTCTTTTATTATTCATTTGATTAAATTATTTTTTCATTTTTATTTTTATTTTACTTTAAAAAATTATTTTTTCTTTGCTGTTTTACTCCTTTGTACATTTCTCCCCATACCTTTATTCCATTATCTTACCCCTTTTTCTTTTATGAGCATGTCTGTATGCATGCTTCTCTTCCTCTTGCCTTTTTTCCCTAATATAGTTAATAGAGAGTAAGGGAATTCTCTCTTGTCCCTTTATATCCCTCTTTTATCCATATCTCTTCACTTGACTTCTTTTTCCTGTGTCTTATTCATTCTCAATTATTCTTTTCTTTCCTCTTCCCCTTTTTATTTATCTCCCATTAACTTCTTCTCTAGTATTTATATCACTCATAGAATATTTTCCCATCCTCATTTCCCACTACAAATTTTGTACCCAGTTTTCCCTGTTATCTCTTTCTAAATATATAGCATACCCTTACCATCATCAGGATCCTTTGTCCCACTCCTAATTCCTCCTTCTCATACCACAGAGCAGAAGACTTTTTAAAAACCCTTTTTTTCCTCTTCTCTTTCCCCTTAGCATTACCCAGTCCTTAAGGCCCTGAGCTTTAGATAACTGATTCTATAACTACTGAATGCTGTATTTCACCATTAGAGGAGACACAGCCATCATATTTAGTTCACATTAACTATGGGTCAAGACTTGGGTTGTTAAGATGCTTGCACTATAACTGTAGATTTCTTCTCCAGGCTAAAGGGAGACTCAAGAGAGGGTCTCATGGTTTATTATTGCTCAACTAGTACTGATAGATGCCACTGTAATGGATTAGCCTGTTACTGCTGTAGCTGATTTGATTGCATAGGAATAATCCTGACTCAGTGGAAAATATTGTACAAGTGAATCTGTCTACCTGTCTGCTGAATCCACCATCACACTCAGGGAGAGGGACAGCAAGAGTTCTTAGCACAAGAACTCAAACTGAATCAGACTCTGCAAGAATGCCTGTAACCTAGTAGAAAGAAGTCCTGAGTCTGAGTTAGATTCAGTATTGTAGAGGGATAAGAGGAGTTACTGGTGTGCACTCAAACTCCCTGGCAAAGAAGCTTCTTGGAAATCACATATGCAATATCTCATTGGAATATTTAATCTGTGTTCCCATTGGACATCTTATAGATTTAAGTTTTGTATGTTTTTTGATTTATCTAGGAATCTGAGACTATATTATGTTCTTTTATGATTTCCTTTGTTTTTTAGGTTTCTTTTGTGTCTTAGTTCTTTCATTGGTTCTGGTTTAATAGGCATATCTAGGTTCTCTCCCTCATCTCAGCCCTTTATCTAGTTTCTTTATCTCAAACCTCTGAAAAAACATTACTGTCATATTTCTTTATCCTTTTATCCAGACACATAAACTCCTCCTCCCAAGTTTTAAAATTCCTCATAGTTAGCTCCCTCATAGTCACTCCTATTTTCTCTAGTATTATTTCTCAATCTTCCCCATCCTCAGGCTTTGGCTCTTCCATATCTTACCTAGTTTATTGTCCACACTATCAGCAACTTTTGACAACCACATAGCTTTTCTCAATCACAAAGCAAACTCCTTTCTCTCATATCTTACCCTTGCCCCCACAAAATATGCTCTGAAAACTCTCAATACTAACCCTTCAACTCAAATAAAAGTACTCCAGTAAAATCAGACCCCACACAAACCTTTTCTTCTCATCTACCACTATTGTCCCTTCAAACTTCCCCCTTGGTGTCTAACACTCTTCATGCAACTAGCTCCCATTCTCCTCACCTCACCTATCTCAATGCAGAACAACCACAAATAATAAACTGTCATGGTGCAAACAAAGGGGGGAAGTGTAACTACAAGGACAATCATACAGAAGAGTTGTAAGATTGAATCTGTGGATGCTGTTATAATTAGAAGTAATTCAGCAAAAATAGGGACAGAGTGGAGATCACTTAAATAACAGGAGTAAATACTAGTACTGGACATACAAATCTAAAAATTATTTGCAGAGAGACAATATCCTACTATGATCTCCATATAAGCCACAAACTCTCCTAATTTCTATAGTCCCCAACCTGCAGAACTCCCCCCGCTAAAAAAAAAAAAAACAGGAAACAAAAAAAATTTAGGGCCAGGAATTTAGCTCAGTGATTCTGCTGCCTGCCTCACAAGTGAAAGGTCCCAAGTTTGATCCCCAGTACAAAATAACAACAACAAAACAAACACAAAACCAGGAGAAAAAGAGGGGGAATACATAATTTTTAAAATAGATAGATAGATAGATATAAGAGAAATGGGAAAGCAAACTACCCAACTCCCCCAAAGCAAAACAAGAGGTCACAAAGGGAGAAGAAAACAAATACTGGTAGCAGAAATCTATAAAAAGTTCATAGAAGGGATGAAGAAAATAAATGAGTCCAAAGAGGAAATGAACCAAAAGTTCACAGCAATTTTACTCAATATGCCCATGGTGAATTTCAGGGAAATTCAATTTTACAACTCTTCTATAGCTAAAAAATTGGCCAAGCTAACAAAACAGTTCAAAATTTCAATGACAGGCTCAACAAAGATATGAAATCCTCAAAAAGATGTCAGACAGAAATATCTAGAATAGAATTCAAACATTGCAGAAATGACCAATGTGAAGACAAAGTGTCTAATACTGAGGACAAAATAGTGAATTGTGATAAAGAGCTTAAAGAAGCCAAAAAGAAAATAAGAAAACAGGAGTGTATCCAGCAGCTACTAGATGACAACAAGAAGACAAATATGAGGCTAATCAGAGTTAAAAAGTTTGCAGTTTCATCAGAAAGTAAACACCCTCAAAGTGGGGAAAGGAAAGGATGGTTGCTGAAAAGATTAGTATTAAAAAGAAGCCAAGTACTTTGAATCAGGACAATAAGAAAGATGCCTTGAGAGCATCTCAGAAATCAGCAAGACTCTACCTTTCACTGGTTTAAGAGTGTAAAATAGTAAATGTAAACTTGAAAATCTTTGCTTTGAAAAGAGAGCCACAAGGAGCCCTGGTTCAAGGGAGCTTCCTAGGGAATTGGTTCATTGCAATTTATTTCACATTGGGCCTTCATTGGCCTCTGTAGTCATATTCCAAGGGGGCCTTCATACTGCTTGAACTGGAGGCAGACTTTGATGTCATCCATGTTTTACAGGCATGCAAAATGCAAGAGTTGTGCAGGGAGGCTTCTACCTAGACTTTAGAAGAAGGCTTGGGAGGCCAGGCAATGAGATCTTGAGAAGGAAGTGTGTGAAGCTGTGAGAGTGAAACTGGAAGTTCAGTGGAGACCCCAGAAAGGTGGAAAAGCTAAGAACATGAGGAAAGCTACTGGTATTGAGCACAACCAGACCAAGAGAAAGGGCATGAGGGATGCTACCAGTAGTGCTGCAGGGGCAGGGTCACCCAAGCCCTTTGGAGCTTATATTTCAATACAGCTTATCTTGAGTGCTGGACATGGAACTACAGGATTTAATGTCTGCTCTGCTTGGTTTTGGCCTTGCTTTGGTCCTATTTCTTTCAATATCAGTGTATCTCCCTATTTCTCTTTTGAGGACGGAAATATTTACCCTGTGGTATTGTATGTTGGAAGCTTTTTACTTTTTAAAAAAATTGTTACAGGGGCTCACAGCTAAGAGTTTGCCTTGAGTCTCAGAGGAGACTTTGGACTTGGACTTTTCAGCAATTTGGAACTGTTAAAATTTTGGTGACTTTTATATATGGATTAAATGCATATCCATAAAGAGATACACATGAATCTTTTGGAGGCCAGAGTTAGAATTAGTTACCAAAAAGTGACTATGACATGCAATTACAAAAAAAATCTTTTAAACTGTGTAATTTTATACTTTCTTTTTAGAAGCAGAATATAATTTCTTAAGGCTTTCAGGAAACTGATCAAAACAATATGTTCTCCATGAAAAACACACTCTATAATCACTCTTAATATTTGCATAATAAAAGGTACTTTAATTTCCCTCCAAATGTTTTCTTTCAAAATGGTAATTTATGTTATAAGTCTGTGCATCTCATATACCAGCACATATAGATGTTTACTTTTCTGGTTAAACATTTTCTGGTTAAACATTCATGCTCCATTTTGTCTATCAAGAATAAACTTACAGGGCCAGGGATTTAGCTCAGTGGTGCCATTGCCTGCCTCACAAGCACAAGGTCCCAAGTTCAATCCCTGGTACAAAAAAAACACCCCAAAACAAAAAACAAAAAACAAAAGAATAAACTTATGAGAAGAGACAGTTCAGAAGTTAGAATTTAATAATGTTCTTTATTTTGTGCTGGAGATCAAACCACCCAGAGCTTCATGAATGCTAGGCAGGTGCAGTGCCACTGAGATATACCCCACACCTGATAATGTCCTATTAAAATTAGGGGAGGGAAAAATAAAAAAGTGACTTGCTTACCTAAGACCCACTTCATGATGAGCATTTCTGTCCATGAGAACTGTGTGGTTTTCACTCTGAAGATCTGCTTTGGGTAGTCTGTGAAGGTTTCATTGGGCAGGGTTTTAACACCTTCAAATCTGTCAGATGCATTCACGACTAATAATCCCAAGAAGATAGTAAAAGAAACTGCATGGGCTACAAACTTCATGAAAGGGCTCCTCAATGTTCGTCCTAGCTGGAAACAAAATGTGTACAAGATATGTTATACTGGCAGCTCTTGGTTGGTGCAGGTCTATCTTTAAAACACTGATTTTATCAAACCAGACTTTAATCAGAGAATCCTCCACCTTGGACAGAAACCAAACATTTTCCCCTAAACTTACATAGGAGATGCTTCTTGACCAAAAACTTCAGTTTTTTCTCCATTTAGAAGTCTTAGTAGAAGGGATGTTAAGGAATATAACACACTGACATATCATCATGCTGCATATGATTGTACAGATATTCACAACCCCATGGATATAATTTTATGTCCTTCAGATCTGAGTAGAGTTCATGATTTTAAAAACACACTTTGGGTGTGTTCTGTTGCTATTTTACCTTTTATGGACTTTATGGACTTTATGCTTAGATTATTTGTTATCAAATTTATTTAAAGCTATGGATTTCTGCAAATAGCTATAGCTATATTCCCATAAACTTGACAGGAAGCATTTTCACTGACTTTCAGTTGTATGTATTTTAAAATTTCTCTTTTGATTTATAGTCAATCAGGGGTTACTTTCCAAACAGATAAGACTTTTTTCCTGTTTTAAATAATTCTAATTTTATTGTATCATGTTTATATAACATAGACTTGTACTACTATAAATTTTATAATGTTAATTTGTATAATTGTTCTACATGAGCCTGAAATGGTCCAAAAGTTGCCCTTGTTGGTAGCCAGTGTTAGTCACATCTTTGTGTTTCATGACATTCTATCCAAAGGCTGCTTAGACCTTTGGGAATTAAATTAAGGGGTGCATATCAAGTCTTTATTGAGCTCCTGTTAATGAACTCACTTCAGTTTCTTCTAGGTCACTGTTATCTCCCTTACCTAAGCACCATAACTTACCCCTCATCCAGGTACACTAACAAGACAAGAGCAAAGAGGGAGATCTTTTCTGAAGCTTGGCTACTTCTTCGGGCAGATATTCAACTATAACTGGTGGTTGATTAATTGATGTTAACATTCTGCCTCATTCAATAGTCCTAGAGTGAAATGTCACCCAGGAGATACAGTATTGGTCCAACAAAAAAATCAGTTACAGGCTTTTTTAGGTAAAACTTCTCTAATTATGACTATGTTCAATGTAACATTTGTAAATCAGATGGCTTGATAATGCTCTTTTAATGTGCTTCAGTATGATAATTATCAATTTTAATTCCAGTTAATAGTGTAACATGATTAACTATAATTCTGATGCTACAGAACCCATCAATTGAAATAAAAAATAATAGCTGGTTTTTGTCTTTTTTAAAACCCACATTTCAGGTCCAGGCACTGGGAATCCCTGATTGTGTTGCCAGATACCTGCATTCCCATGCATATTGTCATATGACACTAAGAATCACTTTAGAAATGAAAAGGAATGTTTACCTGACATTCACAGGGCTGCAGTTTATAGAAAACATTTCTGTATATTGTAATGTTTAGCTTTATTATTTAAAAAAATAGAAACTATAGAGTATTTTTAGCAATAGACATGTACTAATTTCAGAGTGCATAGAGGAAGTGTAAGGACAAATAAAACATCTCATATATTCGGTAAAAAATGAATTAAGCCATATATATTTTGATTTATATGATATCAAATAGCTAGTTTTAATTTTTCAACATTTTAGGTAATGATGTTGGTATCTTGGAGCCCCATTTCCCAGGACCAGGACCTTGTGGTATTTTGGTACATACAGGGGACAATAATTATCACATTGTTTCTTGTTACTGTGTCTTGGCCAAAGTGATTATGAGAGATGAGGGAAGACAGAATGACTGCAGGAGGAGATGGGAATGAGGTGGAAAAGGGAGACTGAGGAGAGGGCAGGGGATTCCAGACCTTATGTGTCCCATCAGGTCTGCAAGAAGTCAGAAAAAGTAGGGCACTATGAGATAGACACAGTTCTAAAGAGATGGTTTTGGCCGGTTTCCCTGACTCTTTGTCTGTCACCTCTACAAAGTATCTTCTACTGACCACTCAGATGAAGATATGGGGTATACCTCTCCATTTTCACACCCAGTTAGGGTACCTGATTATTTCAATATATTGGCAGCTAAACATAAACTGGCCTTGAGATCCTCCAGAAGACCTTGTTTCAGGAGATTTATGCTTAATTTGTTACCTCTTTTATATTGTTATCTTCTGGCAAAAGATGAGTCTGTAAAAATGGTTATATTTGTTGCAAAACAAATAGGGGAAGAAACCCCAGATAATGCCCTGTGTTGATTTGGGAGGTTATCCTGGGTTAGTTCCCATGTGATCTATGTCATAGGGAGGAAAAATGAGATTAGGAATTGATGCTCTTTTCCTTTTATTCTGGCCTTGAATGTATCTTTTTAACTAGTAAAACTTAGATAAAGATCAGATGAGATCCAATCATTACAGTGGCCTTTTCTTTTCAGGTGTGTGTATGCATGTGTGAAATTCTGTATTTTATCCACAGAGATAAGTTTTGAAGTAAATTACCCAGGGAAAACACCCTTCACCTCCTTACAAGGTCTCCAGATGAGTTAAAAGAAAGGTCAGAAGTCAGCCAATATGTGCCAGCAGCCCTTAGCTGTGGAATCTTTGAAGCTGGGTCAGGTAACAGTTTTAGATTAAAATTGATGCCAGAGCTTTGGGAGATGGGGGCTGTAGTCCACTCTGCAACGCAGAACCTGTACATCTGAAAACATACTAATGCAGCTTAGTCTTTATTAGGACCATATGAGCTGAAAGCAGCAGGAGATTCAGCCCTGTAGAATTTAAGTCTCTGGCTTGCCCCAAACTTCTTGGGTACTATTCTTTTATTATTAAGAAATGTATGAACATGAGAACAATTGACTAGTGTCCTTGGATTAGCTCCAAACATGTGGTATTCACAGATCCTCCTGGGTGGGCACCTTTCACTGGTTGACACAACATTGTTCCATGCCCCTGAACTCTTTCCGCTAACCACAAGTGTAAGCACCTGAATGGGACCTGGTGGCTTGTGGGTCCCCACATCATGACAAAGCAGGTCAGTGACCATGGTTGCAGTAGAATGCAGAGACAATGTTTCTAACACATCTTCCTGGACTGAAACCTACAGAGTCTCCACCAAATGCCACCCTCACTTTCTGGAAGTTGTTAATGGTCTTAAGCAAGGGTTAACTTTACATTTTGGAGAGCTGAATGGAGGCAAACTTTGGAAGGATTCCAAAAAGAAACGTGCAGTTCTTTAAGGTCTACTGGTTCTCAGATGCTGTATTAGATGCCCTGATTAAATTAGTGGTAGATTCCTCAGTATGTTCTCCCCCAATTCTTATTCAAACTGTCTATCCTAAGGCTTAGGAATCTTCCTTTTTATAATATAGGAGTGTTCATTTAGATGTCTGTAATCAAGGTATTGTAGCAGTGTGAAATCACACTTTGTTTTGTGGTCTGTAGAGATACTCCGTGATAATGAGATTTACAATGAGATGATGAGATTTCTTTCTAATGAAAGAAAACAAAGGAGTGGGTTTTGTTCTGTGATGATTTTGACTTCCCCTTTCCAGAAAAGTCCTGCCAGATAATAATGATCGGAATCAAATCTTTTCCAAGGTCAGTTGTTCAGCAGGTAATATATGTACAATAAGCACTGAATGTTGTAATACTGTTGATGTACCTTCAGAAGTGTGTGCAGGTGTGTGTGTATATGTATGTATGTGTAGTGGCAGATCTCTGAAGCTAGAGGCCCTAGATTTAAATCACAGCTCCATAGTTTTTTTGGCAAGTTAATCCCTTAGTGTCTCAGTTTCTTCTGTAAAATGAAGATAAAACTATTACCTCCTACATAGGTTTGATATAATCAGTGATTAAGTAGTATAGTACCCACAAAGCAAGTACCAAACATGTCAGTGAGTTCACAGAATTCCACCGAGGGGAAGCTTAAATGAAACTTGCGAGGTAGGCTGCGGCACCACTGAGCCAAACCCCTGGCCCCAGCTTAAATGAAACTTGACTGACTCTTGAAAAGTTTAGATGCAAGGGTTCACAAAGGGAGATCCACAAGCCCATTTGGGGAACCACCTATGTTCAACATGATGCCGGGTACTAGAGGTAGTGGAGATAAAATAAGGCACAAGGGTTGGTTCTTTCCTTCAAAGTTAGTGGGGAGAGACACAGGCTAAAATCTATAGTTAAAAACTAGATGGAGAGATGGTGAATAATGTTTCAGGGCTATGACAGGGCTCAATATGAAAGGAACCAGCTAGTTCTAGCTCGTCCGAGTGACAGGTGGTGGACTAATCTTTCAAACTTGGATGCAGAAGTATTACTAAATGAAGAGCAGCAGCCCTTTTCCTGATGTAATTTTTCCCTCTTTGGCCATGATTTTCTGTAATTTATGGTAGCTCTCTGGTAGAGACAAATGTGGGGGAAACAGAGGCCTCTGGAATCACCCTATTCTCCTAGTTGGCTCCTGGACTGGGGACTCTTTCAAATCCTAAGCTTTAGGTAAGGTAAAGCAGAGATCTTCAAAAGCTGCTGACTCATGCCTTTCTCAGTAGGTGTTCTTGTTTGGGATGTTGGAGGAGGGTAACAACTAATTCTTTGAGATTCCTCTACATAAAATTATGTGGCAGTGAAGACTGATAGATTACATATTACAAAAACAACAGGTTGGATTCGAAATTTATTTACAGCTCTCTTTCTCTGATTTTTGGGAATAATTTTAGGGATAATTAAACAATGACACTTAACAAATAATCAAGGCAATCTCCTGTCACACTTTATAATTAGAACTTGTGTACTTCCTCTACATTTTTATGATACTGACTTCTATCTTAGTCTACCTGCTATTGAGACATTATTTGAATCTTTGAGCATGATTGTTATTCTTTCAGCTCACAATCTAAATTATGAGTCACAATAGAATAGGAAAGGATGGAAATAGCCTAGTCAGCTATAAAGGCCCTTTTCACATGGGAACTCTTGTTGAGAAGATAAAGAATTGTAGGAAAAGACCTAATTGCATGCATACGTGTGGTTAAGAACTCACTGGTCTCCCAGTGGCCTGCCTGGCCTCAACTATGCTCATGATGACAGTGAGAAATGATGAACAAAATCATTGTTCTTTTGCCTTGATTGTACCAAACCTGTCCCATGCTCCATGCCTATACTTAGCATCATATGTACCCATTTCCAACTTGGCTAACCTCTTCAATCAACATATTAGCTGAACTCCTGTTAGTAACCTTCAGCTTTATAATCTCCATTTTTAACTCCCTTTTTTAGGGACCCTCAGAAACTTAAAAGAATATAAAAATAGAGTTAACAGCCTTGGGAATTCAATGGGAAATAAATAAATAGTTCATCTTGGCAGGCTAAGGTAATTTTGGTGTTCTTAATAGTCCCTAAATTAGGACAGCAACTATTAGGAAGTAAATGCACCATTAAGTTGGAAACAGAAATTCCAACATTTGCTAGATGCTGATGAAGTTTGGCAGTGACATTTTATGAATACACTTATAAAAGAATATCAATGTCTA
The DNA here is from genome assembly GCF_000247695.1 of Heterocephalus glaber. The sequence continues at coordinate 10,806,004 of NW_004624733.1, read as the reverse complement.
ATTTCTTAAATGGAAGTGCAATAATGTCATTAGAACATGGAATCCTTGGAATGCCATTGTATTCTTCATAAAATTACAGAAATAAATACAAGGCAGTGACCCCATTGAGTGGAGAAATACCAGCTTATTAACAAACTTCTCCACTGTGCCTTCCTCCTGGGAGGACATGGTATTCTGTGCATCAGGAGTCTTAGAGAGGGCTGGTTTTGTCACACAGTAGTTGTGACCTCCCTGTAATTCCCAGTATCTCTGCCAAACTTGAAAAGAATGTTTTTCTAAATGGTGAAAGGGAAGACTAAAAATATCTTGACTGCTTTATCTGTCCTTTGGCTTCCTCAGAGCAAGTTCGACAAGCTCTTTAATGAGGGAATCTTTCCTTGTAATGAGCAGTGCCACCCAGAGTCACCTCATGCTACGGACTGAGACTTGTCATTCAGCTATCAATGTGCCCCTCATTCTTGTGCTTGAAATCTAGAAAGCTCATAGAAGTGACAAGTGGCTTAATGATGGGATCATGTTTATCTCAAGTGCTTTATTTTTGTAGTCTAACTGGAAGTTTTGAGAGCACCAAATGTCAATCAATAAGTATCTGTACAGAGGAGAGAAAGCCTCAGTCATGGGCCAAACTTTCCTGCAAGCATTTCCTCCAGATGTTAAAGACCACTATAGGTCTGACCACTATATCTTCTGGTAGCACTTAGCTTCTGAGATTTACAGTGCCCAAGAATTTCCTTTTCATAATCACATACCCTTTTTGGCTGATCACATATGCATATTTGCCAAGATTCATCTCAGACCTACCAAAAATCTAAATTTAGTCAGTAACTGGCATATCATCTCTTTCTGAATCTTTCCCCATGTGGCTAGGCAGGCAGAGGCAAATCAGTTATCTGATGTTGGCTAGTCCCAGTTTCTTGGAACCTATCACATTTAGCTTTGTACCAAAAGTGGGGATTGGCAGCATTTTCTCCATAATGTTGCTGTTATCTTAATTACTGAAAGCCTAGAATTAGTTTTAAGGCTCACAGAGAGTGGAGACAAGTGTGCCTATCCATGCAGGCTCTGAGTGAAGGCCAGGATCCAGCCTCGATTATAGACTAGATGATTCCACCATCAAAATGTGTCCAAAGCCAAAGACCAGCTCCAATTCAGCCCTCAGCCTGGTTAGTTTCTTTTCATTCTCTGGGCTTTTTCAGCTCATAATAAAGGACAGGGAAAATTGCTTTACATATAAGTTATTTGGAGAACTTAGATTTATAAGTCCATGGCATGAGATTGCCATAGGAAAAAAATTCTCAATAGATGAAAAGTTGAATACCATAAATACTCAGTTTTAGAGCTTTCATTTTTAAAACTGTCCTATGGAAGATGGGGTTAAGTCCTGATCTCTGTTTATGACCCTCACCTACTTTGAGGCAGCCATTTCACTGGCTGCCTGGCTGGGGGCCCTCAGCAGCAGCCTTGAAGTCAGCCCATCAATCTGACCTGAATTCTCTGTATGTAAATGGACTTGACAGGAGGGTCAGCTCACTGGTGACACTTTTATCAGTGCATTAGCTGATCAAATTTTCTATGGAACTAATCTCCCTGTAGCCATACATTTTCTACTAAAAGTTGATTACCTAAACTTAATTCCTGAAAAAAAAAATCACTCATCAAAATAGCTTTGTAACCTTAAAAGACAATCTTAAATCCATGAAGCATATTTCAAAATTCCTACGTGGACTGGTTTTCTAGGCACTAACTCTTGCCTGGAGATGGGGTGCTGGTGCTTTCTGTTGTTTTGGCACAAATGGCTGGGCTGCAGGGATGATGGTACAGTCAGTGGGACAGTTTGGTACCTGCAGATTCCGTTCTTCCTCTTACTACTGGTCACTTGACAGTCTCCCTTGGATAAAACCTCAGCCTTGTGCCTTTTGAACACTTTTCCTTCTTATAACCTCATTATTTGTTCACATGGGTCAGAGCCTCATCAAAGAGGCTAGGGAAGTGAGGAAGATGTTACAATGGGTCTGCAGTGCTCCAGTATGAACCACATTTGATTCTCAGCCTACTAGCCATTTCTCATTTCTAAACCAACTGCATGAAGTGTATGCATTATAATGAAACTGGGGGAGTAAAATGAGATGTTAGCAAAGAGAAAATACCAAATAAGTACAGGCTCTTACTATTACCATGATTATAATTATCATACTATGGGTTTGGAGGATGTGCTTAGCACATTGCATAATTAGAAGAGGAAAAGTGCCTATATTTGCTCTTTCTATTCTGTTATTAATCCTTTTAGATTATATTTCACATTTAAAATCCCCATTTTATCTTTCTCCTTTTAAAAACAGGTTTTAACAGGTTTAACTCTTAAGTTGTTGCCTACTTTTTACAGGTACCTCAGGAGTATCATCTTTTTTTGTAAAGTTTTTGTGGTGCTAGGGGTTTAACTGAGGGACTTGCACATACTAGGCAAGTGCTGTACCACTGAGCTACATCCCCAATGCAGAACTATTATCTTTAAATAGTAGGAAAAGATCCACTGCCGATTTGAACAAAGTAAACTTTAGGTCATGCTAAGAAGAGAGAAGAAATAACTGCAAACGACATGCACCTGAAGCAGTCTGTACCTTGCTGCACGGAGCAATCCAATAGGCTATGGCGAGAAAAGGGAGGCCTATGGAGACTCCAAAGACAGCCAGGAATTTCACAGCGATAGACTGTTGACGTAAGCCTGAGAGATTTTCATACCACATGGTAAGCAATTGCTGCTGACAGTTAGGATGAGCAACGAACTGTAAAAACAAAACAAAAACAAAAACAAAACGCAAACAGGAAAATGGCATCGATAGAACTTAAACAGTATACAAGCTAGGGGTGAAATGTTTCACCTGGGGACTGGCCTGAGTGTTAGAACCAGACTAGCTGGGGAAAGGACGAGGTGAGAGTGAGTGGGAGTGAGTGCGGCTTCTGACAGTATTCTGGGAAGCTTTGTGGTGTGATCAGAGCCTTCTAGGGACTGGCTAAACTAGTGCTTTGCAAAATGAGGGTCTGCAGAAGTCTTAGGCACAAAAAATGGTAGCTTTTGAGTAAATTTTTAGTCCAGTTCAAGCTGGTCATCTGATCTGGAGAGACTTAATTTTGGGCAGAGCTCATCGGTGAAGCAGCATTGAGGAATGAAGGGATCATGAATAGGATTCTGGAGTCAGAATTTTGAGTTTGAATTTTGCTCTATCACTGACTAGCCTAGTGTCCTTGGGCTGGCTACTTAGCCTTTTTGAGCCTCAACAGTCCCATCTGCAAAACAGAGTTTATCACACTGTCTGGGAGGATTAAACGGAATATTGTAGGAAGGTTTCCTTCCCTTTTCCTGTGTAGTCTGAGGAAAAATGCTTACAGTGTTTCCAGAGAACTTGTAAACTCAGTAGTTTTTGATTAGGTCTTAATGGTGTTAGGCTTGGATCCATGGAGCTTTCTGTGAGGTGCTGGAGCACTGATACATTGTATCCGGAGTCCCTTTCCTCTGGGACATCATGTACCCTTCTCACCACCACTTCCGTCTCCTGGAGCTGTCAGACCCCAATAGCAAACTTACAAAATGACCTCTTATGGTCATTTTATGTTGTGTGGTTTAATCCCTGCAGGGCATTGCAATTTGACTAAGGGTGGAACTTTGACCTAAACTCTCCCCATAAGATTTTCTCTCTAAATCGTGGACAGTTAACATGTAACCTGGAGAGACCAGAGCAGTTCTCTTCTACTGTGTGGACTAATCAAGAAAACAAGCCAGTTAAAAAGAGAGAAAGAATGAAGACGTACAGAAAGAGGCTGAAATAGTATCTGGTACTTCTTGGGGTGCAGCTCACTCTATTCATATGTTCTACCATGGATCTCTATATTCAGAGACAAAAAAACTCCCCCCCACCTTGATCTAGCATATTGACCTGGTTGCTGCAACTAAAACATTGATTTTCTGCAATAGTTGTTGCTACTTGCCCATTTACTTAGTTGACCTTGTTTTCTAGTCAGGCTACAGGCAATATTTAAGTAAAATTAATGGGAATAAAATTTAAATTGAGAAATTTATATACATTAGCTTTTTCCTCTCCTATGACAGGAGGAAAGCATTGTTTGTTTTAGCCTTGCTCAGGATACCTGTGACTATGGGAGCACTGTTGGGATTCACAGACTAGATAATATAGATGGGGGACTTTTCAAAGGGACCAACTTTACCCTGGAATGTAATGTACCCATTTGCATCTCATTTGCCTCATTGGATATTAAGGGCACATGTTCAGTGATTCCTGGGAAATACAGAACATTCCCTTTTCCTTGTAATAATAATATAAGTAGAGCTATTTTAAAATTCTCAATGCAGATGGCAATATGTTCATAAAGATTTCTAGTTTCAAGGGACTCAGAGTAGCCGTAGATAATCTGCAAGGACACTACTATTAAAGGTTAATTTGGTCCTGTAGCCCCTGATAATAGTATCAACTTGAGTATTAGATGCAAATGAACATTATTATGTCATTACTGGATTTATAGCAACCACTGTGGTCTTTCCCTGCAAGTATAGGCACAATGGATTTTTAATCCTCAAGCCAGCAGGTAGTATGTTACGTTCCTTTTCTGGCTCACAGCAAAAAGGAACAAACAACAGAAAATAGTGTAGATGTTTCAGTAAATCTCAGAGTCCAGTCAAAACATGGTCCTAGAATGGCTTGTAAGTGAGCACAGGAGGTAGGCATTTTTATTTTTGAATGGTGCCAAAATGGTCCTGCTTTGGAGACCTGCAGTTTGATTAGCAGTGGGGAGCATACATCTGTGAAAGGGCAAAAGAGTTCCCACTTGACTCACCCTGTGGTTCTCTGTACTTCAGCTTCCCTGGAAAGCTCTCTTTACATTCAGTGTCATTAGCTTTTTCTGGGTCTGGGAAAGCCAAGCCTATGCTTACTCTGCTGCGTCTCTCTAGGCGAGTCAGCACAACAGACTGTGGGGTGGGGGCGGACAGAGGTTTTGAGAGAGAACACAGTGGAGACTATCCCCACTTTCCCTGGCTTGCCTGAGAGGAAGCATGTGGTCCCAACTAAGTAAGTGGGGCCTCCTGAGACTTTGTCTTCTCTTCATTAGATCTTTGCTAATTTCCACACCATACTTATTCCTCCATGATAAAGTAACCTTGCTTCATTGATAGACTTTATGATATAATGCTCCCAGAAAGCTGACAGCAGCTGACAACTGGAGCCCAAATTGATATTTATCTTTTTGTGGGCACTTTTCTATACCTGTGGCAGGCCTTGGAAGTCAACTTTGTGACATATAGTTTAATACATATCAAAGGATTTTTTTTTTTGCTTGTGATTTTTTTTTTTCAGTTTCTGCTATGATTTTGAAAATATCATCCCTGATCCAAGGAGGATGAGAGTAGAAAATGAATTACACCAACAGGACACAAAGAAAACTCTAATCCAAAGGGCGAGGAACAAAGTCAGGAAGAACTCAGGGTGGGAGGAAGATTTTCAAAAGCAAGGTCAGAGAGGAATCAATGGAAGAAAAGCCTACAGCTAGAATGGAATGAAACTCAGAAACTTGGTATTGTCTTGGACTTGTTTTATTTGATATCTAGCTCACAAAAGAATGGAATGATCAAATGACAGATGTCATCAAGAGTCTTGCCCAGGCCACTCCTGCCCTGAGCCATTCTGGCCTAGAGCTTGGGATATTTTTAGGAAAATTCTTCAGGGAATGTACTCATGTGATGTGACTCGATTTTCCCATGACATGATACCCACTCTTCAGAGCAGGGAGTTTGCAATGGGCTAGAGCTGAACATCTAGTAAGATGGGTTTATGTGGGGCTGAGTAGCCTTGTAAGAGAAAACAAATCAGACTATATCCATCACTGCGATAGACAGCAAGAGCTAAGAGAAGTTAAACTGCAAGGGGAGACAGGAGGAGGCTCAGAGACAAAATTCTTTATCATAGAAAGGAGCCTGTGGGATTAGCCAGTTTGGGAAACAGGACCTGAGAGTCAAGAGGAGCCAGAATTCATGTGGTTGCTGGTTCCTGAATCCATCCCAAACCAATTATCCTGATAGCCCATTTGCATCAGCCTCATAGTTACTGTAACATTTGTACTCAAAGCTAGTTTCTGGTAATATCTTACCTAAACATCTTGTTCCTCCCGGCTACTGACAACAGTGATAAGAATATAATGCTAGTTTATGGGGACTCAGGCATATTAACTAAACTGTGGCTCTTACTTTGATTTTAATTAGTCCATGGCCCACTATTTCTTTTATAGGCTAAAGAAAAGCCACCCCCTTCATTCTTCATTTTTTTCCCCCTGCTTTATAGTCATTCACATGGAGATATCTGATACGTTTTTTTTTTTTTTGTACCAGGGATTGAACTCAGGACCTTGCACTTGCCAGGCAGGTGCTGTGCTGCTGAGCTACATATCTGATGTTTTAAAAAGTTACAGAGCTACAAAAATTCCTTAATTAACTACATATTGAGTATTTTAAGGGGTATTTTATGGGGACATTAGCACCCACAGTCCAGATATCACAATAGGATATAAGGCTTTTTCTGCCAGTGAGTGGTTCAGTACATGGACAGCTTCCCAGCTGGCCCTGCCTTATGCTGGCCAGATGTTGTTAGGTCATTCTTGGCTCTTTCCCTGCTTAGCTTTCCTCTTCTGTAAAATCTAGTAAGTATGTTAGTGTTTGTAAAGTGCTAAGAATAATACCTTGCAAATACTAAGTACTATATTAGTATTAGTTAAATGAAAACAAGCCAATGACTTTCTTTTACTTTCTCATTTTTTCCCCTCTTCTGTTTTTCCCTTCTTCCTGATTACTTCCTAAGCCACCTTTCTATCTATACTTGTGATTTCCATTTTATTTTAGCACACATTTTCTTGAAGTGTTGTTATTGCCTTTAGAAATGTCTAGATAGCAACCAGGTGGTTCTTTTGAAAAAATCAGAGTAACCTAAGTGGGCTGTTAGGCCACTCCTTCTGTATCCACTTCTTCCCCCATCATCCTGGACTGAAGGTGGAGCTTGATTCATTGAGCTCTTGGCTTAAAATGGGCTATTCTCTGTGGGGGCAGCCAGGGTCATCATCATGTCTATTTATCAGACACATTGATCTTTGCTCCTCTGCTGATTAGGGGCCCTCTGGAATGAGGAGCAGTGCCAGCTATTGAACCCCCAGAAAGCTCTCCATCCTCCTTACAGCCCCACACCCACCTTAAACGCTGTTAAGTCCTGCATGTTGCTCTTTTAGGGTAACAGGAAGAGGGCTGCCTTGGCAGCTGTATGGTTTCCACATTCCTTAAATATAGATTTTTCTCTCTGATACAAGGCTTCATTTACACAGTAATGAGATGTGGTAGTGCATGACTTGATAAGCTGAAGAATAACATAGCAGGAGAAAAATTTCATGAAATTCAATGCTTATGGAGAAAATAATGTTCTTTTAAATAGATATGCCACCAAAGGCCTCACTGATGTCTGATATGACTGTGGTCAAGATTTTCTCCTGCATGTACATTAGCATTTGCTTATAGAAATCTTTTTTTGGAAACCATCTACATAGGCAGAAGTAGACTAGTCATCAAGTGGCTGTTCTCAATGTGGATAGCAGATCTGAATTAGGATAGCATAATGTTCTTCCCTTCCACTTTGTCTTGGCAGTTCTTTCAAGCCATGAAAGGTAGAAGGGAAGGAGAGAGATGGAAAGACCAGTTGTTTACTAGTTTAATGTGTTGGTTTGTTCATTGGTTCGACAAACATTTCCTCAGTGACTCTTCTCACTAGACACTGTGCTCAGAGCTGGAGACGTGGCTGCATGGAACTCTCAGCTTTATGACAGTGAAAGTAGAGTGAGATCGGCAGCAACTCCGGGCCAGTTCCTGAGAAGGCCTTCTGTGGTGGGTGGGTAAGGAATGTCAAATGCTAATTGGAGCATGGATCATTAGTGGGTGCCCTTCATGCTGTTTTTTTGTTGATCCTTTCTCTTTATTTGTGAAACCTACTGGTGTATGCCCCACACTCTTGGATAATCTAGTTACTTTGTCTCCATTGATAACATCCTGCAGACTATGTTTCTCTGTGCTAAGAAGTGGTTAGGTACACAGATTCTGAGATTAGACCACCCAGGGTCAAATTCTAGGTCTTCAATTCTTAATCATTTGACCATGCGAAAACCACCTCACTGCTCTTAGCTTTTCGAGAAAATGTGTTTTGAGTGCTCAGCACATGACCCTGTGCTTAGTAAGTATTAAAGGTGGGCACTGGGATGATTGCAGGTGTGATTCCTACTACTACTTCTTCTAGTTCCCCTCCAGCGATGTTTAGTTCTTTTATCTCTTCCCTTTGCTAAGTTTATGCCATCAGCAGAGAGTGCTGAATGGCCCAGTGTTTTTAGAGTTAAGCATTCCTGGAGTATGTATTATGCTTGATTATAAAGAAAAAGAAAACACCCCCTCCAACCTTTTGTTGTACTAGGGATGCTGTGAAAGTGCTGTATCATTGAGCTACATCCTCAGCTCCTTTTCCTTTTTATTTTGAAACAGGGACTTGCTGTAGTTTACAGACTGAACTTGACTTGTGATTCTCCTGTCTCAGGCTCTTGAGTAGCTGGGATTATGTGCGTGTGCCACCACTTCTGGCTGCCACTGTTTTATTAAGTTTTAAATTCATTTTGGTAAGGCACTGACACTGTCACCATGCTCACTGAGTCTGTGTATTTAGCCAGTCAGCACTGGAGTGGCCCTCAGACGAGCATGATCCATGGTAGTCCTGGGAGGATAGGGTAGTAAATTTGGGGTGGGAGGCCCATAAAATCATAGCTCTTTCAAGGAGCCTGTCAGCATGGGCACCAGGCAAAATGAAAAGTTTTAAAGACATCATGTAAATTTGTTCTGTTATTTATTGAGGATCTACTTTGGAAGGAACTTCAGTTATATTATTTTTCATAATATTCTTTACAATAACCTTCAAAAATGGATGTATTATGTATTTGCATGTCCAAAGTGGGATGTGTTATCACCCCGTTTCAGTTGAGGAAACTGAGGCTTGGTCATCTCAAGCTGCCCAGTCTCACCACTTGAAATTTGAGGCTTCAATTCTCATCTAACTCTTAAACTTGAGCTGATTCCGTTTCACTAAATGTTCTCTTGGTTTGGTTGTCTTGGATTTTAAACTTTCCTGATCTTAGTTTCTTATCATAAATAAAACAATAAAAAGAAAACATTTACTGAACACTTACCATGGATCAGACCCTGTGATGAGCACATTAGGAACATTGTTTCATTTACTCCTTGTCATACAATGTGGTGGCACAATTGTTATGCCCATGTAAAAGCTGATAGTACTGTAACAGTTACTAGGGCATAGAGCCAGGATCCAAATTCAGATTTGACTCCAGAGTGGCCATTCATAACCACTTTCTTATATTGGCTTTCCCAGCTGAAGCTTCCTGCATCTCTTCTGGGTCAGGCTACTGCCCCATTCTGTCTGCCAAGCAGGAGGGCATCTCTGTGAGCCTGTGGATTTCAGATGTGCCATGGAGAAGCTTTCCAGCCAGAGTTCTGGGTGTCTCTTTTCACCCTGCGACAGTGCACTATATCCTTGTGGAAGAACAGTTGATTTCTGGCTTTCTTCTCCAGAGCAGTAGAAGTTGCTATGCTAATCCCATGTCCACTTCATTTTCACTGTTTGGGGTGGATGGAAGGATAGAGGTATAGATGGATAGGATGTTATCTGGGGAGAAAGGAAGCAACTAAAAGGAAATGAAAGGAAGGAGAAAGGAGGAGAAGAACAAAGCAAGGGAAGGGAAAGTGGGAGACAGAGTTAAAAACCTGACCTCCACTATTCCAGTGTGGTTTCTATGCTTCTGCTTCTTGTTCCTAGTCTCTAGTCAAATTGCAGCAAACCTATTCCTAGAGTTTCCCAAGCATTAGCATCCCTGAGCCGCTGTTTAAGGTTTTCTTGCTACCTGAAATGTTTTCCCTCTTATCTCTACTTGTCCAGGTTTTGTCCATCTCAACAGTAATCTCTTCCATGAAGGTTTACCCTATGGACCTAGGTGACAATCTTTCTTTCCTCTAATGTAATTCTTATTTTATCCCTCTCATTGTAGTTATGTGCCTGTATCATCCTCTGCTGGAGAGAAGACCCCTTCTGAAGAGCTCCTGCCATCCTTAATACAGTGCTCAATGAGTGGGTACTATTTGAATGAGGAAATGGCACAGCTAGAAGTTATCTGCTTTCAGATTGCAAACCAGGACAAAGTGGCCTTCCTTACTTATCCTCCCTGTTGTATGGCAGATTCCTACCAATAGTGGGTATAACATCACATCTGAAACAGGCATATGGATTCAAAAGGTTAAAGGTTTTCTTGTTTTCCAGGAGACATGATAAACAGATGATTGAATTCATGTCTGCTGGATTTATTTTTACTGCAAAAGTGCCAACAGATTGGAAAACAATAATAATAACAGCTTTCTTAATTCCCAAAGTAACTGAGCTAAAAATTTAAAGCGCTTACCAGGAAAAATCCATACTTTTCTCTTGGGGGAGATACCATAAGAAAAAATGAGCCAAGGATGGGGACAGGAGTTGGAATTGAGATCAAGGGGTTTTGTGACTATAATTTGGGGTTCTTGATGCTCTGCCTGGACACACTGAACCTCTCCCCTATTTGTAGTACCATCTTCAAAATTTTTCATTAGCTGACCACCCAAATATCTGTCAGACATCCCCTTCACTGTTGGGAGGTTCCATTTGGGTGCACATTAAACATCTCTCACTTGATTCCAGCCTCCCTTCCTCCTTTTCCACATATTTACTCCAAACCCCAGCCAACTCTGGCATGCTTCTTGATAGTTTCCACAGCAGAGGGTCCTGCCAGGCAGCTGCTCTCTAAGAGTCCTGAAACTTTTGCAGGCAGCAAGAGGAGAGGCCATCTTTGAAGGAGCTTTACTTCCACAGATATTTCATATCACCTACTCAGGTAGCTGGCTGAGTTACTTTTTAAGACAGCTCTATGTTCCTATGTCTCAGGGACAGCAGAACATAAAACACTCTGCCACCTCTCTTTAAACAAACCTCCATTTTTCTGAATCAACAGGAATTACACAAATGCCCCCATTTGGTGGGTTTGTTCTGAGAACTGTGCTTGTGACTCAGTAGCATCTATTTTACCTGAGAAAGGATGATTTTCTGATGAATATAATAATGCATGAACTAGCCTGTGTGTAATATTGGTGGGGTAAGGACCAAAACAAATGGCCCTGGACTCTTATTGCTGCAGGCAAACTATTTTCTAAGCACAGTGGCCTGGCAGGAGGTTGTGGCTGGCTTTCCTGAAGAGGGATGGAGTGCTTGCTTTTCCAGTGCTCACTAGGCATTCTCCTACTGCAATGAGCTCAGAGGTTGCTAGTGAGGTGACTCAGCTTCCATCCTGGCTGTGTTGTCATGGCCAGAGTTCTAGATGACTGTCACTACTCTCTCACAGGGTCACAGAGAGCCTGCTCTCCATATCTAGACATCAATCCTTTGACTCCACACGGGGATGCGCCCTTTTTTACTAAAGCAGAAGTAGAAACTGCTTCTAGCAAATCTTCTGGGATTATTTTCAATTCCTTCCTTTCTTGAGTCCTTCCCTCTAGCCAAGCTGCTCTACATGCTGTTCCTAAGCATGGCATATATCGTCATCCCCTGTCCCTGTTCACAGAACTTCCATCCTGCTTCTCTCAGGTTCAGTTGTTAATCAGCATTCAAGATTCAACTTCCTCTCTACCTCCAAGTCCTGCAAAGTTCCTCAGCCCCCACAGATGTCTTGGACTCCTCTGGGTCTTAATTCTGTGGTCCACTCACTTGGCAATCGTTCATGAGTCGAGAGGTGGATAGCTATATGCTAGTGTTTACATCTGATCTTTTCTACTGTTTTAAATCTCCTGTGTATTCCCAAGAGCATGCAGCCTTATGTTTGGCATGTAGTAGGTGCTCAGTAAATTTCTGTTCAGTGATTGATAAACTGAATGCTTTCCTGAATCCTCTTAAGATTTGCTCCATGATTTTCTCTGTGACTCATCAAAGAATAATTTCTAAATATAACAAATCCTCTATTATTCAGAGCCTGGTAAACACTGAACTGTCTCCACATTTTTACTAGGCAGAAAGCAGAGGAGATGAAAACTAAACAGTTCTTGTATAGGAGAGTCTGAAATAGGGTTTGAGGATTATCTCTTGGATTGGATGAAGATTATTTTTCTATATGTTATGTACCACTTTGAGCTGACATTAATGCAGCATTTTGACATCAATTCAAATGTTTATGTACTAATCATAGTTACAATGTTAAAGAATATTTGTTTAGTGCTGTTCTGTCTGGCTCTATGCTTAACAGTCACCATATTATTTAACCCTGTATTTGTCTGTTTTCAGTTTCTATAACAAAATACCTGAAGCTAAGTATTTGTAAAGAAAAGGCATTTCTTTAGTTCACAATTGTAGAGGTTATAAGTCCAAGGTAGAGTGGCCCCATCTGTTCTGCCTCTGATGGGGATTTTCTGGCTGCATTGTAACATGGTGGATGGCATTATAGTGGGAATGTGTGTAAGAGGGAGAGATCACATGGTAAGAGAGGAAGGCAGAGACCAACAAAGAGCAAGTCCTCTCTTATCCGAACTTGCTCTTGTTTGAACTTACTCCCATCACAAGATCATCATCAATCCTTTCTGGTGCCCCCATGATCTAATGAACTTGCAGCAGGCCCCATCTCTTAAAGGTTTCAGCACCTTTCATCCCCTCCACACTGAGGACAAGCTTTCACCACATGATGAAGGGATATATTCAATCCATATCCAAAACATAGAAAACTCTCACATCAGTTCCTTGAGGTCCATATGTTATATTTAAATATGGAGACAAAAGACATGGATTAGTAACTACAAAAAGTCACAAAAAGGCTTGTGTATAACAGGGGCTAGACTTGATTCCAGACTAATATGACTTCAAAGATAATGTTTTGAATTGTTATTCTATATCTCTACATGGTAGATTTAAACCAGACAGACATGCCAAAGCACACTGTTATGGTTTGTATTTAGATGTTCCCGCAAAGCCTTTTGCAGATGAGGTGGAACTTTCTTTTTCATAGGTAGTTGAATCTGGAATATGTAATGCTGGGATTAAGGGTGTATGATTAAACCACTATGTGTGAGTGATTAGTTTGGCACTGCCCTAATCCTGGTAGTTTGATTAAGATAAAAGGGGAAGAAGATGCTGTTAAACCCCCTTGTTGTCTTTGGTACTGTATGGGCACCATGTTGTTTCTCCTCTGCTATGCTTGTTTGTCATCCCTGCCTTTGGAGCCAGCCAGTTAAGGACTGAAACCTCAATGAAGTGTAAGCCAAATAAACCTTTTCACTTTGGATGTTGGGTATTTTGTCTCAGCAAGGAGAGAAAAGTAATTAACACACACAGGGACCATAATTTGTCCCAGGCCACAAAGATAGGGGACCTTTCGATTCAAGATGTTAGAACTCTCATGTCTCTCTGGACTTCTGTCTGTTGGACTGTAAAGTCCCAGTGGAGTTAAAGATGAGGAATATGCAAGGGAAGGGTTCAAAGCCAGTTTTTGAGATAACTACATCTTCTTAATAAGAGTGAGTCATCATGTTAAAGATGAACTCCTGGACTCTTTTTCTCCCACAGATAGTCAAGACTAGCAGAGTAGCAGTAACTGATTCCATGATGGCTCAATTGCCTGAATCACAAATTTGTCAAGAGGCAGGTTAGTGTAGAGGTCACCTCAGCCCAGATTTATAGCCTTGAAGAGAATAGACTCCACTCAAAAACTGCTTTTCTGAGAGACCTAATTAGGATCTCAGGCCCCTTGCCAGCTCCTACTTGACACTGACATCTTACTAAGAAGAGCTGCAGTCACTGGGGATTTAGCTCTGTGGTGCTGCTGCCTGCCTTGCAAGTGCAAGGTCCTGAGTTTGATCCCCAGTACAAAAAAAAAAGAGAAAATCTGCAGTCCTAGACAGTTCGCTGAGCCTGAATCCTGACTAGATTGTCCAAGTTGGTTGGATAAGTGTGCAGACCTTCTTGGTGGTTGTGTTGTCCCTTCAGTACAAATATTCACGGTTGATTTTAAATTTTAATTTTTAAATTCTTATAAAATGTTACTATTATTAGTATTTTGATATAATGAGACATAAATGCTAAAATAATAGCAAAATCATTGGTTCAAGAATTAGAAATAACGTGCATAATGCCAATGTCTTAGGTCTTAGTAGCTGGTGAGTATTCTATTCCCACTGGCAGACAACCATCTGTCTATGCATTGGACATATATATAGTAAATGACTGTCAGTTCTAGGTACCATGCACCTTTAAACATGGAAGACATGGTGAACAAGTTGGTTAATGCTCTACCTTTAGAAATCGTGTTAATTTCCCAATTTTGATGATACTGGGTCTTTTATGGCTTGTGTGTGGATGTTCCCCCAAAGCTCATGCTTTTCCAGAGGTGGTTGAATCTAGAGTATGTGGTTGACTTATGGTAGGGCTTGGCCTGAAGGTACTGGGATTAAGGGTATGATTGCTACCCACTCTAAGTAGACTGCATAAAATAAAAGAGGAAGACACTGGTAAGGCTCTCTTACTACCTTTGCTACTTTGTGCATGCCGTGTTTCTCCTCTGCAAGGCCTGATTGTCATCCCTGTCTTGGAGCCAGCCAACTGGGGACTGAAACCTCTATGAACTATAAGGCAAATAAACTCCTTCCCCTTTAACTCTAGGTGTCAGGTATTTTGTCTCAGCAATGAGAGAAGAGTTACTAACACAGGGTCCTTTCAGATCGGATGGCAGAGAATTCTTTTTAAATGATGACTTCCTCCTATGTATTTCTATTTGATTTAAATATTTCACTCAAGTCTCTCTATCTATCCCTAAAATGTACCAAGTGCAGAATATCAGCTGCTACTTCCTCATTCTCTGAAAGAATCTCAGGTGGGCCAGTCCAGGCCTCAGGTACAGGTGCTGCTGTGTCTCTGTAGCCCTGTTCTGGCTGCCTCCTCACCAGCTCTCAGATCTTGCTTCTGCTTCCATTGAGGCTTCCCACACCAGTTCATTCTGCTGCCAAGTATGAGAAGCCCTCTGCCAAGGGCTTGGTTTCTCCTGAAGTCTGGCACTGGGCCAGAGGGGCCCCATATCACACTGAGTGCTGTATTTCTTTGGACCTGATGCCTCCTTGGAATGTGAAGTTTGTTTTCTTCACAGAGGCAGCCACACTCTCTCCTTGCTTCTGTCTCCAAGTTTCCGCTGTTCATCACAGAATGCCTGTCTCTTCTCATGCCTGTTTTTTGAAAGGCAAGTTTCCCATCAGAATGGCTGGGAATGATGACCAGGGTGAAGTAATATTTTTCATTGTTCCATAATTTCTCTTTCCGAGGGTTTAGGCTTTCATAATTCTATTTTGATGATCCGAATTGGGGGATTTCTTGTCTTATTTCATGTTCTCTCCATCTGACTACGTGAGTTAGCCTCTCACTAGGCCTGGATGGAGAGAGGTCTAAAATCCTGAAGTAGTATTCTCAGCTCCCTACACATAGTTCATCTTGACTTGTGGAAAGGAATGGTTGAAGGCCTGATGGTTCTGGTCAGAATTGTTTCTCACTCTCCCCACTTAGGTGTTGGCCAGATTTCTTCTGAGATTTTTTTCTCTCCAATTTTCTTTAAAATTTAACCTTACTTTTTGCTCTTCTGCCTTCCAGCACCAACTCAATCAATAAAGTTAGATCATGTGTTTATCAGTGAATACCCCCTTTGCTCCAATAGCTACCATAATTCTTTATATGTAGAGCTCACAGAACACTTTCAAGGAGTGTCTTTTAATTCTATATGTCACACCACCCATCCCTACTGTTTAATACTTGAAGGGATATTGTTACTTAGTCAAAGATCTTGGCACACATCTAAGTGTGATGCTTAGTAAATGTTAGTTTCTTTTCTCTTAGTGGTGTCTCTGGCTACTTTGCCCCCCATGGCTCTGGGTTGGACAACTTCAAATGCTGTCTTCACTTCTCTGAGAAATAAGGAAATTCAGCACACTCCAAACACTGGAAATATTATTTCTGGTTAAAGTACTTTTAGTCATGCAGTGATCTCAGGCTCCCAGTTTTCAGATGTCAGATGAGGACATGAATATTCAGCATCCAATGCAAAGGTCCTCCAGGCACTTATTTGTATTTGCCATCTGAAAAGTAGTCCCCCCATGCCTGGACATATACAAATATACTTTTCTTATTGAGTTGGGTCACCTTTGTTCATACTTTCAATGCTGATCTTTATCAATCTAGTGGCAAATAAGATCTCTTCCCTCTTTCTCATCATCTTCAGAAGAAACCAAGTCTCATGAAATGAGACATATATTTACACTCAAGTGAGTCTACCAAAATGAGTCATCTAACTACATTCAAATTTATCTAACCGTATGTATATCCCTTCTACTGAGCCCGACACAAGGAGCACAAAGGTTAACAATTGTGTCTTTGCTCTCTTGGACCTTTAAATCTAGCCAAGGAAACAGCATCAGGCACATTCAGTGTAGCTCAACAGGTGCCATAACAGGAGTTAGTCAAGGGTGCTATGAATTTGCAGAGAAGAGACATCTGGCCCAAATTGAGATGTTGAGAGACAGTAAGAAAAGGCTCTATGGGGAAGGGATTTTTTAATTTTTAATTTTTAAAATTTATTAGTACATGTTTGCAGTACATGCCGTTTACAGTCATCTTGGGACATGGTTACATGTACACACTACAGTTTGTTTCTTTTTTTTCTTTACTCTCCTTTCCTTTCCCTCCCTCTCCTTCCTCCAATTTTCCTCACCCATTTTTTATTCTTGCTGATATTATTAATTTTAGCTAATATTATGGCATATAATATTTACATTAATCAAAGTTATTAGATTCCTATGCATGGCATATCTTTATTCTACTTATTTTGGGGAAAGGATTTTATGCTGAGCTGTAGGCTATACCCAGGCCCAGGCAGTGTCAGGAAAAGTATGTTGAAAATGAGGACCAACAAAGTATTTGGGCTGTAGAATCACCCACATCTTGGTTTAAATCTTGCCTCTGTCCATGACCGGTTGTGTGATGCTGAGTAGGTTATGTCACCTCTGAGAAGCAACTTTTCATTTCATATGCGAAGTGGGATGATGATATTCATAATGTATGGAATGAACACATCCAAAGCACTTGGCATGGTAAAGGGCACAAATTAAGTGTTTAATCACCTGTTGTTGTGGTTGTTAATATTATTATTGAAGCCTCAGAGCCTGGCATGTCATGAAAGCTGCAGGTAGCTCAGTGTGTTTGGACCATCATGGCATGATAGGAAGTGTTAGGCCCTGAAGGTCTGCACTCATGAATCATGCTAAGATGGAGACTACAAACATGTCTTGGAAAAGCCAAGTGCCTTGGGAGCTAGGTGAAACTATAACAAACATTTTACTTTTAGGTTTTTTTTGGTACCGGGGATCGAACTCGGGTCCTTGTGCTTGCGCAGCAGGAGGCGAAACCACTGAGCTAAATCCCTGGCCCAAACATTTTACTTTTAGATATATGGATCAGATAGCCACAGTGTAGGTTTTGTTTACACACATTTGCCCTTACTCTTGCTTCCCACTGTTCCTCCATGTATTAAAGAGCAGAACAACATCCTGCATTTAAATTACAGCATCAGGCAGTCCCAAAAGGCTCCAGGAGCACCTGATTCATGGGACCTGCCCAGTGGACAATGATAATTTATTACAACGTTCAGTACTCTGTTTGCAGCCTCTTTAAATGTTAATGATCACTAATGTAATTATGACGGGGAAAGTTCCTGGGCTAGTTTCGGGTTTAATTTAATTTAGAAAGCCATCTGGAACTATGCAGAATTTTTTAAACATTTTTTTCCAGGCCAAATTTGGGTGGCTTCTAGTCACTATAATATCAAGTTTATGGCAAAGACACTGACCCTAGACTCTGAGATCCAGAAGGGAACCCCAGCAACCTGAGCCTGAGTTGGTGCGAAGCTGATGCTGGATTTTGTAATTTCCTCAAGGACAGGGAAGAGGCATTATGGTTTATGTTAAAACTTGAGCCCCACTCAGCTGAATAAGAGGCCAGATGAATGGATGCTTACTATGCTTAGAAAAAAATTTGTGTTTGTTATCTCATTTATAGGTCTTTTGGTAATCTGTTCTTGACTCCTTTATATGCCACCATTATCTCTTTTGCTCTCTGTGATCCAGCCCTGCCAGCCTCCTCACTATCCCTGAAAGATACCAAATCCTTCTTTGACCACACTGTCCAAAATAATGTCTTTCCTCTCCCCTCTACTCCAGTCCCTTCCTGTCCTTTTACTCTACTTTTTCTTTTATCATTTAGAAACCATTTGGATCTGTTATGCATTTATTATCTGTTACTGTACTAAAATGTAAGCTGTGTAGGGCCCTTTTTTTTAAAAACTGTATTGTGTCTGTAGACCTGTAACAGTATAGAGTACATATATAATGGTCCCTCACCAAATAGTTGTTGAAGGAATGAGTTCATGAAAGGATCATCTGGTTCCTCTCTTTGATTCCATAGTGCACTCCTACATGTAGGAACTCTGGTATCTCTTCTCTCAATTGGGGTAGACAGATGGCACTTCCAAAGATGGTAGCAAGAATATTTCTTATCCTAGTTGCTCTGAAATGAGATCCTGCATATTTTCCATTAAGAGGTTGGGGTCTGTTTCCTTGTGGTGGGAGCTGGGCTTGCTCTCAGTGACCTATTTTGACCAACAGAATTGGGCAGAAGTGAGGCCGCAAAACTCCAGGACTGGGTACTAGAGATCTTCCGCATCTACCTCCATTCCTTGGAGAACTCCTTCTTAGAAGGCAGCTACTACGCAAGAGTTGCACTCCCTGGAGATCACTGTGCTTCCAGGAAGCTTATCATAGCTGCACAGAGGGAGAGGGACCATGTGAAAGAGCCTTATGGTGCCAGCCATCCAAGTGAAGGCTTCTGACACCTTCCAGCCAGCCCAGCCACCAACAAAATATAGCTAAGTGAATGATTTTAAAATGACTTCCCAGTTGAGGCCAACCAGATTTCCTGACCTATAGAATTATAAGCAAATAAAATGCTTTATATTTCTCCTAAACCACTAAATTTTATATATCAAAAGATAAGTTTTCAGGCCTTAATCCTAGCACTCAGGAGGCTGAGGCAGGAGGATTGCCGTGAGGTCGAGGCCAGCCTGGGCTACATAGTGATTTCAAGGATATCCTGAACTGCATAGTGAGACCCTGTCTCAAAAAAAAAAAAAGATCAGTTTTCAATTTTCAGTTCTCAGCATTTCATCTTGCTACCTCCATGGTGCTGTGAGCAAGTGCTATTCCCTGGTCCTTCCCTCCCCACTGCCTTGATGTTCATCCTGCATCCTTCTCATTTCTCAGAGAAAGAAACATCTGTCCTAATCACTACTCCTCTGGTCTGTGTTCTTGACCTTTTCTGTGGTCTTCCAACCATCCTAAATCCACTGTGAACTCTGCTGACACTGTTCTCTCAAAGTCTTGTTAATGTCCTTCTGGTTATCAGCCCATGAACCTGGCCTGTGTGCCTTCCTTCTCTCAGATAGTTCAGTGGTTCAAATGCTGCCTACCATTCACTAAGCCATAAATGTCCTCTTTTCTTGGCCCTATCTGTGTGGGAGATGAGCCCCTTATTTTATTGGCTGAAGACATCATGGGAAATGAGTGGTGTTTTGCCTTCTGCCTCCTGAGGAGGTGGTCAAGAGCTCTGTGTTCAGTTGGCCCTAGCTCAGGAAGAAGTTTACAGTTTCTGTGGTGGTTTGGAGATTGGTCTGAAGACCAGGTACAGATCTTTTAGGAGGCTGAAGGCTGGTAAAGAAGAGATGTTGAAGGAGAGTGCTTGCATTGGAGATAAGCTTCCTGAGACTGGAGAGAGGTGGGGGTTTGGGACTATTCCATGAGTGGTAGATGTCAGGTTCCATTTTAACTCTGCCCTGGACATACATGGACATGGAAATGGGGTGTTCCAGAGTGTTGGGGATTGATCAATGCTGAGGGGCTTCTTTGTGGAAGTTTAGAGGACAGTCTTAGTACCAGATTGGCCCAGAGATCTTTCTGCGTTGGAAGCTCCAGGAGGAAAGAGATTCTTGTCTGTTTTGTTTTTCTCTTGTGTTCCTGGCACCTACTATAGTGTCTGAAACACAGGAGGTACTAAAATAAAAGGGTGGTAAATGATAAGAGCAGATTGGGTCAGATGGTGGTGATCAGGGTTTGTTAGTGGCATTAGAAGGGCACAGACTGAGAATCTGTCTTTGGTTATACAGGAGGGTTTTCCGGACTGTGGTATGATACAGAGGATGATGTGCCAGGACTGAGACAGGATTTCCTGGCAACCTAGGCAGGAGACACTGAGCCAGGCTTCTTATGTTTTAGAAAAAGCACAAAATGATAAGAGCCAATAGAATGTCAAACACTGCTACAATTGATTTTCATGTACTGATTAATCCTTGCAACAGTAAATTTGACATAAATACAGTTAGCTTTTTTTGTTTCACAAATGAGGAAACTGAGACACAGAAAGGCAATTAACACATCTAAGATCATACAACAAGGATGTGAACCCAGACATGCCTGTTTTGGAGCTGAACCAATATCAATATAGCTCTAAGATGTGAGCTTTTATACTCTTGCAAATAATGAGGCAAATTCATACAGCACATGCCTTTCTCCAGTAATTAAATATTTAATATTATATATACACACATAGAAATGACAGCAGATTAGGATAGAAATAGTTTTTTTCTCTGGTAATAGAGTACAACAGCATGGAGTGGGCTGCGCCTTGCCTGCCCTCCAGATGATATGCAGCCAGCGCCCTAGCCAGTATTAGTTACGGACCAGAACATTTGCTGAGAGATAACATTTATAATTTTCTGGAAGTCTTTGTTTACCTGGTACTTACTATGTATTGAAAGTTTATAAGAAAAGTATTGTTATCCCTGCCTTAGAGGTGAGGGTAAAGCAAGGGAGATGATTTATTTGCTTAAGGTGACCCAGAGTTGCCTCACTCCAGAGCTTATGATTCTAACCACTGCTCTACATAGAATCTTTCCACATCAAGTGGAAAGGTGTGGGTATTCATTTTGTTTAACAAAAATACAGTCTTTCAGTGTCTTGGAGGGAGTCAGTCATTTCAGCAAGAATCTCTAACAACTATGTAAAGAACCTTCAGTGTATTTTTACACTCTATGTAAATATAATAACCAATTATTGTTATAACAGAATTATCTATCTATCATCCATCTATCTATCCATCTATCTATCTATCATCTATCTATCGTCTATCTGTAGTAGCAAGTCAATTTTCTCTGGGTACTGGTTTGTTATCACCTAAGATTTGTAACAGGTCTAATGGACTTGGTTGTTGAAAATTTGTCTGTGTAAACTCTCCCTAATATATAATTTCACTAAGTTTCAGCTTGATGATAACTGAAAGTAGCTTGCAAATTAGCCAACACTTTAGCATTTGCTTTTTGCCCATGGAATGAAGGTCCTTGTTAGAAAAACAGTGCTATATTGTATTACACTAATTGAAAGTAATCTGGGACAGCTGGATGAAGAGGGTTAGTTGAGGATCTGGTGAGTACTGTAGTATCTTTGAGGATCTCTGTGGACTAGAGTGAGAGTACCCTGCTGTGTGAATTCACCCCTCCCAACTATGGGAGTTCCTCTGGAGAACATTTCTTATCCTCACCGGTCCTATAATAGTGTTTGATAGCACAGTTTGATGGTTAAGAACAAGGCTTTGGAACCAGATAGATGTGAGTTCCAGTCTCTGCTTGGCTTCTTACTAGCTCTGTGACTTTAAGTGACTTGCTCTTCCCCTCTGGGGCTCCATTCCTTCATCAGTAAAATGGGGAAAACATGACTGTGGCTGACATGAGGGTGCTACATGTATGTGAAGAGCAGAGACACAGTTCCCTTCAGCATCCAATTAGAGAGAGGTACCTAACTTCCTTCTTTCTGAGTACCTCTCTCGAGTCCTGATTCCTTTTTCCTTGTCCTCTGCCTCAAACCTTTCCCCATGAGCTGTGGGCCTATGCCTCTTTCAGGCTTCTTGGAGCTCTGTGCTACCCCATTTTACCATGAAGTCCTCCAGGCTCTTAAATAATCTTCAATTCCCTCCCTTACTTAAATGATACCACTCTTAAGGTAATTTGTAATTTCCCCTATTGTAAGTAGTCTGGACTCTCTTAAGTGTCTAGGTTGACTTTGTGTCCGGAATCGCAAAGCTTTATTTTCTACCTCCAAAGCAGCAGTTATACAGAGTCCTTCCCTGAACACAGCATTGCTTGTAGGCCCTCACCATTTCCTTTTGTACTCTCCAGTAATATTTCAGCCAGTTTCCCTTCATGGATACACTATCAAACCTTGCTACTAGAACAAGGCTGATACTGAATTGAGACAACATACAGTCATGACGCACCACTAACTTGTTTGTAGATGTGTAGATAATTCTTTATTGCACAAGAATTACATAGATCAACATGGAAAACAGTGAGGTCCTAATATAGAAATACTAAAGTGTATTAGTGGGGCAGTGTGGTGGATGACTGGGGACGGGGCAGGATTCACACAGAAAAATAATCATCTGCCTAGTAATCAGAGGAATGCATTTTAAAATATGCATAAGATAGTACTTTTCATGAATTAAATGGTGAGAAAAGTCTTAATAATATCTAGAGCTTGCGAAGTACTAATGAAACCAGTTCACCTGGATACCGCTTGTGGCACTGAAAACTAGTATAGTCCTTGGGGAACATAATTTTACAATGTGTTTCAAGAACCATAACAAATACTTATCTCCTTTGAGCCAGTAACCTCACCTTCAGAAATGCAATGTAAGGAAATAACAAAAAAAATAAAAGAAAGCTATGTGTATGGAAATAATAGTAAAATATGAATATACTGTAAAAATAAATATTCAACAATAGAGAATATAAACAATGGTACATTAGTCTTCTGCTAACATAAAAACAATAATTATAGAAAGCACAGAAAAATGTTTATACTTTAATGCTGAGTTAATCAAATCACAAAGTTATTAACTCCATAGCTGTAAGTATGTAAATAGATCTCTGTACATGGGAAAGAAATAGAAAACTGTAAACAAATGAAAACAATTGACATGGGGGATAAGATTGCACATTATTGTTCTAATTTTAATTATCTCCTTTATTTTTATAATATTTGTATAATAAGTAAGATGAGAAATATAAATTGCAGGAAATATAAACTGCAGAAATATAAATACCACCTAGGGCAGTGATGGTGAACCTTTTAGAGACTGAGTGCTAAACTGCAACCCAAAACCCACTTATTTATCACAAAGTGTCAACACTGCAATTGAACCTGAATTCTGAGGTTTTAGTTTAGAAAAAAACAGCTGTTATCCAATGTTTGACTGCTAGGACAACTTGCCTCACGTGCCAAAAGAGAGAGCTTGGCATGAGTGCCATAGCTTCGCCACCACTGACCTAGGGAATACCCTTTGCATTACAGAATGGAGGTCTTGACCTTTAACAGCTTTTTGCAGTCTTTCAAGTTGGCTCAACCTCCTTAGGCAGCCATCTTTCCTCCTACCCCAGGCTCCCTCCTCAAGTTGCCTCCTCCTCCCAGGCTCCTCTCATCCCATTTACCCATCCCAGACCATCCACAAGTTCCCAAACTTTATCACGTCATCATGCTT
Source organism: Heterocephalus glaber (assembly GCF_000247695.1). The sequence goes on along the minus strand of NW_004624733.1, from coordinate 10,782,176 downwards.
TTCCCACATTTCCTCTTTCTGAAATGTCTATTCCCTCTTTTCTTTTGAGCTCTGACCCACCTTTCAAGTCCTGACTCAGGAGCTCTCTTTTTCTCCATGAAACTTTCCCACACCATTTTTGTCTGAATTAACTTCTGTTAATTTATATCTATTTAAAATAGACAGTTCTGATGAGTAGGGGCTGGTCTTATTTATCTTTATATGGCCCATAGATTTAGCCAATAATAAGTGTTACATGATTAGCCTTCTTTCAGGCTTGCTCTGCTTGGTAATACCTATTAAGACAGGAGCAAGCAAAGCAGTCAGATGCTGATGTATCAAATGAATTCTCATGGGGCAATAAGCATAAAAGGATTAATTTATAATACTTATACTTCTGTAATAAACATAGTTATACAAGTATATTGTTATAAATGTACTAATTAGTAATAACTAAAAAGATAAGTTAATTTGTAATTTCTTCAGATGAAGTTTGGAGATCAAATTGTTAATTTTATTAATTAAGTGGTATTTTGTATTCAAATTGCTTTTTTATTGTTTTTAAGTAAAATAAGGCCATCAGTCATGATCTAAGATTCTATGGATTTAGTAACAGTGGTTAGAAGCATTCAAGAATGAGACAAAAAATGTCTAATCTAGTACCCATCATGGGTTACTTTTCTGTTTATTTCCTTCAGACCCTCAAGAGAGCCCTGTATGTTATTTCCATTGATTTAGGAATGAATTTCACTTTGAACTTGGATATGGTTATATTTCAGAAAAATAACTGGAAGAAAGCTCAGGCATGGCACATCAGTTGTTCACTTACTCAATAAATATTTTTGAGAATATACTTGCCCAGGTCTGCTCTAGTTTAGAGAGCTGTGACCATAGGGTTTATTGTGTTGAGGGTAACAGACAGTAAACAAGTACACAAAAGAAACAAACAGTATTCAATACAAAAGAGGGTACCAGGATTAGGAATGGTGATGAGGGAGGGAATATGATGGCGACTATGTTCAGATAGGGTAGTCAGAAGGTCACTCTGAGGACACCACTGTCTAAATCATGAATGCTGAAGGGGTCCAGCCAGCAGAGATCTGAGGGAAAGGGACCAGTAAGTTCACTGTGGTGGGCACTAGAGTGGAGTGTTTCAAGGAACAGAGAGGCAGGCTATGTAGCTGGTGATCAGGGAGCAGGAGACAAATAATGCATGAAAAGAGTGAGAGAAGAAAGAAGGACCCAGGCCTTGCAGCAGCTTGTAGGTGGGTCATGGATAGTGGTTGAGTTTTGAGTACTGTAGGGCAAATGATGCCTTGCCCAAATTTCCCTTACCAGGAAGGTGTGCACATCCCCAGATGCTGTGGGTGGCTGCTGAGGGCTCACAGATACTTTCATACCCCAGAAATTCCTTCAAGGCAGTGGAAACCACTTTGTCCCCAAATGCCTAGGTGGTTATGTCATTTCCTTGGGGGCAACTAATAACCAACTAATACAGGTGTACACACAAAAGGCAAGTCCTCTTTCCCAAATATGGGACAACTTCATGGTGCTACTCATATTCCAAGGCTTCTTGAAAGGTCAAGATGAGATTTGACTTCTCTGAAACCACCTTTTAGTAGCTTCTCCAGACCCATCCTGCTTCTATCCCTTTGATGCAGGTTTCTCCTGAGAGAACATTTTAAATAAATTATTTGTACAAGAGACCTTATGTAAAACTCTGCTTTCAGCAGTGATAATTATTACTGTGAGCTCCTTGAGGGTAACAACTATACCTGGCTTATTTATTCTTAGCTGGAAGGTTTAAACTGGGGCATGACATAATCTGATTACTTTTAAAAATTCTGTGTGTATATGTGTGTGTGTGTGTGTGTGTGTGTGTGTGTGTGTGTGTGTGTAGGGGAAAGGATAGATGTAGGTATACCAGTTAGATGCTATTGTAATCCAGGCTTGATATATGCTAACTAGGATTATATAGGACTACATAAATTTAAACATCCCTATAGAGCAAAAATTTTCATCTGTGATTATAATTATAAAATCCCTTCCTTCAAGAAAATTTGCAAGTGACTTTAAGCAGATGAATGTTAAAAAAGAATAATGCATTATTCCTAATGCAAGGAATATATGAAAGATCAAATGCTCATTAAAACTATATATATGAGCATTTAGTATAGAAATAATGTGATAGAAATATGCAGTTGGTCTTTAGCTTAATTATTTAGAGTTAGTCAGAGGTCCTTAGGGGAGGCTGTGATTTCTAAGATCTGTTTTATTCTGGGACAAAAGTGACAATTTTAAAATGGCTCTTGTTGCTCTTTCCATTTTGGAATAGTAAATGAATTAGATTTGCATCTATTTCTATTTCTTGGGGGTGTTGGGGGGTTTATGTTCCTGTCTTCAATGCTCCTCAAATACTTTTCTTCTTGTTAATCCCCAAATCAGGATGCAATAATAATCAGGTTTTGGCTATCTTAACATATGTAGCCCATGATGAATGTAATGGTATAGAAGATAAGGCTAAATGGATTAGGAAACATATTAGCTAAGAAGAAAAATGCTTTAAAGAATTGTGCTTTCACCCAAATATTTATGCTTGGCAAGAGCTGAACAAAAGGTGGCAAAATAACCAAAAAGATAATCATGTTTTGCCTGTTAATGACAGCCCTTACTTTGAGGATCTGAAATCCCTTTTGGACATTGACAATATCTGTGCATTAGAAACTCTTGTCATATGGTTTAGAATATGACTGAGGAAGGGCAGAGAGGAAGCATTAGGCATTCTGTGCTTTTCTTTCTACTTCATGCTGAGCCTAATAAGTTGTGGCAATGGGGCAGCAATTCAGGGTAATGAAAGGAGGGAGTACTCCCAAGACCACTGTAGAGGCCTCAGTGATATGAGCTCTCTATGGAGACAAAGTACCTTGTCTCTCCCTGACTGCGCAGACTCCTGTGACAGCCCCTCTCCTCTCTGTTCCACAGTGCTTTCCTGGATGTTAAGAGCTCTTTTCCAGTGTTACAAACTCAGAAGGAAGGCACTGTATTCTGTTAGATGAATTTTAAATCACAAGAGGGAATTACAGGTATCTGGAGATGCAGTACAGCTTCTGGCTTCCTATTAAATATATCGTCTATCATTTACTCAGCGAGGAGACTGTACATTATATGCAGTATATGCACTGTTCTCAGCCTTCAGAGACCAATATGAATGAAAAGAGGTTCTTCCTTCTAGGAGCTCCAGCTTTACAAAACTTAGAATCATTAGAAAGACTTTGGAAAATACCAGCTGCTACGCTTCCACCCAGATGAGCTGAAGTAGACACTATAGGTGGGGCTGAGGGGCTGGTGTTTTTTTGGTTGTTTTTTTTTGTTTGTTTGTTTGTTTTACAAAATTCTCAAGTGATGCAGTAAAATTTGGGAATCACTGGTGTAGAGAGATATAATGAATTCTTGGGTAACTGAACTTCTGTCCTCAAGGGCTTGTAGTTAAGGGGTTATGGCCTAGATTCTGAAAACTGGAGATTTTCAACAGCAGATGATTTTGTTCTCCCACTTCCCCTGGAGACATTAGAGATAGTCTGTATACATTTTTAGTTGACACAAGTTGAGAGAGGGTGCTACTGAGTAGGGACCAGAGACATTGCTAAGCACTCTGTAATGCACAGGAGAGTCTCCATAGCAAGGAATTATCTGGCCCAAATATTAGATATGTTGAGATTGAGAAATGGCTGTTTAGTTTTAAGGGTGATTCTGTTTACAAAACCAATGTAGCAAACAGCTTCCATTAGCTAATTTATTATGATTTACCAAATTTAGGTATATCATGTGTGTAAGTAAACATTGATTATTATTTATCACATACTATAATTTGCTTCTATTATATGGACAAGAAAACTGATCTTAAATAACTTGTCTAAAGTCACATACCTAGTAAGCCAAGGACTTGAAACTTAAACATGGGCAGTCAGTCTCCTGTTCTAATTTTCTTCTCCTGGAAGGTTTTACAGGTAGAAAAAAATTATGATTCATACATAAGTATCTATTCTGATTATTTTTCCTTTTCTTAATGTTTGCTGTTTGACAAAACACTTCCTCATGCAAAAGAGAGCCCTTCTGAGCCAGGTGACTGATAGGCATTGATCATTTATATGCCACATGGCCAGGTATAGCCAAGGAAGTACTTAGAGGAATCTCCAAAGAGGATGATGATTGATACTTCTGACACCAACAGTGTTTGTCATCTACCTGTATCAAGCAGTGCAGTTTGGGGTAGTACCTGACCAGCCAGACCGTTTGTGAAAACTCTGATCTTCTTAACATCTGTTAGAAAGATGCCTCAGCAGGAAAACACAGTGGGAGAATGTCTGCTCAGAGCATGTGAGTGTCTGACAGGCCCCTCAGACGTCCTCTAGAGAGGCCTGATGTCCCCACGTCCCCTTTGCTCACTGGCTCTGCCTGTACTTTTTGCAGACAGAGGAAATGAAACAGTACTCAGCAGAGATCATTTGCTCTCTTTCCACCATCCGACCCATGGTCACCAAGCTAGGGAACGGATGTTAGCCATTTGTATTATCTACTGTTCAGCATCACTCTGTTTCTGAGTACATATTTAGGTCAGAGGCTCTTGAGGTTGGAGCAGTGTCCACTGTGTCTGTGAGGCCCTGCAGGCCAACAGGTTAAGTAACTTGTCTAAAGCCACATACATAGTATAGGAGAATGTGGGCAATCAGGCTCCCAGCCATAACAGAATATGCTTTCTACAAGTTCTATTTTCTAGGATAAAAAAATGGGTCAGTTTATGGCATGATTGTAGAATGTGCACAAGATGATCATTTGGTCCAACTTTAGATGGAGTGATGGTGTGGGTGGAAATGGTCCCTCCAAGCACCCCCTCATTCCTTGATATTCTTCTCTGAGGGGAATCTTCCATGGTGCTGTGACCTACAGGTACATTTTGTGCGATTCTAGTCTCATGTCTATAAAAGAATCTTGAAGTTGACAATAGGGATTGAGGTTTGTGAAGGACACTGGCTTGTTGTATTACTATCTTTTGTGGAAATCTTCCATTTGTATTAAAAATGTAGGCTACTGCTAAAGACTTTACAATCCCTACCCTTATTCCTCTCTCTGCTATCTCCAGCAGATTTTTCTGAAACATTAATTGTTTTAAATTTTATTTTCTTCAGGCTGTCTTCTACCTCAGAAGATGATTCTGCTTCCTATTTACAGAGAATAGTTAAAACTATCAATATGAATTCTTTTAAGCTTTCTTCTGTGGTAATCATTAGTGCTATTTTCCAAATAGCTCTATTTTTCTCTCCTTTAAATCACATGGCAAGATTATGTTTCTGGTCCTGCAGCTCATGGAGCTGGAGGCATGACTGATTCTTTACAATGTAACAGAAACAAAGAGTAAAAGCCTGTGAGCTCTTCAGAGGACCTTCACTGATTTCCCTGCTTAGGTCACACCTACTTTAGAAGTTCTCATAATTTCATCTACATGTCTTTTATAGTACTTATAATTGCAGCATTACAAGTTATTTGTGTGATGTTTTGATTATTGTCTATCATCCCAATATGGTTAAGATCACAACACTTTCAGTCACTACCATGAGCCACAATGATTTGCAAAGCACACTTTGTAATCATTCAGTAAATGCTTGTTAAATGCAAGAATGAACATATATAGCTGAGCTGTCCAATTTGGTAATCACTAGCCACCTGTTGACATTTAAATTGATTAATTAAAAAACTATTGATAAATCAGTTCTATAATCACATTAGCCACTTTTCAAATGATAATTAGTCTCATGAGGCTCACGGCTATCATAGTGGACAGTAGAAAATAGAACACTACCATCATGATAGCTAGTCCTATTGGATACTCCTGGCAGTACAGTCCAGGTGCCTGTGCATGGCACATTAATGTCTTCAAGGATCTGGTTGTTGGCAAGACTCTTGGCCTGTTTCTTTCCCCATAGTGAAGCAGCCACAGGGAAATGGTCATCCCCTTCTGAATATATTCCCTCAAAATGTTTCTCTTTCTCAGAGATCAGTGGCTTTTTCCTTTCACTTTTCCCTGCCTCATTTGCCATCTCACCTGGTATTTCTCATCAGTGAAATCACCCTGGCCAAAGCGACCTTTCTGCATTGGGGAAACTTCCTGAGCTGCCATACAGAGCTGTCCAGGACCTCTCTATTGACCCTCACTCACTCCTATATGCCTGATTTAGACAAAGGGTAAACTTTTTGTTCATACTCTTTCTTTATCAGTATATGACCCCATCAAAACTGAGTCTGGATCTTGGTCTTTTCAGTGTTCTCAGCGCTCAGCACAGAGCTGGTAATGTGGTGGACGTCAGTGGGTATTTGTTAAATGAGTAGTAAATGAATAAAAACCATAGGGAATATTACTTCCTTAAAATAATAATGTGAAGAGAAAGGAAACTGCTTTTCTGAGGTAGGAATGGTGAGGATCCACCCAGACCTTTGGGCTTTTCCCTCCCTCCGCATGGAACTCTCTAGGTCTTAATTTCATGTGAGACTAGCTTTCTGAGGGATCAGTAACCCACAGAGCTTGGCAGAACCAGGAAGAGGTGCCTCCAAAGTTCCAGGGTCTGGAAACTTCTGGAGCAGTGTGTCTGTGTCTTATTTTTTTCCCCATTCCCCTGCCCTCCCTTCAACCCCTAAAACCCTCCCTATTTACAAAGACTTTGTTTCTTTTTTTTCCTTTTCTCATATTTATTCCTTTCCCTTCCCCTACCCCTCTCAATTCCCCTTCCCCTTTGGATCTTTTCTTCCTATTTCACATTATCTATTATACATTTCAATCCATATTTACACTTTCAATTTCTCACACCAGAAAAAGTATTTGGTATTTACGCGTGTGTCCTATTTATTTCACTTAAGAGTATCACCTCAATATGCACCCATTTAGTTATAAATGTCTCTATTTTCTCATTCTTTATGGCTGAGTAGTATTTCATTTTATAAAAAAAACACATCTTCTTCATCTAGTCTCCAGTTGTTGGGAAACTGGGCTGTTTCCAAGTTTCAGCTATTACAAACTGTGCTGCTATGAACATGAGTGCACATATATCACTGTGGTATGATTCTTTTAATTCTTTGGGGAAGATACTCAGTAGAGGAATAGCTGGGTCAAATGGGACTTCCAGTCCTAGTTCTTGAGGTATCTCCACAGTGATTTCCACAGTGGTTGCACCAGTCTACACTCCCACCAACAGTGGAGAAGTGTTCCTTTACCCCCACAACCCTGCCAACATTTGTTATTGGTTGATTTCTTGATGGCAGCCATTCTTTCTGGGGGGAGGTGGAATCTCAGTGTTGTTTTCATCTGCATCTCTCAGATGACCAAAGATGTTGAACATTTTTTCAAATGTTTATTTGCTATTTCTATTTCTTTGTCTGAGAAATATCTATTCATTTTACATGCCCATTTTTGGATTGGGTCTTTAAATTTGGGCGGTTTGATTTTTTAAAGTTCTTTATATATTCTAGATAGTAGACCTTTTATTTTTTTGAGACAGTGTCTAACCAAATCACTAAGTCACCCAGGCTGAACTTGAATTTGAAATCCTCCCATCTCAGCTTCCTGGAGTTCTGGGATTATAGTCATGCACTAACATGCTTGGCTTGGAGTTATTTGTTGAGGAGAGTATGAGTCTCATAGTTGGAAGGAAAAATGGCTGACATCCTGACCAGGGTTTCCCAAATCATGCTGTATCCCAAGATGCTAGAACTAGGGGCCACCAGGAAGTCTCAAAGAAGTCAGAGCAGTGAATTGGACTTTGCTCAGCTAGAAGTATGTAAGAGACAACTCTCACTGTGCAGAGATTGTTGCTGTTACGTTTAGGATGCTTATCTCACCTTACTCACTAGATCTAGCTTGTTTGGGGCAAGGCTGTGTCTTATTCTCTTTGGCTTTTCTAGCAGGTTGAGCTCAATGTTTGTAGAGCTCATTGATGGTGGCTAAAATGATTTTTCAGATTAAGATGCAGTATGTATATATACCAATTCCCCACAATAAATGTACACATTATGTATCACAAATGTGTACTACTGAAAAGTTTTTAAACAATAAATAAATAAATAAATAAATAAATAAATAAATAATTTGTCAGATGGAAGTAACCATTCTTGGTGATACTACCATGCTGCCTTATAGCCAACATGTTTTTAGCTATGAGAGTAATATATTTTGCAAAAATATTCATGTATTTTCCTTCTTTTTTTCCAACCACAAACCTTTGCTTAGTTATGGCCAAAGAGGCTTCATCCCTTTTATAGGTGTAATTAAGGCTTGTATCATAGAAGACAGGACATTCTGGGTCTCTTTGTCCTACTTGCCTTTGGAAATTAAGCCTAAAGGACTGATGACCATGGAGTTCTTTTGTAGTTAATAAGAAATTCATCTTATTCTCATTAAGGTAGACTAGAGGAATGAATGATAAAGAGATGAACTGGGGAAAAAAAGAAAAAACATTATTCCTGTTAAGTGCAGAGATGAAGAAACAATAAGGAGGAGGGAGAGGAAGGAGTGAATGCAAATTCCATTAGGGCATTAGGAGCTGTGTCTACATGTCCTAACACCAGGTTCCCATTATGGGTGCAGCCTGGGACCAGCTGAGCCTGATTTGGAGTCCAGACTGGTTGAGTCCTCTGCTTTTATCCACAGTTGGTTGGGTTGGGAATCTTATAAACATTTATTTGGAGCCAATACGTTATGAGAGAAGTGCACCTTTGAGAAAGATATTTAGGGATGATACCTGGGGACAGAGACAGAAAGAGATGGAGAGGATAGCAAGCTGTCTATTACCCATAATGGCCCTAGAGGAGGGAGATGGGGGAGAGGAGACAGAGAGAAGGGAGAGGGGAGAGGGGAGGGGGATCCCAACTGTGGGATAAAAGTGGATTTGCTACTGAGCTTTGGTATGACTCAGCATGGAGAAGAGCTTATCCTTCTTTTATCATAAGTTTGGTTCTAAAGGGATTGTAGCCTACAAGGTCTGAGATGAACTGAGGTGAGTAACAGAAATGTCCTACAGCAATGTGGGCCTTGACTTCAAGCCACTGTAATGTGTGTATTAATAATGCCACATTTATACCTATAGGTTAAGGATATTTGAGGGATATGTACTCTATCCCATTTGAGTCTGATCATAACCCTATGAAGTAGGCACATTATCTTACCTTTATAATGAGGAAAGTGAAACAGAGAGGCTAAGAGACTCCATTAATAAATGGTTACACCCAGAATTGACCTTAGTGGGCACCCTCTTAGCCACATCTCCAACACTGCCTCCTGAACACCATAGCTAAGATTTCAGATGACACATCCTCCTGGGTTACTGGGGAGGCAGAAGTCATGGATAACAACCATATCTTTGTAAGGCATCTGATCTTTTGGGGAAAAATTTTCGGCTATGTGATGTCCTTATCTAGGTGGACATTTCTGGCATTCTTGGGGGGAATATAACAAAGGACAGGATAGAAAATGTCTCTGAAGGCAACCAGAGTTTCAAGAGGAAGTAGTCACAGGAGGGAGCAGTGACACTTCCTCTTGGAGATATAGGAGACTTTATAATTGTCAGAGCATTTCCTCTTTTATTATCTGAAGGTTCCTAAAACCTCTGAAGCAAAAGCTCCTATGTCCATTTTGTAGTTGGAAAATGAGTTTCAGAGAGCTTCCGTGTTTTGTCCAAGACCACATAGTTAGTGTATGAATCAATCTACAAATCTAGTCTCCTAGGACAGAAGTCAGGCTTCTGTCCTATTTAGGAGGCACTCCCTTGTACCATACTGGGACACTTGTCTTTGTCTAATGGAGGTTAATATTGTGACTGAGCCAAGACATGGACCAGTCCTGCTGTGAAGCAAAAGGCAGACGTTTAATGAAAGGTGCAATACTGGTCACAGAGCAGCGTTCACCTTCAGATCCAGGCATTTCCTAGTCATAAAGGCTAATTCTATGTGAGAATTTCCTAAGACTGATCTATAGAAAACTAGTCTCATCCTGAGATACAGAGTTTTGCGGTCAAGGAAGGTATTCTATACCTTCTTTTAGAGTATTGATGCACAGTAAGGGCTCTATCATGTCTTTAAGGAAAGAATTTTGTTTGACTATGTTTAATTTAGGTTTCCAAATTTATTTGAACCCCAAACCCTTTCTCTTCTGTTTTTTTTTTTAAAGCAACCTAATTAGCAGCCATGAAACTGTCAAGAATAGTTTGCTTTGATCATTGAATTAATGGGTGGACTTGACATCCTTTAGAAATTTTTTATTGTATATATACTCAATACAAATGTATGTATGTATGTATGTATGTATCTATCTATCTATCTGTCTAATCTATCTTGGATATAGGAGGCAATGTATTTGCAACTAGGCCTTGGTGGTACTCATTTTGCAATTCAAATACTCAGAGTTATCATTCCCATGCAAGCATGTTAAGGCTTATAAAAATGGAAGCCCATTATGATATTAATAAACCTTTTAAAATTAGGTATTTTGCCCATGATTCATAATAGAATAATGTCAAGGAAAGCTAGGAGTCTACTGTTACATGATGGTATACATGGTTTGAGAGAATTTATTTTCTGGAGGTCTTTGAAATAAGTAAGCCCGGCATTTTAATGTAGGTTGTTTATCATCTTCCTGCCTATGGATGGCAGCAGACACTTGACATTCATGATGGATATTTCCCAAGACCTTTATGACTCCCCTAATTGGAAAATACCACTAGAGCAAATAACTTCCCTCATGAAACCTTTTTATTCTGACCCAAACTGTCATGTTCATGGAGGGCTTCACTTTTTCATCTCATTCATTATCAGGGCCATTTGTACTTGGTAACTGACAATGAGAGGAAACATTTAGCTATGAGGTAGTGGCTACAGTTCTGGACTTACTGAGTAGCTCTATCCTCAATGATATTTTTGCTGGGAGATTTGAATTTATGTTTCAGAAAAACAGTTAATGCCTACATGATATGGACTCTAATAATTGCTCATGAATAGTTAAAACTGACTGTAAATTTACAGATGCAAAGCATCTGTTTTTCTATTGATTTTTAAAGATATCTTCACCTTTCCCCTGTGCTGAGAGACAAGAAGATACTCTGCCATGGGAAAGAAAAACGTGTATGTAATTCTGGAAACTCAAGCTCATTTTTACTAATGCAAAACAGCCTTCATAGCAGGGATAGTTTGAACCTGAACTCAAGAGTGTGGATATGTCATTAATTGCAAGAAGTGACTGTTGTGCTTTGGAAAAAACCCAAAAATTTCTGTGTGCTCTAGGGTTAAGCTAAAATTTGAGTTTCCCTGAGTTAAGAAAATACCTGCACACTTAAAACTGCAATATGACTTCCCCCAGAACTGCAGCAACTCTGTGCTTTCCAGCATGAATCTCATCACCATCTCATCCATCAGTGTTTTATCAGTTTTATCTTTGGGACTAAGACTATTAGAAAAAAATCCACTTTACTTAGGATTTATGATTATTATTGAAGTAAAAGGGCAGAAAGATTTTATCAAACTTGGAAGGTCTTCCTAGATGAATTCCACAGATAAATGTCATTAGTTGAAGGCTGGCTGACCCCACACAAATTAAAATAATCAGAGCAGAAAAGAAATACCCAGAGGCCAGTTTGGGGGCATTAAAATACCATTCAGTTTTGACCATGTGAAATAGCTCTGGGGGAATAAAAATCCTTAAAAAATGGCTTGTTGCCTTGCTTGTGTGCAAAGTACATTTAAACATAAGGATGTTTGGAGCTCTCCAGTTTCACGATGAATCATGCCATCTAACAGAGCAGATTTTAAAGGATACAGAGTATGTCCAGAGTGAAAATATAATTAACTTTTACTACTGTGGGTATGAGGGCTACTAAGTGACAGTGGCCATTTAAGACACCTTGATGTCTATTGAGATGGGATGAGCTTTGGGAAAGACTACTTGAGCTTCCTATTTAGGGCTTTCATATGCCTTTGGAGTAGAATTTTTCTGAGCTTCCATGGACCATGGATCCCACAAGCCTTTTACACTAACATTTTTCTACACAACTAGTCCCTAGTAACACAGAGAAAGTTCAACTGATGCTACTGAAAGACCTGAGTTACATGTTTCTCATCAAGACTTACAATTGGCTTGCTAGCTGATAGAAGCCCACACTATAACATTGTCCTAATAGTTTTGAGGCTGAAAATACCCTTTTCTGTTCTCCAGGCTCATGGCCTATTCATGATTTCTCTCTCCGGGGGGCCTGGGGGTTGAGATGGGAAGAGGTGGTGAGATCTGAACAGCCCTGCAAGACTAGTAGTTCGCTGTCTAGAGAGAATTTGGGGGTCATCACAGTCACCTTTGGGAATATGAAATATTTATGGGTACAAAGTTAGGCCAGTGGCTCTGTGAGGCGAGGCAGGAAAACCAGGAAAAGTGGGAAAGCTTACCTTCTTGACTTCGTATTTAATGGCGAGTTTGATCCGGCTCAGACTCGGACGGTGGTGGTCGGACCAGACTTGGAAGTTCACATCACCATTTAAAATCGCTTCCACTTCTTCTGTGTCTCGGCACAGGTCCAGCACGCCCACCACAAAATCCTTGCATTGCATAGATAACTTCCTGTAATCATTCTAACAGAATAAAGAGAAATCAGGGGTGTGTCACACAAAGCCCCACAGATCGGCTTGCCTAGCACAGCAGTGTTGATCAGCAACTGTCCACCAAATGTGAGCTTATGGAGCCTTGGAACCAAGACGATGTGCTGGATCCAGATGGTAGGGCTGTTTCTCTTGACACACCACCTAGAATACATCTTCTCTAAGCTAGCATTTGTCAAGTGTAGTCCATGGGCTATGTGCATCAGAGTCATCTTAAGGTGCATGCTAGAGTGGTAGATGCCTAGGCATCAGAATTCTTGAGGTGGGGGGGGGCAAGGAATCTGTTTTTTAAGTCAGCTTTCTAAGTGATTTCAGTGCCTGCCCACAGGCCATCCTGGGTTTTTTAAGTAGTTCTCTGTGCTCAATTCTGAGCCAGTTGTAAGCGAGGAGTAATAAGGACATGGACTTTTAAGGTGGTAGACATAATGCTTCACTCATGTAGCACCAACCTATAAGTGATGGTTTTACTGGAAAGCAAAAATTTACAAGAAAAACATTGAAAAATCTTTTTTACAGATGTGCTTTTTAAAAATGTGTTGGAAAATTGGCTTGTAAAGTATAAATATAAAAATCAAATGTAATTTACATCTAACAGGATCTTTTCTTACTACAAATCTATGTATGGCAAATTGTGGCTCCTTAAATTACCTGTCTGTTGAATATATCTTTTGCTCTTTACCTTTTTATTGTTCAATTTTTTAAAATGAGTTGCTCCTGGATTTTACGCTTCCTTTCCTTAAGTACCTCTTTTTGAATATCATTGAGAAGCTCACTTTTTTTTCTACTGATATGCCAACTTCTCTCTCCCGCAAGACATGTTGTTTAAATTTCAAATAATGATCCAATTTGTTGAACAATAGAATGTTTCATGTCATCCTTATATCACTACTCCTCTCAAATATTTCCCCCTAGAGGCTTCCTTGTTAGTTTCTTAGTTGAAACAAGTCTATTTTGAAACTACATAAGGGCCAACCAAGTGTCACTTTCAGTGTTAATCAATGTCAACAACTCTCCGACTCATAAAACCTAGTTGGCAAACAGGAGTGCATTTTTGTTTTTCCAGAACCTGGATTCCTCAGCAAATAGGTGGGAACCTGGCAAACTACAGAAGCTCAGTCATTTTTCTGAATTAATGATTCTTGTTTCCTTCCAGCAGCGCTGTATCAAAATATCACTTTGTGTTAGAGAAGGATGTAAGTAAATGCTTGTTTACTAGGGAAAGGAAAAGGATCAAGAAAGTACTTTCTGACAAGATTGGTTGGTCTTTATTTTTGTGTGTAATTTGTGTAAAAGAAGAGGGTTTCAGAAATTTTAAGTGGAAAAATGACTACTCAGCTGAGGCAGATTGTCACAGAAAAAAATTCAAGTAAGATACTTGAAATGTTCTTGGTTTTAGCACCTTACAGGGCTGTATAGTGACATGAAGAACTGTGTTCTGTATTTCCTCATCCCTAACACATATATGTCCATCATTCATTCATTCTTTCATTAATTATAGAGGAACTGCTGTGTACCAGATAATCAAAAGTTAGCAATTAACTAGGCAAATGTGGTCTCTGAGTAGTATTGGACTGAGGAAGGCTGGGGATCCACCCTTTGAATTTCCATAAGAACAAAACTAGTAAAACTTGCTCAGAGCTTGTCCTAGGTAAATTATTCTACAGAGCCCTAATGAACTAGAGATGGGAAGCAACATACAATGGTCTCAGCAAAATGGACAAAGTGCGTCAGCTCACCACATTAACCCACTCAACTCTTTCAGAACCTTCACTGCAGCTCATATTCTCTGGATCTCCAACCCCCACAAAATGTATTGCCTCTTTCCTAGAACAAGGAGTCATTTTTTTCTTGTTCCTGGTAAAACAGATCCTGTTGGCTAGAGCAGACCTCAACTCTTGGTAGAAACTCTTGTCTTTAGAATTAAACACATGGATGGATACAGGAAATGGGACGGGGTTGACCTAGATCTTGGCCCCTCCTCCATGCTAGGAACAAGTCAGGCTGTTCTGACCTGAGCCTGTACACCTCTGGCTTCAGCAGTTTGGAACAGAAAGTAGTACTTCATTGGAGATTGTCTCTTCCCTGGGCTCTTTTTTTTTTCCCCTTAAATTCTTTTATTGGCACATTTTAGGTATACAATACATTTACATTTCTCATTGGGAACTTGTACCTTTACATGATGTATCTTGGTTCTTAGTTTTTCCCCATTCCCTGCCCTCCCTTCACCCCCCC
>NW_004624733.1:10700534-10741424 GCF_000247695.1 Heterocephalus glaber | reverse complement strand
GGCATTATATCCTCTTCTTTATTTTTTATTCCCTTTGTTGCATTCTTTGTGGACTCATTTTCATTTATCTTAATTTTGGAATGTCTCAAAAGTGTGTCCAATCCTTGAAAGTCCCCTTTTGTCTATTTATGCCCATTGCCTTAGTGAACTTATCTAGAGTCAGGCCTTTCAATGCTAGTCATATGCTGGTGTATATAAAATTTATATCTTTAGCTTTCTTCCCTGAATTCAAGACTTACATATCAAATCGTCAACTTGATATCATTTCAAACTTAACAAAACTAACTCTGGATTTAGTCATCTCCACAGGTTCAGTTTATTCTAGCAAAAAAAAATCTTGGATCTGTCATTGATCACTATTTTCCTTTCATAACCTACGTATAATAGGTGGCAAATCCTGCCAGTTCTACCTGCCAGATATAACTAACTGTTACTTCTTTTCTCAAGTTCCACTATTTCTACATTGGTCCAAACCATCATCATCTCTTGCTTGGACTTACCCAAGAGAATCTTAACTGATGTCTTTGGTTTGTTCCTTATAGTCTTTTCTCAATAGATAAGACAGAAGGATACCTAGAAAAAGTAGTCTAATCATGACACTGATTACTCAAACCCTCCAGTGGCTCCTCATCCAAAGTGAAAGTTGAGTCAGTACAGTGGTCTCCAACCTTCCAATTTTCTGATTTTATTTTCTATGGCTCTCTCTCACTTGGTCTACTCCAACTACTTTTGTGTCCTGCTGTTCTTCATATATTTTTTATGTAGACTAGAACTTTGCCCTGATTATTTCCATTCATGTGGCCCTCTTTCCCCAAATATCTTCATGAATTACACTCTCAGCTCCTTCAGGTCTTTGCTACAATTTCAGTTTCTCATTGAAGCCTTCCCTATCTTAAAACAAATATAATTCTCCTTGAGTTAGCCACATTTTTGTTACCATAATGAAATATCTAGCACAGACAAACTTTAGATGCTTATTTAGTTCATAATTTTGGAGGCTGAAGGTCAAAACAACATAGTGCAGGCTCTGGTTGAGGGTCTTCCCTTGGTTGCATCCCATAATGGTGGATAGCAAGTGGTCACATTTCTTCCCAGGAACGGAGGACGGGAAGAGGCCAGGGTTTTTCCTTTTATAACAACTTCCTTGTGAGAACTACTGAGAGGTGACACTAAAACTACCTTAGTCTCTTTTAAAGGCATGCCCCTTCATGACCTAAGGACTTCCCACTAGTTTCTACTTGTTAAAGTTTCTACCACCATCAATACTGCCACCTTGGAGACCAAGCCCCAGCACATAGATCCTTTGGGGGCAACCAAAGCATAGCCCAACTGCAGCATTCCTCCACTCCTCATTACCATTCCCTACTTTTTTTCTTTATAGTACTTATAACCATCTGATGTACTATATATTTTACTTAATACATTTATTGTCAGTTTCCAGCACTATAATGTAAGCTTCTTGAGGACAAGTTTTTTTTTTTATTTTGTTCAGAAATGTATCCTAAGATCCTGGAACATTTCATGTAATATGATAGGCATTCAGTAACTACTTCTTGAATGAATCAGAGAAGTGAATTATTCTGACAACCTGGCTACTAAGTGGGAGAGCCAAGATTCAAGCCAAGTGGATCTGCCTGTAACCTGATCTTCCCTTTTCTCCTGTTGCCTCTTGGAGCAACATGTTTCCTTCTATTTAGTAGACTGTAAAAATGAGGCACAACTGGGACTGACATTCAGCTAATTTGGGGAAATTAAGCATGGGTAAATATGTGGATATTTAAATCTCCAACAGATTGTCTGGTATAGTAGATAACTACATATGTTTTGAAGTTTGAAATCCTACTATTTTCCAGTAAAATTGTGAAACTGAGTAGACCATTTAACTCTTTTGCATCTCAGTTTTCCATCTGCACTGATAAATACATTATACAATCACTGGGAGAATTCAATACCCAAATAATGCAAAATGTTTGGTATAGTTGATAATAAATAATACAAATAACAAAATAAATAAAACTCAATAAAATAAATCTTGGCTTTTTTTTATACCGTTGTTAGTGTGTTATTATAGCCATTGATTTCAAACTCCTAGCCTCTTGCCCTTTGTGATTTTTAATTACTGGAGTGACAGCAAGACCAGCCCAGGGGTAGAACAAAAAGTAGCAGAGAAATCCTTGATTTTTCTGTCACACTGTGGATCTAATACATACATTAAAAATATACTCCAGATCTGTCTAGTGATCATATCAGTTCTTCCCAGGTTAGTTCCTCTGGTAAACAAACAGGTAAACAATGTTAAACTTGTGAACTCTGCTATCTTGCCTGTCTCCACATCAGTCAGAATAGTGATCACCTTGCTGAGGCCATCAGAGGAGTTGTGCATGAACGTCTTTCTTGATTAATAAATGTATTTGGCCACTCAGGAGGAATATGATAAACAGCAAAGCAACCCTTGGTGCTGTAGGTCAGGTGGAAGTTCTTTACAGTCTTGTCAATGCTGATAACATCCATAAAACCAGCAGAGTATGTTATATGAACATGGACTTCACTGTCTATCTTATCGAATTGCTAGGTAGACCCAGATCTCACTTTGCATCCTATTATGGCACACTCCAGTCTGTTTTAAAGAAAGTCATAAGGAGGAGGCATTCTTGGCTTATAGGGACTGTGAGTGTATGAGGAATAAACACACCAGCCAGTCTATTCAGCATTCAAGCTTTGGAGCTGCTGCATGCTTCAGTGCTTCTTTGGACTGTGGATGTGAATGTGCTGAACATGGAAAGAAGCTCTAGAGTTTTGCCTTTCCCAGAATGTCACAGAAATGGAATAATTTCTCTTTGAGATTGGCTTTTCACCCTCAGCATAATCTCTTTTTCCTTCATCCATGTTGTCTCACACATTAAATGTTCATTTCTTGGGCTGGGGATTTAGCTCAGTGGCACCGCACCTGCCTCACAAAAGCTAGGTCCTGAGTTTGATCTCCAGTACCAAAAAAAAAAAAAAAAGTTCATTTCTTTCTATTTCACAACTACTATGTGGTTGTATCATACTTTATTTGTCCATTCATTATTGAAGGCCATTTGTTTTTTCTTAGTTCTTGGCAATTAAGAATAGAGGTGCTATAAGTTTTTGTGTGAACATAAATTCTTATTTTTTAAAAAAAGATATTGGTATTTCTGAGCATATAATAAATGCATGTTTAACTATTTAAGAAACTGCAAATTTGCTTCTGGACTATGTATATATTACTATCAGCTCCAGTTACTCCACAGTCTTACCAGCACTTGGTATGACCAATTTCTTTACTTTGTTCTATCTCATTTGAGGTTTTAATTTGTGTTCCCTAATGGCTGCTGATGCTGAGAATCTTTTCCTATCCTTATTGGCCATTTTTGTATTTTTCTTTGCTGAAATCTCTCTAAGAGTACCTTTGTCCATATAAAAATAAATGAAATGTTTCATTTTATTGCTGAATTTGGGGAGCTCTTTATATATTCTAGATACAACTAATTTTTAAGAGACAGTTTATAAACATTTTGTCAGTCTGTGGCTTAT
Source organism: Heterocephalus glaber (assembly GCF_000247695.1). Next base: position 10,737,869 of record NW_004624733.1, on the reverse strand, counting down.
CTTACTCTCTTAACAGTAACTTTCAAAGGGCAGACATTTTAAAGTTTAATGAAGTTCACTTTATTATTTTTTCCTTTGATGGTTATATTTTTGATGTCACAAGTAAGAAATCTTTCCTTAAAGTTGTGTTTTCTCCTATGTTTTTCTCTAGAAGTTTTATAGGTTAGGTTTCACTGTTATGTCTGCAATCAATTTTGTGTTAACTTTTGTATAAGGTCCCAGGTAACTTTAATTGCACATGGATGATCATTTGTTCCAGTCTCATTTGATGAAAAACTTATTCTTTTCCTATTGGGTTGTGTTTGTCCAAGTCTCAAAAATTATTGACCACATTAGTATGTGTCTATTTCAGTGCTTCCTGTTCTGTTCCCTTGATTGTATGGCTATCTGTTCACTAATACCATTGTATTTATTTCTGTAGCTTTATATTAATCCCCCAAAGTAGGTCCTTTGAGTCCTCCAACTTTGTCCTACATTTTAAAATTCCTTTGGCTTTTCTTGTTCCTCCCCTTCTTATACAAATTTGATAATAAACTTGTTTATATGTATAAGAAATTCTGCTGAGATTTTTTTATTGGAGTTGTGTTAAATCTATAGATCATTTTGGGGAGAACTGGCTTCTTAATTTTGTTCAGTCCTACAAACCGTGAACATGGTATCCTTCTGTAGATGTTCTTTGATTTCTTTTATTGATTGTTTATAGTTTCCAACATACAGATAACATTTGTTTGCAAGATTTATACTCAAGTATTTCCTTTTTCAGCTACTGGGACTATTTCTAAATATTTTCATTTTGAGTTGTTTGTTGTATAAGGAAATATGACTGGTTTTTGTATGTTTTCCTGTGACCTTTCTAACTTCTCTTATTGGTTCTTTATAGAGTCTTTGAGATTTTTAGATGTTGTCAATAGACAAATATGGATTGTTGACCTGGAATGAACCTAGCTAACATGCATTTATTAAGAAGACTGATAAAATGCTTAGCAACATGGTTTTCCATTTGTTTGAGTCTTAGAAAGTATTACTTTTACGAATAAAATGCTGCCAAAATTTTTTTTCTAGTTTTCAACCCAATATTATCAGCTTAGAGGTTTTTATATGTAGTTAATACATTAGGCAGCTTTTAGGATATTCAATCCATTTATTTCTTGTTCCCTGTTCAGCACAGACATTAGTTGAAATTCTGTGGTTCTCAGCTAGTCCAGAGTTTCTTCTCTCTCTCTTTGTGGTGTGTAAATCTCAGAAACATATATTATTGAGTGAATTTCTCATCCTAACGCAGAGGACAAACCAAAAGCATCTAACAAGGTATATTGAACTTTGGGGGTTGAGGCTATTGACAGCATCAATTTCAGGAAACTATTAGTTTCCTTAATTTTGGCTGAAAACCTCAACTCTCTAATTTTGTCAAAGCTACTGACAAACTTAAAAGAGAGAGAGAAGCTCATTATCCCAATCCATCAAAAGTTAAATGAATTTCTCAGACAGAGGCTGTGGGGACACCCTCACAATACAGGATAATTAACACTTATTCCTCAACGGAGACCTTAGAAATTAGATTTTAAAAGAGTGTGGGTTTCACATCCACTCTCCAACCCCTCTCTTGGGGACTTAGTTATGGAGGAGGAATGCTTATGGAAAGCTTCATTTGAAATACAAAAGGACATAAGTTAGCAGATGGATGTTGGCTGTAAACCTGAGAGGTGTTTCTGCTTTTCACATTTAGGCTGAGTTTAAGAAATGGTTACATTAGCAGTTCACCAGAAAAGTGTTCTAAACATTTTAATATGTCATTGAATGGTCACAAGTGTTATTCTTAGGTAAGACTAAAAGTTGACTATTGAATTTAGAATTCTTCTGAGAGTAGAATTGGAGAAGATTAAGAGAAAACCAGAGGAGAGGTATCAGAGTCAGTGGTATAGATGTTCTTTTGAGGAATTTCATTACAAAAGAGAGCAGAGAAATGGATAAATACTTGATGTGAGAAGTAAGGTCAAGAGAAACATTTCTTCTCCCTCCCTCCCTGCCTCCTTTACTCCCTCCTTCCCTGCTTCCTTCCTGTCTGTCTCACTCCTTTTCTTCCCTCCTTTCTTCCTTCCTCTAATGGGTGAAACCATAATATTTCGTATGTTGATGGGAGTTTTCCAGTAGATAATTGTGCTAGTCCCTGCTTGTGATATTGGTAGATCCTTATATAATCCAGTAGGTTCAGTAGCATAGGGGGTTGAATATAGGGTATATGTGAAAGAATCAATTTATATAAAATCACATATGTTTTAACAGGAGAGAAGATCAGTTTTTAGGTAAGGAGGTTAGTAGGTGAATGCATTGATGATAGGAATATAGATATTTTCTTCTTATTGCTTTAATATTTTCAATTAAACAGTGATAAAAATTATCAGCTGAGACCAAGAACAAGGGAGGAAGTATTAGAAGTTTGAGGAGAGCCAGTCTGACACACAGCTTTTAGGAAAGTAGAAGAATTGATGGATTAGGGAGATAGGGTATGATTTCTGAGAACAGTAAGAGTCTGTTTGAAATTGATGGTCATATTTAAAAATGAGATCAGTTAATGTGGTGATTTTTTTTTCTAGCCACATTCACCTTGGTTACCAGCATGGAGTAGATAGAGAATTAGATTTTACCAAAGAGGACAACAAACTGTAAGAGAGGAAGAGGGGTTGAAGAGTACGTGAAAGTAATATGATGATAGTTCATGGAATTGAAGCTGATATGGAGGGAAAAATATTTTAAAAGGGAGTGGGAAAGTGAAAAGATAGTTATACCTATAAGTCGGGGATCCTGGAGGGAGACAAAAGAGTGACAAAGTTGTATGATGTGTAGACATGGAGGGTTTGCATTTATTGATCATGACAAGTATAGACCAGTAGGATCATGATGATTAAGGTAGGGTGCAGGATAAGATCACTGGAAGAAATGAGTCAATAACACTGAATCAGGGTGTTGGAAGGAAGATCTATATGTGTGCTGAAGTGCCAAGAATTTAAACAGCAGAAACTAAAATCATGGGGAATGACTAAGAGTGACCCAGCATTGCAGACTGCAACAATGAGGGATAATGGGTGATAGGCTATATGAAATATGATTCCAAGATGGATATTCTTAGGGAAAAGAGATGGAGAAGAGCCTGGAAGTAGCAAGGAATAGGAAGGGGGTTGCCCACTTCATGTCTAGGCCCAGTGCTGTGAAGACTATGAGAGTAAAACCAGCACCCATTGAGTAGAGAGAGCTGCAGGAGAAGCTGTGTCCTAAGTGGAACCTTCTACAGAAAGAGTAAGAAGGTGGTGCATTTCTCAGGGAGGGAGTCATTGACAAGGGATACTGGCTGAGGAGGGATGGTGACTTCTCACAGATGAAGTAGATGAGTATCTGGTTGAAGAAAAGATGAGTACAAAGGTAGAGTGGGGGATATGAGGATTCTTTTGGAGAATTGAGTATATGTTCTGAGGAGCAGTGTAGGAGATAGTGCTTCCTATGGTGATGACACAGAGAGGCTCAGTTAGGTTGATAGGGAAAAGTTTTAGATAACTTAGTAGATTGAATATTAAAGTAGTTGTAGAAGCAAAATAAGTAATGTGTTCCTTTAAGATTTGCTTTTCCCGTAACTCTTGTTGTTTAAGGTGACTTTAAGGTGACAGTTATCTGACTCTTTAACCAGTAACTTCGTTAACCTAACAAAGTTACTATGCCTGGGTGAATTTACAACGTATATGTGCTTACCTTGTGTCTGTGACTTGTAAATAGGAACTGGACTTGTATTTACACATCAAAGACTACTAGGGATGAGATAATGGCTAAAAAGGATGTAAAAAGGAAACGCTGAACAAAGGGGCAAGGATACTAACCAGACCAGTTTCTGGCGGTCCGCTTGGTTAGAAGTAGAACTTTTATTATTTTACCCGAATTCTGTGTCTCCATATATTTCTTTCCAAGATTTCCAGAACAGGGTGACATTATGAGCATTCACTGAAGTGAGACAGGCAAAGCAGACACTGTACACAAAAGCGCACCATATACAACAACCACATCCAATACCTTTTAGCTAACTCAGGACTTTAACACTGCATCTTACCCTAGTGCATTGCCTTCTGCACATCCCCGCACTTGGTTGATGTTAGGATTTAGCACACATGGCTGAATTCTTATTAATTATGACTGGAGTCACTGAAATAATTAATGGATATGAAAGGCTGGGTAAGAACCTAATCCTGGTGTTCAGATGAAAACTGAAAACCTTCAATCCATGTTTCAGCTTTCATGAACACAATTAATTGTTTCATTAACCTTCACCATGTCAGTAAGCCTGAAGGATCATCAGGGCAAACATTCAGCATTCAAGCCCCTAGGAACACAGATCCAAGGAAGGTGGTTCAAATTTATTACATGTGACATATAACCAGTATTTCTCACTTCAGCTTTCTTGGGGGCAGATTTAGATAACTCCTTGGTCCTAGGCATCCAGGGATTTTTCCAGGGGGTGGGGAAAGTAGGCTGGCTCCTTTCCCAGTGGTTCTTATCCCTCAAAGGCCCAACCCTCCAACTCTGCCACTAGTCATCCACTGTCCCCCTTGAGTTCATTTGCTTTCTACAGGAGGCCTTTGTTTATTCCAAATACATTCCCTGTATTTTCCAAAAGGGCTTCTGTGTTTTAATGTATCAGGATTTGGAAAAGATGATTGTGTTTATGTCACCAGTGATTTTAGAGTTGGTAATTCCAAGCATGATCAGCTTTTGTCATGAGAAGGATAATTTGATGGCAAATGCTTGGGTTCAGATTCCACCTCTGCTGCATGCTGGGTATGTGATTTTGAGCATGCAACTTAATCTCTCTGTGTGCTCTAGTTTAGTATGCATCATGGGGATGATAAGGCCATGTACTTTACAGTGTTGTTGCAAGGGCAGAATTGAAACAAATAACCCCTATAAATTGCTTAACACAGTAAGTGACAAGACTGACCAATAGTATGATGGTCTTGTATTTTGCAGAGAATAAAAACGTGGATGATTGTTTATTTTGGTGTTACTCTTCAAGTGCCTCTTTTAATGCGGCCGACAAATTCCCTCATGTGAGTCCTTAGATAGAATGTGCAAGTGGCAGGACAGAAGTGTAGAGCATGGGATTGGGGAGAGTTCTCACACCTCCAGCTCTGGCTCGGGCCTCTGCACACGGCCCTCTCAATCTACAGTGGCCTCTGCACTTTCGTCCTCCATGTGGATACTTTAGCTTTCCACCTGATTTTGGTTTACTTAATTGGCAGCTACTGACATTGTGAGTGGTTCAGAGCACATCAACATGGCATTTGTGAAATCTCACAAGTAATGAATTGCTCTGCTTGTTGACTTTTTAAAACAAATCCCCTCTGTGGAATTCAGAGGCTTGCTTGGGGACAGAGACTATCTTTGAAGGAAACAACTTAGGTATTTTATTATCCATTTTTTTGAGATGGGGTCTTTCTGGTCTTGAAATCATTATGTAGCTCAGGCTAGTCCTGAACTTGTGGCAATCCTCCTGCCTCAGCCTCCCAAGTGCTGGGATAAGAGGTGTGGACCACCATGCCCAGTTCTAGTAACTCCAATATTATTCTACTACTTAGCAGGTATATTTGAGGATCCACTGTGTGCCAGGCACTGGTAATATGTATCTAAATAAAACATAGCCCTTGCCCTTGAAAGGCCCAGAGTCTTGCTAGACAGGATACAAGTAACCAGGCAAGGAGCACAGGCTGATGTAAGTGTGCTGAGACAGGGTTAGGAATGCCCAAATTGCCTAGGATCTGGATGAGGTACAGATACTGCAGGGTTTCCAAGAGGAGGCCGAATATGAACTCAAACCTCAGCATGAATAGAAGCTAGCCAGGCTGAGGTGATTACAAGGAGAGGTAGCAGCAGATAGACATTCCAGGAAAAGGGGCCTGCAAGTGCAAAGTTTCCATGAGGAGAGAACATTCATCCATGTGTGGATTGTGCTGGATACTGGCTGACTTTAACCAGGGTACGGTCATGTACATAGATTATGCACATTGTTAAATGTTTTACAAATCTCTCATAATTAAGTAAACATGAATGTGCTTATGTATCTGGAGAGGAATTCATGTATACTCTCTGCACAACCTTATCCAGATTAAAGATGCTGCTTGGCTCTCTGTTGTAGCACTCCCAGAAGAGTCTCCTTTTCTCCTTTTCCTGCTGAACCCAGTCTGGGAGGCAGGTCTGTCTCAATGAGCTTTGCTCCATCTCCATGTCCCATACCTCATGGCCACCCATTCTCCCTAGGAGGCTCCCAGGTTCTCTCTCCCTGAGCCCTTCTCCTTGTACACACATACACACCACTCTAGCAACCACAAATTTGTGCTCTGTGACAGACTGATTGCTCCAAGCCTTGGAGCAGAAAATCAGTCAGGATATGTGACTTCAAAGAGGAAGAGAGACCCACCAGAACCATGAAAAATAATTTTTTTCTTTACGAATTATCTAATCTGTGGTATTCTGAGATCATAAAACAGACGCAGAGAGACAATATTAAAAGATATGTCTATTTACTATTATTGCTACTTTTAGTTGTCACTTATTAAGTGCTTACTATGTGCCAGGCCAGATCTGAGTGCTTTACATATTTAGCTAATTTATTTCTCATAGGAAACCTAGGAAGTAGATACTGTCATCATTTCTGTTTTGTAGACAGGGGAATTGAACCCCAGAGACTTCAGTGGCAGCTGAAATCTGAATTCAGGTATGGGTGACCAAATCTAGGCTTCTAATATTGGCAAGTATTAATTTCATAAAAATATCAACTCTCCTGACATATACTCTGAACCCTGAATATCACCCCATTCAAGGTCCTTATTAAAGATGAAGATCTTTTTAAAGAGGAATTGATGCTGAAACCGAGTAAGTAATACCCTGTGTTTCCACACACAAGGGAAGGCCAGGGAGGTGAGATTGACTGAGCCCAAGGATCTGAGTGTACCTCCATACTCTGAGTTACCAGCAGATATGTGGATGATCTTTCTAAAGTCATTATAGAAGTCATCCCTACTGGGAGGGCCCGTTCCTATTATTCTCAAAGCCCCACGCCTCTGATAGAAATGCCAGTCCCCCCCACCCCCATCATTTTTGGTCTCATGTTTTCTACCTGAATGTTGGCCACCTTTTCCTTTTGTAATGAGTCCCCCAATGGCATCAAGTATCATGGTGAAAAATTATGGGAATGAATGGCTAAGCAGAGGGGTTGTAGAGTTCTCTCCTGCAATGGCTTAGAGTAATTTTTCAGTCCAATGCTGAGTACACATAGAAACAGAGCATGGAAGAATGAGGCAGCTTTGGTTGTGGCAGCTTAGTCCCTAAGGGAGCAGCATGGTAACTGTTCCCTTACTTACTTACTGCAACTTCTGTGTGCCAGAAGCTGTGCCTTGTACTGGAGATGCAAGGAAGAGTGAGATGGGTTACTGCTTGCTCATGGAAACAACACCATACAAACCAATCATTTTAATATTATGTGGTGAGTGCTGGTCATTCATCCAACAAATGGTCATCACTCTGTGCCAAGTGATAGGCTCTAAGTCTTTGAGATACAGCCGTAAACAAAAACAGAGTCTCTACTCTTATAGACCTTAAATTTTACATATAAGGGAGCATAGAGTTGCAGAGAGGGGATTGCTATTTTATACAGATGGTGAATTAGGAACTCCCTGAGCAGGTGATTTTGAGTAGAGTTAAAAGAAGTGAGGGGGAGAGTTATGCCAGTTTATGAGATGTTTCACACTGGTTCGAAGTACACAGAGGGAGAAGAAGGGTAAGCCAGCAGAGGGAGAATGTTACGCATTTTTGAGGAATAACTAGTAGGTCAATGAGTGGGCAAAATTGGGAAGACAATAGGAAGAGATGAGGCCAGAGGAACAGGGGTAGCAGATGGCATGTGCCCTAACAGGCACTTGTCAGGGGTGTATTTTGTCTTCTGGTGAGATGGTCACTCATTAGAGGGCTTCAAGAAGCAGAGCTGACAATGATCTGATTTATGCTCTAAGAGGATCATTCTGGCTCCCAGGATGGAATAAATTGTTAGGAGCAAGAGCAGACGCAGAAGGACCAATTAGGAGGCTGTTGCAATTACCCAGAGGAGAGATGAAGATGGCTTGGACCAGAACAGTAAATAGTCAAGGAGGTGAGGAGTGTAGAATTCTGGATGTCTTTGAAAGACAGAGCCAAGAGGATTTGTTGATGGACTGAATATGAAATAAGGGGTGTGGTAAAGATGAATCAGAGGTTTTTGGCTTAAGCACCTAGTAAGATAGAGTTACCATCTATGCAAAGAGCACTAGGGTAGGGTAGATAATTGCTAGCAAACACTTCCCTTCTTCCTTTCCTCGTCTCTATGAGAAAAATGTACTTCTTTCCTGTTGATGTTGCCTTTGTTCACAGGACTTGCTTTAGCCAATGAAATGTGTGTGGCAATGATAGTGTGTGAGTTCTAACTTCTGTCTCAGAAAGACTTCATGCATTTTCTCTTGGCCTCCTCAGAGTTTCTGACTGTTGCCAAGAGAAGAATATGCCTTAGGTCACCACCCACTACCTACTCACATTGGGCCCAGAATAAGATTTGTAGCTCATTCTCCTCCACCTACCTTCAGACTTGTGAACAGGAAAATACATTTTAATTTTATAGACAATTGAGTTTTCTGTTGCACAGCCTTATTATGGCAACATGACTGATAAAGAGACTGAGGTAGGCTCAGTGCTTTGGAACATGCACATAAAGACAGGCCTTTAGCCCTGCCTGAGTATTCAGGGAATGGCTCTGAGGGAAATGTTGCTGAATCTTGAGGCTAACTCAGTTACCCAGTACAAGATGTGGAGGAAGCCAAGCTGAGGACATGACATGAAGAAACACAGAGAGGCTCAAAAAAGTTACAGGGGTATACCAAGGACTATGCAAGGGGAAGCCAAGGGTGGCAAGATGAGTTTGGAGAAGTAAATAGGAACTGGCTCATGGAGGGGTTTGTATTCCCTGATATGGAGCTTGAACTTTATTCCATAGGCAATATAGGCCACTGTTATGCTTTAGATCTAAACTGCCCTCCAAAAGTCTCATGTGTTTGGAAGGTACATAACTGGATAATGGAGATGCTATACTCATTAGTGTGTTCATCTGTTGATGAGTTCAGCAGCTGAATGTGCTGTAGGAGGTGGGGCCTGGTTGGAGGTTGATCACTGTGGGTGTGACCTGGAAGGGTGTATTTTTGTACCTGGCTTCTCTCTTCTCTCTCTGTCTTCTGGCTGCCATGGGATGAGCAGCTGTTCTCCACCAGGCCCTTCCACCATCCTGCTTCTGCCTTGAAGCAGCCAACTTTAGACTGAACCACCTGGAAACTCTGAGCCAAATAAACCTCTCCTTCTCTAAGTTGTGTCAGGTATTTTGTTCCAGTGATGGGAAGTGACTAATCCAGCTGTCAAAACCTTTTAAGTGAGAGAATGTCAAGGTCTGACTTGTATCTGAGTGTGATTCTTATGGCCCCTTCTGGAGGACAGCCATAGTGTTGTGGTTGGAGGCAGAAGGTTCAGGTAGTACCTGATATAATCCCCTGGTCATCCACAGTGGTGATGAGGATGAAGAAATGGAAATGGACTGGGAAAACATATAAGTTTTAATACTAGCAGGATTTAGGGTACACACAGAGAGAGCTCAATGTGTAGCATGCCTGGGACATCAAATACTGGAAGGAAATTTCCTATCATGTTAATGTGTGATAGGATGATAGATGATTTTTCTCTTCTTCTACACAAATCATTTGCTACATTAATCACACATTACTGGTATAACCAGAATACAGTTTTGGGTATGCTATTGTCTTTAAATTGTGATCCATTTTGCTTTAGATTCAAATTTTCTGAACCCTAAAATAGTGCTGGAAAGGATGCCCATGCTAGATGCTCTCTTATCAGGATTGCTGTCTTGTCTACTCCATACCTGACAATTTTGGTTATTTTTCGGATAAATTGAAAGAAAATTTAAAGAGAGGTTCAGAGTAAATGTCACCTTTGCACCTTATTTGTACTAACTACATATTATGAGAACATTTCAGAGAAACACTAATTTGGAATTGACATCACCTCCAGAGAACACCATTCTGGAGGATTATATCATGATTCACTTGATTATAGATTCAGAATAAGAAATGTGCATGAGATTCATTTCCAAGAGTAATTAAAGTACAGCATATGTATAGAAGTAAATTTTTAAAAATTGCTTATGATTGCTAAAAGTCCTATTGACTAAGCGGGGCTAATAGTGAGATGGAAAGTAGCAATTAAAATATGTAGAGCCTTGCTGATAATAAAACAAAGAAAATAAATCAAGTTAGGCAAATCAGTATTTGTGATTTCTCTGCTCAAGAAGCACATTTTACTTTCCACTTTGGTGCCTCTGTCCATTGTGTTCCAAGGCTGGACTGACACTTGTCTTTGCCACCTGTAAGAATCCTAGTCCTTCTTAAACCCATCTTGAAGGTAACTCCAGAATGGCTTTCCTATGTCCTTGGGGAAATCCACTGTTTCATGCTCTGAGCTCCTACTGCATTTTATTCTTAGAGTCTAAGAGCTATGCCTATGCATTTATGAACTTATGACACTTTGATTCTTCCCTATTATTTGTAGATTCTAGCCCATGACATGATATATTACAAGACCTGGGAATGTTATATAAAATGACTTAATTCATATACTCTGATTTAAAAATCTTGCTTATAGAAAGGTGAGAAACAAGTAAGTGTTGGTGTGTGACTACCAGGAAAGTGATCTGTGAGCTGTGAGGGGTTGTGCTTGGCTCAAGGTGATGATAATGAATCTGAAGCTGGATTTAAAAAAAATCATTATGTTGTATATAGATGTCTGCAGTGACTTTCTAAATGTCCTGCAAGACGGGCCGGGGATTTAGCTCAGTGGTTTCGCTGCCTGCTGCGCAAGTGCAAGGACCTGAATTCGATCCCCAGTACCAAAAAAAAAAAAAGTCCTGGAAAACATAGGTTCAAAATGAGTAAGCGATTGCATTTAAAGAAGTTTACATCTAATCAGGAACATCAGATTCCAATTTTGTACTTTAAACTGATTTATCTAATGAATGACTGGTAACACTTGGAAGTAGGTCTTATACCTGTTTTATAATCTAAAAGACTGAGGCTTGGACATGATTTCATTTATCTTCACAGATTCAACTGTTATCTATGTTCTAGTTTCCAGGCTTTTACTTCCAAATCCAACCTGTCTTCTAAGGAGCTAATTGGAATATTTAGTTGCAAAGTGGTCATCTACACTGGTATGTCCTGTAGACAGTTTAAAATCTGCATGTCCCAAACTAAACATACGAGTCTTCATCTAACACCCTAACCTGATCTTCAGGAAAGTTTCCCCATCCATTCAGCCTCCAGATCTGGAAACTATAGGTTCATTTTCTCTCTGCCAATTAGTTACCAAGAACTATAAATTCTCACCCAATGTATCTCTTTTATCTGACCCCTAATCTCCAAACTCATAATCATGTTCTTAAATTAAGTCTTCATCATTTATTTTCTAGATTTTTCTACTACCTTCCTTCTTGGTTTACTAACAAACAGTCCTTTCTTTCACCCAGACACCAAATCATTGTTTCCTTGGGTAAAATGCTGCAAGAACAAAATCAACCATCTCTATTATCATAGCTATTGAGGTATGATACCTCACTAACACTGGCCCCATTCCCATAAACCCGCATGTGTCCCCCAAGTATATTAACCCCTGTATGCTGCTGCACAAACTCATTTTTCTGCTGTATACCTTATTTTCCTTTCTCCATTTGTCAAACTCTCTCATCATTCAAGAACCACTCAAAATATCACGTCTTCTGGGAAGCCTTCTCTCAAATACCAGAAAGTTTGTTGCTCTCTTCTGTGTTCTAAGTAAACATTTTGCTCATACTCTGCCTCATTGTAGTGTTCTTGTTACCCTCCAGCTTCTCTCTTTTTTGGAAGACAGGGCCTGGAGCACATTGCTACTCATATTCCTAGTACGTAGCACAGGATTTGGCACCTAGAAAGAAGACTACCTTCTGCTGATATTGTAACCACTCTGTTTGTTTCCTCATCTGTAAGATGGGAAAAATAATCTCTTCTTAAATCTTAATTTAGATGTTGTTTAGTACTAAAGAAGTAAGGAGTTATTAAGAGATGATTTAGTGCAAGCACTTGGCTTTATGAATTAGGAACATGAGCTACAGAGCAGTAAAATGAATCAGCCAAAATCACACTGCAGTTCCTGGCTCAGCCTGGTTTTCCTAACTCAGTACTTTTCCATTCTACCAGTTTCTGAAGTCTCCCCTATCAAGGCTCCATCCTAGTATTGATCCACAGGATCTTCTTTTATGATGCCATATCACTTGTGACATATGTCATGTTCTGGGAAGAGTTTGAGCAGAAGGTCCCAAGTTACTTGGGTCCCTTAAGTAATCTCCAACGTGAATCCTCCTCATATATTTGCATGAAATATTCGGGTAAACAACAGATCCAACACTGTGCTTAAAATCTGGTTTCCAAAATTGCAGTCTTAGAGGAGATACTATTTAGAGGAACAAAGTACTGGATGAATTCCTTAGAGTATGAACTTCAAATAAAATTAATAATCATTGTCAGAAAAGCGAAACTGTCATCAGAAAGATTCATTGTCCAGTGCTCCTAAGTGAGATGGAGGAAGGCCCAAATTATTGTTTTTAAAGAATGTATAGAAGCTTAAGCTGGAGAGGGCTGTTAACTCAACAGACAAAGCATTAATCCTCATCATGCAAAAGGCAGTCAGCTGCATAATATTTCTCCCAAGAATGAAAACAGGAGCTCTGACTTCCCATATCTAAGCGACTACATTATGAATAATGAATATTGTGTTGAAATCATATGCAACTTAATTTTATTTAGTTGTTTATTTGGATGGTACTAGAGATGAATTCAGGACCTTGTACATGCTAGGCAAATGCTCTACCACTGAACTATACCTCTGTACTCAAGGGTATTGTATTGAGGGGGAGAGAGCAGAGAAGAGGGGAGGGGAGAAAAAGGAAGGGAAGGGAAGGGAAGAGAAGGGAAGGGAAGGAAAAAGGGAGGAGAAAGGAGAACAGAGGGGGAGAAAGAGGGAGAGGAGCAAAGAGAGAAGCAAGCAAATACACATAAGTACTTAACATTTCAGTGTGGCCCTTTTGAATTTTCAAAGCATTTGTTGATCAATAATTAACAGTCTTGCTCTGGAACTCAGAAAAATATATTATTATTATTAATTCCACATTGTAGGTATGGGAGATAGAGAAATCATAGTAATATAAAACTTGATCATGCTACTAAGCGTTTGGTTAGCTCTTTTCTAGCTGAGAACTGATAGTATTTAGAAAATTTTAGCCTCAATAATTCTTGAACGAGTGTAATTTTAGGACTAGGTATGCAATTTTACTTTACTGGTTCTTACACTCCACTGCCTTTACTGTGACCAGAGCTTGCTCCTATCCCTCCTGGTCATGAAGAGTTTTGAAGAGTATAGAAGGAGCTACCCCACATGATCCATTTAATTGGGAGCAGGTGGAAAAGTGCAATGTTCAGGCTATACATATTTTGGAAGGGAGCTCTTTCCAAGACATTTAAAGAGTATTTAGTTCAGAGTTTCTTTTTTTTTTTTAGTTCAGAATTTCTTATTCCTACATTATGTTTGAGTCTGTGCCATCTATGGTAGATACTAATCACATAGTTTATAAATGGAAAAGAGAGACATACTTAGTTCATCAGTGTCAAGAGAGATTTCTGGCTTGTTATATATGAATAATGGAGACTTTTTAACTTTTTAGTCAAATGCAAGTCTCTCAGTTTTCTTGATAGGCATTAAATGGGACTCTATCTTGAATACAGGGGCTACAATGGCATTTGCTGATAAGAGAAGAACCACAAGTTGTTACCAATGGGCATCCTAAAAACCAAACATTAAAATAATCCAAACCCCCCCCCAAAACAAGAAACAAACAAACAAACAAAAAATCCTTCAAAAATGAACTGAATGTGGCTTGTGATTTCTTGTCTAAAATTTGTGGATAAAAATATCTGTGATGGTTAATTTTGATTGTCAGATTGATTGGTTTGAGAGATGCCTAAGAGATTAGTAAAGCACTTCTTGGATATGTCTTGGGGGGCCATGGGAGTGTGACCTTAGGGACTGTATCTGATCTTTGGCCCCTTTCTCTCTGGTACTCTTCTGCTCTCTGCTTCCTAAATTCTGTAAATTGAGCAGTTTTCCTTTACCACACCCTCCCACCATCAAGTTTCTGCCTTGGAGCCAGCATACCAGGGACTGAATCTTTGTAACCGTGAGCCAAAATAATCTTTTTCTTTTCTAAATTGTAAATGTCAGATATTTTGTCCCAGTCATGGGAAAACTGACCAATACAGTACCTATCTGGGGTTTGATAAGGAAATGAGTAATCACTTCCACTGGTATCTTCCTTCTTTTGCTTAATTAAGTTTCCTTTATTAACACTTTCTCAGAACACCTTTCCCCCATAGACTTGACCCTGCCTCAGTGCCTGGGGCCTACCCTATACCCTACTAGACCACAGAAGTGTTCAAGAATGGGAATTTGTTAATTATTAGAGATTTAGATTTATTGATGATGATGCTAAAATTTTCTAGGAACTGATGTTTTATCAAGTTTTAACATAAAGTGGGTGAGAAAAATAGGATTCCAAATTGTTTATGCAGTCTTGTCATGATTGTAAAAGACAAACAAATGTATGCATAGAGAAAATCCAACAACTGGATCTCCCTATTTAGTAATAAGTCATAAAACAAAGTTCTAGGAATGAAATGTGGAAGAGTGTATGGAATAATAGAATACTAGAAAACAATAGTAAGCTTCAAAATATGAAATGTGTAGTTAGGAATTGGTATATGATAAAGGTGGCATCACAGGTTAGTGAAGAAAACAGATTATTCAATAGATGATGCGGGGAAACTAATCATATGGAGAAAAACAAAACATGTTAGAAACTCACCTCTACATAAAAAAGAAAACTCCAGTTGTACTAAAGGCTTAAACATGACTGGTAAGTCTCTTAAAGAAATAGAAGAAAAAATAGATGTAATATAGGAGAGTATTTTTATGACACTGGGTGGAAAAGGAATTGTTTTAAGATTAAACACATAAACCGTTTCAAAAATTAGACTTTTCTACAAAGGGTAACATAGGCATGTTTAACAGATATTAGAGCTCAGGTGATATCACCTTCAAGTACTTTGAACTGAAGGACATTAGGAGGACCTCAGAAGCAAGCAGGTTACTCTCACCTTCCCCTGCATTTCTGTGGGAGAGCTGGCCATAAAGAAATTCTCTGACATACCTCCCCAGAAAGTAGGTCATAGACCCTCATTCCAGAGGGGTTCTATGTTGTACCCAGGGAAAGGAATGGCACATAGAGAAGCCAGAAAGGATCTGGACAGGCCTTACTGAGTTTCTTCCCTCAGTCTGCTACCATTAGTTCAAAACTCTTTGTCCAATCATGGCTGTTTATTCTTCATTGAACCTAAGTATAAAAAGAAAACATTTCTCCTGGGTCTTTGGGTGTTGATTTCTGAAGTCTCTTGAGTCATATAAAACTTCTGAAATACATTTTACATGGTTTTCTCTTGTTAACCTGTCTTTTATTATAAGGATGTCAGCTGTGTCCCTTGTGATCAATCAAAATGATATACCCTTTTCACCCCTACACAGATAAGTGGTAGACTGGGAGAAGGCATTTGCATTGTCTGAAATAGGCAAAGAACTATTATTTAGAATATATAAGGAATTCTTGCAAGAAAATTTAAAAAAATACCCTAAGACAGAAATCCTGTTTAAAAAGTGGGCGAAGGGTGGATCAGAAGAGACAATTTGCAGAAAGGAGAAACTTGTAGCTAAATAGAATATGAAGTGCTCAGCCTCACTGGCCATTAGAAAAACTCAAAATAACTTTACATTTCTCATCCTGTGAACATTAGAAAGTGGTGTAATACCTAATGCTGACAGCATATGGCAAACCAAAGACCCCAAGGGAGCATAGACTAGGGCAGGCCTTCTGGAAGCAATTTGCTGTGTTCAGTTAACTATGGACATTCCTGCTAGGGTCTACCACACCTTACATAGGATTGTGAGGGGGTACAGGTGTGTTCTTCACAGCCTCATTTCTGAGAACAAAAAGAGGCAGTCTAGGTGGCCATCACTATGGACATGAATAAATAAAAGACACTAGATGCAGAAAAGGAATACTAGATGGTGACTAGAAGCAATGAACTAAATTTACAGATAGCAATACAGAGAGAATATAGAAAACATGGTGTTGAATGAAAGAGAGTAAGAAAGACCATACTTTTATACTATAATCCTTTGTATGTAATTTATGAACATACACAAATAAAAAAAATATTTTTCTATAGTCTCTAGTTAGAATGTAAATTCCATGCAGAATTTTGATGGTCCTTAAGTATAGTTAGCTTTTAGAATTTTGAGAACATAGTAGATACAAAGGATATATTTCTCTTTTTTAAAGGACATACTTCTTAATTGAAGGATACTTACATATCTACGTACTTATATATCTAAATAGGTTAAGATGGGGTTTTTTTTGGTGGGGGAGGAGAGAAAACAAAAATGTGGTGGTAAAGTTCTATCAACTGAATCATTCACATTTTTGCACCTGGGAATAGGGAAAACTCTAAGTGGAAACATACCAAAATAGAGTTATTCATAGATATTGGGATTGATGCTGACTTTTCAGGTCCCTCGGCTATAATGAATAATGTCTTATTTTATTATTCCCAAATCAACACTTGAAAACATCTTTTTTATACTTGAGAGAGGCAATGCCCCCAAGTTTCCTCCAATTGCTTCTGTCAGATGTTTGCTTACCCTACCTCCTCCAAACACTGCGCCCCCCCCCCACACATATTTTTATGGAATTCTTGCATTTTTGGCTTGGCCGGTGCCATAAGCATCAACAGTCTCTCCCTTTCCCTTCAGACTGACCTCCTAGTTTAGGATTGTTTTGTGCTTCCCAGGATAACTTCCCTTTGGCCTCTACCCTTCTGTATTCTGAAAGTCCATCTGGATTCTTGTTCTCAATCTCCATTTCATCTCAAGCTCGTACTTTTTCCAGTGTTCTGGGTTGAGCGGTGTCACCTTAATGTATGTCCTTCCTAGAACTGCAGAATGTGACCGAAATCCTTATTAGAAGAGATGAGACATGGAAATATCTATGCATAGGTAAACTACATGAAAACATTGGCAGAGATTGGAGAGATTCACTGACAAACCAAGGATTGGTGGTAACTAACACATTAGAATGAAGCAAGGAAGGATTCCATCTGAGAGCTTTCAGAGAGAGAGAGGGAGAGAGAGAGAGAGAGAGTGAGTGAGCATAACCCTGCTATAACATCATGATCGTGGGCTTCCAGCCCTCAGTATTGTGATACAATAAAATTCTGTTATTTTAAACCACTGAGTTTTGAGTATTCATGGGAGCATTAGCAAACCAGTTCATCTAAACAGATTCAAGTGGGCGTCCACTAACAAGGGTTTTAGGTCACTAGAAAGGCTTTGCCTATACTCAGTCTCCTCTTGGCCTGCTGTCTCAACATCCAAAGGCTCAAGGAGGGAAGGAGGAAGAAAAAAAATGGAGAGATCTATTCAGTGCCTTATTTATGCTAAAATAAGCTCCTAGTTTAACACAAACCAGAAATGAGATTTCTTTAATGAAAAATTTTCTTGCTCCAGGAAGCCAAAGAGGAATAAAGATGTCTTCAGAGTCTGGAAAATGCAGTGGAAAGATTAATATCCATTAAGATCTTTTCTACACTGGCATTATCACTTCTGAACCCTCTTTTCAATACCTACTACCTTCAAGTGCTTTGAAATGCACAGTTTGGCCAAGCCTAGAATATAACTTCTCCTCTCTCCAAATGTCAAGGTGGTAAACTGGAATCTATGTCACTCTTCTGCACTCTTTGTACTGCACTGAGCTTCTGCCTTGGAGGAGAAATTAAATAGCTGCCTCTATTCTGCTTTCTCACCCTGTTCCTCTTCACTGCCTGGTGCATCACTGTGAACACAGAGATTCCAGAGATAGGAGAAGCAGGGTCTTGGGAAGCTCATAATGAGAATGCTCTCTAGGGGGCTGTCACATCCTCTGTACCAGGACTTCATCTGTGATGATTCATCCATGGGTTGAGACGTGCTGGCCTTTCTGCACTCCTGTGTCATTCACTCCCCTTCCAGGGAGGGTCTTGGCTTCTTACAACAATCTTCAATTCCTCCCATTCTTGTCCTCTCCAGTCCCTTTTCTATATCAGACAGATTGGATCTTTCCAAACTACAGATATGAGTCACTCACACCTGCTGAAAATTTCCAGTGGTTTACAAGGAAGTCCAATTTTTACATTGTCATCAGTGGTTAAGACCATGCAGAGGACTCATCAGCATCCCCATCATCCACCTCTTTTCCCTTCTCCTCCGTATAACAGAGCCGTACTAAGGCACTCACAGTTCTTTGGCCTCTTTATCCCTCTCTGTATTGAGCTATTTCATGTACTTTTTTCTCTGCCTGGAACCTTCTTTCTTGCTCCTTTGTTATCTGTTCATCTCTTTTATAGTCTTGAATTTCAGGTATACATTGCCTTCTCTGAGAAATCATTGAGTGCTTGCTGCACACATACATACCGTCAGTTACCGCATTAAGTACCAACTTAGTACACTGAAAACTGTATTTTATGATTTCTAATGCCATGTTTATGGTTATGTGAAGATTTTCTATCTCCTTCATTAGAGAATAAATTTCTTGAGGGTAAGAACTTTATCTTGTTCATCATTTATCTCAATACCTAGCCCAGAGCCTTGCTCAGATTGGAAGCTTAATAGGTATTTGTTGCATGAATGTTGGTTTTTCAGATACCTCTATGACTAGGGCTCATCTAGTTCTGATATTTTGTGACTCTACAGACCCTGTTAGTCTCCTACCATCCTGACATTTATTTTCCACATTTACTCTAATTATGAATTTATTGCTAACAAAATGTGTGCCTCCATGCAGCATATTCAATTAATGCTACTGTATCATAATTAATTTATATAGCATTTTGATTTATTTCTTTTTTTCAAAGAAAAATTCTTACATTTCCATTTGATTTTAATTTATGCTACTATTCATTGGCCAATTTTCTCAAAGAATGGTCTCCATTTTCTCTATATCTCTGATAGTTCAGGCTGATAGTTGCAGTTGTATAGGAAATGATGCTTTTCTTTTTTCTGTGTGTGTAGTGATGAATCTTTTCTATAGAGATATTTTTCAAAAAATAATCTCTGTCTGTATTTGGCAAGAGCTCTGCCAGCCCACTCCCTCCCTCCTCTTTTGCTTCTCTATCTTTCCAGCCCATATCACTTCTTTTCACAAGAATATTTTAGTAGCACATTTAGCTTATTTGGCTTCAGTGGTCTGCATTTTTCCAATTGAGAAATAAAACCATGGCCTATTTTTAACCATGAAACTCAAACAGACATCCTAGACTTTTTCTTATACTGGAAAGATCTGGTGAGGGAGTAGACAGCTTAGACAAAATCAGGAAGACACCCTGAACATAGGAAATGATGAAATTTAAGGTGTGTTTATTGGAAGAAAAGTTGTGGTGTTAAAAATCCAGTGGGTTTGGAAACCCCAAAGGAAACCCCACTGAGCCCTCTGGTGAAAAATTACTAGTGCTCATTATATGGCAAGTTCTCCTCAAAGAGTTTTATATTTTTGATCTCATTTAATCCTCATCAATACCTTGAGAGGTAATTATTCATAAATTCATTCACCAATTCATTTATTTATTTACTAAGCTAGTATTTACTGAGTACCTAATATGTCCCAGGATATTTTTGAAGTTAAATTGGGTGAGGTGTGCAATGTTCTTAACAACTTGATGAATCATTGTTACTTACAGAGCTGAGCAGATTAGGGTAAGAGAAAATTCGTGAGGGGATAGCCTATTTAACTGAAGTATATGATCTCTCCCTCCCATCCTCCATTTTTTGAATAAAGAAATTAACTTCTAATATATAGATGCCCAAGAATCCATGATTAGGAGGAGATGGAACCCAGGTTAATCTGATTCCAAATACTTTGTTCTCCACTCTCCAGCCTCAAGAAAATGAAGCATAGCTGCACTTGGTGCTCACCAGAGCCTGGCCCTGGCCTATGTCCTCTTTTAGCAAATAGCATCCTCTATCTCGTCAGAATGTCTGCAACCCAACATGTGGTGTCTCCCTGTATTTCTGAGGTGGATACTCTTTGGCACAGACCTAGAAGAGCAACAACATCTATTTTTAGACATTATTTGTGATCCAATGAAAACCTATCATTAAAGGACACATTAATCAGTTTATTTTCCTGTAATGACTCATTAATAAATGCTCTTTTGAAAGTGCTCCTCCAGATACTTAGGCAGTAAAATAGAGAAAGACAAAGCTAACTTGGGCAGAATCATCTTTGTCCCCTTTTCTGGGACAAACCAGTCCCTGGATCATATTCTCAAATACAGGGCCTGTGATCACAGCCCCATACTAATGATGGATATGTATACTCTGACTGCACCTCACTTGTGCATCCTTGGCCACACCTCACCTGTGTGTGTTTAGTGAGGGACAGGCCTATCAGCCATCTCTGATATCTGTGATCTTTCCCTCCTCTGCTCACTTTGTGTACTGTCTGATGTTCAACTTCAGGGTAGAATGATAGATCCCTAGGGTAGTTAGATCCCTGAGGATATGTTCTGAAGACTTTTCTGCCATATTCTTTTATGTATACACACACACAACACATGCATACAATACTTCTCATTTAATACCTACAGTGTTATAGCTTAAAAATATTTTCTCAGTGGAAGACAATTTTCAAATAATCCTCTGGATATATTTTTTAAAAAACAATAGCAAAATTTTATTTTTTTATTTTAAAGGTAGAGAAAGAAACAGGCCCTGCAGAGTGAGTTTGGACTAAGTAAAAGTAGGAAAAGAAGTACACCCTACAGCATGAGGGCAGGCCACCATGCAAGATCTTACACTGTGGCCTCTTCTGTATGTTAAGCATGCATTTGTTTATACTACTAGCCAAGCTTTCAAACTTCAAGGACATGTATTTTCCTAAGATTTTGGTCTATAAAATGTAAAAACCCTAAAAATCTTCAAAACATTTGTGAAACTAGTACAAACACTAAAGGTGGGGGTACCAGGCTTATTCAGCCTCAGGTACTGACCCTGGCACAGGCTGGGCCTTTACTTAGCTTCTGGTCTTCCTGGCTGCAGTTGTCTGGAGTTCAAATGGGCTCTGAGCTTTCAGTGCCACAATGCTAAGTCACTTCTTATCCCCTCCTTTTCCCTGCCCCCTCTTTCTTTCTGATCAGTTTGCAAGCAGATTACATACTGCCATCGCAACATCTTTACCTTCCACAATGGGAGCTCACTAGAATCATAGCAGGTGGCAAATTGGTCTGATTTATCATTATTTGCATTTTGAATTTGTGGTATTTTAGGCCCAGAGAGGTTTTTTTATGCATCTTAAAATGACAGCCTAAACATCAATACATAATTCATCATCTATTTTTCATAATACATGTGGTTAACATCCATTGATAAGCAGAGAGGTCATTAGCACTTTAAATGGGATGTTACAGCTTTAGCTTTCTTGCTCCCTACTCTTCCCCTCTGAGCTTTATAAGGATAAATGGCTGTGACTGAAGCAAAACACACAGCCTCCATACTGATGTGTCAGCAGGAGAGCTTTCTCAGTAGCAGCTTTGTTAGTCTGGAGTAGGACCAAATGTTAACTGAGATACACTGTTTTGGGGGCTTCTATAGTTCCCTGATTTGGGAACAATGGATGCTTTTAAATTGAAGCCAAATGTGAGAGAGTAAGAGGGATTCCTGTACCCCATCCTGCTGTCTTTCTTTCCAAAACCTTAAAACTCTGAAATATTTCCTTGTCATCCTTCTTTCCCCACACCCCACCCTGTTTCACTAGGCATTGCTTCCACTGTTACTCTGAACTGGAAGAAAGGTTAACTTTTAATCATTTTGAGAAACAGACAACCAACACACATAGACAAACTGCCCAGGAATTTGACTAGGGCAATACCAGTGAAATAAAGTCAATTTTATCAGAAGGATGACAAGAGAGCCAAGCAGACTAATTCAGGAGAGCTACAGAGGCCTCATAATGTTCTTAGTGGCATAAATTGTAACCTAACTGAAACAGACAAATTATTTTTCCTTGCTACTCCAGGTTCTTTTACACAGCCTATTCCACCAGGATGAAGCACCTCTGAATAGTTCAGCTTTCACCAGTTTTTTTTTTCTATCTCCTACTGGAAATGGGTAAACCCATTAACGAAAATGTCAACTGCTAGCAGTGTTCTTAAAGCTCATTTTAGGTAAGACCAAGAAGATACATTTTGCCTTATGTATACTATATAGTACAGTATACGATCAGTTCTCTATTATTTAATGTGTGGGCTGTATCCCCACAATGAACTTGTAGTCTTTTTTAGAACCTTCCATTTTACCAAGTCCATCGATGCATCCATTAAATATATATGCACTGGAAGTATAAACCATAGATAAAGGTAATCACTTGCTTTCTCAGCTGAAGTGATTATCCTTTTAGGCTTTCTTCATTAGTTTCATCAGGTATTTCTGGAATGCTTACTACTTTACTGGGTACTATTCAGGGCGCTGGGAAGTTCTCAATGACCACAGTGAATTTTAATAACTTTCTAGCCCCAAGATTAAGAGACATAAGAAAAATTTTGAAAAGCTATATAATTTCCTCACCAAAAATAATGGCATCTGACTCCAGCCACAGTTTACTGGAGTCTTTGACATTGGCTATAGTTCTTGTTAATGATGGGACTCTATTCTGGTAATAAATTAAATCAGCTCCAAATGAAAATAGCCTGGCAATTGAGTTCAGATTTATCATAGATGATATTTCCTAGTCAAGGAAGAGTCACTCCAGGATGAATGTTTTAGAGGGGGTGGATGATGACATATGACATATTTCCAGTGAGACCTTGGTAGCTTTTATATAATTGATGACATTGAGTTGTCTCCATACCATGTAGATACAAGCAGCAACATGTGGTCCCTTGAAAGCAGAACAGACTCATTTGGAGTGCATTTTAGAACACATCCACTTGCTCTTTATTCTTTTATTACAATTTGACTTCTTTCCTGCTAAGCTGTTCTCTGACCAGATTTATAACGTCAGGAATGCACATGCAAGGATAGTTGAATAAGTAATAAAGCTCTAAAGGACCAGTTACATTAATTTATAATGTGCCATTTGTCGACAATCTGAAAGACATTATTTCAAACAAAGGTAACTGGGGGGATGTTAATAGCCAGCAAATGTATTTATTCTAGTTCTTATTCTGAATAAGTCACTGCATTGCAGAAAGGATTTGTCATTCTGTTAGCAGTGTTCTTAATTGTCTACAATTTTTGTAATTTACATTTTAACCCAAAATATAGTAGATGCTTTCAACAAACTTCCAATTTTAGATATTATGTATACTAAAATATTCCAGACTTTGGGTTTTAGTAAAGGAAACAAATGCCTCAGTTGTATTTCCAAATGTTAGTCTAGTAGCATTTCATTTTGTCTGGCATGCTCCCAGATGTGAGATAAATAGAGAATCATGTAATTATCCAGATAATCCACTCCAAAAATCATTTTTTTGCTTGGCTTTTTTTTTGATGGCCAGAAATATTTGAATTACTTGGCTATGCTATTCCTTTCACATAGCCAGTACAGAACTGGTATGGAGGTAGGGGAATAAGCAAAGTCCTTTCCATAGGGGACACTTGTGGCCTCTAGGTGAGTAGATGAGGGTTACTGTACAAAAACAAGAAAAGAAGAGGCAGTAGCTATATTTCTTAGGAGCTTCTTTAGGTAAACGCTGGATCTGCATCCACTAAGTTGTCTGGATGAGGCCATGAACAATGCAGGTATTATGCAAGTGGCTCCAAGTCAGTGATCTGAGTTTGGGGAACAGATGGAATAAAATGAGCTTAAGTGCAGGATTCTTTATTCAAAATTTGTGGTGCCTGCAAACTTCAATTGGCCTAGCCTATGTGCCCCAGGATTGTAGGACAAATCTCTTCTTAAAGAGAGTCTTCCATGGCCTCACATGTGTATAACTAAATTGCCCTTCTTTTTCATCCCACTGCCCAGTCTCTGTTCAAATCTTCCAGCTCATCTTACCTACCAAATATATTTCCCAAATTTTACCTTTCATCGCTTTAGTTCCTTAATCACAAACTTTCAGTGGCTCTCGAGTTTCTACAGGACAATATTCAAAATGCAGGGTCCTCTGAAATCTGTGCCCAATTTATCTCTTCAGCATTCCTCTCATGTCCCCATACAGGAAGTCTGTATTCTAGTCATTTGAAACTTGTCATTGGTTTCCTCCCCTCTCTGGGATTTTCTGGGCCTTATTTATTTATTTTTTTGGAAGGGGGTTTCACTATGTATCCCAGCTAGGCTTGAACTCCTGGCAAGCCTGCCTTAGCCTCCTGAGTACTAGGCTTATAGGCCGACTTCTGGGCCTTTTCTTTACTTGACTCATCCAAATGCATTCAAATACCTTGCTTTTCCCACTGATCCAAGTCCTCGTCCTGAGTAATGCCTAACCTCATTCCATCTCCATCTTCTAGACCTCACCAGCTATATGCCTACTGGAACCCCCTTTGCTGATGGAACCTATCCTTCGTCAGCTACTTGTATCTCATGCAGCGACCCCTCTTGCACCTAAATATTATTTGCATAACGGACAACTTTTCTCCTACAGCAACATCTTTTCTCAGCTCAAACGCCAACCCTGTGTCTGACACCTTTTCAGATATTTCATGGCATCTAGCAGATAGTAGACTGATCAAATGACAGGATGAGGCCTAATGAGCCCAATTGTAGTTCCTACTCTTCTAGCCACACTTTCTCCATTGAGGGATCCCTTTATCATTCAGAAAAGGGTCAGTAAAGTTCTCAGTAAAACTCTGAAAAGCTCATACATGACCAAGGCCTCTGGCACTTTTTTCTCTGAGTGCTCAGTTGGCTGTGGTGTCTGAGTGTCTGGAACAATAGTGTTACTATCTGCTAGCTGTTTGTTCCCTCTCTATCTCTGTGTGGTCATAAACAATGGGGATAACAGTACCCATGCCATGTGGTTGTTGAGGGGGATAAATAAGATCGCATGAGTAAAGCAATCAGTGCATGGCATATAGTACACGCCTCTTAAGTGCTTGTTCTTGTTATTAAACATCACGTCAAAAGAATTTCTTAACATGAGGTCCCAGTCTTTGCCTTCAGGGGGAGTGTCAGTTGTAGTAAAGGTCTGCACTTGAATAATGGACTTTGGAGATAGTTCTCCAACCTCTAGGACGGTCTGATAGGTGGAGGTGTTCTGGGGTGGCTGAGTCTCAGGCCTTTTACTGGAGTGACAAACTCAACTCTACAAAGATAGTCTTATTTTCCCCTTCATGTGCCTTCTCCACAGGTCATTGATAGGACAATAGCCATAGCTTACTGAGTTTAAGAAAGGATGCCCCAAATATTTTTTTTTTATCATCTGACTCAGACTGACACTAAGATCAGCACAGCCCAGGATGGCATAGAGATGTGAACCATGCAGGTGAAATGATCACGGAGCCTAAGCTTCAGACTAGGCAATATCCTCAGGCTGTTAGGTATCCTAGACATTTCTGCACTCCCTAGGGCAGAGCTGAGGTCTAGGACATCATCCTGCCTGCATGTTGCTTGTCTTTAACCACATGAATTTCTGAAGATCACCTCTTTACCACATCTATGTAGTTTAAAATATTCTGCCTAGTGGGCTGCCTTCCCGTCGGGCCTACTTCTGATACAGATTAGATGTGTCAGCCTTCTCGGCTGTGAGCTAGAATAGCAAGGCCAATTAGTTCTCGCCCTTTCTTAAATTGGAAGACAACCCATTTTGCTACTGGGCACACACGGAGGAGCCCACTGGCAATGTGCCTGTAGGGTAGTGAGTGGGAGAATTACCTTGAATTCAGTCTCAATGTTGGCTAGTCTGGCTAACTCGTTGCTTAGCTCCAGTGCGGTGAGGACAGGGTCTTCGCTGGACAGGGACAGGTAAGCAGCGCTTGCCAGTCCTTTGTAGGCATTCATGCGGGAGCGTGAGTGGCTGAAGGAGTCTTTCCGCTGCTTCTCCGTGCACTCAGTGCACTTGCAGAAGTAATCATGGGGCCTCTCTATGCGGGCACCCTTGAGCAGCAGGATGTGCACGATCTCATACTCCTGACAGTGGGCTGCCAGGATGATGGGGGTGATATCATGGGAGAAGCGTGTGCCATCCTCGTCATAGGCGTAGAAATCGTCATCTCGCAGCTCCTGCTCCAGCGGGCTGAGCGTCAGGCGCTGGCCCTGCGCAAAGGCCGGGTGGTTGAGGATGGCTTCCACGATGCGCACGTAGCCCTTGCTGATGGCCAGCAGCAGCGCGTCCCCCACCCGCGCCAGGTTCTCTTTCTTGAGCAGCAGCTCTGTGACCTCCAGGTGTTCATTGCCCACAGCCAGCTGCAACGCGTTCTGCCCCATGTAGTCCACGCAGTTGAAGTTGAGGGTTTTGGATTCCTCCAGCATTTTCCTGACCACTGGGATGTTGCCATACTCAGCTGAGTCCAGGAAGCGCTCTTCTTCGGGAGTCAGGCTAGTGCCCTTCTCGTTGAACATGTAGGCCGGGCCCCGGATGGCCTGGCGGCGGCCCTTCTCTCTTAAAGTCGTGTGCCGGCGCTGCATGTTTTTGAAGGTGCTGCTCCCCAACCTGTAGAACAACAACGCAACAATGTTCACTTTCCCAGAGGCCCATGGACTCCTTAGAGTAAAAACAAACAAACAAACAAAAAACCCCAAAATTACTGAGATTAAAAAATAATATCACAATTGGAATCTTATGACAATTTATGAAGTCTTATTAGAAATCATTGCCTTTATAACTGAGTTGAATACAAATTGTATTGCCTGAACTCTTCCTTCCAATGGAGGAATCCTGAGTTATCCAGACTGCCTCGCAGCCCTGAAGTGGAGTGGTGGGCCCCAGAGCTGAAATGTGGGTTGAGCTGGTGTGTGATAGGAGGTGGAGTGCAGGATATGGGGTAGGGTATGGCTGAAACATCAGGGCTGTGGGTTTCATGTAAAGTGCAGCAAGTTGCTCCACCCCTTCTGTGCTTGTTTTCTTACCTTCACAACATGGATAACTTCTGTGTGTTGTAGCATCCATGGGGAGGATTAAATAAAGTAACTAGGATGTAAAAACTACTTTATATTGGTATTATTCTATCCCTTTCTGTCTCTTGTTATACCTGCTTTCCAAGGACTGTGTCACAGAATTGGCCACCGCAGTCACTGCTGCCTTAGGTTCAAGTGCTTCATTCCTAAGGATTTCTTGCACTGTGGTAAAACTGCAGTAAAGTACAAGTATGGCCACATGGGTCTGGCTCTACATCATGTGCTATTCTCTCTGGGGACTGTGCTTTCTGGTGCTCATGCAACTTAAACACCTACTAAAAGGCAACATATGGCAAGAAGCAGGACTGGAGTCATGTCCATGGAATCAGCCCCCCTGAAGGAATTCTTATGATTGAACTTGAACTTTTATATAGGCAGAAGAAATAGGTCAACTTACATGCTGGGTTCACTTCAAACTTGTCACTCTTTCCCATTGTGGCATAGTGTAGAGATTAATACAAAATGACTAATAATAGTAGTTAATGTTTATTAAGCTCCTATTATGTGCCAGGTGCTGTACTAAGAGCTTCACATATATTAATGTGTAAAAGTCTTATATCAAAATGAGGAAGGGGTGGTGAAAGACAGTGAAGTCAGAAAGTTTAGAGCAGTAATTCTGACTCTGTCATTTGCCAGTCCTGTGACTTTGGAAAAGTTAGAATAAATAACACCTCTCATGTAATTTGAATTCAAGACAGTCTATTCCATCTCCTGCTAGCCTAGAGATCTTGAGAAGATACCCAGTTCCAGGTCTCAGACAACTCTAAATCAGGACCACTTATTCCCTAAGCCTCTACCAACTTGGATTTCTCAAATTCTTCAGATTCCCCAGTTGATCCTACCTGAATTTTCTATTCTCTTTTCTAAGGTACTTCCACTCACATTATTTAAATAATAATAAAATGGCATGAATTTTAACAAGAGAATATCTGTTCTAAAAAATCAGTATATAGGGATTTTTTTTAAACTATTTTTCACAGTCCTAGAGAATTATCTCTTGTTACTGATTATGTCTCCATGCATAAAGAATACGCACCATTTCATTTAAGCCATTTAAAAAAATAAATAGAAATAATGCAGAGCAAAGATTTTAAATAAAACCTAGTGTTTTGAGATTGAAAAAATATGTCATTATCAGTCTTGTGAATTTTTGAATTTTGGGCTCCTTTTAGTTTTTTGCTCTCTTAAGCTTTTGACCTTTTCTAATCTCTTTGGTTTTAGGTCTTATGGGCCTGATCTCTGATATAAAGCGAAGATTGGAGGTCAGAGCTTGATACTCCAATCCTGCCTAGAGCTGAGTCACATTTCCCTCGGGAAAAGCTGCTAAACTTTGTGGTGGAGCTCCTTCTTCATCCCCCCCAAAAAGGAATAATTATGGGCAACTCCCTCCAAAAGCAACAGTGAGTGATAAATCCTAACAGAGAGCTCTGCATGCCATTAGGGAAAGAATCTGAACTGTCAACCACTTTTCTAAAGTGCACTTTGATAAAAGATTGCTGCGGAAAAGATCATCAGAATTCAAGTTTATGAGCTGCATCTGAGCCCATTTTTTCAACAGTACCGTCATTCCAGAGAGACAGGCTGTTATTCATGCCAAAGGCAGACCCTAGACTGGGATTCCCACAGAAATGTTTACAGGAGAGAGGGATTCACAAAGAGCTTTATAGAGTTTTTCAGAAAGAGAGGTTTAACTGAGTTGAAAGCTAAACATTTACCTCATTAGTATCCCCAAAGGGCCTTTTGTTTTGGGAAATGTAATGAACTATATTTCAAGGCATGTCATCTGGGGATACACATACAGAGACGGAAGTTAAGCTTACAGAAGACTAGTAATTTTTCTCATGAATTAGCCTGTCCTATGATAGGTTTCTACCTCTCGAGAGTACCTATCTGGACATATCCATCACAACTCAACCCAGGAAAAATCAGTTTCTACTCAAGAGCATGGGAGCCATGTGTCAGGTATGAAACAGCAGCTGTTCTCAAAGAGCAGGCACTGCAACTCGATTCCGCGTCAGTTTTCTATTAGAGATCTGTCTAAGAGGGAGAATAGTTCAGACTACAAGGTCAAGGGTATCCAACTATTACACAGCAAGAAGCCTTGGGGAGATAAATTCAGAGGAAATATAATAACTACTGGGCCAAGTCAGAGCAGAGAAGCATTTCACAAGGAATATATATGTGCCCAATCTAAATTCAGAGTCCATATGAATATCACAGACATCATAGATGATGCTTTAGCCTACAAACTTAAAAGATGTTCGAGTGTCATTTGTTAATTTCATTAACAAAACAAATCAAAACAGAACATACAAAGCAGGTGTTAGCATTCTCATCCTCTAGGTGAAGAAACTGAGGTAGGTGAGGTGAAAATACTAACCTTTAAGACAGATAATTTCTGTACAGGAACAGAGCAACATATACATCTTGATGTTCCTATACTAATTATGAAGTGTGTGTGTATGTGTGGCTAGTACTTGTGAGAAGTTAAATGTCTTCACCAGTTGTCATGCATTTTTTTCTGAATGACCTTGAAAGCAGACACTAAGATGTAGCAAGAAATAAGCTCCTCTTTCACATCGTTAAAATCTCAGGTTTATGATATATTTGAATGCTCAAAAATGGTCATTTCTGCTCTGGAATATGCATATCCACATATAACGGGACGTGCTTCTCAGTGAGAGTGCTTCCAACATAGGGATTTTACAACAGGCCCTACACCATGGTAACTGATACTGATAGAGGGCATTTAACTCACTGTGGGCTTTTTGTTAGCTCTGGCTCCTCCTACCCTGATATCTTTCTAATGATGTTTTCAAACATTTGTACACTTATGAATTTATTTAGCTGCTCTATTTTTGCCATTTAATCTTGATATTACAGATATTCATGTTTTAGCCATATGTATCACATGGGTCGGTAAGAATCTGCAAAAAGGGATGTGTCATAAAGTCATTTGGCCATTAGTACCTGGCAGTAAAAGATCTCACTGTGTTGCTGTGCTGGATGCTGGTGATCTTGTCCCAATTTTAAGGTCAATTATAAGCAGAATGATTCTCCCTAAAGTTTAACAGCCACTTGATTACTTTTAGTTTAGTATTTTTCTTAAAAATGAAAGGCAAATGCCTTTTTATTTGCATATGTCATTGAGGTAATGAGTGATCCAATTCATCAAATACCTCAATTAAGATACTATGTTTTTCATTTTCCAGAAATGCATACATTGACATTTGGTGTTATCGAGAAGGTGGGTTCCAGTGGAAACAACCATATATGAGGAGGAGGATTGATTATTAAGCTCCCTTTTCACCCCCCAGTTGCTATTTTTATCAAGCTGTTCCTACAGATGCATCAGCCAGTCTCAAGGAAGCCAGATGTGAGTAACCCATGAAAAGTACAAATCTTGCACCTTAAATCCAGCTGCAAGTGAGCATGACCATAGGCCTTTTGCAGACAAGGATTGTGGTTAATTACTGATGAAGAAAAGGCCACTTAAAACGTCTTTTAGAGATATTTTTGTCTTTTTCTTTTCTAAAATTGCTACAAGTATCAAAGATCTTTGTGGAAATTATCCAAGCCTAAAATCAATTCCGTCAGTAACATTCTCCAACAAAACAAAAGAAAATTCATGAGTCGTGTCAGACATTCAGGAAAATTCAGCTCTGCTCTATTCCCCTCTCCTAAGTGTACAAGTTCTCACAGTCCAGAGCAACAGTGAGGAAATAGTCTAATGATTTGCAGTCTTCTCCTAAACCTCAGTTCTCTCCCCAGTGTAAAGGAAGTAATAAAACTCATGTCTCATGTTTCTCATGACCATAGTGAAGAATAAATAATGTATACAAAATACCCTGGACATTATACAGCTTTATACAAATGTCCATGACAATAATGATGAAAGTCTTACATATCAATAGATTTAAGTACACATTTATTTCACATTTATTTAAATTGACTCAGATTTTACTCTAAATGTATATACTCAGCTAATTTTAAAAATGACTATGTGCCAGATACTGTGCTGAGTATTTTATGTGAATTATTGTTTTAAATAAATTATCATATAAGTTTAGCCATTTTCCTAAATGACTACTCAATCATAATGATTAGCATTTATTGCACATTAACCATGTGGCAACTTTCATGCTGAGTACTTTACATGCATTATCAAGTTTTCACAAGCTTCTAGATTATTTAGGTGCTATTGTGCTTCTAGATGACAAAATGAGGTTTAAATAAACTAACCATATATCCCAAGCTGTACAACCCACACTTAGGAGTGTGGTCTGCTTGATTTAAAAGCCCTTGCTTTTGACTGGTATGTCACTGCCACCTATTTTCTGTCTGCATTTTGTCTAGGGTTTTTTAGTTGTGAAGTTTTTCATTAAAGTGCAGGGTCTTTGAGGACAAATGAATTGTCTATATGGCATGTGTACCAGGTGCCCAGTAACCTTGATGGTTAGCACATGGTACATGGTTAAACAACTTAGTCAAGTCTTAAATACTTGATTGGGTTTGCCATTTATGAATACCAATAATATGGAGATGGTAATGTTTATGAGCATTTTTTTTAACAAAGCTGAAATCATCTAATCTTATAACTACTATTTTTTATTTCTGACAGACAACTTTTAAAATGAGGTATGAATTTCAAAGTTGTACAGGTTTCCAGTTAGTTCTACTCTAAAGTATGGCCCCTAAGTTGCTAGATGAGGCAGTTAATGTCAGAGGGTATGTTAAGTGCCTTCAGTGACTGGGGCAAAGAAGAGTCATATTTCTATGTCTGTATGTAACT
This sequence comes from Heterocephalus glaber, assembly GCF_000247695.1. Next base: position 10,705,680 of record NW_004624733.1, on the reverse strand, counting down.
GAAAAAGTTTTCATATTTCCAGAGGCATCTGGCTTTTTTGAAGTGTCATCTTCCTTATTCTGTTGAAGTTGCAGTGAGTTAGTGCACTTATTATTTAGTGCCTAGTAAATACTCTAGTGTTGTTGAATATTATTAACTTTATTGTATTTCTCATAACTATATTAATTATGTACCTAAATATTTAACTTCTTACCTAAGCTAGTGACAATAATATGCTTGTACAACATTATATATTTTGAATAAAAAAGACACTCTCCTAACTAGTTTATTATATACATGAGTTCATACATCTTACCAGTCATCCTACAGGCAGCAAGCAAAGTATCCTTCTGCTAGTCATTGCAGTGTATTAAGATAGACTTTTCAAATTATTCTTCTAATGCAAGATAGTTTTTCTATGTATATTGTATAGAAAAATATTATCTAATGCCCCTGAATGTTAATAAGTGATTCTATAAGTAGTACATTTTTCAAAGAATAGCATCATTTAGAGAAGAGGTTATTCTCAATATTTTAAAACTATATTATATATTAGTTGTCTAAATTTAACTAGTGCTTTGAGTGTGCCTCTATTTTTTTCTTATTTTTAAAATATTTATTTGCCTATTTGGACACAGGAAGTTATGAAACTTCATGTCTATGTCTCATTGTGCACATTTCTAGATGAAACTAAAACCAGTTGAGATAGTTACATTTTAAAAAGATTTGTCATGGAATAAAATAGATATTTGAAATCTTCTGATAGTTTCATTGATGTCTGTTATAAAAATCAGAAATGAACATCTACCACCAGGAAAAACTAGAGGCCTTTAAATTGTGAAATGAAAATACTGGAAAAGGTAACATGCTGAATATTTATCTAGAGGAAAATGTTGATTGCTTTTACTAAGCAGCAGTTCCTTGTAGCTCTCATCCAAGATACCACATGCATTCTGCAATTAGCCTCAGTGAGGCTCCATATAGTTGTGATTTTTTTTTCTGGGTTAATTACTGCCTAAAGGAGTTAGTCTCCATATCCCAAAGCATAGGAGCAAATGGTTTTGAAAATAAATGTTTATGAAATTACAGTTGTGACACAGAACCTTGGTGAGTTGTTAGACACTTGAATCAATGTCATTGTTAAAATTATTTTAGAGAGTGGGTTTGCATCATATCTATAATGAATATTCTAGACTTTATGTGAGTTCATTCATAAATCTGGTAAGTATGCCTAGTGCTTCAGAAATAGAATCCACCAGCAGGTGGCATTCTGAAGCAAAAAATTCACCGAGTGCCACCAGACGGGGTCAGTCATTATTGCCTTTTTTGAATCTATTCTGAATTCATTAAGTCTTTTAATTACAATTAATAGAAATATTATCTTGGCTGTGTCTATTCAATCATGCACAAATGAATTTACAACTTCAAACTTAAAGAGGAGACTTGGTCCAGAGTTTTAAAGCTCATGTCAAAGCTGTACCAGGATCACGTCTCTTTTATTTAAGAGCATATTTGTTGTTTTGAAATGGATTTCTAAAGGAGTATATGGCTCAGACCATATTTTCAATTCGGGTAAAATAAAAGAAAAAATAGCCTTTTTCTCAGCACCTGCAGTTCTTTAATAGTGATTATTTATTAGAATATAGTCTTCCTTCTCCCAACTCTATTTGTATGAGGATAAATACAACCCTAAAACACCAAATCAGAAAAGCTCTCAGTAGTGAAAAAGGAGATAGAATATGCATACTCTCTTCTAGGAATAAAACTACTACTCCAGCACAAAAGGACTAGGGTACTAGGATGAGTTGTCTGTTCCTTAATGGCTTTGTAAACTTATACTGCCAGTAAAAGGAAAAAAATTCTCATACCAACTCAACACAGAAGAAAAATTTCATATCCAGCAATGCACTAAAGAGAAAGGGCTTATACATTAAAAGTTCCATATTTCACACATCAGGGAGAAAACAACCTCTACTGGGAAAATAAAAAGAACAATGTGAAAGACTCATAATAGCTACTTACATTGAGAGTAGAATAAGCAGGCTTGTCCCTCCTCTAGATGACTGGAATACGGTGCTGAGTCGCTGAAATCGGGTTCCCCATGGGCGGCAGCCAAGGAGGTGCCGCTCTCCGCGGTGCTGAAGTACACAGCTGATCAGGAGAGTGGAGTTGCGATAATGTGAAAACGCGCTCCGCTTTTCTTTGTGCTGCAGTGGTAAAACCGCGCCTTTCGTGGCAAACTCGCCTTACTGTCCTTTTCCTAATCTGGGGAAAATTTTCCAGAGAATATGAAGGAGAAGCATCTGTGTGTGAGACTGGCATGCGGCGTGATGGTGGGTTGATATAGTCCCCACCCCCTCTTCCAGACGCAGCTTTAAAAGGAAGAGAGCAACTCTGTCTTCCTACCATAATCTCTCAGGATTTTTACTGGCTCCCTCCTTTCCAGAATAATACATAACACACACACAAACACACACACACACACACACACTCACACACACCTCAGTTATATAAGGCAATCTGTTCTGGCTCTTGAGGTAGACTATTTAGTTGTTTAAACAAATGAAAAATGAGGAATGAGCCGAAGCTGCTTTCCTACCTGTTGGGTCTATGTGTATATAAGAGGGAGGGAATGGAGAAGAAAACTAAAAGCAAAGGAGTTTTAAGACTGATTTCCTTCAATAAGCTTTAAGGCCACACCCCACGTTGTCTTCTGTGAGTGATGCATTTTCTTTTAACTTTGCTCATTTGCTTTATGATTTTTAGCATTTGTGTAGGATCAGGAACAGGTTTGGGACATAGATCAAGTCCGATGATAGTGAAAAGACTAAAAACTCTCACTGTAACTTTTCATCTTCTGAAAGGAAAATACCAATGCAAAAATCCATTTTCCTAGCAATCCTCACTCTCAGCAATTACTGTGTTACTAAATGATCTGTGATTCTTAAAAACCAAGATGTTTGATGACATCATTGGAGGGAAACTTCCTTGATTGAAATCGTACCATTTAGGAAAATCCATGACTGTTTCCAGATACACTGTTTCTATCTGGGTTACTGAATAAAAATCAGAAAGTTTATTCTTTGAACCCAATTCATGATTAACTACTGACACCCTGTAATGACTGTTTCTTTGTGCAAATGTGATATTCAAGATGAAAGAGTTGACTTATAATGTATTTTATACATTTCCATCCTAGTTTTATATGCAAATCAGATCACACTGGTTCATTAATATGCTACTAGCATTTTCTCTGGAGACACCATGGTGTGTGGGAAAGACTCTTGGATTTTAAGTCACTTATTAACTGAGTGACCTTGAATATGATAGTTAACTTCTTGAATTACAGTCCCTTCAAATGTAAATAGTGGATAATAAGGGAGTTGATGATGCCTTTTACCAATTATTATGGTGAAAATTAAAATAATATACACAGAGCCCCTGAAGAGTGGGCATTTAAGGTGCGCTTGGGACATTTGAATGTTATTCTTCTCCTTTTAGCTTAAAAGAAGTGAAAGTAGTTTTCTAGTTAAAGCTCTCTATAAAAAATGGAGAACAAGTTAATTTTATTCCATAAACCTCCACTCCGATATTAATGATTGTGATTTGCTGGTTAAAATATCTTTTCAAACAGAAAATTTCTTAATATTGAGACTTTTAAAAACAATTTTACATTTTGAAGGATAAGGGAGTTTTATATTTCATAGAATCAGAAAAAAATTAGGTTTAACTCATTTGAATAAAATGTAAATGAATTAAGAGCTCCTTAGCATTATACTCAAGTGTAGAACAAAATATAATATGTGATGCCAACAAAAGCATCTTACACAACCACAAGTTAGAAGATTAGCTCTGACACTGATAATATCCTTTGATTGGGATCCTCATCACCATGATTAGTGAATCAGTATAGAATAAAATACTCATAATTATAAAATGCTTTCCAAAGAATACTGGGTTGTTGCTTTTAGTTGATAATGATGGGATTATATATTCTGTTTTTAATAAATAGCCAAGAACATATTTCCATGAAATTCTCACATGAGGTATGTTCTTGTTTCCACTTAGGATAATCTCATTAAAAAGTCAAACCATATTTTAAAGTGTCCCAATGATGGATAGTACAGCAAATATACATATATATAATATATAATTTATAAAAAATATACAACATATATAATATACTATATATATATATATAGAGAGAGAGAGAGAGAGAGAGAGAGAGGAGTAATTAGCTCATTATTTTGTAGCTACATTAGTTGAAGAAATGTCAGGATCAAGCCAGACATCTCTTCAAAACTGATAGAATAAGGTAAGATGGCACCTTGTGAAGAATTCAATTTTCAGGGTCCTTATTATTAAGAGTATTTGCTGCCACCAGAAGATATCATATGAAGACATTTGGTTCAATAGGGAAATACATATAATCTGAAAAATGTTACACTTTTATCAAGTATCATTTTTTTATATGTAAAACACTGAATTAATTAGACCTTCACTGTCAACAATGGAAGTTCAAAAGAATTGTAGCTCTTGGAGTTATGTTTTTGCATAAAGCCTTTTTAAAATTAAGTTTATTTATTGGTACATTTTAGGAATACAATATAGTTGCATTCATCATTGGGATCTTGTACCTTTACATGATGTATCTTGGTTCTTATTTTTTCTCCATTCCCCTGTCCTCCCTTCACCCTTGCACCCTTCTCTATTGAAATAATTTGTTTCCATTCTTGTCTTTTCATGTATTTTATCTTTTCCCTTCTTTCCTCTCTCCTTCCCCTCCCATTTCCCCTCTTCCTTTAAAATTTTTCTTCCTATTTCACAATATCAGTTATACATTTTGGTCCTTATTTGCACTTTTAGTTTTTCACACCAGAGAAATTATTCGTATTTACACATGTGTGTCCTATTTATTTCACATAAGAGCAAGGCCTAAATGTGCATCCACTTAGCTTTAAATGTCTCTAGTTTCTCATACTTTATGGTTGAATAGTACTCCATTTTATATAAAAACACATCTTCTTTATCCAGTTTCCAGTTGATAGGCACTTGGGCTGGTTCCAAGTTTTAGCTATTATAAGCTGTACTGCTATAAACATGGGTGAGCATATATCACTGTGGTATGATTCTTTTAATTCTTTTGGAAAGATACCCAGCAGAGGAA